>CM052200.1:8421442-8611033 GCA_028455805.1 Lasioglossum figueresi | reverse complement strand
CTCTCTCTCTCTCTCTCTCTCTCTCTCTCTCTCTCTCTCTCGTCTTCGTTCCACCGAACAGGCGGATCTCTTTCTCCTCGTGTTTCGTAGCCTCCCCCGTTCTCTGTTCGTCTCGCGGCCGCCGTGGCGCACGCTCCGGGGTTAATTGCAAATATAATTAGCGGCTCGAGTCATAAGCGCGGGCGTTCGTATTTGAATGACTGCCTCGGTGTTCTCACGACCCCGATTGTCTATGAAGTGGATCTCGGGGCCGCACGCGGCAAAAGTAGCGAAACTCATTGCTAATTATCCGTGGAACGCCGTTTAATTAAGGCTGCGGCAATGACGGAGGGTATCCAGATGTATAGAGGTGTAGGTACGTGCCTGCATGTAGAGGTAAGGCGTACGCTCAAATTAGGTTTCCATGGAACGAATAGCAAGCCTGCGAGCTCGCTTGCTCGTTCCTGCAACTCGAACCCGTCGCGTTTCGAAATTTCTCTCGTTATTTTCTTCCTTTTACCTCCGACCAACCCTCCCATCTCGCCTACACCCTGTACGTCTCTTTTCTCTTTAAAATTTCTCCGCGTTTCTATCCGCTTCGCCGTCTCCCGCCACCCCCTTTCTTCCTGACGCCCTGACCCTTCTCTTGCGTCGTGTTTCCAACCCTTGTTGCAGAGCTATGCGTGTACGAGTTCTTCAAAGTCCGAAACGATTAAACTGTGAGCTCCCTGTCTTTTTTTACTTGTATCAGCGTCGCTAGACTAAGGATCCTATACGAAATAAAAATGTGCAGACGTTCATTTATTTTTCTAAGAATTCTAGCGAGTCGAAAATAGTAAAGCAATATTTTTACATTTTCGAAATGTCGACCGATTACTTCTGTTCGAGTTCTACTCCACAATTTTCTTTCGCAGAAATCTCGAGTTCGATGAAAATTTCGCAATTTACGAGATCTATTTCGTGCATTTTACGAGATCTAATTCGTCCAGCGGACACTCTAAAAAACCACGCACATCTCCGCGACGTCTGTCGAGACGTTACTGCAGTTCGATTACATTCTAAGCTCCCAGCTTGTTTACCTAGGGTTCGCCTTTATTACCTCACCGTTCGCAAATATTATGACAAAGGTCGCACGGTCGCAAAAAGAGGTAGCAGCATGAAGTTCCAAGAGCAAGACGGCGTGGATCGCAAAAAGCCGGGTCCGGAGAATCGGGATTCAGCGAATTTAATCGGCCGGATAATTTCGCAGGGGGTTCCTCCCCCTGCGGATCGAGCCGTGAGTTTACGACGAGATCTTTCCACTAATTAATTAGCAATTATTGTACTTAATTCGCGGGGTGGGAGGGAAATGAGAGGAGAGACGCGGCAAGACGAGGCAGGGGCAAGAGGAAAAAGTGAAAAGAAGGTCGAGCGATCGCGGCGAGAACGCGCGGAGTAAACTCGCGGAAGGAAGCCCCGGAGAACCGAGGATTGTAATTGACTGGTAATTAAGAATTGCTAATTATTCTTGGTCGGCGAGCGGCGTCTCTCCTCTTCACCTCTGTCCTCCCTACGCCCCCATCCCTCTCCACAACCCTCTCTCTCCTCTTTCTCTCTCCTCTCTCCGCGAGCCCGTTCACCCTTGGTCTTTCTACGTTTCCGAGCCTCCTTTGTGAGGCATCATAATGAGAGGCCGCACACCACTCGAGACTCGCAACTCTAACTCGGAGCCGTGCCACGGGAAGAGACGTATTATTATTTCCTAATTGGGCCATTATTCACGAAACTAAGACCACGTGACTGCGGTGGAAGCGGCGCGGGGTTGGCGCCGCCGGTCACAACGCAGCCATTCACTCTGTTTACACGATACTTTGTCTACGATCGTACCCACCAACCCCTCTTTTTGTCGCTTATCCCCCCCCCCCCCCCCTCTCTTTCTCGCGCTCTCTCGCTCGAGAACAGCGCGATCGTTGCTTTCATCTTCCCTGAGCAGAATTTTTACCCTTTCGATGCCGAGGAAACACACTCAACACGGTAATCCCATCTCGAAGGAAAATTAGCTGCGGTTTTGTTCGCCGAGTCGCTTATGCACCCTCGAAACTGCTTCAGATCGTGTGATCTCCCGCGTTTGTTGCACCAGAACGGCACTGTTCGTTCTACCCGCTGCTGTTTGCTTAGGATGGCAACGTGCATCGACGCCCCTCTGCTTTCTTTTCGGGTTCTTGATTTCATTGCTGCGTAATTGAGGCTGTTCTCCCCGGGATCGCCAGGAGGCAGGTCGCCATCGGCGTGTTACGCTCTTTATAAGTTTTCGTTAATTGTTTCTCGCTAGGGAATTTTGTTAAAGGAACATTTATTATTCTTCGGAGAAACTTCGAGGTCGCGAAGGGTCCTCGGTAGATGGATTAAGAATCTTCAAATAGAATTTACAATGATCGTTACACAGTGAATCTCGCCTGTTGTTTTCCTCCGTTTTCGGCAAACAATTACCTCTGACGGATCTAGCCGGGCTTAGTTTCAATAAATAATCACGTCGCGCCGCGACTTACAGCTCCAATTAATAATTCATACGCTCGGAACGTCGCGTCGTGGGTGGCTGGTCTGCTTCTATTAGCATGCGCGTAAATCAGCCGACCGGCTAATCATAACGATTATGTAATTACGATAATTGACGGACTTCTTTGCTCCCGACTACCTTTCCCATTCTTCTCCGAAACCTCTTTTTCAACGTCCGGTATCGTAAAAGAACGTCGTTCACCTTCCGTCTGGTATTCAAATTGGTGAGACTGCTGTTTAGAGCTTTGCTGGCCGATGACCTTGACATATGATTTCAAGGACATCCTACTAGATCAGGTACGAACGGTTTGCACTGTCTTCCGTGGTTTGTTAGAATATTATTGACAAAAATTGGAGACCGATGACGCGGTTATTTTATTATTTTATGCGAATAATAAACGTAAACGTTTTCAGAATGTGTTAAAGTATTCGATGAACGAGTTCATCGGTCGGAAACGACCGTTCTTAATTAATTAGGAAGTGCAGGCTGGAAACAAACGCTCAGCCCTACGGTGTAGATTGTTAACGATCGCCGACGCACCGAAGTTCACCGCCTTATCAACCATTATTTATACATGGACGATAATAACTTCTGTTTCAACCGCGGCAAGAAGTTTGGTCACGAACTAAATTAGTTTATTATCTGCGCGCGGGATTTAAGATAGCTGCTGCCGCGCGTGAAACCTAAAACGCGTGCGATTTTCATGAAACTCGCGATTTACATACAACCTCGTTTGCGTTTCACTTTATGGGATTTTGAAGACGGCCCCGGACACTGTGTCTCGCTTCTGTTCTAATCCCATTGAATTTTTATTATTAATCTGCGTCGTTGTGATTCAACTGTGTCGAAGAATTCCACTATTATTTATTCCTCAAGTGAAAGACTTTTCCACTCGAATAATTGCGTAGAAAGGAGGTGTTCTGGTAAGCCGCGCGATTACACAACGCGACTATCGATAAGTTATGGTCGCCGGGATTCCTTTGTCCAATAACGAGACAGCGAATCCATTTCGAGTGCGTGGGGTGCAGGTAGGTATACCAGCCGTTAAAATTCGACGAGCCGGTTAGGAATCAATTAGAAACCGGCGGAAGCGTCATTGGCAATCGGGAAGGCCAGTAATCAGCCGCACAGCCCGCGAAATATAGGCGCTGATAGATCAAACAAACGCCGGATTGGATTATTTTTATCGTTGTTAATGGGGATGGCTCGGCCAGGTTTCATTTCACAAAGCCCGGCGCTAAAATCAATTCTCCCCTTGCCCAGCCACCCTCCTCCTCGCCCCTCTCGTACCCCTTTTGAATCTCCTGCTCGATCAGCCTCACTAGGTTACCCTCGCCGCTGTTTCATACCTATTCGCCCGATATTTATATGCCTCTATATTCTCTGTGGCATATATATCTATATATATATATATATATATATATATATATTTATACGTTTCCTCTATACACAGTCACACGTACAGCTTTATATACTATATATTTATGTAAACGCGAGCACATACTTTCGGCCGACAAACGCAGACCGTCGAACAGGTACTCGTTCGTTTGTGTGATTCGACGGAATCATTTGAGCGAGCCGCCTCGCTATTAATATTGGCCTTCACGCATCATCACGGACCACCTGCACTATGCAAACTGTGCAATAATCATTGCGCAATTACCGGAAACTATTTAGTGTGGCGTGCAACAAGAAATTACAATAAGGACCACGGAGGAAGTGGAAATCAATGTATCTGTCTGGATATCTGGTGGAATTCTTTCAGGAAGATAGCTTCTAATTGTATTATTTTATGATAATGGTGTACAGATGTATCGTGATATTAAAAGAAATTTTTTTTAATACCGGAAACCTCCGAATTAAATTTTTAATTACCCTCGTACGAATTATTTTAATTTAAAATAATGTTACGTGAAATTCTGATTTCGACCACTTTCATAATTATGGGCACACTTGTAGAATGGATATTGTAAAAATGGATTATAATACTTACTAAAGTCGTCGAAAATGTTTGTTTCTGCGGGACAGTTGAAATGATCAGAAATGAATAATTCCATGCACGAATTTTACTGCAACTCATGCTTCAAACGAATAAAATTAAATATATGCTTTCTGCAGATATTCCGCCGTTCAGAATATTAAATAAATATAGTATAAAAATGCTTGTAATGATTCTTTGCATATATGAAACATTTGCTTTGAATTATAATTATTGGAAATTTTATTTATACGAAACACAAAACACCGGATTTCAATTTCATTATCCAATATTAACTGTGTACGCCAGAATTGATAAAAAAAATGAGCAGAAATTCATTGGAGAGGCTTTGCTGGAATGCCAGGATATTTTACATTTTTCACATTTACAAGCTTTGTCGTGGAAAATATTTCGTGGGGACAATTAAACAAAATTATTTGTATTTTCATCTTCAAAGTGTGTATAGGATATTTTATAAAACGTCCCAAAATGATCGCAAATAAAATTTTCCTCCGAAAAAAAATTCTTCAGCGTTCGTACGGTCGTAAAACTTCACCAGATGGCAAATAAATCATCAGACAAATTGATCGCGCACGCACACGTCAATCAAAGAAACAACTGCAACGTCGCCGATAAAAACCCGACGAAAAAAAAAAAAGAAAAAGAAATCCCTTGCAGAACTATTTGTCCACACCTAATACTGGCAATGTTCCTTTCTCCATTCAACCGACTGCAAAAATTCGTTTCGGGAAAATTCAAAAACGTTCGCCGGTCCAAGGCACCGGTGCGTTCGTTCCGGTGAAATCGTAAAAAAAAGGAGCGAAGAATTCTCTATTAGCCGAGTGGAGGAGCTCGGGGCTTGCCAACATTTCAATTCGATCGTTTCATTGATACCGAACATCAAATAATCCATCCATTGGGCCGGGCTCGTTTATTTTTCGGAATGGCCCTAGGGAGGACGGAATTGGCGCGGGCCGTGCGCGTCTGTCCCGAAAATCGATACATCGATCCTCGGGCCACGTCGAACACAGGGGGGTCGACTTGAATAATTCTGCGGAAGACAAAACTGATACCGCGATATCGAGAGCGTGCCAGGGAGGGGGGGGGGGGCGCAGGCCAACAGTGTCAACAGGAATCTTGGCAATGGAGGGTACACAGTCAAATATTTGAGTCGGACCAGTCGATTTTCGAAAATATCGGCCGAATGTTTAATTCACTGGGTGGCAATTCCATACAGGACAAATCTCTTCCCTGCCGATCTCCCTTCTTTCGTGTTTGCGATGTCCGCTGCCTTCGCAATCGACACAATCGCCGGCAAAATCGGCTGCCAAATCGATTTTCACTCGACGAACGTTCCGGCTTGCAGATTTAGAAAATTGTTTCCTTCCTTGGTCACGAAGTCGTCACAACAGGATAAGACAACAACTGCCTCTGACCAAAAATCAAATTAGTCCGAAAAATACTGCTACACCAGTGTGCGACTTTGAACATCTTTCTCACCGACTATATCCGACTGTATCCCTCTCTCCTGTTCCAGTCTGCGCAGACTTGTTTCGAAAAATTGTTACGATCCATGTAGAACGTCTAAATTCCGGGGTTTCTGAAAGTATAATGAATGATGCGCGGCGATAACGATGCTGAAGACAGCGGAAACGTTGCACGTGGCGTTGTACAATGGAAAAAGTTCCGCGTGGAACGCGCGATAAACGTTCTTCTCTATCGTACACACCGTGTCCCGATCGTTTCACGGAACGGTGAAACATCCGGGGGTTTTTCGGGTCGGGCCGGGCCGTTGAAAACGCAGCCAGAGCCAAGTAGGAATTACATCCGCCACGGCCGTTTGCGGAACGTTTAGTGCCCCGTGGAACGACGGCTTAGAAGCGATCGTGAATTTTTGAAAATATGCCAACGATAAAGTTCAGCCCGCAGCCGGGAGCCGAGAACCGTGCCGCGTCGAGTCGAATCGGCCAGAGAGGGAAACTCGCCTTTTCCACGAATCTGGTTACGCGGAGCATTATCCACCTTAGCCGGGCATTACAACGAGGGAAACCGGGCGGATATACGAGCCGGAAAATTCTGATCGCTTGTCGCTCGAGACTTTGCTACTCCGCGAAATCGAATAGGAACCGTCCCTCCATTTTCTTTTTTATTTCGTACGCGTATTTCAGAAGGGATTCGCTCGGAATTCTTGGAAACGTATACTTCTTTCCGTGGAAATACAACGTTCCGAGAATTTGCGGTTCTTCTGTTGCGAGAGCTTGGAAAAAGTGTTTGACAGAAAATCTATCGATGTGTACGTGCACGTATACGTGGAACACGAAATAGTGAAAACACGGAAAAAGTTTAAAACTATTTCAATGATTCTATTTCAATGTCGCATTTTCCCGAGTACGAAGCCTGTTACGAAAAATTGTTATTCTACATTTCCGTCTTATTTTTAAACGTAGAATCATCCCCCCGTAGCACCAGTTAACTGACACCCACTAGAACCGTGGGGCAAACCTCATGGCGCGGCGTCCGCGACCGCGTCAACCGAAACGCAGGGCGCGGCTGTTGCGCTTGCGGTCCTCTGAAAGTTTCCGCGGCAATTAATAAACGATTACACGGGGCATCGCGTGCAGCTGCAGGACTTCATCGACGGCTCGTCGGCCCGACGCGGCGCGTAGGAGAATCGAGAAAATAAAAAACCGTTTACGCGTCCCGGTCCCAGCAGCCACCCCATCGTCGCACCCCTTCCACAGCACCACAGAGTTTGCACCCCCTTCACCTGCTATTCTCCTATCAAAAGTGGCAGGACACGGGGAAAGCATGGAACGTCGTTCACTGACGGATAAAACAAGTGTCAGTGCCGTGCCCGCGAGTGGGTGGATTATCCCCCATAAAAATCCCTGTGCCTGGAACCATAGAACGACGGGACGATGGCGCGTGAAGGGGCGGAGGGGGAGGGCAGCAGGTTTGGATGAGTTGCGAAAACTGTGTGTGACGAGAAGGGGGACGGGCGAGGGGTGGGACGAGGGGTGGAAACGGTCGGAGGAAGAGGGAGCGAGAATTACGCGATGCGCCGGAAACGACAGAAAATATAAACCAGGTGAATTTCACAGAGAAATAATACCGGTTTTCGGTATAGAGAGTACAAATACGAGAGGCTCTTCCACTTCTGTCTCCATCCAGCCGATTCCCTTCCTATCGCGCTCCACCTCCTTTTTCCCTTCCCTTCTGTTTCCAACCTCCACCTCCCCTGGACCGCCTCTCCCTACGCATCCCCCTCGTTTTTACTATTTTCCACGGTGCGAGGGACCGCGGCGTTAAATGTTCCATACCGTCGAATATTTCGCGGCGCTTGCACGCCGGGGAACAGCCGACCCCTTTATTCCACGGAGGAATAAAGACATAAAGCCCCGATTAGGCGAGAACAGCCGCGGTTACGTCTGCAACCGCCCCGCGAAAGTGACCGTTAAAAACGAAACCCCGACGCTTTCGACTGCTCTTCTTCTCCTACTTCGCCGAGACGCGAGCGTGCGTTTTCTTCTTCGTGCAGTGGCGAATGCTTCCTTGATCGAGTGCTCCTCGGGCCTGAGAAATCGGAGTAATACAACACAACCCCGTAATTGGATATTATAAATAGACCGAAGAGATGTTTATGCAATTTTCAAATTTTGTAGACCAATTTTAAGAAAGTTGGACCAATTGAAATCCTATGTTCAATGGTAATTGCATTTGTAGACACAAAATAAATAAAAGTCGTACTAAATTCAATCGAATTTGATACTCCAGCATTTTTAAAAAATTTGCATAACACAGTCTGATTGTAACATTAGTCGTAGCTCTGAAGCGAAGAAGGGGAAGCCGGTTAAACAGGAAATTTCGTTGGAATCGAGTGTTCGACGAAGCAGTCGTTCGCATTTGAATCGAAATGGTCGTGGCGCGGATGGAGCAGCGGTCCAAGCCGCATCTTTTTCGACGTTGAATCATTTATCGGTGGCTGGTGCTCGTGTCGGTAACGCTCGTCTAGACTTCTGACTTGTTTATGATGGCGACCTCGTGCAGTTTCATTTCAGCTTCTTGCCTCATATATGGACAGAGCAAATAACTTTTCCCGATAGTCTAGCGAGTTTCGCGCTCGCTTTCTCGAAGGAGAGAGCAAACATAGGAGACGAAGAGGGTGCGCGCTGCCGAAAAAAGAGGGATGGAACAAGAGACAGGTGGAGAAGGAACGTGAAAAGAGGGAGGGAAGAGCAGCGGGAGAGAGAGCCGAGCGATTCATTCGTAATTCATGAGTATCGGGCCGAAGCGACGTCCCCGTCAAAACTTTGGATATTCGTCCGTCAAACGTTTCTCCCGTCAACTTTTCCCACTGTCTAGAACCTATTCCACCTATCCCCTGGTCCTCGTCCAGTTGACGGCTCTTCTCCGAGAAAATGATAACCTTGTTTTCGACCACTTTGCGCCCGCCAAGCCAGTTTCGCCCTCTCCGACACGCCACGAGATCCGCCTCTCTTTCTTCCTTTCTTTCACTCTTTCTCTCTGTGTACCTGACGTAATCGCGTTACCTTCTGCCGCTTTCCTCCCTATCTTCTCCTCTCGGCCTATTTTACCGCCCCAAACTTGCCAGAATAACATCGGAATTGTTCTACGTGACCGCTAATCCTCGACAGTTCGATGATCACGTAGCCTATTCCCGCATTCCCGTCAATTTGCCGCGGAATTCAACGAGCAACTTCTCGACGCCCACTCTTCGCTAGAAATATACGAGCGATTAATCATCTTCGCGACAGCCCTCTTCAAACATGCAAATATTCGAGCGTTCCTCAGCGACGTATCAAAAATTCAAATCAATTTTCTTGAGCTCCAGAGAATAGTTCGACGCGATCACTTCGACGTCGATTTCGATTGTATCGAAACAAAGCTCGAGCGACGGGACGTATGTAACCGGCGCCAATATTTGCAGAAAGTTCGTCGAGATCGATCCGCGGCGAACGTCTTAAATAACAATCGAGCTGACGTCCACGTATCGAGGATAGGCGCAACACCATTCCGAAGGGTAAACTGTATCTTGAATCTTGATCCTAATTCGACGACCAAGAATAATCGAATAACATATTATACTATGTATAGAAGAGAAATTTTCATCAAAAATGGCTGGTAAGTTAACAGTGGTAACACTCCATCCCTTGCACTTCGACTTCGCATTTAGGAAGAAGAAATTCGCCTGTCCCTGTGAGCGAGCAACAGCGAAGTGGAACCCAGGATCAGGGACGGAAAAAGAGGGGGCGCCTCGGAAACGTGTGGTATTCCGAGTAGGCGAATAAGTCGGACTGTTCTTAGCCCAAGGCGTCTTTTGCCGGGTCCGCATCGGCGCGGTCTGTACTTACCGCGAAATGAATCAAGTCTCTGGTTCCAAGGCGGGCAGGTGCTTATTACTTACTCCCCGGTACAAACCGGCCCCCTTTCCGTCGCGTATCATCCGCCTTCTTCTTTTCCCTCCATATATCCTCGCCGAGGAAACCTCCCTCGCCCTCCGGCTTCGCTTTCGAAACTCCTCCCTTTATCGTTCGCGCCTCGAATACCTCGGAAACGGACTCTGTTTCATTCTCTCTCTCTCTCTCTCTCTCTCTCTCTCTCTCCTCTCTCTCTTCTTGTTCCGTTCACGTCGCAGTTTCACCGATTATCGCCGGCCGAGAATAATGTTCCCGGGTTGGTTACGCAAAGTTGCCGCGGAAACTCCACGGTCCCCTCGTTTCGATGTTTCCGCTGATACTCGAGGAACTTCTGCGCCACACGACCGCACTCGTTCAACCTTCTCTTACCTGCCGGTCTAATGGAGCCTGTTATCTCCATTCGATTAATAGGATCTTGGCCAGCTGCCGCCGGGAATGATCTTCTCGATTTTAGCCGGGCTGTTTCATCATTTTTCTAGTATATTCTAAATATTCCAGGTCGGAAGAAATGTATGGGTTTCTAGATGGAACAGTACCAAGAACAGGAACAAAGATATCCAACCGATCAGATAAGATGTATCAGGCCCTGTGGATCAAGTTCCCGCAAATTACTTTAGCCGGGCTGTATCGACCCCTACGCTGCTTCCTGGATCGTTCTTCTATATTTGGAATATTCCAGGTCGGAAGACATGTTTGGCTTTCGAGCTGAAACTGTTGCGAATACGAAGGATCCAGCAACGTTCATCTTAACTCGATCATCCAAGTCTCATAACTCGACGACTATACGAGAAGCGAAACAAAAACCGCGCGGCCGATCTATCAGGCCCGGGATCAAGTCCCCGCAAATTACTCCGCGGTTCCAGGTCCCGATGCATCATCGGCCCCCTAAATTCGTTCTCGCGAATTTCAGGCTTCATTACTCCGCCGACGGCTAAATTGAATTACGTTCTAATAAATCGAAAAGTCTTTCCCGGGCCGGTAACAGAGGTACGTGTAATAATTGCGTCGGGGCCACTCGTGTGAGAAATTAGGGGGGTTAGCTGAAGGGAAAGAGAGAGAGAGAGAGAGAGCCAGGAGAGACAGAGTGGGGTAGGGAACCAGCAAACCATGGTCCGCCTGGGGGGACGATTCCGATCTCTTGAACTATCCTACAAGCGTTGCGAACCATAATTTCCTCGCGCACGTATCACCATCGATGTTCCTTCTTCGTCGACAAAGTCGCGAAGCGTAATAACCGCGAACGGCTCGTTCTCGAGCGTTCCGTGGATCAGATTAGAGCGTCCCGACGCCCTGCGTCCGCGTATTAGATCCTGCCGAACGCGCCCAGGACCGTGATCTTATCGGACAGACGGTAGAGACGAAGCTGCTTCCGACCAGAACCCGCAGACACCCTCGATCGGACACTTTCCGCTGCCCTATAAAACGGCTCGATTAACTGGTTACGCCCACGCCGACCGATAATGCTGATAACATCGCCTAAGCGGTCACCTAAGTCCCAGTCGACTGGAAAAGTACGCCGGAGTCGGTGGAGAAACGAAACTCGACTACTTTTAGTCGAACCGTCGATAGAATGCTATTTTAACCACAGTTCGGTGAATAAAATTTGGCGTCAGCGTTTTATTCATAAAAATTTCTTTGTGGAACGCTTATCGGCATATTCCTGAAGCTTTTCCGATTTAAATGATATCCGACACGATATACTTTGATGCAGAACCTCTATTATCCGAACTCGTACTATCATTGTCTAAGCATTATGTCGACCTAGGTTTCATTTTACTCGGAGAAACTTCACGAGTATGTCGATAAATGTTTCGTCGAATGATAATTAAAAACAAGAATGTTTAGTTAACCTCGTAACTGCGGAATTTAGTTTTAAAAGCAATGTCAAGCAATGACGAGTATACACGTCGAGCGCAGAGCAAATGGCGCTGTTATAAATTTTACGAAAAGCGAGGAAGGATTACATTTTTATTTGATAAAAAATTAACAGTTCATTCTTGAAACGGTTATTGTTATTGCGCCGCGATAGAGTTCTGGATTGACGTGTATACACGTCGAACGCAGTTAACTGGTTAAATAATAATTCGTGAACGGAACTTTGAGTATGTCTACGCTTGAACATGTTTGAATGCCGGAGCAATATGAAAACATTCCAGATTGTAAAACAAGGGATACCTGCATCAACCTTGCCTGCAGAAACAAGCTCGTCAATGACTACCCCTAAGCGACCTCCCCTTCGTTAAACTCTTCGCGTAGCCGCGTCATTACCGCAATTAATAAAACGCCCGACCCCATTAACGTCGCGAACAATGGTATCTCCATCGTCGATACATTGTTCTTGGACGTCAAAGAAGCAGCTTTGTTTTCCGATGGCCGGATCAAGATGGCGGGATAGAAGGATAGCCGTCGGTGATGCTAAAGGAGGATAGAGGGCTTGCGAAATGTTACGAACCGCCGATGATTATCGCGCGTATTAACCTAACGAAGCGGTGCCTCGAAGGGGGAAGGCAGAAGGGCGGGCGTTGAAGTGTACGCGGTGTGCCTCGTGCATGTCAGTTGGTCCTTTGAAAACGGACGGTAGTTGTCGTAGGTCTTCGAGCGTGCATGTGGCCGGTATGCGCGCAAGGAGGGCATAAACCGAGACAATAGCCGCCTTAGGGCATTCGAGATGACCGCCATTAGGAGCGCGTCCCTCATCTCCCTCGTTCTCTGCTCCTCGTTCCTACCTCCCTTACGGCTTACAAACGACCAGCCTCGACGACGACCAAATTTCACGTGAGTCCGACGGAACGCGCGAATATTCCGTCCGACGACGACGTGTAGTCGAACCGAAAAACGGTTCATTCTTATACGATTGCGCCCTCGGACCTCTTTCAGCGCCGTCTCTTTTTGGAGACAGCTCGCTTTTTGCTTTTAGAAAGACGAAGCTAATAAAATTGTATCTGACCGTGTCATCCTTCGAATATATATTATAATTTTCTGAATATTCGGACTCGTAGTTTTCGTGTCCTTCTATTCAGAGATCCTCGTCGTCGAATTTTGTGAATTACGAAGCTGGCAGTAGTAAATTATTTATTTTAGAAGTTTGAAAAATTGGCGGCCCGTACCGGTAAATAGAGGGGGCAGGCGATAGATTTTCGTTTTAACCCGTCGCTGATGAGACTTCTTCTGATTTAATGACACGTATCTCGACTTCAAAGGAACCCGTGCGGAGTTGTTAAAGACAGAGAACGCGGGGGTGGTGTGTGGGCGTTTGTAGGGCAGTATTTCAATGGATTGCACGCGATATATAGAGTAAAGAATTAACCAGAACATTGCGAAAGAGCTGGAGGGATTCACTTTGACGGCCAGCGGCCGCCGTAGGGCGAATGATACGAACAAACTCGCACGGTATTATATTTCAATCACGTTTGCGCTGGCTTTGATTACTCGCGATTCGAGAGGCGACGGTAACTGGGAGACTAACGAACGATCTCTCTGATATTATTGATCGAGTTGTCTAATTTTACACGTATTCCTCTCGCTCTTCCGTTGTACACCTCTCTATTTTTTTTGTCGCATCCCCTGGGAATAAACTAGTGATCTTTTATAGAATTCTATGCTCCAATTAAAATACGCAGGGACTGCGACTGCGACGAGAAGACCGAGATCGGATTGGGATTATTTCAACGATTCTGTTCATAATTCGAGAACTATTTTTAACTGGGGATTATCATGTGCGATTCTTCGTCCCTTCCACAATCCACAATTCGTCTAATCAGTCCGATCCCCAAAAGCTTCAGCTTACCGCCGTACGAAAGCCATTAAAATAATTTCCCCACGCGAAGAAATCTCTCTTATCAAAAAGCGGATTTTTCTAGATCTCCTGAAAGGCTCAGCAAACCCTTTGCTCGCTAATTCGCCAGGTGAGACTGCTCGAGAGAAGCGCGATCCGCAGTCTGGCATTAAGAAAGCTGCAGCTGTTTTTTCCGAACACACATACATAGAATAGGATCGGCGTAAAAATGCGATCCGAGGTATTCCCTAAAACTGGAATCGAGTAGGGGTAGGCCGGGCTCGTTCGAGGTAAGCCGATGGGTCTATCCTTCTCCCCGAAGGCGGAACAATGAGGGGTAGATTTGCCGAGATCTGTTTTACGTCCGGCGTGTTACGTACAAGCCCGGGTGCACCCTTATATCCGGGGGTGGTCGTTGCGAGAACCACCCCCGGAGCCGAATAAAATGAAGTAGAACCGTACCACCGACCCGGAGGCTCTCGGTTTTTGCTGGTAACGGCAGCAGCCCACATCCACCTGGTATCTCTTCATACACCTACTTTCATCGTTGTAGGTACCTGGCTCCGAACCGGCGGCTTTTGGCCGAACATTTTCGTAGTTAAATACTGTCTCCCTCTCTCGTCCTCCATCCTATCTGTTCTCTTCCTCCTCCTCCTCCTCCTCCTCCTCCTCCTCTCTCTCTCTCCCTCTTCAACTCTCCGACACCATTCACCGGCACCCTTTCTTCATTTTTATCCTCCCCCCGCGTTTCTCTCTCCGTCTCTTCTCGATATCCTTGTCGAGTGTCTGTCTTCGTCCATCGCTGGTCTCTCTGTTTTTCCACGTTCATCTCGGCTCCTCGTTTCCACGGGATAGTCCCGATTACGGACGCACTTGTACGCCGACGAGCGAGCAAGACCGTGGAGACCGATAGGCAAAACCGAGGGCTGCGGGGGTTGGATAGGAAGGGTGGACGGGGTTGGAGAAGCAAGATCCGCGAGTATAGATTCGACATGGAGTACGCGGGCGAGTTTTTTAATCTTTCAATGGGCCTTCTACGCTCTCCGGGAACCTCTCCTCCTTTCTCTCTACCCCCGTTTCCGCCTAACCCGTGCCCGTTAACCCTTCCATCCCCTTCTCTTCCTCTTCTTCTGTTCCTACTCCTCTCTCTCCCTCAAAAACTTCATCCCACTTCAACCCTACCTAGCGACCGGCACGCCTGTCTCTCGATATATTTACATATTTCCGTGATATTTCGCGACGTTAATCCCTGAGCCACCCCCTCTTCAACCACCCCCGCCGACGGTCCTCTTCACTCCCCCGAGCGCGCATTAAATGTGAAAACCCGCCCCCCGCCCCCCCCCCCCCCCCCGCCCTTCCCCCAATCTCTCTCTCGCTCTCACTTTTTCTTTTTTTCGTTCTCTCTTCAACGGAGGTTTATTGTTAAATTCGCGCTCGGCTACGGCTTCCTCGCTCGACGATTTTATCTACGTAGCCTTTCCTCTCTCTCTCTCTGTCTCTCTCTCTGCTTTTTTTTTGTTGTCGTTTTGCGTGTACGTGTGCACGCGAGCGCGTTTTTTACCTGGAAAGGTACGACGCCGGTGCCGTTGACGTCGCGTCGTTGTTGTTGTCGTTGTTCTTCTCGCCGTTCTTGTCGATCCTGGATATACCCTTCTCCATCCCCTAGCAAAACCCCCTTGCAACCCCCTCGTTTCCGTACCGCTGCCGCTTTCGAAGGAGCGCACTCGCTCGGACGGTTTATCCCCCGTTTATTTTACCCGGTTCGACTTAAACGCTTACCGGTCGGCAGAGAATCGCGGTTTAGAACGATGGGAGTACACACGCTATACTTCGGTTACCGATGCGCAATTTTTATACTCCTCTTTCTGGACGATTGCTTTGTTTCGCGGTTGGCATGCGGTAATTATGGCCTCAAGCTTCCGGCTCGCATTGAAGCTCTTTGGCGCAAGGGCGAATTTAGGTTTTGAATTTTGTTAGATTCCTGCGCCGAATATCGGCAATTTAAAATAGAAATCTTTCGAAGAAGTGCGGAAATTTTTTTTTCTTAGTGTGTGAAACAACCCTGTAATACAACAAGAATGTCTATTTTTTTTATGAAATACCAGCACATTGCTCTTCTTCCTCCAGTGTGTACCAATTTTTCATCAAATCGATTGTAACGAGACACCGAGTCTTATCACTTGTTTGAAAAATGATTTTCGACCCACAGTTCATTATCCAAGGGAGAGATTGTCCAGCTGCGAAAGATAATGTACATTAATTGTGAAACAATCTTATAATGCAGTAACAAAACTGTCTATTTTTTATGAAATACCAGCTCACTCAATTTAAAGAGATACATAAAAATGTGCAGCACTTAATAACAACACGACTGACGGGATTAATAACATTGCTCTATTTCCTCCAGTGTGTACCAATTTTTCATCAAAGCGATTGTAACGAGACACTGAGTTTTATCACTTGTTTGAAAAATGATTTTCGACCCACAGTTTATTATCTAAATACATTATATTATATATTATATGATAAGTACATTTATCGATTTTGAATTACAAGTTTTGATTAATATCTCGTAAACTAAAGCTGACAGCAAAAAATTATACGCATAAGTGTGGTTCAGAATCATGGTCTTGACAACATATTCAAAGCTCATAGAAATCGGAGAGGATTAACATTATCGAGAAACTCTTGTTCGTTGCGACATCGCGGCGTGCCACCAACACTTGGCTGCTGGCTCGTCGCGCTGGACGTGCCAATACGTGTCTAGGTCGCGCTGTCATTGGTCCGTGTTTTTTGTTAATAACTCCTTAACGGAGCCTCGGATGACATTTTCGTAAAGGAAAATGTCGGTTGAAATGATCTCAGGAACCTCCCATTTCCGGATGTTGAGGGAATTTTGGGACACCCTGTATGTATACCTATATTGCCCCAAAGCAGTCAAAATGACTGCATTGTGAAAGAATAACTAATGCGTAAAGAAATTTGTTTAAAATTAATTTTTAATATTTTTAATATTATTTACAGTCATACGTAGCGCGTTCAAGGGGAACGAGGCGCGTGGGCAGGCCTGGTATAAGGATTCGAATAACAAGTACTACTTTAGTTATCGAACAACTGCAACTTATCAAGTATATGCTCGAATCGACAATTTATCGTGAACTTGTATGTTATCGTGTAACGGTAATAAAAAAATATATAAACTGTTATTCTATATATAAATATATAAACTATAAAATATATAATATATAAACTATATTCTATATATTCTTCTATATATATAACTGTAAATTTACTCGATTCAATAATAAAAGCCATTTGATTATTTAAAATTTCCCAAGTAGTCAAAATGACTGCTTTTGGGCAAAACAGGTATAACACACATATATATATATATATATATATATATATATATACCGGAAATGAAGGAGGGGGAGGCAACTACAATGATTGATAAACGCATTTATATGTTGTACAAAAAGTCACAAAATTCTAAGAAGCTGTGTCATTATATACATAATTGTTTTTCTAATTGAAATTGAAAAGCAGTCAAAATGACTTCGTTAGGCAATCTAGTGTTAATAACAACACAACTGACGGGATTAAAAACATTGCTCTATTTCCTCCAGTGTGTACCAATTTTTCATCAAAACGATTGTAACGAGACACCGAGTTTCCCCAGTTCTTTGAAAAATGATTTTCGACCCACAGTTTATTGGCCAAGGTTGTCCAAATGAGAAAAATAATGTAGATTATCTGGTACAGTATCAAAAGCATAAGTCGATCGAAAGAATCCAGAAGCAACGTGGCGCGCCAATCCACCCCCTAGGTAGACTCGCTAACGCAGTCTGCACCGGAAGGTAAAGAACATCGGCGGCGCGCCGGAACTCACCTCGCGGTGAGATCTTTTCCATGAAACATGAGGTCCCAGCGGGACGAGCTTCTAAAATATCGAGCACGTGTTCTTCGGGCGGCAGCATCTAGTTTTCTTGCCCTGTTATATTCATCCATGCGCCGGAGAAACAAATTCTCTAATAACGATCCACGTGGTTGCTGTCGCGCCCCGAAGTATATTCAACCACTCGCCATGATCAACTTTCTTTCGCTTTCTTAGTCATTCATGTCCGAACAACAAACTCTTCCAGCCCGCATGTAATTTTTATTCTTCGTTTCTTATACCCGGACTTATTCATGTTACATCATTAACATACATTCGTGAATAAAATATATTACATTTGTTGACTGATTGTAGAAAAGCGGTGGGATTCTAAAAGTATATTTTATCGACTGCAATAACCAGCACACTGTTTTCTTTACAATAATAGATTCGAGAACAAAATATTAATTTTTAATGATGCATTAATGCTCTTTTTATCTACATATGTTTTTCCACGTTCTTTTTTTCTATATGCTACACCGTTTCTCACATAAATTTAAAACATACCGTCACCGGCATCATTAAACAATTCAGGAACAAAAATAGTCGCCAGTATTGTACGCCTAATTTCGCGATTTTCACGTTCATCGCGATCACAGCTCCCACAACGCGAGCTCGTCTCGTTCTTCCGCGTAATTCGCTTTCGAGAGTGCACTTTTTATTATCATATTTCCTCCACCCCCCAACCCCGAACGGCGCCAGTGGAGCTTTCACTTAAACAGCCGCGGATTAATTAGCTGTAGACCGACGAGCGGAACGAGGCGAAAGGCTTAATAAACCAGGATAAAGCTCGAAGCAAAAACAATGCGTATCGCTGTTAACGGTGGAACGGGGATGGATGGATGAAAAACGGATGGCGCGGGGGTTGGCAGACGGTTGGTGATGAATAAGAACGAAAGATTTATGTCCTTATTGCCTGTCGAGGGATAGAATAAGTGTGAGAGAGAGAGAGAGAGAGTTTCTCAAATTTTTGAGAGCTCGTTCGCACAGAAACAGCGGGCGACATGGCTCGAACGGGAGCACAATTTCGAAGATTAAAACCAGCCTCGTGGCGAACTAAAATGCTCGCTTCTTACTATTTCGATGCTCGATGCGAATTAGGGTTCGCCGGTTTTTAAAACACGGTTGTCCCTGCGAATTTCCGCCGTTCAGAATCCTCTCTTTAATTAAAAAGCGCCGAAACTAGTCGCTGCAATTAACGTGCAAAGACTTTAATGTTTCGCAATAAGTGTATTGTATTATAGAATCGCTACAAACGTTGGCGCGATGCTGTTCAACCAAACTTCGGAGATGCCGGAATTGGAAAACTGTTTTCCCTATTCTCGTGCATACGTGCGCGCGCGAACGAGATTCGTTGGGTAATTATACGGAGCGATTGTTCGAGGGTAATTGAATCAGGAGCGGGCCAACAATAAGCAAATTATATTTTCAAAAGTACTCATCGTTTTAGAAAGTTAAACCGCCGTGAAGAAGGATTGAAAGCTCGGTCGTTCGGGCGCGGAACGGTCGTTGATTCGCGTCTTTTTTCGCTTGGCGAGAAATAAAAGAGCGGCCAGAAAGGTAGACAGAGAAAGAACAAGAAGAGAGAGAAGGTAGGAGGCTCGAAAACTTGTATTTTCCTACGGGCTCTTTTTATCGACCTCGTTCTCTATGCGCGCGGCTCTCAAATTGGGGGAGAGGAGAGAGACAGAGAGAAACGGAGAGAAACGAGGAAAAGTAGCGACAACAAGAACAACAACAAGAACAACAACAAACAACGACGACGACAACGGGGGAAACCGGGTTCTTTTCGAACTCGGCTTTATTCTGCGTCATTCAACCGACGCCGAGTTGCCGCTGTTTCACTTCCGGCCGATGATTGCACACCGGAGTGAACATTTTGTCCCTTGCAATTCATAAACTGAAAAAAACGGGTAGTACGTAGGAGACGGGCGGAAGAGAGCGCCCTTTTATCCGTTTGTTTCATGAAACTATCAACCACTTACTCGCTATCCAAGTAGGATAGTAGGCGCAGGAAAAAAATTACGGATAATGGGCTCGTTTAACGGCCCAATGAGAAATATGGCGGACTCATTGCTCGGGGTTCATGGTATCGCCTTTCGAGATCCTTGCTGTATGCTCGTTCGAATATTTTAATGCCGCTGGATATTCGTGGCGAGAAATAATCGTTCCAGAGTGCTTCGGCTGCTGCTGACATTTATTTCTTCCTGCTAACATTCGCTTCTAACATGGCAATCACTGCAACAGCTTACTATCGGGTGCTTCGGTAAATTCGTTCATCGAACGAAGACAAAGTAAATTTATACAGCACGCGTCTTTAAACTTTTCAAACAGAGTTAGCAATAAATCGAAGTATTTTTTGAAGACTTGATATCGTTATTTCAAAATTTAATATATTATCTACGGGAAAGTTACAGTCCTCGGGAGTGCAGCCGAGATTGAACCCGAGATAACAAGCAAGAATTCTCGAAGAAGATCGCCGGAGGATCGCCAGAAGATCTGTAGTATTTGTCGCCGGCAATTTTTCGCACGTCGATCGAGGTATTATGGTAACAGAGTGATCTTCGGTCCGGTGACGGGTATCAGATAAAATGGTTGGATTCGAGGGACCATCCGAGTCAAAGAACGATCCTGTGGCCCCCGGTTTGCGAGATCGAGTCGAGATCACCGTCCCGCAAACACGATATCGATTCCCCTGGAGCGAACAACTTGAGCGAGAGGCCTTTCTCCTCTCTCTGTCTTTCTCTCTGCGAGAGCACGTCCGATTTACGAGCGATTCGACGATAACGAGGAGACGAATGGAGAAGACAACGAGATAAGATGAGATGCACGAGAGCCATCCGGGGACCCGTAGAGACTTCGTTAACGAGATTACTACAAGCCCGACTTTACGGGTTTACTACGACCCGGATACGGGTCGCTCTACGGTAAAACTCTCCGCCACCTGTAGTACGCGTCACGTAATCACAAGACCCGTCGATTTCGCGGCAACTTATAACGAGTCTCGTCGCTGCGCCGCGACGATCATTCCTAATTGTGGTGACGAGCACCGACGATTATCCAGCGAACTTCCATTTTCGTTGAGAGTTTACAATGTATAATACATTGGCTCTTCCATGTGCTCGAACACCGCTGTAATTTAATCAATAAAAATTGTACGACGATAGACTTCGACCGATTTTAAAGCTCGAAGATGATTTTGCATAGATTTCGAAGATCGAAGCTTCTTCTGTACAACTGTACTCTCGCCGTGCGATCTGTGCACACAGCTATTGCGGCGCGTATTGCAAATACCGGATTAGTCGGTGGCCAGTTTCGAAAAAGCTGAAAACGTGGAGCACCGGTTGGCTCGCAAGCCGGTGCTGGAACAATAGAGCGGACTATTCGAAAACAATGGGGTCCGCGTATTAACTAAATCGCGGAAAATTCTCGGGGCGCGTTCACGGTTGGCTCGCGGACGTATCCGTGTCTCGCTGGGCGATCCAAAAATAAAAGGAATAACTTTGGCCCACGTGGATCCTCGTCGACCACCCGGATATCATTGTCGGATAGGGCTGGGCTCGGGCTTATTAGAATAATACGGTCGCGCAGTGGCTTTTGGGGAGGGACGATGGCCGGCTAAATACGGAGGTAATTGTTCGAGGGATTGTTGTTCCAGGTTATTCTTATGTAAATCTTGACCAAACCTTCCGTGAACGGAATGGGACCGAGAGAGACGAAACTCTACTCGAAGAGAAAGAGTGTGAGATAGAGAGAGAGAGAGAGAGAGAGAGAGAGAGAGAGAGAGAGGGAGAGAGGAAGGGGTTGGAGAGATGGCGCAAGGGTGGAAGCCGGGAGAGCGCCTACGAATATTTGCACGGGGTAATTATTTCGTCCCCGGAGGAAAGCCGGATTTCCGCCGGGGAGTTTTCCACGTGTTATTTTGCGCCACGGCACTCGGCCTCATTATATAAGCCATTGTTCTTTCCCTTAGCGCCTCGCCGACTTAACTCTGTCCCGTCGGCCGATCCCGGACGGCCGACGCTCGCTTAAGGGGCCATTTTATGCTTTTCGAGTGCCTTTTTACTCGAAACGCCGGCCTAAGCCCGATGACAAGATAATGACGTAACGTATGGCCCACCCCCGACGACAGTTTAACCTTTTTCCGTGCTGTTCCTATGCCATTGTTCCGCCGGACAAACGGATGGACACTGGGAACCTTCGGTGTTAATGAATATGGCACTTGGGGTGCGGGGGAAAGTGTCCTTTGTTTCATATTGGAAGTAATAATGAAAATATTAAGGACTACATACTAACTCGTTATTATCCAAAAGAAAAAGAATTGAGAAACTGTGAAAATTCACAGTGTCGAATCGATTATTATCGCGATTGAATATAACAACGTGAACATAGTTTCATTTGGAAGAATGCGAATACGATTTGATACGCGTAAATGCAAAAATTGAAGATTTCAACGCGATTTAAAAGGCTTCGAATGGGAAAGGTATTCGGTTCGAGTTTCAGCGGACTCGTAATTTCCAAATACATTTCCATCGCGTTCAATTAAATTCTCCGGAAACCGCGCACTGTCTACTTTTCGAGCAGACCGCACGCTACGTACGTAATATTTCGGCTTTTAAATAATTCATGTTCTGAATTCTGGCCGTCTGACATTTGTTCTGTTCAAGTTTTACAGCGGAGGCTGTTCTCTTCGCTGAAATATGAATATTATTAATTTTCACCGTGCGTCGTAGAATTTTTCAGAAATATGCTCGTGCACACTAGCTAGTCGAAAAATTGTGTATCAGAAGGGGAAGTTCGTTCCATGAACATTACCGAAGAACACGAAATTTTATAAATGAAACGTAACCTCATTGCAAACCTTCCATGTTATCCTTCACCCTACGCCCTACACGAATAACTGTGCTTGGAAATGACGAATAATTCACTGACACAATATTAATCTTTTTATCTGACAAGAACCATATTTTACTCTACAAAGAAACAGGATAAATAAAATAACCTCATTGCGAACCACCAGTGTTATCCTTCATCCTGCTCGAATAAATCTGCTCGGAAATAACGTCAAATAAAATCGCTGACACAATATTAATCTTTTGATCCGACAAGAAATATATATTGGTCTGCAAAGAAACAGAATAGATAAAATGAAATAATGATATACAAGTTGAATTTAAATTAAAATAAAAGATACAAGTTGAATTAAAATCGAGACGGTCCGATTTAAAAAATATCTTGAAATCGAATTTTTCGGTGCGTTAGGATCGGCGATAATACGAGCGACGATAGTAACATTAGTCGGTTATACGGTTGCGTGCAGCGGTGAAGTAGTCAGTGGCCGTCCGTCAGTCACGTGGGTTATCCACTGCCGTAGGTGGTTAGTCTACGACTTGTGCTCAAACGAGCAAAGTCGATTACCTTGCCCCTTACGTGGGCCGCCGGAAGCCAGTCGGACATCAAAGTGCCGCGTCTGGTTTCCTGGGTAATTAATTCCTGCCGCTGGCTGCCAACTTTCATAGAAAGCATCAGTAACTGCCTTCCGACCGGGCATCATTGTGTCAACGTCAGAACTAAAAACGAGACACTAATCGGCTAATCTATTTTCACGTCGACGGACTTTATCTCCAACTATCTGCATATTTGTGATCAAAACTGTGATTTAATGCGTCCCGTCTTTACGTCCATTGAGCGATTCTATTGGAAACGACCGGCAAAATGACTTTTCTCGCATCTGTTACTCCTGGTAATTAGCAAAGGGCGAAGTGTTTTGATGAATGGTAAATGGCGGTGTAAATGACGGTGCGGCTTTTGCGAGAACTGGCCGAAAACTGAAGACTAGAACGGAAAGATGCTTCTTACCGGATGTGAAATTTATGGTGGCGGTGGTAAAGGATAGTGGGAGAAAATTAAATTATGAATGTTATGGCTTCGAGCTCAAGAGCCTTCGACTTATTGTTAGACTAGTTTATTGCCTCTAATCGGTTGGTCGAAGTCTTTGGGGTTCAGTGTCAAATCCTAGATTCGCTTTCGTGGGTGTCGCACTAAAAATTCTGCAAATTAAACGAATTTATAGATGTTTTATGAATATGCAAATTTGGTACCAGGCTAAAAGGAACAAAATTCTACGAAACTTCGGGTTTCGGCATAACAAAGCGCCGAAAGACATTCTTCAACCTCGACATCAAAATTTCTGGTATCGTCAAAAAGAGGTCACCGCGACACTTCGTACGTCAACAAACAGGGAAAAGCGGTGTATGTCGATCGTTAATATTATCATTAGCGGGGACAGTGCGTCGCAGCCACGGGTGATAAATTCCTCATGGATTCGCGGTTTGCTATTCCAGGATCGGAGTCCAGAAGACGATATGTGGTACCGGTGTTGGTCCAGAACCGATGGGGCCGGCAGAAACGAAGATCACCACGCGAGGGGATCCGACGGCGAGGGGAGAGAAAGAGAGAGTGAGAGAGAGAGAGAGAGAGAGAGAGAGAGAGAGAGAGGTGATTACTAACGTCATGCAGGTGCATTAATAGATTCCGTTCTGAGGGTGGCGTTGGTGGGGGAGCTGCGCAGCGCGGGTGCAGGGGGGATGGATCAAGGGAATGGAGTGCGAACGGCAAGGACATGGGACCAAGCAGGTGAACAGAATCGCCAATCACGAACCGCTCCGTGGACGGTCTTGCGTCTCGCTCCTCCCCTGCCCGAGCTTACGGAGGTGTGGTTTGCACCTGCGCTTGCGCTACACGCCCCGCCTCCCGCACCTGCGGCTTTTCCGCGCTTACACGTACGCTTTCCGCGGCGGCGGCGGTGGGGCACCGGATCGCTGGACCAGGGACCACGAGGTTTCGGCCACCAGTAACGTCTGGGTCGCACTGTCTGAATCCACTGCGGCGCTCCCGATGCTCCCTGGATGCTGCGTCCCACCCCTCGATCGCTAATCTTCCTTTTCACGTCATGTTTTTGCATGATTTTTAGGAGTTTAGGTGTTTTTGCATGATTTTTCCATGTCCTAGAAGCTTGTACATTTCATTTAGTCAAGGTTTACGGTTTGGATCCGATTTCTTTCGTTTTTTGAGAGGAAGTTGTCTGGCGCCCTGCATGCTGCAATACATCCATCGATCGCTCGAATTCTTTTAGCTATAGGGTGCCCTTGGGTTAACAGTTTTCAACCTTTTTTGACTGAAAACGAAGAAGACTCTGCGGTACCACCTGCTACCGTTCATCGTCTTAACAGAGTAATATTTAGTCGATCGTTTACTTGTCGAATGAAGATTTTGAAGTCGTAACTTTTTGCTGGTTGTACCATCTTGGAGTGCCATTGTTGTAATTTGTATTGTATAGTAACGTTTTCGTGACACAGTGGAAAAGATTTGTGTGCATTTCGGTGTTAATAATATTTGTAATAGTGTTTCTAATAGTTCTTTGGCTTCCAGAATCGCAGTTCGTTTATCACCGACTCAGACTCGATACACGCGATACAGAGTTCTATTTCTCTGTTCCGACTTCGTTTGTTTCGATGATTCTTGTAGCTCGATCCACATGCTCGCAGTACTCAATCCTTCGAAGATAGTCTTTGCAATGCAGATTTTTATCTCTTTCGAATACCTTGCTCGTCTCCCTCGATCGTTGGCTAGTTGCTCGAGTCATGTTTCGAGTCATGCTCAAGCTGGATTCAGTAACAACACATTGTAATATGTACATCGTGCGTAGTTGCTCCAGAACGTAGTACTATCTTTTATGATAAATCAGCTGGTAGTCGAGGAATTTACATTTGAAATTAATCGAACTCGCGATTGGCGCTAGCACTCCACTGTCTTCCACTGGACAATTTCTCAAGCATCGTAGAGTTTCCTCTCATGTTTCATAGTCATTCGAGAACACGAACACGTAGTGTGTATTTCAAGATACTTACATTACTCTACAAATATAACAATTATTTACAAGGATCGCCAAGCTCCTCATAATCTCTACAGAATTCTAAAGACAATTTTTTCCACTTCTCAATTACCAAACTGAATTGACTGTAGCATTTCACAAAATTCCACCATACCACGAAACACCCAAAACTACAATCTACCCATTTAACGGAAAATCATCGAAACATTTAATCATCACCCGGAGCAATTTCCCGAGTCAAGTGACACAGCTAGGTGCATCATTGTGCCTGGGCAGATTAACAATAATCAACTCGGGTTATTGTTAATCGGAGACAGAAGCCAGCTCCTCCCGCGGGGAGCACGTCGCCGATAGAACGATTCCGAAGACCGTCGTCATTGTCTCAAATCGCATGAAAGTTTCACCGTGGCGTTTAGGGGACACAATAGCACGGATATTCAGAACTATCCCTCGAAGTAACAGACAGTGGAAATGGATCGTCTTTCCCCTGAATCGTTGCTCCCACCGTCGCATCGGTTCGCGTGAAACGGGGAGGGGTTCTGGGACGTTGGGGGAGGGATCGCGAGGGGACGGGGAGGGTTTGGTGGCTGGGGTTGGAGGGGGTTGGCGAAAGGGTCGCCGTTTTCAGGCGGGTTCCGCTAGATGGCACGGGGCCTTCTTTCGGCGATCCATCGCAGTCGCTCCGCGCCGCCCAGACCGTGCGGTTGTTCGTCTTTGCTCGAAAAAAGCCCGCCACGAGCAGGCGAGCACATTTCGGCGCGCCTGTCTGCGCCATCTGAGAATCATCAGCAAACCTCCAACCAATCTCAGACGCTCGAAATCTCGCTGAGAAAAGGAGCCACCAGAAAAACATTCGACACGAATTCGGGGTCGGGGTCTCTTTCCGGTCTGGGCGTTCAGTCAGCCGCGGGCGGGCGTCGCGGTGTCACGTGTCGTGGTCCGCGTGGCGTTAACACGCCTACCGCCGCTCCGTGGGGCCACGTCGAAGGGCTAACTGAAGCTCCGAGCACTCCGAGCAGCCTAGAAATATCCTCGAAGATGATCGAATGAATAGATGCCAATCAGCGGAGAGAAACGATCGTCGATCCTCTGAGAATCGGTCTCGTTCGATCGAACGTTGATCCACGCCGCTACGATCGCGATCTACCTTCGCTCTCCCCTTTCTTCTTCCCGCTCTCGCTCCCCATTGGACGGCTCGCTCGTGATCGCCACGTGGTCGTGCTCACCGCATATTCGATCGATCAGCGCTCTGCATCCTCGAACCGGCCGGGAAAGAACGAGCTGCACGCAATTCCCGCGAACGAGATAAGGCGAGAGAGAAAGTGAGAGAGAGAGAGAGAGAGAAAGAGAGAGTGGGATAGTTAGAGAGATTGAGAGAGTGAGAGAGCGAGAGGATCACTCGGAACTGGTGCTGCTAGGAAAACGTCCTGCCAGCCAGAGTGAGTACCCTTGTCACGATGAACAAACTTGTAGCATATTGCCTTGCACCGTTCCCCGCACCACCACCCACCCCCGCATCGCTCCGTCCCGTGTTCGTTACCCCCCTCTAACCCCCGTCACTCTTCTCCCGCCCCTGGCACACGGCTATTGTCGATGGTCCTTGAACTTGCTTTGCCGGGAGAATGCGTAGGGTAGGTCTTCTTTGTTGCGTTAGGCTCGATACCGAACCCTCCGTCTTTACTGTTTATACAGGGTGTATCGCGATACCGGGGACCCACTTCGGGAATGATTTTAGCGCTTTTTAACAGTTTGAAGATCAATGTCGGTTTCAAGGGAGTAACTTTAAGCATATGTGAAAAAATTGATGCGGAAGTATTAGAATAGAATTAGAATAATTAGAATAGAGTATTCGCCTCACGAGTGGTAAAGGGTAAATTGCATTGAAAAGTATGCTTATCGAAGGTAAAAAGATACAAATTGTTGAAGTACATTGTTTTTTAATTTACACGAAAATTGATCAGCGTGAACTGGTCTCAATAGTTTTGAAGGCTGTGGTTTCTGAAATCCGTACCCTGTGCCGCAACGCACTGTACATGCTTATTTTACGTTTTTTATAATGCGCTTTGTCGAAGAAGCTTTGCGTGTAGTGTTGCTCGCATTATTTGCAAGTTTTCAGCGATATCCGAACCGATAAAAAATAACTTATCCGTTCGTACAATTTTCCGAAGGAAATTAATTATGTGTGTGGTACTCGTCGTCTACAAGAGTATCGGACTGCCTTAAGTATCTAAAAGTAATTTCTACGTGAAAACGATTTACGATTTACGGGAAGCACCGCCATAAAAATATCTTTCAAAAAATCTGAATTATCGTCAATCTCGTGCGATTCTAAAAAAGATTCATTATCACTCTCATTCCGAAATAGAACAGCTTTCGGGACAATTTTCCCCGAACCAGCGCAAACAAGAGCCGCCAAAAAAAAAATTGATAAAATATTTTTCCGGATTGCACGCAACACTCCATCGAAATCGAAAAGTCAACAAGTCCCGATCACCGACGCATCGTCAAACGAAGTCGGACCGCTTCGAGCCACAGATTGAATCGCGAAAGGACCCAGATTCCAGTCTATCCCACGAAAACACATTCGGGGGATGGTAGTCGCAATCATCGCGCGTACGGACAGCCTCAATTTCCGCGAACTTTGCGCCATAATCGAATGAAAGTTTCCGCGTGTGCCGGCCGAAATTTCGCAACCTTATCGTCCCTTTAGCGGTACGCCATCGATCTAATTGCATCGATTGTCAGCAAACCGCGCGAATAGAGGGATAGGGAGGAGGGGAGACTATGTATAGAAGAGGAAGAACCGAGAGAGAGAGAGACAGAGTTAGTGAAAGGGGTAAGAGAGGGCGAGAGAGAGAGAGAGAGAGAGAGAGAGAGAGAGAGAGAGAGAGAGAGAGAGAGAGAGAGAGAGAGAGAGCGAGAGGGAGAGACTGGAGCAAGCCCGGGCCGCCGCGTGCGCAGGCTTAGCCCTTTAAATGACTTAGCAGACAATTTGCCCATTAACTCAGCCGGTCTCTACCCGTAATGGAAGCCATTGTTCGACCTATCTTGTCAGTAATACACGGCTCCCTCCTTCGTGTGTGGGTGGGCGTTCGCGTGCGCGTGTTACAGGTACGCGACCGTGTGCACGCACGCACGGGGACATCGGGATACTCGTGATATCGGACCGGCTACATTGTGCGTCAAGATGAGATCGTCTCATTATGATTACGTTAATTAATCTAACGCATTACGGGCTGATAGTCCCCTAAGAACGCTTTCGCTGCCGGGGCCGAGCACTTTGCCAGCCAAAAACGCTCCGCATTTCTATCCCCCACTGGTTTCGGATCAGACACCCAACAATTTGTTCCATGAAAATAATGCAATTTGTTGCATTTTGGACTCGCGACGAGGTACAGGGAAATTAAAGTACGTTGGTTTTCATGTGGATGGAAATATTAAGCATTTATTCGACGAAAACGTTTTCGATACCATCCACCTTTTTTGCTTATCTTCGCGTTAAAATATTTGATGAAATTACAATACATGAAAACGGTTTAGCAAAAGAATCTTATTAAATGAATTTCAATGGTTTTATTTGAACTACAATGTTAACGTTTCGTACTGGTATCGGCTGCGGTGCGAGCATATATTCTAGTCAAACTAATTTTCATGAATCAGGCTAATGTTTGACATGCAAATCCGCAGACGCGTTCTATTATGCTATTGGATGAGCCAGAATAGCGATTGATGAATGACTGTGGTCATTCTGTGTTCTTTGACATTGTATTTCTTAAAGAAAGATACTCGACTTAATAATTCAGTTATTTTAAATTATTAAATTGCTACTAACTCCAACATTTCCTTCATTTGATGCAGCGCTATCAAAATGTATTAAGTATAAAATTGGTCAGAACGGAAACGGGAACTCTTATAAAAACTCAGACGTTCGATTAGCACCCTTTTGGGGCTCGAGGGTAGTATCACGGGGTGGATTGGCAAACATCGGAGATCGACGTAATTGCACGGTGCATCGGGTTCCGGGAAGATCGCGCGTCAAAAGGCGCATCCAGCGGGTCGGAATCGATGCGTTTCGAGTGTTCTGCAACCCTTCTGCTGTTTCTGTTCGCCGATTTTTTTTCTCACTCCGACGACTAGAAAGTGGTTGGGAGTGGGGAAAAGGTTCGTATTAGAGCCGGGAATCACGGCGACGGATACGCGATATTTCATTGGCAAAACGTCAGCAAGTATCGGCGAGCCTTTAACTACGTTCCGATGAAATTTTGTGTCCGACGCGGTGCGCGTCTTCTGTCCTCGTTTTTCCCCTTTGTATGTTGTTTATCGTTGAACAGTTTGGAGGACGCGCGACGTGATTTATTTGCAGGAAAATATACACCGGCTAAAAAGAGATTTCGCGATCCGCCCGAGTACGTTCGCGCGCGCGCAAATGCGTTCTTTTTTTCGCTTTCGTTCCGCGCCCATTTTCGGATCGGTTTTTGCCTCTTTCTGTTGAGAGAAGAGAGAGAGTGCGTTTGTTTCTCTGTCCTCCTTTTTTTTGTAGGAAAAACCGTTTTCGGTTATGGCGGTTGATGCATCGCTACGGGCCCGCGTCAAATTTTACAGAAAAATCCTGAGTGGACGGAACTCCGATACAATTCCGTCCATTGTGCCGTTCAAAACGATAGCTAATGCCTCGATGCACAGCAGACGATTGAAATCGTCCAGATATTCGGACGGGACCGCCTCTGTTTTATTCGATTCGCGCGCGACGCGATTATAAAAACCGAACGATGGAGACTGGCGAACTTGATGCTTCTGTTGGAGCTTGCTACCTTGGTTAGGCTTCTGGTCGACGACGTTCAACCAACGTGTCCGGTTAATTGCTCAACCCTTCCCTTGGGGAGAGTTTGCGTCAAAAATTGGACGCTTCCGGCGAGTCTAGACTGCTCTGCGAATTTGCCAACTGTCTACTTCGATGACTGTTTAAAGGGGCTTAATATGCGAACACAGCTGTGGAAATTAACCCTTAACCGGTAGACTAAACTGTACACTTTCGCTAGTGTATTGTACGATCGTTACAAACATCAAGTTTCTTTAACTTCTGCAGCACATTTGGAATATTTAGTCTTCAATGATGCACTTCAAGGTATCTGACAGGGGTGTGCGAGAACCCGAAATATTGGGTCGGGGCGGGTACCCGAAAATTTCGAATTTATCAGGATTCCCGAAAAAGTGAGGATTCTCTAAAAAAATTTTTATATAATATAAATATCTAATTATTGTGCAGAATTCTTTTCGTTGAAAGGATGTCCATCACGAATTACAAGAGTGTCATACATCGTATTCTCGAAATTTTCGGGAAACCGATTCTGTCGTAAAATTGAAAAATTGTGACTTGAGAATTTAAGCGAATGTAGCGATTTAAGAACAGATTGTATTTGCACAAATGATCTATCGTCTGGTTGAAAGAATATACATATTTTTCGGTAGAAGGACTCGGAGTCTAGAAAGTCGCTTTTCAAATATAAATCTAGATCCAGCCGATATTCTCGAGCGATAAAATCAACCGGCTTTCGACAACAAGTGAAAATCACGAGTCGACAGCCAACAGTGTCAGCACACTAGTATACTCGGGCCATGCAAAGCATCGCGTGACGCAGCATAGTCCGGCCAGGAGAACCGGAATCTCCGAGCGGAAGAAAGTAGTCGACGAGCGACTTCTCGCGAGGACTGCCTCTCTCTCTCTCTCTCGTTCTTTCTCGATATGGAGTTGGCTTCGAGGTGGTGGTGGGGGTGTTCCGGCGCCACCGGCGGACGCAGAAGGCGCGAAAACGTCCTGCCGCGATTAGGCTGGCAGCTCGTGGCAGGAGGTGGCACAGGACTAAGCTAGATGGCGGCGCCGATCACCGAGAACACGAGGCACGAGGACATGGAGAGGATGAAAGGGAGAGAGAGAGAGATAGTAGGAACGTTGCGAGAATGATCGGGGTACGGTCCTTGAACGGCCACGGGACAAAGAGGCAGGATGAGCCAGGAGAGTTGAAGAAGGACATCTGCTGCCTGGAGCGGATGTGTGTCAAGCCGCGCCAGGATCGCTCCAGATTTCCGGGATTTGGCTGGTGCTTATGGTTCGGGAAAAATTATTGTGCTGATTGTATACTCTCGAACATTATATTCTTTTATCGTTTGACTGTTTCAAATTGTATCTTATACATATTTATCATCGATGTGCAGTTTTTGCTCGATGATCCTTCGATCCAGACAAGATCGCCAAATGCGGTCTTTGAACTGTCTTTCGAAAGGAAACTCTGTTATCTTCGTAACAAGTAGACACGATTTATAACAAACAGTTTTATTCCTGAACGAAGGAACTGCAAATTTAAAAGCAATTTATACGAATCTTTGGCAGTCCTTTCGAATAAAGGAGCCTTAAGTCTGACAATTTTTCGACCATTTTCGAACGTTCTGAATGCACAAGGGTCCGCGGACTAATTATAAATCTGTCTTTCACCGATTCCGATACGATTGAGCATTGTTTGACGAACGGGTTTCCGATCGATCGTCGCTCGTGAAATCCTGCGGGGTTCAATGGGTTAGCGGACTAATTTAATTCCTGTTCGCGAGGGGTGGCCATTGTCCGGAGCCATTTAAGAGAATTTAACTTTTGCGCCAATACCCGAAATTTTGCGACGAGGTTCGGTAACATTGTAAAAACTTCATCCTTTCGACTCGTATTTTATAAAATACAAACCAGCTCGTAATTGTTGGAAGCGTAAAAGTGAAATGTAACAATTTATGACAAATAAAAATTGTCGGTGTTTAACAGCAAGATACAGGACGTACCTAATATGTGTTCGAAATCCAATTTTTAGCGGCACCCGGGAATCGCCGTTCGACTGCAAAGGGTTAATAGAGGCTAAGTAAAAAATTAGACGGAAATATTATTTGATTTCGTTTGAGTCTGTCGCGAAGTTGTCTCGGAACAAGTTCGCGGATCAAGATCCTCCGCGCGGCGTTTATTGGATCGTGACAAGTGGAGACCGGGCTGAAGGGCCACGAGAGGGCGATGAAACGCGAGGGATAGAGGGCTGGGAAGGGCAGAGGGCCCCGGCACGGCACTCCGCGAGAGAAAAGATGAGCAGCACTCATTAAAAGTCGAGTATTAATATTTTAACGGTCTCAGACTCTATCTTTCTCTCTCTCTTTCGGAACGAGGATTGCGGCCACCCAACCGAATTTCCATTTCGATACTTTCCATTTTTTATTTTATTTTTTTCTTTCTTTCCTTTTTTCCGAATTGGACACCGTTCAAGCGTGTGCGCGCGCGCACCCGTTCTCCCTTGATTCAATTTCGAAATCGATACGGAGAGCATCGAATTTTTTCCATCTACGGGGATAGAACAGCGGGACGCGAATGGTAAATAATTTAGCGTTCCGACGAGGTGGGACTCGGCTCGAACGGTTCGCTAATCCGAGGAGAGGGAATTCTGCTTACCGCGAATCGACCCAATTTATCTGTGAAAGCGAAGAGAGTGGCCGGGGTAACTTGACGGGATCAATTCTGGTCTAATGTATTGCTAATATTCGTCGCCGAAGACAAATCGGTCGATAGTATCCGGGAGATGGAGATATTATTCTCAGCGATCTCATCTGTTCGCTAATGCCAGTGCTTTTTCACTGTTATCTGAGGTACAGTGGTGCGCTAATCCGAGAATCGTTCCTTTTAGTGCGATATTTTTGCAACTGATCGTAACTATATAAAACCTAATTCAGAGCAAACATTTGGCACTTAACACCGAATACACGTTTTGGATCTTTTATTTTATAATAGAATTATTGAAATTTTAAAGATAAACACCTTTCGCACATTGGGAACTGATTGAATACATTTTTTACAATTACTACTTTTATGATACAATACATATCAGTCGCTGTTGATGGTCGGTGGATTTAATGTTAACGAGACAACGAACATTTTCCGAGAAGTCTAGCAAAAGCAGCAGACTCTGAGAAAAGTGGGTTTATCAGACGATGCTCGTTTCTCGCAATTCGCAGGACAGGTGTGACCGGCTAAATGTTTTCGGACAACTGCGAGGTCGGGTCTTCAGGGACCCGGCACAGTCCTCGGCATCGTACCGCGGGGGTGGAAACGTAGCTAACGGCGAAAGTTAGACATTAAACCTATCACCTCCCCTTTGTTAGTTTGCGTGACCTACAGGCACAGATGCGTGCACGTATATTCATTCCACGTGCAAGGTTTACGTACGTGGTAGGGCCGAGAGGGTTGACTGGGCTCTCCAGTCGATCAATAGCACCCCCACGTTTGCGTCCCCGGGTGAGTGCATGCGATAGGCACCCCATTGCTATGCCACCCCGAAAGCCACTTTATATTTTAGTGGGAATGTTCTACAACCCCTTCGAAAGACACACTCGAAAACCCGGGCTCGAGCCGTTGGAGACCGACGGCGAGTCGCGGCTCTGCACCCCCTCTCGTCGCTCTCTCTCTCTCTCTTCCTGGCACCCTCTACAATCTTCCACCCCCACGTTCCACGGCCTACCGGATGAATATGGCAAGGTCATTTCTCTTGTTTAATCCGCGTAATTAGCCGGTGCCTTTTACCCGGCTTGCACCCCCAACGACCGAGATCGATACCTCTTTCGTTCTTCGACGGAATTGACAATCGAAAACGGAAAACGGCTGGTACACTGCAATTCCGGACTCGAAATGGTCCGTTTTGGTCGGTTACCACGTAATCTTACCTGTTGGGAGCTTTCCGTTTCATTTCGTGTTAATTCAATTAATTTAACTTAATTCGACAGTAGGGGTTGAAAGAGTATGGAAGTCCTGTGTAAAAGTGTTTGGAATAAGTAGTTCCTGTGTCGTCTGTTTCGATTCGACACGTTTATTTTTCTCTTGAGTAGCGGAGCGAGGCCGACGATTACGGTAACGATTAATCCAGAAAGAAATTTCCATCGGACTGTTTCCTTTCCATTATTAATTAAAAAAGTAACGAACGACGTCTGGGTTCGTTTAGCCGGACGTCCGGGAACGAGGTAGAAATTTTCTACGAAACAACCGGGCGTCCAAAAGGAGGAACAGAAACATTCGTATGACATCGTACGCTCTAATTGCAAGAAGCGCGATGAAATGAATGAGATAAGTCGTATCTGTGTGCTCGTGCGAGGTAAAACCCAGGCTCACCGTGGGCACCCGGTACGTATATTTAAAACGAGCCACGATGCCGTCATTAATCATAAATAATAAATGTTACTCTATTTTCCGTGGCATTAATATTCTATTTAACATGGCCGTATCACTAGGAGTGCACGTGACCGTATCACTACTAGATTCTTGAATAATGAACCGGTGATAAATTGCGCCGATACCGGCAAAACTGGTCGTATTAAAGCTAAACTAATTCGAGCCGCAAGGGAGCTCGCTACCCGCGCGCTGCGCCGCACCGTTACGAAAGCAGAAATTATTGCTGTTATTATTATTAAACGTCTTATCGCGGGGCTCCGTGACACGAGCGATAAGAATGCCCGTTGTTTCTTTCGCTGTTCCTGAAAAATCTTGCCTCGACGTTATTCTTTAAAAATTATATTTAACTTCAAATTAAATACCCATTTAGGCCTTTCAACGCGCGAGAACAGAAAATAAAATACGAGGGCTAAATAAAACTTTCAACGAAACATTTATTAACACCCAGATTGACATGTTGATCGTACAGTAAAGTCTGAATCGAAGGAAAACCGTCGGGTCCGTGCTGTTTTTTATATCGTGCAGTTCCGTTATTTATTTGGTACTATAAAATTCGAAGTCGGATGTTTGTACCCATAATTATGAATAAAAATGAATTTGTTTAAGGGAGATTCCAGCGAAGAATCTTTTCAATGAGAAGCGTCGAGTCAATAAGTTCGTTTGAAATACATTCGTCTCGTAACGAACTCATTGCCGTCCGCACGGAATAGTGAAAAAGCCAGCCGAGAGGTCGCTCGGCCGATGAATTAGGGTCGCGACATTAATCCTGACCGGAGTACCGGCATGCTATCACGACATGCCGTAAATAACCGGGGGCAGGGGGTACGGAGGGTTAAAATGATATCCAAAGAAATGCAAATCGGGGAACAAATTGATCCGTGCTACTTCGTACCAGCGATAGTTAGCGTCGAGTGGCTTCTCGCCACTATGTTCATTCCTCGACGCAGTTGGATAGAAGAGACGTAGAAAATTAGTCGGCAGCAATCGTCGGCGCGTTATCTGCTCGATGGCGACGTTCCTTTCCTATTTACTTTAATGAAATAATCAATTTAATAAAATTAAATAATTATCGTCCATTCGCGTAACAGCGGTACGGCAACACCTTGGGAATCCCTTGTATTGTTTCGGCGACGAGAGAAGCGAAACACGGTCGGTATGGCAGGTATCTGGACAGAAATGATACTGGGTCACGTTTTCATTAAGACCTCGAGGTGCGGGCTCGAGGTCCAAGTGATCCGAAGAAAAGGGTTCGCCGAGGAAGGACGACGGAGAAAGACGAGGGCTATTGTTTTTTCGACACACTTCCCTTCTTTATCCTGGTCCTCGTCGAAGACAATGCATGCTCGCAACCTCCTCTAGCCGGGGAACATTGCCCGAGTGTGACACGGTGATTTTGATGAAACTTCTCGCGAAAATACACGTGTTTTCTTTTTACCGTATCCGTGCTACGGGGTCAAAAATGAACGAAGTCACCGCCAGAAATGCGATTCAACTCGCTAAGTAATTCTCGTTGAATTCTATCTTTTTTGTCAGTCAATTGAAATTATTGGCTATTCGTCGTAGGTCCATTTTAAACAAATGGGTTTAAGGACGAAGGGAATTCGTATGAATTCACAAAACGCTTGTTACGAGTATGAACACCTCGTGTCCATTAATTTTTCCTAAATGGCTACAGTTTGCGAGTTTCCTAAAAAAAGAGCGCTCGCCGAATGTTTATGCGAACCCCATCGCGCGGGCAAAGTTTCATGAAAATCGGCGTGTCACTGTTGGCTGATGTTCCTTGTTAGTCGAACAGCCGCCGCCGCAGCCGCCCTCTATCATCCTTTCTCGGTCTCTGTCGGTGTCTCTGTCGCTTTGGCCGGTCTCTCGCTCTGCTCATTAAGTAAATCACCATCGTCGTCGCGGCTCGTTCCCAGGGCCAAAGTGAAAATTCACCGGTGGACACGGACGAGAGGAATGCGTTCCCGCGGTTGCCACACCGCTCCGGGGACCTTGTGCCGAAGGGATTCGGTCTCCTTCGTTCCTTCGGCGTGGCTTTGTAACGGCGGCGGCGGCGGCGGCGGCGGCGGCCCCCGGAAATCCGAGCTGGAAAAATTAAAACATCCGGGGCTAGGCTCCGCGGAGAATCTCTCTGTGATTCCGGAGGATTTATTTTTGTTTACCTCTCCCTTCCACTGACACGTGTGACGTAGCCAAGCACGTCCCATCGTGGAACCTTCAATTATGTAAGGAAAACGCGGGGGTGTTCGGCGGCGGGGGCAACAAAGGCCGCCGAGAGATCCTCTAATGAGATAGAGACGGCGGATACCGCGTGTTAACGAGGTAATGGAGGCAACCGAGCGTACCGGCCTCCATATTGCGTCTACTCGATCTAAATGAGCTATCAGAACGAACGGCCGGCCCGACTATTTTAATTAAAATTTAAACAAAGATCCCCACCGGCTAACGGGCGTCTTAATTTTGCTTCGTTGGGAACCGTGGGTAGTCAGGTAGCCCAAAGTACTGCGACGTAATGATGTATTCTTCCGAAGATGACATTTTCTTGTCTGCTCCAATATTTTTTAGAACCAATTTGGTTGCACTATTTTTGTCAACGAAATTGTTGCTGTCTAAATGGCCACACTTGATGTTCTTCATGTGCTCGCACCATTTTTCTTTCGGTATTGGAATTGGCCAACCTGAATGATTATGGCGGTTCCCGAAGAAAGTATCATTTGCCGGACGAGAACTTACGTGCGGGAATAATGAACCGGCGTTGATCGATACACCGGGTACCGGTAATGATGCAATTTCGGCGAAGTTATAAACGGCCGATCGATCAATCAATGAGATTGAATTTTGTCGGCGCCACGATGGAAAGGCTCGTTGAGCCAATTAAATAATATAACTTGTCGTCCTTGCATAAATACTTGGAAGACTTTTCGGTAGCTCTCTTTCTTCCTTTTTCTTGTTCCTTCTCGTGTCTCCTTTTGCCTCCAGTCAGCGTTCGCGTGTTTCCCTCCTAGTCTCTTTCTCTCTCTCATGCTTCTTCCTTCCCCTTTAACGTTCCTTCCTCTCACCTTCTGGATTTGATTGAATTTTTTCCCGAGGAAGAAATGTTTCCACCAAATGAATCCGTCGAAATATTGCATTCCGACAAGCACGATCCAATTTTTCGTTTAATAAAAGAGAGCTTTTCTGTTCGCAGACCTTTCATTTCTTTCTCACGCCTTTTTCGTAACCTTCGGCTAACCCTCGCGTTCCCTTCGATCCAACGATTTATCGATCGGTCCCCGGCTTCTCACGGCTATTCGCACCCGGCCCCCGACCTTTTTACGGTTCTGCTAATTTCGCTTCCGAATAATAGTCCGGCAGAAATTCGTCTTCGGGATCGGGGGCCGCGAATTTTACTTCGTTTTTATCGGGACCCGTGCAGAAACGAATCGCCCTGGGTAAACGATGATCGAACGCCGTCCCCGTAGATCGCTTCTACAGTGGATCGTTGGTAACGAAGGGAAATAAAGAATACAGAGGGCACACGCGTAAAAATAATTGCTGGGGGATTCGCCCTACAAATTGCTGCACACAGTGTCTTCCTAAATGGTTAATCCTGGATGCTATTTTTCCGACATTTCGCGCAGTAAATTCCTTTTATTCTTTAACGGTATGATGTAGATTTACGATCTTTCAGATTTTTCATGCAATTTTCGAGACTAAGATCTTTATATGGATTTGAAAATCTTCGGTATCTAAGAATTGAAAGGACTATTGTCGGAATCGGTGTACAGCTACCGAGAACGTCCACGTTTAATGGTGACAAGGTCCACCGACCTGAAACGATTTTTTATTAGCCACTAGCCGGATCCTCCTTCCAATCTGGAATTTTAATATTGCATATCGTCGCTCGCTTGTAAATACTGGCTCGATTCCGTGGCAATCGTTCGGATCTACATATATACGCAACTTCGTCTCTATCCTGCGGCCTGGGGACAAACACGCGGCTCGAGAGAGAGCGAGAGGAAGAGAGAAAGGGGTGGAGAGAGACAGAAGAGTATCGAGAGGAGACTCGGCGAGCCTGGCTGGGTGGCACTGAATAAATATAAACGATACGACCAATAATACCTGTAAAATTAATAATAATCGCGCTGTCGTACCGCGGATAGGTAGTTCGTCCTTGCGGCCCTCCTCGCCGCCCATCAATCACATCAAAAATTCCCGGATTGGTCGATACCGTTCGTCCGATCGGTGGAGAAGGGGAGAACTCATTTCGATGAGTTTGTAATTAAAAAATTAATTAAACGAAATCCCGGCCGCGTAGCTGATTTTTTCCGCGTATGTATATTGCTTCGGTCGTCATTGTGTACACTCACGCTGCATATCGCGGGGTCATTATGGCGACTGGATTTTAACGATCCCCCCCCCCCCCCGCACGCCCGCACAATTCGTTTCTACGGTTCTCTCCTGCACACCCCCTTTCTCTCTCTCTCTCACACTCTGTGCTCTCGGGCTACCCCTCGACCAAAGCCTCTCGTCCACCCTTCCCTCGGACCAATATACACGCATAATTGCCTATGGTCGATTTATTCGACTTCTGTGCTCGCGTTTCGAACGATATTTTTCTCGATGATATTTCCCGGAGACTTGATATTTCTGAATTTTTCGATTCGCTTTGTAACCCCCTGCTGGGAAATTCATTACGCGACGGATATTATGAATCCGATAAGGAAATTTGAATTTTTATTTAGCTTTGTCGCTGGTACGCCATCCGGGCTGAGTATTTACGGTCCGCGATATGCTGGAGGTTACCCGGGCGGCCATTTTGGTGCGACTACCGCTGGCTGATGGAACTTTTGCGCAGAGAATGATCGTTGATGTTGCGTATCTACGAATTCCGACGAATCTAGCCAAGACTGTCATGAAATTGTTCAAACCGTCGACTTTTTCAGGATTAAATTTCACGTCACAGTAATTACACTGCGTAAAATTATATTTTTCTTCGAACTAAATGTGACAGAGAAACACAGCAAGACGCGACGCGAAAGAATCCGATCACTAGTATATTCGCACGAATTAAACGCGGGACGGAGGTTCCGCGACTCGAGAGTAAATTATTTATGCAATTGAGGAAAGATGGCCTCGGTTCAGCAATTTCTGCGGGACGCGGACAGTCCGGCGACATAAATTTCCGGGGGCCAGGTATCCCGGTTGGCCGAGGGGGGCCGAAAAAGTCGGAACTCTAGGCAGCGGCACTCCAGATCTGAGAATCGCTTCGAAATTAAATAACTTCCCAGGGGGATTCGTCGGCAGAAAATTTACGTTGACCAAATAAATTCTGCGCGGTCCTGCATTCCAGGTCCCAGCTACTATTTTAACTATGTGTGTATATAGAGAACGAGAGAGGGGAGAGGATGCGGAGTACCGGGGAGTGTTCCGACTTATATCGCGCTAGGAAAAAAAAAGAAATAGGGAGGGGACGCATATATTGGGGTCATTTAGAGCGGCGGTCGACAGTTCGAATTGTTAGCGCGCCCTGTAGCGACCGGTTTAATTTACTCTTATTGGCTTCGACGGGATTGCCTCGCGAATACGGGAAACTTATCTGCTGCTCTCCCACACTCCAGCCCCTTCTTTCCCTCCCTTCTGGTACGAAGATGAAGTTATCCGGGATTACTCTGTAATAATTCTTCCGATCTTCGGATCGGCCCGCGCGAGGAATTAGCTCGCCACTTGACGCTCACCCTATTTTTACCCTGCTGTGGGGATGAAAGCTCCGTTGGCCATTTTGACGATCTATGAAGTATTGCATTGGAATCTATCCGAAAACATTGTAAAAATATCTGTGGTTGCCGGGGAAAACGTCGCATGTCACGATTTCAAAAAATTTCAGTTCATAAAAATTAACAAAAAGTCATGAAAATAAATTCGAAAGGATTAAAAACATAATGCAATCGAACCGATGTCCCATGGCAAAGCATTAGTGATCGAAACTTGAAACGGCAATACCTCGAAAGTGATAGTATGCGATATGCGGCGTTCTTTCTGACAACCACAGATATACGGAAATATTTTCCCGCGTGTACATACTTCGAGGTTACGAAATCGATGACACATGTATCGTATCTACGAGCATTACATCCCAGGTAATCATGCCTCTCTTCGTCTCGTTTCTGTTTTCATTTATTCCTTATCCGGCCGGCCCATCTGCTCTTTATCTTTCTCTCTTGGCCCAGCTAGCTCCTCTCGCAGCTTTTCTTTTTCCCTCCCTCGCGTGTCCCTTTTATTTCCCCCGTATCGTCGTCGTCGTCTCTCTTTTTCTCTCTCGAGTTCGCAGTCCTCGGGCTCTCCTCGTCTCTCTTCGAGGCCTCTGTTCATCTCGTTCCTTCGTGGCCAGGAGTGAGCCAGAGGTCGTGTGGCCAGGGGGTGGGAGGTTCGAATTCAATTATCCGATATTAAACTGCCCCTAACCACGTTCATGTCGACCCCTTTGGCTGTGTGAGTTCAAATGGTTGTTGCTAACCCCCCTCCCTCCCTCCTCCCTCGGCTCGACCTCTCTCGCACCCCCGTTCCATTCCCCCACCTCCACCCTAGAAGTATTAGATTGAATGGACTTGGTGTTGTAGTCGCTGTTACCCCGGTGAAGATACGCCTATAGGTGGTAGTTATAGGACTCGTTCGTGTACATTGCTTTTCTTTCCGTTCCTCTGTCGTTCCTCTTCCGTTCCTTTCCACGATTCGTTCGGTATCAACCCGGAGACCCACACCCCCATAAGCGGACCTTTACTCAATCCTTGGCTAGATTAGGACCGTGTATTACGGTGATCGGGTGTCCCGTTTGAACTGCTACTGTTTATTAACCTTCCACGCCATAACGCCTCCGTAGTCTAATTTTTTAAAGTGAAAAAAAATTATCCTCCTCTTGTCTAAAATATTTATTAAGTACTGCAGATTTTTATGCTCGCGCGACATTCGCGAATTTGTGCATCGCATAAAAGCCTTTGTTCAACGGATTTTAATTTTCGCTTTTCTTAGAAAAATCTTAATTCTTACGTGTACCTGAAGGTCGTATCTAGTCACAAAGGATTTAGACAAAATCTACGAAACGAGTACAAGTATGTAGATTATTTTTCATCGTATTTGCTAGCAACTAAGGCTGTTACTTTCCTTCGATGATCGAAGATTTTGAACCTCCGAAATTCGAAGCTACGATTTCAGAAACTTCGGAATTGACGAGAATCGAAGTTTCGCTTCGAAATTTCGCTGTTAAGTTACATTTGATACAATTACAGACGCTCCTACATTTCGAAAATAACACGCCACCACAGATCAAAGATTGATCGAGTTATAACTTCATACGATTCGAATATATTGAAACTTCGTTCCTTCGAATCCTTCGAATTTTCGACGAGTCGAAGCTTCGGAAAAGTAACAGCCGTACTAGTAATGCGTGTTGAGGACGGACCTGTACACCGACGACCGTCTATGCCGCCTACCTTTCATCATGTCAGGGTGTTAAAATGATCAGCAAAAATGACGATGCTCCCATGAACGAGGAGAAATTCAAGTAACCGGGCGAGCGTGAGCATGTTTCCAGGCTGGTTTCCAGGCTGGTTTCCTTCGCAAGTCCAGCGCTGGCTCGTCTCGCCGCGAATTTATCTGATTCAATCTATATGCAAATCAATTATAATGGTAAATTAACGGCTGACCTAGGCGGGTAGATAGATATATCTCGGACGGCGATTATCTTGCCAGCATGTTCGTTGCTGGTCCCGCAATTATGACCTAGTCGTTGTAATGACTGTTTAGTCACTGCTAGCTCCGCGGGGCAATTTAATTATCATCGAGCCGCAAGATCACTCTCTCTCTCTCTCTCTCTCTCCTTCTCTCACGTGTTCTCTCTTGTTCTCTATCAGTCTCTCTGTGTCTCTCCGGGCTGCTTCAGCGTGCCGCAAGTGCCTCGACGGGTTACACGCGGAAGGCGATCGGCACGTACGAACACATTATGTTGTTAATGCGGTTGAAGGGGACACGTAATTCGCCTCGATTAGTTCCTCCGCTCCACGTCAACATCTTATTAATTTATTTGTCTTATTTACCATCTCATTCACCGGCCAAGCAATTCCGTAGAACGCCGCTTTCACATTCTTTCCCCTTTTTTCGCGATTCAACTCGGCTCCTTCACTTTCTTAATTTATATACCGGATTTTTACCGATCCTACTAATGTCCCTGGTAAATGAGCAACTCAACGATCGACGGGCATAGTGATTTACGATCGCTCAGCGCAAGGAATTTTCATCGATCCCGTATGAGTACCTGTTTCAGTCGAGCACATCGATTCTCTGGAATGATATTAGATCAGCCTTCCAGTTCGCGTTTTAATCGCTTCGAGTGGCCGAATCACGCCTAATGATTCCTAGAATGTGCTGCACGTAATTACCTAACTCATGTCCCTCTCATTTTTCTGAAGATAACGGTGGCATCTAAAAAGTTGTTGCTCCACTGTTAGTCATACCAGTTTTAGATTTTTCATTTCATGGTTATTGAAATGACGGAGATATTCTTGAATGAAGGATTTTCTTCAATCGAGCATATGTACTATTCACTTTCTCCACGAAGATTTTGGACGAGGGTTAAAGTCGGCGTCAAGTGCCACCGCTAAACAATAAACAACGGCGGGGAGATCTTTTGATCCATCGAAGGAAAAAGAATGGCCGCTGTTAATCGATCTTCCAATCGGTTAATGCATCGTTCGCGGTGAGCTAAATAAATGGTACCGTTTCGACTCCGTTCACCTAGCGATACCTTCCCGTTCCGCCTTTCTCCGTGTTCCTTTTCAAAAGACATCGCAGAGATTCGAATCGATGCCGGAATTAAAGTTTGCATCGCCGATAAAGAGAGAGAGAGAAAGAGAGAGAGGGAGAAACAGCTCGGCCGTGCACTGGTGTACTCGCTTCAACTGGCTCGAACTCGCTCGGGCCCGTTCGAGCCCGCTACGGCCCGCCTAAAAGCCCATTGTAATTCAAATAATAGTTACCGCTATTCAACCCGGGCAGCCCCGTTCATTTGCTCGCTTAAATAATTCATTGACCCGACCGGATTTTAAATATTGCTTTTCTGTTTCGCGACCGGCCGGAAATAATAGTCGGCCCGGTCTGTTTCGACTTTTGATCGCTGGTCCAGAAACAGACGCTCGCGCCGATAGACGAGCATAATTCCACGCTTTGCCTAGCCTTGCGATCCGTATTCCCGATGCATCCTGGTCAAGTGCATGATTAATTGTGCTCGGCACACTGTGCTTGCTTTCCTCATCGGGGATTTTAGTCGGTGCTGTTTCTATGCCATTTCTTCTGCATTGTTATTATCAAATTTTACAGTTGAAATTTTGTTCTAGCATTCTTAAACGAAGTTTAACACAAAATCAACAATCTGTCGATCACATCCTACGATATCGATTAAAATCCTCTCCAGGACTCTTCTCGAGAAGAAGATTAGAGTGCTTCCCGACCCATTCTACCCGCTCGCAATCATAATTGGTTGAAGGGACGCGATTAGAAGTGTCGATGGTAATTTTCACAGCTCCCTCTCTCTCTATCTCTCTCAGAAGCGTGTCGATTCGGCGCCGACGATTATATTTTAGGGTCCCGGAAGGGATCGGTTCGTGGAACAATCAGCCAGACGCATGCAATTAATACGACTCGAGGAACGTTTTCTAGGCTTCCAGGGGTTCATGAATCGGCGATCGGAGTCGAACGGTATACTGTCGACGCGACGACGCGAACGACGGTACCGGAAGATCAGATATCCCGGAGGCAAGGAGGCTAATCGATGCTAATAGATCCGAGAGCGCCCATGAAATCATAGTGGCCGGCCTTTTGTTCCGAATCTCGCCACGGAGATCGTCGGGCCGGGTCGAGTCTCGGGTCCCCCGTTGTCGGTACAACCTCTGAAATTTAAATTGTTCGACGAAACGTGAAACGCCCCCGGGTCAACGGCTTGTTAACGCCTATCGCGGCGTTAATCGCGGCGGCCTCCTTCTTCGCGACTTTAATCTTCGAGCAATTTGGAATCCCCGGCTGGCCTATCACTATGACGGCATACTTAGCGGCTGTGTACAGCGCCGTTCACAACACGCGAGCATCCTTCCCGAGAATCGTTCCCGAGAATCGATTCTATTGGAAATCAGTTTTCTTCCTCATCTGCTTCATACGATAAGGTGGTTCCCTAGATCATGATAAAATCGACTAATCCTTCCACTTTCGAAAAATTCACGTTCACTCTTACGTAAACAAATTTCAAATGGTCTCGTGGCTTTTGAACTACTCTGTACAGTCGTGTTGTATAAGGACCGCTTTAGGTGAAACTGTTAATGATAGAACTGTATTACAGAATAATGGAGAATTCCGTTGGTTCGTTACGTTAAATCGTGAATTAAACGATCAAACGTGATCCGAATTTTGTCTCGCTTGGGCTCGTTTTCATCAGAAAAATGTCAGAAATATGTTGGCAATGGTTTCACAAAATCATTATTACAAACAAAGTTTTATCATCGTCCTGAGCCTTTTCATCTCTTTCACACCAGGTACTATAACAAGTATAATAGTGACTAGCAAAAGTGGGGCGCTAGTTCTAACCAGTTGAACAATTCCAAGCGTTTCGAAAAGGAGGAGAGTGCGCTAATTAAACAGCATCCTGACAAAATCGCGAGACGCGAATCGAATTGCGTGGTTCGACGCCTCTGAAAAGTGAAAACACGCAAACAGTCGGGCTGCATGAACGGCAGACGCCGCGGCAGATATCATTAAATCACAGAAACAGCCTCTGTTATTGACTCCGCGGACAAATTTATCGTCACAGACAGACAGAGAGAGAGAGAGAGAGAGAGGAACGCGAGTACGCGTTTCGTTGTATAGTGGTCCTCAACGGTCCTCCCCGTCTACAACGTTCCTGCTAAACCAGTCGTCTCTCTTCTGCAACCCCCTTGCTTTTCCACCCCCGCTTCTGCAACCCCTTCCGGCCCCTTCGCTTCTACCCCCTTTCCAGAATCACCGTGCCCGCGCTACGTCATTGTTCTGGTTTATTCGGTGATTTGTGGATTTTACTGCCTCCTACTCGACCGAAAACCACCCCCGTACACCGAAACCACTCCTGACGGTTCTCGTTCCATCGACTTGGCCGTTTCCAAACGCGTTCTCGCACCCTCGATGCCTTCTTCGATGCCAGACGACTCGTTTCTTTATTCTATCAAAAGATCTATAAGCTTGACTTTCTTTTTTTTATTACTAACGAGTATAAAAGAAGATGGTGGTTGTATCAAAAAATGTTTCAAACGAATTATGTTGCACTTTGAAAGACTCATCTAATGTACGCAGTTATATTTTTTTCGATCTCATACTTTCTGAGATATCGAGGTAAAAGTAATTGATTTAGGTGGTTGGTGTTGGCTGAGAACCGAACCGAACTGTATATGTCGAGCATTTTCGACCAGGCGGAAGTTTAATAAACGGAGACCGTCCCGCACATTTGCAAAAATGCGAACTTGAAATCAATTTCGCGGCCGATGAAAACGGGGTTTTCTATCGTAAGAATCGCGGGGCCGGCTGGAATTATTTAAAACGGCCGCATTGTTCTTTGGTCGGTTCGCGATGCGGGAATTTCATCGGGCATCGACAAAGCTGCCCCCGGTAATTAAAACGATATTTCATTGGGAACGACGTTTAAAAATACATCGCGATTTTGATATCTCGCGTCCCGTATAATGGACCCGTTATTTTTCTTCGCGTGTTTTCGAACGACAAAACGAAATTAATCCTTGCTCGGTGGGGGGAAAAATTACTACACCGTCGTTCCGCCAGAATTATAAGGTGTATTAACTGCTCTTAATGAGAGTGAACAATCCGTATAAAATGACTACCTCGTGCGAGAGGATAAAAGATCACGTATTGAAGTTTATGGACTTTTTCGAAATGAAAAACAGTCGTCGAATATGGAATTTGCAGCGAAATCTCGGGACAATGTATGCAACGGCTATTACTTACTTCAGAAATGCTAGCCGGGGGAAAGTTTTTGCATTTTCGTGGCGAAACATTTTTAAATTTTAGTGTTTTAACGGTGTTCGTTAAACTGAATAAAAAGTGACCCTCGTCGACGTCGCGCGCAAGCCTCGACGAAAGCTTGGTGTATCGCTTGCGAGTTTTAATAAAGCTCGTATCACGCGGGCAAATTTTTTAACTTGTAACTCATTTATACTGTCCGCCGTTATTTTTATTCCGGAGGAAGCCGTTTATTTCACCCCGTTGATTCGCAGAGGGTTACCAAAGTTTCGAGCCCGCGGTGTGCGTGCGTGCGTGTGCTGGGAAATCAATACTTTTAAGAGCAAACAGAAACTTCCTGTTTCTAATAATATTTAAACGCGGCGGATGGGGAAGTTGACATTTTCTAGTGATAACAACGTCTTCGGGGAGTCGCTTCTCTAAGAGGCTCAGACATTTTTCTGCTGGTTCGATAGACACGTTCCGCTAAACCCAGAACTAACTGCACGTAAGTTCCTCGATATAAGTTCGAAAAGAAAATGCACGTATAATGAGCAATTTGTTGCCGAACAGAAAAATTATTTTTTCATGCAGTCGAGAAGTATTCCAAAGAACATTTAATGCAAGCAAATTATTAAATGTTTAAATGTATGCGTTCGCCCAACAGGCAACAAATTAAAAATTCCCTGCATAAATTGCTAGAAACAGGAGCCAGATCAAAATTTCTTCTTCGTGCAAATTAAAAAATGTCTGCATAAATTACAACGAGCAGAATCCGAACAAAAAATTATATGTATATCAACATTTCCAAATTGTTTCGACTTATTCGAACGATTCAGACAAGAGATCAATGTAGATCTCTCATAGATGTTGGTCCTGGATTTTGGAAAGGAAGAAAATCGCGTCCGACGCAGACTATGGTCCTCATCTTCGACCGAAAACGTCTGCGTGGAGGAGGGGTCGAGAAAAAAGGAAGAGTAACGAGTAAAAGACAATAGCCGACTGGGTTGTTTCGCTCGTTCCTCGGACAGCGGGTGTCTCGTTCAGAACGATTAGGATCATCCGGGAAGACGATCACGGTTTCGCGTGGACTTACGAGCCCGGGCGACGTGAAAGTTCATTAGAGGCAGCCCTGATGGACACGTGCATTAATCAAGATTTTAATTACCACCGCGTGTAACTGCGCGCTCGGCTAAAAACTAAACATACCTCCACCTCCTCCCACCCCGGTGGTACCTACTCTAACTCCTGCTTATAACGGAGCCCGGGCTCGTAGCTAGAGCTAGAGCCAGCTCTAATTAGAGCTCTTCTCGAGGCTCGAAGATTAAAAGCCAGGCCTAAGTGCCGGCACGATGCGCGGGCTTCCTCCTCCCTCTCTGCTCTCTCCCTTCTCCTCTCTTCTCTCTCTCTCCCCACTCTCTCTCTCTCTCTTTCTCTTTCTCTTTTTCTCTGCTTTTCTACCCTATTCTCTCCCTTTCCCGCACCATTCCTTTTCCAACTCTATCTCGTTCTTTCTCCCATCGCGGAGTTGGCTATCCTCTTTGTCCCTCCAACTTCTGTCCGTTTCTCTTTCAGCACTCGCCCTCCTTCTCGCACTCTGTTTCGTTCCGTTTAATAGCGATCGGCCATTCGCGAAATGCGCGAAGCGGAATCTCGTGGGTAAAAGGGTGAAAAAAGAGAGGAGAAAGGACGGGATGATTCAGAGGGAGAGAGAAAGAGAGAGAGAGAGAGAGACGCGACAGGAGTTCCCCGGGAACCTCGAACGAGATGGCTTGATAATTGAGCGTTCGTCTCATCGATGAGAGCGTTGTCTTCTTGTTGCTCGCTCGCTCCCTCACCTTTGTCCTCAGCCCGGTTACCGTTCTCGGTTCCTGATTCCACTCGCTACTCTTCCTCGCGACGGAATTTGTTTTAATTAAACGGAGATGCCTCAGAGACGTTGACTTGGATTCCCACTCCTCGATCGCCACCCGGAAAAAACCGCGGGTTTCCCTTCCACACGATTCTTCGCGCAAGATTTCGGTGGTTCGACTTTGTTCCGAGACCGTATTCATGCGATTTTACGAGATAGTTGTTCAAATAGTCTACCAGCTAAGGAAATGTAATTAATCAGAAAGTGTCGTTTAATCATGCGATTCGATGACATAATCGTTGAAATAGTCTACCAAAGATACGAAGAATATATTAAAACAATATTAAAAACATGCGTGTCCGTTTTGAATTCTGAACAATTTATGAAAATTCGTAATAAACTCGCAGGGGAGGCGCCAGCTAAGGAAAAGTAATTAACCAGAAAGTGTCGTTTAATCATGCGATTCGATGACATAGTCGTTGAAATAGTCTACCAAAGATACGAAGAATATATTAAAACAATATTAAAAACATGCGTGTCCGTTTTGAATTCTGAAGAATTTATGAAAATTCGCAATAAACTCGCAGGGGAGGCGCCAGCTAAGGAAATGTAATTAAGCAGAAAGTGTCTTTTATTGACGCGGGGCAAATATGGCGGAAGATGGTCGGGCGACGATTCGTAAGAAAAATGGAGTCTTAATGGACGGTGGGAGTGTTGGATCGTGGCGATTGCTTTTCCAAAGCGCGAGTGAATTTTTGAAGAATGGCGCGCGCGAATCAAAATAAAGGCGGACGGGTTCGGGTTCGGGCCGTGTACGGGACGACGGGCGCTGAGTAACTCGCAAAGAGCATTCGTCTACGGCCACGTTAGTCGTGACTGGCCTTTTGCGGACGTTCGAACCTCGTTTGACTTTCACTCGAGGAGACGCTAAAAGGTTCCATGGTGTATCAAGGAGATTTTGCTTTTAGCACATTCACGATAAAACGCGGGTCCCGCAGCTGCGCGACTCTCCTACCCGTTTTACCCGGCTCCTTCGGAGAGGTTGACGCTAACGTACCCCGACGTCCACTCCAGGGACGATCAGGATTCCACGGTTGCTCCTTGCGTTAAGTGGTCGATTACCAATAACGATTCGATTCTCGTTACTCTCTAATTAACCCGATGTACGCGACGAAACGTTATCATTTTCATCGGAGTGCAATGTATTAACCCCATTATTCGCAACGATTTTGGTTGGAACGTTAAGTAGATACGTGCACCTTAAATCAGCTCTCTAGATTTTGTATCGATGTCTTCGATTCTGGGCAAAGAATCTCTCCTTCCGCTAAGTAAATTGCGCATCGTTATGCAAATTCTAAATTTCATAAAAACCTGCACGAGGAACAAGTTCAATTACTACAAAATACCTTACGGTAAGCGTAGAGTAGAGATATCATTAATGTATACTGCATGTTTTCTTGTATTTTAAACACGTGCACTTACCATAAGTGCATAAAGATGCGCAGTCCACCAATAACAGTTCGATTCTCATTACTCTCTACTTAAGGACAAACAATCTGAATGTTCCTGCACAGAATTTATGTAAACGAAGATTATAATAATCGGAAATTTTATGGTTCCGAAACAATTGTTCGACGAACAGCATGACAACAACGACTATTTCATGGTCGTTCTTTGTGATTTTTATGGGCGATACGTAGTTTCAGGAATGAATCGTGTTCCCAGGCGCCGAACGAGGGCCTAGCGTGACCCAAGTTCGTAATAATTTAATTCACGAAGGTTTGGAAAAGCAATTAATGAACATGAAGTAATTACAGTCGCTTTAATCTTTCTGTCTTCTCGTTTCGGTAACGGCTTTCTATAATTCAGACATATCTCATTAAAAGTTGTTCGCGTTCCGCACGGCCAAAATAAACGTCAACACCAACTTTCTAGCTCTAATTACCGCGCGATTCAGGCGATTTCCCTATACGTTTGTTTTAATATTAATTTGTCACCGGGAGCGACACAATCGTGCTACTTCTTGTCAAGTCCGAAACAACCTACTGTATCGCAAAACAAAACGAAAAAGAGAAACCATCGAAATCATGTTAAATCATGATATTATGTTCACTTATATGTTTGTTGTTTCGAGAAAGCGTTTTATATTTTTCGATACGGTGTACATGAAACGATCGTATAAAACAAACTTCTAAATTTACAGACAAGTGATTAATAAATTTGTTCGCATCGCCGTAGATTCAAGTAAAAAAACATTGCAATTCTCCAACGCTGCACCGTCGTCATCCGGCAACGGAACAAAAGGAAGCGCGAGTCACGCGTGGCAAACGAAAAACAAAATAGAATCTCATTAGACACGGTGTAAGTTTACAATTTCGCTCGGCCGGTTTAACTTTCGCAATTTCGCGGGGCTCGCCGGATTCGCTCTTGCGTCTCGACGCCGCGCCGCCGTCATCGTCGTCGTCGTTGCCGAACGACGGACAATTTTCGCGACGCAAACGCGTCTAATAAAAAATCAGTTTAGCCGGGACCCGGTTCGCCGTTGACGGAATATTCATTCGTTAAGTTTTATATATCGGCGGCGGGACAGTCGCGTTGCGGGGGTTGGAGGCGGGACGAGGGTGGGTCGGAACTTTATGTAAATTCCGCCGGTAAACAATCCCGGCGAGTTAAACCGGGCCACGGAAATTAAGGGGGTGTTCCAGTGTAAACAGCGTATTTTTATGTCTTCCAGCGGTATTTTTATTTTGCAAAATAACTCCACTTTTTGCTGACGAAATTTCAGTCTGCGTATTCAAACGTATTAACGATTGGTGGCAGCACAATGTCTTATACATAATTGCGTGTAGGAAGAGATTGTTGCATGACCATTATTTTAATATGAAATTGAAAAATGCAGAATTGAAAAAAAATGAGAAAATGTCTTGATATTTTCCGTAGTTTTTACGAGCACTGGTATGGTAATAAATAGACTGCGGATTTTATGCATTTACGACGAAAATGGACACGTACAATTTAAAACAGTCGACGAATTAAGAAGATTTAATGACATCGGTATAGTAATGTCAGTTTAATAAAACAATTAAAAGAAGAAAGAAATTTCCATTTGGCTCCTGTGTCTTGCAATCGATGCAAAAATTTTTTATTTTGCGTAAGGATCCGCAGTCTAGTAATGAACTTGTCGATGCCTGAAGTTAGGGTGTCAAGGGTGGTGGTAGAAAGGGGCGGGTATTTTTTTTTAATTTTCGAATGGCTAGTTTAGCTAGAATGCAAATACGACAGCTGAACATAAAGTTTAATTACACGTCGGCGATAGGGAGCCGGGATCGAGAGTTCGAGCCGAGCGGAGTCGAGCGGAGTGGAGCGAAGGCTCGTCCCGGCGCGCGGCGCGGCGCGGCGCGGCGACGCAATTAAAAAATATTAAACCGGGCCATCTCTCTCGCGTAGCCCGTCCATCTACGCCGGGTTTATTCTATGGGCTTTTTTGAGTGGAAAATAATCGCTAAAGTGGCTTTCGCCAACGAACTCGTGAACAAATATCGCGAGCCGGCAAGAGTGAGAAACGGTGAGAGTGCGGGGGCGGAGGAAGCGACGGCCACGCACAGATTAATTATCCGATTCATCGCATTCGACGCGGCTCGTGGCCACTTTCTCTCTTTCTCTTTCGTTCCGTGTGTACGTGCGTGTATACGTTTGTAACGCTCGAGCACGATTGAGAGGCGGCCTCGCTTTTAACGCTCGAAAACGAAAAAGAAACCGGACATCGGGGGAACAAGAAGCGAACAAAACAAAACGGCGACAAAGAAGAAACGACGAATCGGCCCCGGAGTAATCTATGCTGCCGATGCTCAAATTGTACCACGGCCCCGGTCAAATGAAACGCAAACTATTCGTTTGCCAGGCGATTTTTATTTGGCCGCCTCCGAATTAGACGCGGTGCTCGTTCGATTCGGCGGGTTTTGTTGTCGTGGAAATATTAGTGAGGGGGGTTGGTTGGTGCGTGTGGATTGTTGCACGCTTTAGATTTTAATGGATTTATATCATAATACTCTACGCGAAAAAATATACTCGAAATACCTCGTCAAATTTTTTAATAAACCAGGCTTCGATTTTGGAAGAAGCTGGTTAGCAAAATTTAATCGATGGCCCACGTGCTTCGCAACTTTTCATATCTACTCTTCCCGTATGAAATAACTGCATTTATATTTTTTATTCACTTTTCTCAGTGGATTGCCCTGCTTGCACTTGTACAATAAATAATGGGGAATTGGATATACCAGAATATATGTATTTGACCATTATAGTCTACCTGGCCAAGATTTAAAGTAAGGATCTAACTGTGTGCTTTGGGGATGAAGTAGAATTGTGCAGCTGCATTGCAAAGGGACATTTATATACAAGAAGAACAGCCCTTTTTGCGATCGCGCATTATTCAGTTGATGCCATTTAAAACCTTTAATGGCACTCGTGAAAAGGTCTATGATGGACGACGCTATTGATTTGCGATAACTCGCGACATTCCGCGTTGCTTCGTTAATTGTTGACAATATGAACAATACGAATAAGCTTTTACTCAAATCCCACTCTTTATAACCGAAACAGAATATTTTTGTTGTGTACAGAGATCGACAAACCCTTCGTCACTGTCCTACACGAACCACAAATAAAACTAATAAGAAATAATCGCAACTCCCGAATTTTTTGTTCTGGGAGATCCGGAGCTCTTACATTTTTCCGAGTTTCGACAGTGTTGCAGCTGCAACAAATCCGCGACTATCCGCGACCCTGTTAACAACGAAACACCGTTGCGAAGTGCAACCGGACATTTTTAGTCTTTCAACAAATAACCGCAGTTTGCTTTCGCGCGTGGAAAATCGCCGTGCCGCATAACCGAGGCGATTCGCTCAGCGAGCACACCTCGCTATTAGCTCGCTGCCGATCCCCAAACCGGGAGCCTCTGTGTAGCAAGAAAATATTGTAAAAGTCGCGGATGGAAAACGGTGCTACCCGGGGGCCGATCGATTTATTTTCGGCCGCGTGTCACAATCCTCAATTAGTTCTACAAATGTTTTCTCGTTAACGCGGCCGCTCCGAGTGCTATTGCTCTATTGAAATACGACATATCAATGCGTCCCGGCTAAAAGCCTGCCGATATCGCGACCGGATAATCTTTTACTGACAAATTATGGTTAATGGCGTGAAACATTGCCCGCCCGGTTACTTTATTGCGTAAAGTGCCTCGTTTTTCCTTTTTTCTCTCTCCGGTTTTTTTTCCATCTCCGCGGTACTTTGACCTCTGAATTTACGGTTCGAATTCGAATGATCGTAAAAAATATATTTACCTCCCTCTGTTTTCGATCCTGATTTAACGCATCTGTGTGATAAAAATTGTATTAAGGGCTGTAATGGAAAATTTTGAAAGAGAATTGTTTCCGAAGAGTTTTTTTTATATTTTCTTCTATTACTGTTTCAATCTAACTTGTTAGCGCTGGTTGGTTTCACAGATTGCGAAATAGCTTCAGTCACAAACATTAAAAACACTTCTTATTAATTTATTATTTTTTTATGATTTCAAAATAAACTGGGTTTCATTGTAATGCTGTAGAGAACGCACTCTAATACATACATGTGGAGAAATCATTCTCCTGCTCTGCGTTTACGAACGAGCAACAGATCCACGAAGAAAAAAACCAGCTGGAAAGTTTCGAACAACAGCGGAAACCAGTTTGAAAACGTCAACTAATCACCGTTGAAAAGCCAGGGGTAGTCTCGTTGACGGGGATCGAGGTACGCGGGGGTGTCGGCCGAGTAAATAAATGAAACGTGATTAACGTATTCAAGCAAAACTAAATTTCCAGTTAAGCTGCTTTCACCGCGGCGAAATATTGAAAGCGTGGATTTTCTTCCCTCGCCGTTCCTATCGGTCTTAATTTCACTCGGCGGCGTGCACGCTTCTTTTTTCCGCAGGAATAAGGTAAAGAGGAAGAGCTGTTGGGTGCTGAGGGTGGCGCGGGGGTGGTAAGCGGGGCGGGTGAGCGCCTTATAAAAGGTTGTAATCATTACGCGACACTCTTCGTAATTATGTTCGTAATGATTACTCGTACAAGTTGCAGAGCGCGCGCGGACGCGGGAGTGTTAAATAACCAACGGGTACTTCGACGTCACGAGAATCCCCGCCCCCGTTTTCCCCTTAATTAAAAATCATGAATTAATCAGATCGTTAGTAATCAGGCGCTCGTCTTCTCGCGTGGACGTTCCTTCGTCTCTAAATCTCTCTCTCGCTCGTTCGTCTCTCGCCTCAAATAGACGTCGCAGTGCTTTTACGGTCCCTTTAGCCTTCCAACCCCATCGCGGCGGTGCGTTCGTTAAGGGCGGATTCATCCCCCAAATTAAATCAATTACCATACTAAGGCGGATTTTCGGAAAGCGAGGGAGCGAGCTTCTAGCCTAGCCCTCATCCCCCCCCACCATCTAGCCACGGCTTTCATTTTAACGGCGCCTTTCGACGAGCCTGTCTCCTGCATCCACCAACGACACCCCTTGGCCACCCCCTTCAACCCTCGACACTCAAAAATAAACTTACACTCCCGCGCAAAATGGCATACTCGCGCCAGAGAGTGCTGGGGACCACGGAACACGGGGACTGCGAACTTTGGAAATTATTGCCCGATTTTCCTATTCCAGACCAAATTTTTTAAAATTATTTTCTTGAATCGTAAGGGTTTGGGAATGTGACCATACATTTTTAATCCCGTATACTGTATTTTGTACAGAATTGTGGTTGCGATGAAACACAAAACTGCGAAAAGACGAGAAAAATTCAATCTCATAAATTCGCTAAATCCCATGTACTAATTCGTGTCATAAATGCACAAAATCCGCAGCGTAATAATATCGCTAATTACGATAATGACCGAGCCACATTCTCCGTAACCGCAGCTTGTTAATTCACGATTGTATGCGTACAGTAATTATTTTTATCGAGATGCAATTATATTTGCCACGTTATACATAGTAGGATCGCTGATAGTCACGGTATAACTGAAATTATATCTAGACTATATTACGGAAGCGGGGTCCGGTGAATTTCTAGGTGCGCATCGCGGTCACCGGTGTTATGGTTGTAATGTTTATGGCTCGTAGAGAGCATAGTAATCAGAACGGTGACGGATTTCTAACCGAGAACCGGAAAGGACCACTACACCGTCCTCATCCGTTATCAAACCGCAGCTCGAACGAGGAGCGCGTGTATCGGTGCTGCCCCCGTCGTTATCTATGTGATAAGGACCTGCCAACCCTTATGAATGCTTCCATTATACACCTACCGCATCTTCCTTCCCCTCCACATTGTCTACCTATCTTTTCCACCTCCCCCCCACTATTCGCGAGAGTACTATTCTAACTGATAACATCGCCATCAAGTCAAATTAATACGAGAACCTACCCACACTATATTCAAACGGTTTATTATACTTGAGGTGATATTTTAGGCACTTCCTACATTTTTACTTAAAAAAAATGTAGAATTTTTGTAACATTTATCGTGCCACAATTGTCTGATTTTTTAACAAGGATTTATCTTTAACTGAAATTTAAAAGAGCGGAGAAGAATCGGAGATCAAGGTCACCCAAAGGTCAAAGGTTCAAAATTGTAGATCCCGGTGCATGAACTCGCGACATTTTGTTCGCGCGGCGCAGGCTGATGTTTAATCAGCCAAATAACTAATTAGGCAAAGATTAAACGCTTACCGAGTCAGACCCGTTAATCAACGTAATGACGTGAACCGGATTATATCAGCTACATGATTTAATCGTGCGCGAATGGGAGACCATCGATTATTCAAATGTTTTCTGAACTATTAAAACAGACCAATTGGCGTTGGTCCCTCTGTTAGGAGAATTGATCGCTGACTAGTGGATTTGCCAGCCTTCGTTGACGTGCAACATCTGAGTTTGAAAGCTTAAAGTGGTACTGTTCAACTTACTTTCAATGCGTTGCTTGACTTTTTGATTGATAAGGGATGCTCGACTGATGCTGAATTATCGACACGATTATTCGACAGAAGATTAGACAGCGGATCTTTATGCATTTATGACAAAAGTTAGAAGGCGAATAAAAATTTCAAGTAACCGTTACATTATTTTCAACCTTTTGAACATATTGAGAAAGGAAATAAATCTCTATTTCACTCTAATTTCACGTAATTCGCATAAAAAATTTTAATTTTGCATAAAGATTATGTTACAATGTTCCTGTACTCGCCTGACTGATTAAATCAACTTGGAAAATTTGAGATACAATTAACACAAAGCCTGCTGCCTCTGTACACCGTTATCGAAGAAAATAAGGAACAAGCTCATCGGTCACGTCCAAGAAAGTAAACAGGTGGCGGCCAGCCAATCGAAATGAAGCCTCTTAGCCGTTAAATTTGCACAGGGTTTTCGCTAATTATTAATGCATACGATAAAAGTGCAGTCGACCGAGCAGTCGCGAACAATTCGGTTTCCTTCGACGATTCTCGCCTGTTTGTCCGTAAGTAGCGGCATTATGCAGGCTTTTCGTTGCCATCCGCTGGCATTACCTTTGGCGAATGGCAGAGCGTAAGTGCATTGTGGGATCGGCGTATCTGCCTGTGCAGCTTGGCGCGAAACGATTCATATCGACTCGGCACCGCGGAGTTTTATCGGCGGGATGCCAACCGGCCGGTATAATTGGGCCATTGTTGGCTGGCAGGTGGTAACTAGTAGCCAACGCGGCTACCAAGCCTTGACAAGAGAAAGATCGATCTGAGATTAGACCGCGAGAGAGAGCCTGGCCCAGGACCTTTTCTTCATAGGAACAAGATTTATGCGCGGCCAGCGTCTCGGCGTCAATGGGGTTGTTAACGCGGCCGATAATCGGCCCCTGGAACAATGAGAACAGCCGTCCTTGGTTCCGCAAAACCTAATACGACAGCGCCAGGAGACCCCCTGAATAAATCGAGGATCGACGACGATCAGGACCGCTCGATCGCCGCTGTTAATTGGTCGGCCGATCTAGGGAGCAAAGAGTACCGAAGTAAATAAGATTAACGAGCTGCGTCCGGCGAACAGCTGATCTCCGCGGGCCTTGTTATCTTGAGAAATGGCTCCCGAAGACGCTACTACACTAAACTATGCCAGGTACTAATCCTTGAACAGAGATTGCACTACTGGAACTCGGTGCTTCTCGTCACTTCAATTCAATCTCGAAAGAATAAACGCGATTGCTAAACTGTGGGTCTTATGCATTCGTGACGAAAATGAGCAGCTGCGATTTACAACAGGAAATACAGCAACTTTTTGCGCGACTCGATAAAGTACGTTCAGTAATTTTGTCTCCAATAAGAACTATTCACACAGGACGACACAAAAATTCATCGACAATACTGAAACGTGCTCAGACAAATTCCATAAAGTTTCGTATCTCTAGATCATTCGGCTCTCCTGAAATGAATTCTCAAAGATGACCGATTTTTGCGCGACTCGATAAAGTACGTTCAGTAATTTTGTCTCCAATAAAAACTATTCACACAGGACGAAACAAAAATTCATCCACAATACTGAAACGTGCCCAAACATATTCCACAAGGTTTCGTATCTCTAGATCATTCGGTTCTCCTGAAATGTATTCTCAAAGATGACCGATTTTTGCGCGACTCGATAAAGTACGGTCAGTAATTCTGTCTCTAATAAAAACTATTCACACAGGACGAACCAGAATTCATCCACATTCTGAAACGTGGCCAAACATATTCCACAAGGTTTCGTATCTTTAGATCATTCGGCTCTCCGGAAATGAATTCTCAAAGATGACCGATTTTTGCGCGACTCGAGAAAGTACGTTCAGTAATTTTGTCTCCAATAAGAACTATTCACACAGGACGAAACAAAAATTCATCCACAATACTGAAACGTGCCCAAACACATTCCACAAGTTTTCGTATCTCTAGATCATTCGGCTCTCCGGAAATGAATTCTCAAAGATGACCGATTTTTGCGCGACTCGATAAAGTACGTTCAGTAATTCTGTCTCCAATAAAAACTATTCACACAGGACGAAACAAAAATTCATCGGCAATACTGAAACGTGCCCAAACATATTCCACAAGGTTTCGTATCTCTAGATCATTCGGCTCTCCTGAAATGAATTCTCAAAGATGACCGATTTTTGCGCGACTCGATAAAGTACGTTCAGTAATTTTGTCTCCATTAAAAACTATTCACACAGGACAAAACAAAAATTCATCGACAATACTGAAACGTGCCCAAACACATTCCACAAGGTTTCGTATCTCTAGATCATTCGGCTCTCCGGAAATGAATTCTCAAAGATGACCGATTTTTTCGCGACTCGATAAAGTGCGTTCAGTAATTCTGTCTTCAATAAAAACTATTCACGCAGGACAAAACAAAAATTCATCGACAATACTGAAACATGCTCGAACACATTCCACAAGGATCCGTATCTTTATATCGTTCGGCTCTTCGGAAATAAATTCTCAAAGATGACCCATTTTTGCGCGACTTCGAATGTTCAAGTTTGGAACCCGCGCGCGTTCAGCTTCGTATCCGCTCGCCTTGTTCGAAGCGAGTGACAAACTCGTCCGCGCGTATTCGACGGCTGATTTGTATTCAACGTTTCGAACGATTAATCTCGCGACTTCTGACCCTGTCGGGCTGTCACGCGTCCGAGAGATCGCCGGTGTCGTACATCTGACCCAGTGATCGATCGTCCCCCTCGATCCGTTATGCCGGTTGTCAGATATAGATCTTCGGCCTGCTATCGACGTAGATCTCGCCGCTGGCGCTCGGTGTTCTACATTTATATCGCCCAGGATGTTGAAGAACTGCGAGCAACCCCTTCGCGACGGGAAATGTGATTTCGTTAAAGTTTCATTCGCAAATCACCGGTTCCATGGAAAACTAATGTAATCGGTGGGACAACGCACGCGCGTGTGTCTACGGAGGGTGATGAAATTGAATATTTCATGTGCGTTCAGTTTCAAGAAATTTTGTACGGTCACCCTTTCGCTGGAACAAGTGTCGCTTTCCCATCGGGATCCGCGGCAAACCAGCAAACGAAACGCGAATTAAAACGTTTTATTAGGCTATGAATAAGTGAATGGCATTATGAGAAACTAAGCGGGGCCGCCATTGTTCTAACACTATCTGCGTTTATTATTTGAATTAGTGATCTCAAATAGTTTGGTGGTGCAGACTACTTTCAATGATTTCGTCAATGTACTCGAATTCTTTATTTATTCATGGCACATTTCGTTTCTACTTGAAACGACATAAAACAATTATACCTGTTTGAATCCGAAAAGACTTCCAAAATGTTCATCTTGAGGATTTTGGAAAAATCAATGTAAGGGAATGAAAGTAGAAGGTGTACGCTTTAAAATGAGCCTAGTTGGAGCATCGTACGATTTGTTCCACTGATACTGTAGCAGTTTAAGTGCGCCTAATGTCCAGCCAAGGTTCAGTGATCCTTCGATTTAGCCGGTTAACGTGGTTATTTGAAAATTCGCCATCTCGATCTGGATCGAGCGATTACAACCGGAAGCACCGGTGTTGATCGGTAACTTCACGGTTAACCGCGCGACCGGTTTCGCCCCCTCCGCCCTCGTTTTCGATTTTCCGTCACGCGTCGTTTCGCGTGGGCGTTTCCTTTTTATTTTTTCCTCTCTTGTTTCTCTCTCTCTCTTTTTATCTCTCTCTCTCTTTCTCTCTCTGGCGCGCGTGAATTTTCGGGTAAGAGAGTTGTCGAACGAGCAGACGGGAGAGCGAATAACGGAGAAACAGCGAGAGGGAAGGCGCGAAACAGGGAACACACAGGGGTGGAAGAGAGTCTTTGTGTGGACGGTGGGCGGTGAGGCGCATATGTCGGCCCGGAGTTCGGAATCGGGATATTGAATTCACGCCATTTCTGTTTTGACGTATCGCGGCCGGCGATACGATCCGTCGGGGGTTTATCAGCGGCCCGGCACGAGGAAGTGATTTTTTCATTCTAACAAATAGCCTTTTGCGGTTTATCGGATTTCACCGGCATATCCGCCGGCGTGAAATCAAGCGCGCGCGCTGCGAGAGAGACCCGATCGAAAACCGAAGCGAAATCATTGAAAGATACACTGGTTTTCGTTCTCCGTTTCGAATCCGTTCCGATCGCTGCCTTTTTTTCCTCCTTTCTTTCTCTCGCTTCTCTGTGGTCACAGACTCGGAGACGATCCGTCGATGTTACGCTTTCCCTGTCGGGCCTTTAACCAGTAACTTCCCTCTTCTTGGAAATCTTAATTCGATCTTGGGCTACACTCGCAGAATTATAAGGAAAAAGTTTTTATCGCATACTTAAAATCTATGCATTGAAAAGATCTAAAAAGACTGACCTCGCGTCGTGTCGAAGCAAGATTGAAGTTTAGGATGTTTATCCTCATTTTTCCTTAAATGATTATCTTTCAACATAAAAGCATTATTGCGCGCACGATATCAATAAAAATTTGTCCGTGGGGCCCTTACCCTGCTAGACCGTTTGCAACTGTTTTCTCGACGTTCTTCCAATTTTTCCCAAGTACACTTATCGTAAAGTGTTACCTTACACTATAAATTTAAGTCGGCAAACATACGAAAATTTCGACAGGAATTCGTTCTAGAGTTGACTGAAAGAGCTCTCTCAAAATTCGCGAGAACGGATCACTGTGGCAACTGGCATCGACCGATCTAACGACCCTCGATTTTTCGGCGATGGATCCGAGGCTCGATCCCGGACGGGGTCGTGTTCGAGCAATTTTCGTCGCGATTTCCGTCGAATCGATCTCCGCCCTCGCTCAACTCCGGGGCCGCGTGTGCAAGGGAAATTGCAGGGGAAATTCGAAAGTTCGCGCGATACCCCATGAATCCCAATCGGGCAGACGTCGCTGTCGAATCCTTGCTACATTTGCTAATAAAGCGAACGGTTGCGTCTTGCTCGCCTAAGGATATACTCGTACACCGTTGCGCGCGTTCGATTAGGATGCTTTCGCGTCGCGAGCGCGCGCGCGAGGTCGAATCGCGCGTGTAATCGAGTGACAGTGATTTAGAATGCGGCGCGAGGAAAGTCGAGGCTCGTTAATAGGTTGCCGGACGGGTCTCTCGCCGGTTCCTGCCATTCGTTCTCATTAACGGGAACATATGTTGGCGAAGAAGCATCTGGTTTGATGGAAGTGGGTCATATTTCTGGGCTTATTGGTGATCTTCGCGATGACACTCGATATATCACCACTTTCGAGAAACATGGTGAGGAAAAGGTCAATGAGTCGGGCCCTCGCCGCGTGACTTATTAGGCGGAGAACATTCCCCGTCGCGGTAATTGTTAGCGTCGCGATCATCCTGTTTGCATTACCTCGTCTTTTCAACTTTTGTCGAATTTTATGAAATCTTATTTATTCTTTGCAAATTATACTCGCAGGAACAGTTATTTCATTCAATGTTGTACAGCTCCCAAGCTACCGCCTTTCTACCATAATGATTTACAACGATTAACCCTTGAACTTCCGAGTTCCCGTAAGCTCGATGGAACTGACAAGTTTATTTGCCCGGAGAACTCATTAATATTCGATCAAACATCGTCGCGCCGGTTCTTACGGTTCAGGCGTCTTCTTAAGAGGTTAGCACGGTTCGCTGCTGATTGAAAAATGTCATCGATCGAAAATTAATTTCACCGTCGTCGTCGTCGGCTAGCTGGCCGATCAATTTACAGTCCGCGGCCAGCCATTTATACGCGAAAAAGTCTCATTTACATGCGGGCCACGTTCGTGGTAATGAAATAACGAAGAGGTTCATTAAGGCTATCGAAGGATCGCGATAGAGGCAATTTCCCCCTAGAAAATTCCCGCAACACAGTGCTGGAAATTTACGCGTCGTTTCTCCGGCAGCTACAATGCGCCGCCGACACATGATAGCTTTGTCCTCCTTCCGCGCGTCCTAAATCACCCGTAATGATTATTACTTGTATTAGCCGTGGTAATTGTAGCTTTACGCTCGGGACGCAATTACGCGAACGGGGGCCGTCTGCGAGTTGATAGGAATTCGCTTAAAAATTTCTTCCTCGGATCTCACTCCGTTACGAGGTCCTCGTTTATCTGTTGCCGGACGGACCTCGATCTTAAGTCGGTCACTGCGACTCTCAATATTTTTTTCCCGAAAATTTCTGAACGTAGACTCATCAGGCGGACTTTCTACAGTACGAAAATATTTTCTTTACTATATCATGAGAGCTTTCACGTGATTATAGTCTCTCGACTCTTTTTTTTTCATGATTTTTCAAGGTCGCCATCGATTTTTTTCAAATACACCTATAATTTAATTACGCCCATTCGTTACAGTTTAAAAAATTTCAAGACGAATTCGATAAGTATCATAATATAAAAAATTGCGAATGAATTGCTTTTTTATTTTTCTTACAAAAAATTTGCTATAATCGCGTGAAAGTTGTTTTGTAACCATGCTATACCTGATAAAAACATTTTCGATCGGACTGCTAATGACAGAGTAATCTCTACTGGTCACGATTCGTGGTTCACCCTTATTATATAAAAATTCATTGTTCTCCTGTACATCCTGTATCACGATATCAGTCAGAGGATTGTTCTGTAGAGGATGCAGTTCGTTATGGCTCGTTAAAAATTCGGATCATTAGTCAAAGCGATTATAAACTGGTTCTTACGTTTGTTCGCAAGAAATGAATTGTACCAGCTAGGTCCGGGGTCAGACGCGCAGACAGGGATCGCTAGTTGAGAACGAAGATCTATTTAGAAACGGTGAAGCGTGTTTTTAGGCAAACATCGCCGGGCATTGGCCAATCGTACTCACCGGGATCATTTGCTGCGCCGCTCCTAGACATTAGCTGGTTGCACGGACTGACATTTGTTGAGGCAATCGTCCCTCATTTGAGCGCGCTTTCCTCTTAAGCTGATTGCCTCGCCGTAAACAAGGCACCGGTGCCTATCGAAACCGATTGCCTCCTTCTGAAATACATCCTGGAAACGCTTTTACAAATTAACCGGACGCCTCGCGGACGAGGTGGGAGGCTTGTCGGTGCATTTACGAATGCCGTTCATTATCAACCCGTTATAATATGGGAAATATTTGTCAGACTCGGAGACACGTTTAAGTGACGCTTCCAAGAAAGCTTCCATTGTTTGAAAGAAATCGATCCTTTTTTAAAGAATATTGTAACTTAAATAAAATCTTAACCTAGAGCACACACGGTAGCGTGCGAATTAATGTGGACACAAGTGAAGTATTGAAAACTATCATTTATTCGTGATTAAACGCAAAATCAAATACAAAGTGGTATATATTTTAATTGTTTTAATGTAAGACATAACTTCCCTTGGCTTGTACAATGTCTGGAACACGTTCAGTATTTGTTCCTCGAACTCACGTTGCCAACTTTCAAAAACTATCAAGACATTAAAAATCTGGCGTGTTCACATTAATTCGCACATTATCGTAATATTTCCGGAATTGTCCTCATCCTTGTCCAGAAATCCTTTAGAGTTCAAACTATAAATCGCGCTCGCCCGATGAATAGAATACGATTACTCGAACCACTCGGCCGATTCGCGATTAGCGTTCACCTGTTCGACAAGCTTGAACCGTGTTATCTCGTTTCAGTTTCGGAGGACAGCGTCGACAGTCGACAGAGAGAAGAGAAAGAGAGGAGAGTCTACCTCAAAGATCGGTGAGTAACCTACGCTCTATGAGACTAGATCGATAGGAAGAGGTAAAACAATTAGAAAGGAGCGGATGTGTTTCCCATGAGGGAAAACAAAGGGGCACTGCGACCGGGTAAAGGTAAAAGAGGGACGATAGTGTGGTGTACGCTGGTACGCTAATGGAAAGGGCCTCGGCTACACGTTTACCGTCTACAGTCTACGTGCTCCTAGGCTCCGATCGATCGATATATCGATGAACCCTCTCCTGTCCGTGTATCCCTCTCTTCCTCTATCTATCTGCACGCTCTCGCAAGGGTAGTTAATTACGTTTAATACCCTCGATTATGTGTTTGCGCCGAATACACACACTCGACGAATCCGTTATACTTCTCTGGCCTCCTTGCTGCAGATGTTGCAATCTTCCTTATTGGCTTCGGGATCCGCAGCATTATGTAACCGCATTTTTCCCTGGCGCCGTATTAATGCGATTCAACTACCCTAGCGACCAGGCTAGTTTTCACCAGGTTAACAATATTATCATCCTAGGTAGTTCTATTAATTAATAAAACGAACTGTAGATCGTACTGTACGTTCAGAATCAATTATATAGTCTCTGAATGCAGGTTGTTAATTATTCTATTCCTGTTAATTACAATTATATACGTCTACAATGAATCGTGACAGAGTCTTCAGAATTGTAACAAGTTACATAATATATTTGGTATCGGATTTATTAATCAAAATATTTGATGAAAAATTGAATCCATGGTGTAGGAGGACCGTCTATTAAAAGATTCGAGTATTTCGATCACATTTTCCACGAAAGTTAAACAGGATTAAATATCGTAAGAAGAAAATGGTACTCGATTTGAGCGAGGATTGCGTGGAAGGGGTGGTTGTTCACGCACGAGACCAGCTCGAGGACATCGCTAGGGTGTTGCGAGTGAACGGGGATACCGGGACTAAAAGGGAAATGAGAATGAATGTAATAATATATTTAATATTCGCCGGGTCCCTGCTTCCTCCACTCTCGGTATTACAAGTCAACCAATATTCTCGCCCCCGTTCCGAGTACCACCTCTCCCAGCCCCTTCGCCTCTTTCTCTCACTCGGTCGATCTCTCTACCCTCTCTCTCTTGCCCTCTCTCCATCCCCCAGCGCCTTCCCGTTATTTCGCGAACCCTCCGTACTCCTCTTGCACTCCCTTCAACCCTCCGTTCACTTCCACCCTTCCCTCACCCTGACTTTCAAAGTGCACCGACATTATTTCCGCTGTAACCAACACGCCGGGGTTTGTAGCAACGGGACCAGGGGAAAGGAGATAGCGGTTTCCGCGAAACGCTCGTGATCGCTTCGGAATCGAAGTGAATTCCCCTGTTTCCATTAATGACCTCCTTCGACGACTGTTTTGGATTCGGAAATTAGGGGTGGTAATTGAGGGTAGCGGCCGCCTGTGCCGATGCTGCTGGCCGGGACTGCTAATGCGATGAAACCGATCGGGCTCGTGGAAACCTACTGTCATGACGTTCGCATACTCTCTGCTCGCACGATCCACCGCACTTTAATATTGAATCGGGCGCGATCATTTCTTTCAGCTAATTTTTCACGGGAAATTCACGGGAAATTTACAATATAGTTAAACTGTTCTAACGTAGAAATAACAAGTAGGTAATATCTTCTTATTTAAACAAGTTGGTGAAAGGAAATCCGCTGCTGTCGCGGGCTAGTCACTTAAAGGGTTAATATAGGGAGCCAGAAAAATGAGATGTTCGATCCTCAAAATTCGCAACGAAGAGATAGAGTGAGATCCCGGGGAAAAGAGAAGGGGAAATAGAGTATAGGGGTGGAGGGTTGGTCGCACGAGTGCCGCTGCGTTGGCATCACGTGCCACGTGATATTAGTTCATATATATCGCGGGGGTAAACATGCAGCGACGCAGAGACAGGCGGCAAGGTGGATGGGGGGAGGGGGGTGTCGGGGGTTTGCTTCAGCAGAGGAAAGAGTATGTGTAAAAGTAGCTGGTCCCGCGAGGCCCTGCGGAGGAAGGGCACGTATTCGATGTAAACTATAAAACGTACCCCGTTTGCGGCCTTCCCACCCTTCCCTTCACCCTTCCCCCTTCTCGCTCTCTTTCTCTCTTTCGTTTCTCCCGGCCACCCCTAACCGGCAACCCCACTAACATCGTCGCAGTCCGCCCCATCCCAGCCTGGCAACCTGCTCGCTCGCGTAGCATATTGAATCTTATGAATTTGTGGCCCGTGTGGTCGGGGCAACGCCGGGGAAAAATTTAATTTCCAACGATTTCGGGCTTTACGCTGACGTGGGCAGCGCTGCCTGGATCGGCTCGAGCATCTTGTTCGCTCCTCGCCAAGCGATTGCCGGATACGAACATTCTACCCTCGCCGAGACAAGTATGGTTGCGCCGCAGCTTCCGGTCCGGCCTCAAACTGCCTGTTCTCGGCCGAAACTTTTCAAACACTTAGAGGAAACCCGACTTTTTGGTACATTGGTTGTCTGCACGGCCGTGTGCGAATTAATGCGAACACAAGTGAAATATCGAAAACTATCATTTACTGGTCATTGATAGACCGCGGATCGTTACGCAAAATAAAAATTGTCTGCATGTTTGCAAACCGAATGCCATTTCTTCCCTTAACGATATTAATAGAGGAGAAATCATACATTGACATCCTCGATTAATGTTGTTATAAATGCACGAAGATTCTCAGTTTAGTCATTAAACGTAAAATCAAATACACAAAGCGTCATTATAAATTTCGCGCTGCTTTTTACTTGCGATACGTCCACATTGAATCCATCGATCAAATCGAGCAGGGAAACTGAGAGAAAGCCGACGCGCCAAAGCAAGATGTACATGTCAGACTTGTAGAACGTACGTCGGGTATTTCCGCGTTTAATAAATCCACTTACGTCCCGGAGACCATCGGGAGCTTATCGTGTGTGTTTCGCGCGCGTAAATTCGCGTCGGGTCGTGCAAATTTCATTCTAATCCGCTTGCGCGTGCACGGCCGGTCTCGTTTTTACTATCGCGCGCGTCGATCCGGTTGATTTTGTTTGCTTGTGTAACACTCCGCTGATGGACCGCCGTTGATGGGAGCACATCAAACTATGATTTGGTATTTAGTCACCATTAGGGACGCATTAGCACTGACTACACGCGCCTCGTATACACACTACCCGTGCCCGGTTGTACGTATACATGCGCGGCCCCGTGTGTCTGCGTGTATATACATTAATCGAGAGATAGAGAACGGAGAGAGCTACAGGTTCGCGTATACTCACGCCCGAGATGCACAAATGTTTGCGCGGCCATAATCGACCGATACCGCGTACACACCGATTCCCCATGAATTCTTTACGGCCGCTGTACTTTCGCGCAGACACGTTTTCCGCGCCCTCAACCATCCGGCCCTGTTAAAATTCATTAGTCTGGCCCTCGGAGCCAGTCCCATTAACGATTCGCAGGTCCGCGAGAAGCCGTGGATCGATTCTGCCCGATAGTGGTGAGGTCGATCTGTACAGTCAATCATTTGAAATTATTCGGTTGTCCTAAAAGTTTCTTTCACTACGTGCACATCCCATATTGTTAGATAACATCAGCACACACAAACGACACAATCTTCTGTTCGTTAATGTTTTGAAGTCCTTCTTAACCATGCCATTGGTTTTCTTAAAAACTACTCGGAATATGCACCGAGCACATTAATCGAGAACGAAACGAACTTTTGAGACAACCTAATCATATTTTTCTCGGTATAGATCAAGTCGATATATGCTTCACCACTTACCATTTTCACAAAGTTTAATTCGATAAAGCGTCCAATGGTTCCAAATATTGAAACATACAGCGAAACCTTTTAACGCATATTTGTAGTAGAATTTGCCGATAAATGTCGCTCGATAGAAACAATTTATACCACACACCGCAGACGGGAGTATCGATATAAAAATCTCTGGGCGGTTCTAATATTCGGAATTGGCGCCGATAAGGCCGTTCGAATGCAGCGTCGAGATTTACGGGTGCATATCGATAAAACTCGCGCCTACAAACAGCCTACTCGGTCGTCTCGTTAGCTCCGATACGTTCTCCAGGTCCAATAACGCGAAACGGGACGAAAAATGGTAACGCGATCGAGCCGTGTGTATGAAGTTCGCGAGGAAAGAGAGAGAAAAAGCGTGGGCGTGCCGCACGGCCCAGGACAGATAACGGCGCTCGATCAGAGTTTGCGAGCTAAGAAAATGCTAAGATCGTTCTGTCTAGCGAATCGCGGCGAATATCGCGGTTATGGCTTAATATCGCTCCCTCGTACGTTCTCGTCGAGAAAGACGCAACCGGGAACTATAAATAGCGCGGAAAACGCGCGCGTTCCATTCCTCAGGTTCGATCGAATGTTGTCCCGCCTCGATTTTCATGCAATCCCGATCACATCTGCGATAATAGTTGCCGAGGACTTCTTGCAGCTGCTTCCAAAAATATTTCTAGGCCAATTGAATTTTTCAGGATTATGTAGTTTTGTACAACTGGACGCGCTACGCTAACAGGCATCGTCTTCGGCAAATTTTCTTCAAGTCATTTGTAAACGTTTCGCGATAAATCTTTCTGCAGTGGGAACACTGCATCCTCGAGCAGTTCTAGTAACTTTTTAATGAAAAATATCCATAATCTTCAAAGATATTTTCATACTAATTCGTTTTTAGATGGCGATGTTCAGGAGGTGTAAAAAGGTGATCTTTGTCAATTTTTCCTGAGGAAGCCAGGAAACTTTTTGCACCAGACTCCTCTGTGTATGAAAGACTATACTTTCGAGTAATTATCATAATTCTTTCATTTAGGAGTATTAACAATATTCAAAGATACAGCTGTTTTCTGGAGATCGTATCAATGCTAATTTCCATTTGAGCCCGTCATGCTTAAGAGGTGGAAAGAAACATGATCTTTGTGAATTTTTCATGAGGAAACAGAAAAACTTTTTACGATAAAGCCTGCCCTACACGAAAGACTATAGTTTCAGACGAATCTCAGAATTTTTTTATTGAAGAAATATTAACAATTCCCAACGATATTTGACAACTGCATTCGCGAAACTTCGAGAGCGTGTTTAAGATTCTTCTCGGCACAGGTTTCGGTATTTTTGACGGTGAATTTTTCTAAAAAATATGGAACCTGTCTATTTTGGGGGGGGGGGGACTCTTTGTTTTTAATTGATCGAAGTTTTAGCGACGAGGATTCGGCGAGCTATTAATGGGAAGTTAGGCTAACTAGGCCGGATGTTTTTCCACAAAACGGTTAGCAGCCGTTCTATCCAAAAACGACGTATCCCCGTGGCCGTTGTTATTAAACCGAAGGCCATCGGGTCGCCATCCCGTGAGACGTATCGTTCCAATACCGCGTTAACGAGTTCTAATGGGAGTTGGGAACGATAATCGTCGCCTCGGAGCGAGTCAAAGTTTTCTTTCTAATTAAGAAACAAATAACCAGAGTTCACGGTTGGCCCGCTTTCGGAGCAGCTTCGTTAATAAAAGCAGCCCGGTTATTAAACCAGAAAATTAACGTCTGCCTCGTACGGGAGAAATAGAAAGCCGAATAGAAGGAGAATATGGGAAAAGAGATAGGGATTGAACGGAGGAGTATTAGAGAGAGGAAGGGTAGAGAGGCATAGGGAGAGGGCTATATGATGTCATCGACCGATCAAACCATTCATATGACCGTTTCATTCTTGCTAAACCGCGTAATCCTTGCTTCGTTGGTGAATTAATGTGGTCAACCTTAGATTCGACTCTGGTACATCACGACAGTCGTCTCTGATTCGGATGATTTCAACAATCTGCAAAATGAGAATTAATTAACTTCTGTCTATTTTATTAAATAAATCGCTTAACGTTGACTTTGCCAAGAGTGACTCGAAGAATTCCAGTGAGAAATATGTACTGATTGGGAGAAACGAAAGATTTCAATAGACACGAGTACAAAAATGATTAGGTACGAAGTAACAAGACATTGTCTACTGTCAGCGTATCGCAACTCTGTTGCTACAATAGCATTACACGATCATAGATATAGGTAATGCCATTCAGCAACACGAGAATGTACTTTGTCACTGTAGCATTGCAGAGTCTATGTTCCGACATGGCTATTCTTCTATCTAATTAATAGTTGTTCATTCTTACATCGATTTCTACGTGACAGGTGCGAATTTCATGGGCATTGCAAAGTCCCGGTGATTGCTATCGACAAGAGAAAGCTCACATACCATTATCACGTTGCCTTATAATTTTATTATTTTTTTCTATCATCGACGTCTGCAGTCAGACATACTTGAATACGAAACGGAACACACAACACATCAATTCAACTAGATATAGCAAGAATTTAATTCCAATAGATTGAACTGCTCATTAAATTTCGAAGAAATTGAAAAATTCTTGAATAGCGATAGCAATCACGAATTAAGTCCATCTGGAAGAAACGAGTTAGCCGAGTAAAAATATTCGACATTTTTCATACAGTTGACGATAAAGACGGCGTCCTGGAATTTGTCACCGATCGAAACACCCCGTGCATCGGCCAGAAATTACTCGTCCCTGATTACAGAAGCATAATGCAACTGCTGACCCGAATTGTCGCCCGACAGGATACACGCAATGCGAAAACCGTTCAGCGAAGTGGACGGCTGAGCAGTCACGAAGGTACCGGCAATCGAATATCGGCGACGTTTATCTCGAGAAGCGGTTAAAAATATACTTACGGGCGTCAGTGTCAGCCGGTGTCCCCGCTCGGCAAATAATTGATATTCAGATATCAACATCCGATACGATACGAGTCGCGGAGAGCCAATTCGTCCCCGACGGGCTTTCCAATTATCGTGGACGGGATGTCATTCCGTCATCTGGCGGCCGAGCCGCGCCCAAATTCCCGTCAACGAATTTATTCGCCGTAGTATACTACATATTCTGGGTCCGCGCGAGAACGCATCGATACGTCTTACGGGTTCCAATCGATATGCAAGCCCGACCACGGGCTCAGGTACGCAAATACGAGTCCGGGAGTGTGGGACGAGGTCTTATATCGTCGATGCTTGCTAATTCGCGACCGGCCAATGTGAATGATAGCGCTCGGCGCTCAGGCGAAGTGGAAACTAGCATCTGTCAGCGTGCTTCGGTGAAAATGAACCTCTGCGCCCTGGAAATTCCAAATTAAACTCTAACTAGCTGTACGACCAAAAAATGTATCTTAAATAATCTTTTATTTTACGAAATGGAAAACAGCGAAGACATTTCAAGTACATGAAAAATCTGTATCTGAAAATCGTACTGTATTATTAGGCTGTCCCATAAGTTTCTTTCGGAACGTGTTCCTTTGCTGTTGCTAAATGAATACACACAATGCGATAATCTTTATTTTAATGTTTCAGTACTTTCTAACATGAACTTCCATTATGTGCATGAATCGAAAATTAACTTTTGTGACAGCCTGATACACTCGACTCGTTAAAATATCGTGACTTGCAGTTAACGCAGATAATTTTTATTTCGCATAAGAATCCAAAGTCCAGTCATGCATGTCAAGAAACAATTTTTATTTGGTATAGTTGGATTGGTCTCGCTGTAACGAATTGAATTTGACTGTTTAATTATCCGATCGAGAGGCTAATGGCGCGTTGTTGTGAGCTCGGAATGACGAAGCGACTCGTCGCAGCATTGTACCACGTGCTAGAGAAGATATCGTGCACGCTATACCTACCGGTGTATTCGCCGGTCGGATCGGAACTAATTCGATTTCAAAGAGATCGTCGGGGCCACGTGCTCGAGAGACGAGACCCCGACAATACTGAAAGTGAGCTGTGGGCGACGCGACGGTAAGCGTGCCGTTCTCGTGCCCGTCAACCTCGTTCGACCATTAATCCTCGGCCCGATTCAGGTGTTACAAATATCGAACTTGGGGAGATCCTCATCTATTTAAATGAGAACGATAAGACCGCTTCTGCCCGTGCCGAATTCCTTGCGTTGCAGAAATAACGTACGCAGACACACTTTTTCGTTTTAAATTGTACTGCATTGCTCGCGCTATCGTCTGCGCTATGCAGCCTTTTCTAATCGCGTTGCGAACTCCCGATCCTACTTCTCTGCTAAACAGCCGGGGAATGTGATGGATTAAAACATGGTACATTGCACGTTGTACGAGCTTTTTAGATCTTCACTGCTGTAATTTAAAACGGTAGAAACATTAGAAGAATTTAACCCCTCGCCTTACAATATCGTGTCTGACTCGTGACGAAGATTCTGAACAGATTCTGATAAAAATGTATGTTAGTAATTTCCTCGAAACCGAAATAATATTCGATTTACAGATGTTGGAGAGCATATAGGCATACAATTTATATCAATTTTCTCCTTGTTTTAGGAAATTACGATCTACAAAAAAGGTTAAAAAAAATTAATTTCAATCTGGCTTCAGTTTGTTACGATTCAGCAAAAATCCGCAGCCTTCTGATAAGGAGAGGGAGACGAGACTAAAGAACGAAGTCGCCGAAATTTTCACATGAAAAAACGGAGACTATCGCGTATACGATTCCGGTAAGAACACGGTCTGTCCCGCTTTCTTCGTTCGGCAAGTAAATACGCTCGAGGGAACGCGTGTAAAAGAGGAGCGCGTCTGCGCGTGGGAGTCGCTTATGGCCGCGGAGTTAATCAGGTTAGGATAAGGCACGTTCTCTGTAATTACTTTGGATGTGATAATTACGAGGATGCCGGGCACTTGTCGCTCTGTAACGAGTTTTCTTTCATCTGCATATCCTGGTGCCGGTGCCGTATAGCAGCCCCGCAGCGCCACGGCGCCTCTCCTTTCCCCGCTTGTCCAGAGAGGACGTAAGCAGTTTAGCCGGCCGATGCGAATTACTTGTCCCGCGAATTAATATTCACCGTCTTATTAAAACTACTCGTCGCGCCGCGCCGTGCCGCGCCGGTGCGGCGCCGAAACTTTTACTGAACCGCGATAAATTCCCCGGGTCGCGATTACGCTTAATTAAATTCTCGGAAATCCAAAATCGATGAGTCCTGGCCCGCCCCGGCACGCCCCACCGCGGCCCGCCTGCGGCTACGCAAACAACGCTTTTTATTAGTGTTTGTAATCTGTTTGCGCAAGCGACGCATCGAATTTAGAAGTTCGCGGGCCAATCCGCGTCTGGATAAACCTTAACCCTCGAGGTACACCCTCGTCTTCCCACACCGAAGAAATCGCTCGCGATTTTACCACATTTTTTTTCCACATTTCTTTCGGGTTGATCGATCACGTTTCAACGAACGAAAAGGCTGTACTATACTACATTATCTGGACATCGTTAAATTATTTTATCCCGAGACAGTCTTCGCATCACAGGCGCCACATCATTTTCCACTTTTTGCTTTAACCCTCATCCGTCCTTCATTTCACGAACTGAATCCGGCCCTCGCACAGTGTGACATTTCAGATCATTTAGGGTCGTTTAATTCTTAATGATGTCGTTTCCTTTTTTTATCATGTATTTTGCTAACACTACTCACAATATGATGATTTCTAATCGCTTTAACATTACTTTTGTTGTATTGGTCGAAAATACGTATCTTAACTCTTACAAATTACCGTTTGAAAGGGTATTTCATTTAAATGATATAAGGAAGTTGCAAACACAGTCTTACATAAATATATTCAAAATTTTAATAAACTAAATACATTAACAATACTATGTACATATATATATATAAAATAATAGATAATATATATATATATATATATATTATCTATTATTTTTCACTTAATCTGATTGTATTGAGTCAGAACTGGAATATAATGCATTAAGTCGATCCTCTTTTGTGCTTGAACACCAAATGTCGAATAAGGTGGCTCTAGAAATACTAGAACACATTCTGAAAACGAAAGAGAACTCTCACGATCCCAAATACATTGATACAATTTTCTTCTCATTTCTGCCTACGTAAAATCATAACTTCGATATTCAATGAAGAATGAAATTCATATTCGCTAAACAATGAAAAGTGTTCTCGAATTTTGTATGGTAATCGTTTGTTACTAGTCATAAATTATGTAGGGTCTCTAAAGTATATACCACATTTTGAAACCAAAAATATTGAAAACTTACCTTACGGAGTGAAATAATCGCAAAAATAAACAATATGTCAAATAATAGTAATTGAATAAATAATACTAAACAAGAACAAAAACTATCAAATGTAATAACAATCAAACGCAACAACAGTTAAACAATAACAATTCAAAACTATAACAATTTAATAAGTAACAATCAAAGTGCAGGCTTATGAACACGTTCTTCTTACTCGGATAAATTGTGTTAGACGACTGCGCGAGGTGACTGCATAAGGCTGTGGAAAATAAATGAAAACTCCCAAGGACGCAGACCAACGCAGAATTTGTTTTCATAGCCGACTAGACAAGACTTCAATGTATACATACTATATAGTTTAAACTCCATATTCGCCCATATAAGAAAGTTTTACTCTGTAGAACATAGGTACATACTGAAAAGTTCTTCGAGTTTGTATGATTATTAATCGTAATACGTTATACGTATTATATTTAAAAACGAAAAATATTGAAAACACGCTACAAAGGAACGAGTAATCACTAAAATAAATATTATAAAAATTGAAGTTCAAATACAGACAATTTTATTTAGGTAAAGTATCACTGCCGATTGGTGTATTTTCACCATTTGTATAGGCAGTAGAGTTTATTCGAAGCTTATTTTTCATATCCGAATGCGATAAAAAGTTAAAAACAATATCGATTCTGGGTTACGGAGGTATTGCTTTCAAGGTAAGAGTAAATACGCAATTTTTCAAAAATGTTCAATTTCGGAATTAAACGACCCTAAATGATCTAAATGTCACACTGTGCCTCGGTGTCAAATTGACACAGCAGTGAAAGATCGATGAAATAACAAGGTAAACGTTATATTAAATAAATTAATAATAATAATAAATTAACAGAACGGAATAACTTATTTCGGAAAAACTGTGTCAAATTGATACGAGAGATGAGGTTTAATGTACATTTTCTACGTCACTGATGGTTCAAATTGAGGACCCGAGATGGCGAAAATTTCCTGGTCGATAAACGGAGCAATCGAAAATAAAGAATCGCCGAAAAGGGGGACACCGTCGGGCACCGTTGACAGCTGCCGGTCCCCAGTGAGCGACAGTGCGAATAAACCGATCGTAAACCGCACTCGATTCGAGTTTGTCGGTACATAACGCGAGTACTTTCGCGACGGGGCGAAGGGTTTGCTCGCGGATTCTAACACTACGTTCGTAAACGTTGAAACAAGATGAAGTCTGTGGAGAACGAAGAAGAAGAAGATCGACGCACCTCGATGGCGGAGGGCTACGGGGTGTTGAGAACGAGGCCGGAGGGAGAAAGAAAGAAGGAACGACCCTTTTTACGAGCAATGCCGTCCCAAGTCACGTGCCCACCCTAACACAAGCAAATATTCGCGTATGTTTTCGCGATATAATGCGCACCTTGTTAACGTGCACGCACAAAGTATGAAGCGGCCTCGTGGACATCCTCCTCCTTCCGTGACAGCAACACGCTGGATCCCCAAGACTTTAATGCCTCTACGCGCACTTTTTTATTAGCGGGACGACGCTATGAATAAAAGTTACCGGAAAGGGGTGAGACGGATGTCATCGTCGGGAAACCAACCCCTCGGTACTATTTTTTTAGTGCCGCAACTTTGACGGACCGCGCGCGGATCCTGGAGATTCTATTTTCGGGGGTGGAAACTTCCCCTTGCCGTTTTTTTTTTCACGAGTCTCGCGGATAATTCGGTTTCTATGTCTTTATGCGCACTATTTTTGCGTCACCTGGATGTATTTTCGGGGATGGAACTGCCCTTCAGTGTTTTCTCGATGAATTCATGAGATAAAGATTTGAAGCAGAGGTGATGGATTAAAAAATTTTAAGAGCTTATAGAAGTCCGTTGTCTACTGATAATAATTGCACGGTATTATTTTGATAAAAACAGAAGTGACGATCGATGAAGCGTCGGCATGTCACGGCGGTTTCTTTTCTTCCCTCTCTTTTTTCTGGCGTTGTCTCCGAGTTCCTTCGTATTCACGGCGGGCGTCGTGGCCTCGCGACGTGTATTCGAGCGGTAGCTCGTTTACTAATTATTAATAAACTAATTGCGGCTTCCGTGGAGGCACGCCTCTCTCGCGTAAATCAAGACATGCCGTCACGATGAACGTCCCGGATGAGAGAAGAGGCAAGCAGAGCGAGAGAGAAACAGAGAGAGTGAGAGAGAAGGAGGACACAGAAGAGGGGTGGCCAACTTTAAGCTTAACTCTCGCTCACTCATTACGTGTCACGTGTGAAATATTTCCACGTGTACACACGCGTGCACGCGTGCACGCACGGCTCGTTTCCATCGCGCGTAAGAACACGTAACAACGTAATTTCAAGGATTTACAAAACCTGAATAATTTTACGAGCGACGCCGAGCTTCGAGACCGCGGCGCATGTAAATTGCGATCCGTAACGAGGAAGACGCCGAGGAATTAATGGTAAGCAGAGGCTAACGTAATCCCGGCCCGGTTTAATCGGTCTGATTTATATAATTAGACCAACCCGAGAAAAATCATCCAGGACGATCGTCGTATTCCGCTGCCCGAAAATCGTCGAGCTTCTGTTTATCCGACAACGCAAATGTCGCAATGCGTTTTGATAAAGAAATACTAGTACAGTTGATAGGTTCATTTTACGTCAATTTGAGGTACAAAGATCTTACGATCCTACCTTCGATTTTAATTTACACACATAAATTTCCTTTTAAAACAATTTTTGATTTCAACATCTTTTTGTATAAACTGCGAATTTTATGCGTTTATGGCGAAAATGAGTGGGTGCAATTTAGAACAGTAAAAAATTTAATAATCGAATCTAATCTATGTATTTTTCTCAGCTTGTTAAAATTATTCAAGTAAGAATAAACTATTTATGTGGCTCCAGTCACTTGCAATTAACAACGCCCTATTCGTTGATAGTAAAAAGAACTACAAAAAACAGATGAAAATCTTGTGAATGAAGCTTGCGAGTGACCAAAAAATTCAATGTCTATCGTAATACAATCAACACTCGTGTGATACTTTGATCGATAAGAAATACTTGCGGTTGTTTAACGTTACTGTTCAAAATCAGACATTTCATATATGCAACGACCAAATGCTTATCGCACATAGATGTCTCTTGAAGTACACAATGGAAGAACATTTTAAATATGGCTTCTCTCACTGCAGTTACTTTTGCACGTACACGCGCGCACGCTGCTTTCTCACAGTGCCAATTCCACTGCCAATCACGCGCAACATGATTCCGGGGCCCAGGAAACGAAACAGAAATCGGTGATCTATCGTCGACCCGACCGCGACCCGATCCTTCGCGTTGAAGATCGAGGATCATAATTCAGAAATTAAATCAAAACCGAGGATTGCCGTGTGTATGTATGTAAATACGTGTGTAAATCCCCGAGTGCGGATCTCGTTGCAGAGCTCGGGGTAAAGTCAATAATTTCTACAATCTTTCGTCCGGACGATAACTTACGAACGTAAACGAGCGGTCATAATAAGCTCAGGCTGGAGGGGAATGATTTATTGCTCATCCAATACGTATTGGGTGTATATCTGCCTACGTGTCTAAACGGCCGTGCAATTACAGTTATATCAGATGGAGACTGGTTTCCACTCCCTAAACCGCCATTCGTCTTCGAACGGTGCTGGTTTACTTCAATACTGGCGCGCGCACGCGGCTAATATAATTTCGATCGTTCCAAAAAAGAGAAAGAAAAATCAACCTCGTCGCGAGAGGGTTGAGAGAAAGAGAGGGTGGACTGAGCTAGTACTATTTCTTGTTAAACACGGGAACTTCATCCAATTTCTATGGTAATTTCTCTGGACAGGCGCGAACAATACGATTCCCGGCGAAATCCTCGACGAAAAGGAGGGGAGAGGCCGGGTTGCGCGCAACACGGGGAAAAAGGAGATAGATAAATATATAAAATAATTGGAATATCGTCGGACGTCGAAGATAACGATAAAACGGTCCACCTCCTGGGTTTCTGGTTTGACAGATTTCTGTTTTATGACACCCGCGGGGTTCGCCGCGCGTGCCCGTGATATCCTGTGATATTAGATCCCCTTTAAATATGTAACAGCCTCGGTAACCGTAAAAAAGAATGAATTTATGCCAAAACAATCCTCTTTAATTTGAACGCAGAGCCGGCGAGCGGTATTTACCAATTTGTTGCGTTCACCTCGCAAAATATCAGTTCGGTTGATTGTTTGTCGAGATCGGGAGCTACATACATAGTAACAACATTATAAGTTACAAAAACAGGTTAAAAACACGTCGTCAGGGAACTGTTGCCGATCACGACGCTGGTCTCGCTCGCGGCTGTAATCATTTCATTATTTCCACCGAAAACACGTTATTTCGCGCAAAGTATCACGGCCGTCGTATAGTAGGATCGTTCTTGATCCACGACACCGATCGAGGGGGAAGAAAGTTTCTCGTAATTTCAAATTACCGGGGGAAAGGCGAGGATACGTAATGCACCGTAATGAACAGTCATTAGGCTGGCGCATGCACAATGGCGGGGAAACGTGTTTCACCTAATTGGACGTAAGCACGGTGATCCGGGGTGCGGGACACCGCGCGGGATTCAATATTTCGATGCATAAATACGGATCCGATCGAAGAAAGTACATACTTCGCCGGATATTTACTATCGCGTGCCGTCTTATCAAACGATACAATCGGATTCGAGCAGCCAGGGTCGACATTTATATATTCATGAAGCGTTTTCGAGAATTCCCCCTCGTATTTTCATCGGGGACGATCGGATCGATGCAATTTGCGAAACAGTGGGCCTTCGTTGTTCTACCGCAATCCTTGCCAAGTCGTGTACCAAAGATACGCGTTTTATTAGCCGCGTGTTCGGAAACCTGCTCGTGACGACTATAGTCACTCTACACGTGACCTTCACAGAGACCCTAAGCTCGCAGATCTTCTTCTTTGTCGTCCCAGGTATTCTAGCGAAGTTCGGCATTTTTTAACTTGGAAACCACAAAAGCTTTCGTTATACAACTCGGGCGGACTCATTTGTTCATGTTTTGGCTACGTTCACAAATTTTTGAGGAGAGAAACAATAAAAATTGACTTGGCTATACACGGTCAAACATGCAGCATAAAATAATGTGCGATACAAGAATAAGAACGTTAACGTTCAATTAGAATAAAAATCGATATTTTTGCAACGTTTTGAGGTGTACTCGATCCCTCATCATCAAACAATGATTTCACAGGATGATTGACAGCCATCGATATTATCAGCGATCGTTCACAAGTCTCGGTTCGCTCGATTCGTAGATTCCGGCTGGTCGATTGATCGGTTTCGCGCGTAGATCTCGCGGGCCGCGATAGACCCGCAAGACGTTAATGGACGGGGGTATCCAGACACGATGACACTTGAATTATTTCGCCGGTGTAGAGCGGCGTGCGAAAGCCTCGAACGCGCGATCAGGCCCGATAGACATCGCAATCAATCCACGTTAACGCTTCCTTCTTCGGCCGGCAAGAGTTCACCGAGGCATCCAGGCGTTCGCTAAACATTTCAATTCTGGGGCTTGAATGCCGATAGTTGAACGGGACTTCGAGGTTGCGGCTCTATGGATTAGCCGATTAGATGTTGACTCCGTCGGGACACCTCGAGTCTATCCAAATTTCGAATTTGTCTTTCGATTCGCGCGAGCAACACGCTTCTGCGACACCGATCGCGACGCCGACAAAAATCTCGCTTGGTAAAACCATTCACCTTATTTCTATCAGATGATTGCACAAGTTCGTGCCCGATTTTCATAGATGCCGATGAACCGTGCTGCACGGCGGAGTGTAAGAAAAAATAATTATATAGTCACCATACTTTTCTAATTGTAGAAAAGAATGATTGAATTTTATTTTCAAATCGGACACTATCTTGTGCAATCATCTAATACTAGGTCGTTCGGAAAGTAATTTCATTTTTTTGTGTAGAGATGGAATTGCTTCCATTTGTTATAACTTAACCTTATTTTAAATCGAAAAATCGTGCTTCATCTTGGAAGCTGACTTTTCGGACGTCATTTCCTGCCATGCAGTGCTTTCCTACCTTTGAAGTATTTTTTTCTGATTCGCATGAAATATGCAAAATCAAAGTAGGTACGCATTTCCATCACCTTTTGCATTTCATCGAGAAAAGTCGAGACATAACATCGACCTCTCGACCTATCGATCGTCCGCCGTGCGTTATCGATCTCCTTAAAATTGTTGTTATTTACGAGCGTGGGCCGCGTGGATTGGCGCGGCCGCGTATGCAAATAACATCCTCCAGGAACGGGTTTCAATTATGCGCCGCGGATTCCGTTTTTTTCCCCCTGAAACACGAAGACGTGAAACATGGACGCCGCAGGAAACGATTAATTAAGTCGATTATCGGGGAAGCGGCGTGCGATGCATTTAATTAGCCGCTCACAGGGCGGGGAATTCCTTCGGCTCTTTCTCGACGCGATCCACCGCCGAAAATCGATGACGGTGGTTCGACGCGAACGGCCCGGTAAAAATTAATGTGTTTCTCGCAGGTTGTTAATGCACGACCAAAAAGTCCGAAGACGCGTTTCTGTTTATTACATTGACGCAATCTCGGCGTAACACGGTGTCGTCGAGCTGGTATTCCGACCCAAAAGGAGACGTACCTTCTTCCAAGGACGTGTAAAAGGACATGAAACATCATTTGTTATTACGGAGCTTCGTTCGAATCACTACTAACCCAATTACAAAACTTCTTTATTTGTCATTATTTTTTTATGGGACTTTCACTAATTTCTTCGTGGTATTTTTCTTGTTACAATGACACTGAACGCGATATAATTTCAATTCTCCACACTCATCATTCTCCATGCATATTCTTACATATGGAACGATCTACGTTCAAGGGAGATTGTATACAGTATGCCTTTCAGGGGACAGTATACACGAGTGTAGTACATTTTTGATTTTATAATCGATTCGTAGACGCCCACCACACGAACAATGAACAGGAAAATAGTATTTACGATCTCATTGCGGTAAGTGGGACTAACAGGTTCTCGTTCCCATCAGAGCAACACCGTGCCGCAACATTGTGAGGGGTTCATTCGGAACGATCCCAAGACAATTTTAATGAATCCCATTTCTTAGGTTATAATCGTTCGGCCGTTCCACGAGGTATCGCGCGATGGATCACGGTGGATCGCACGTTAACGCGGCCTCCTCTGGATCATAGGGCAACGCCGTCTATCGGGGGTCAAAGGTCGACTCGCGTGCAATTCCGCGGACCAACACGTAAAACACACGCGATGTATACAGGGTGTGTCCGAGATAGTCGGAACAACAACTATACTTACACAAACTTCACCGAAACAATGCAAAATAAATCATGTGTCCAATTAAAAAGCTCCTCCGTCGCGTATCCGTTTATTTGCAAGTGGAAAGAGTCGGCAATGATCAGACACGTTCGTCTATTTAGTAAACTGGATCTTGTGATTCGTTAAAATCATTTTATGTAAACGTGTGATTATAAAATTGATCAGGAACGAATTACGTTCTATAGTTTTGTTGTTCGTGTAAACGTGATCCTGCAAGATTCATCTATGTATTCGCTCTTTACACATCTTTAAATTGCAAAAAAATATTTCACCATTGTTTTGGAAGCATTAAAATGCAATCACAGATAGGTGGACTCTCTAACAGCCTTTTCACTTGAGAAACGACTCATTAAAATGAAGATTAAAAATACGGGAACCGTGAAGAGACAATAGGGGGGTCAGTGGGTTCACGTTTCTCAATTAAAACCGTCCCTTTTCGCGCGAATAATCGCTCGGGACCCCGAGTTCGGACACACCCTGTACAAGCGCACCCTACGAGATGCATCTCGCACGCGACTCGAGTATACGCCCCCCTCTCTGCCCTCCTGTGGCCCCTTGGTCCTGACTTTTTCTCCGTGTTGCTCGACAGAGGTCACGGGCCACGACTCAACGCTATACTTACCGGCCTCCAAGCTCATCATCTCACAGACATTTCATTATATGAATCAGACAACGGGTATCCCACCACCGTGGCGTTCTCCCTCCCTCCTCTGGTCCCCTCTTCAACCCCGCCGCGAGTACACCGGGGGGTTTTTTTAATCTTGGAACGGCGTTGTTGTTCTGTAGCGGGTTTCGAAACGCTCCGCGGGAGCGAGAGGAGAACCCGAGAGAAAAAGAGAAATCGCTATCCATCTCGCAATCTCCGATAGGCCCGGACTTAATTTCTGATTGGAATTGCCTCGCATGAACACTGCCAGGCCGCGGGCCCGTGATCATTACCGTAGAAGACGGAGAAAGAGAACACACAGGTAACGCCATGCCAGCAGCGCCGTGAGACTGGCGTGACGCGTTTTTTCGCACGCGGCCAGACCAGACCAGACAAGGCCCCGAATCCTTCTCGGGCCCCCTCGATTCGGCCCCGATAATTTCGATCGATCGATCCGACGGCCCCCAGGATCTTGGGATCCAGGCCGGGCCGTATACCGATCCGCAAAGTCGCTTTTATCCGGTAAATCAAGAAGAACATTCAGGTTGAAATTTAACGATATACCTACTAAACGCTAAAAGCGATTGGCGTGCATTTTTTAAATTCTTTGAAATGCATAAAATCTACAACGACCGAACTACTTTCATTTTTCGGGATGTTCGGGGGGCGATTGTTCCGCGGTGAACGTGTCAATCTCAAACGTCACAATCTACAACCACTTCGCGAACCTCTACAGTAATGATCAAGCAAACACGGTCCGATCTCACCCTCCTGACCATTTTCATTTTCCCGAACCGAGCAAACACGACGCCGAAGATCGCCCGGAGACCGCGGCCAGAGAAAAGACCATTTCGATCGGGAATCGTCGTCGATGTCCGGGTCCGCATAATTCATTCGATTGTCTAACCGGCCGGTCGAGGAGTCGCATCTCCCTTTCTCATCAGTCCCGACACACTTCCCGGATGATCGGCAACCCCGTCTCGCCTCGAGAGTGACTGACTCAGTGGTCGATCCGAAAGCTTCCTACTAGTGGTAGTAGGGGGTCGTTGGATCGTTCGATCACCGTCCCGATTCAAACGATCCCCGCCGCAAATCAATCGTTAATCAAACTAGAAGCGAACCGGGCGGGGGTCGAACGACCGCGCGTTCCGGTGGAAATCGCAGAGCGCAGCACACCGATTCCTGGTGTTTCTCTATCTCTCTCTCTTCTCGTGTTCTCTGGTTTCGTCTTTTTCGCTTTTCCTTTCCCCCTTTCCGTCCTGCCACCCAAAGCTTTTTTCTCTCCTTACCATCCCGTGGGGTGCGTCCCGCAGCCGGTGCTCGTTTTCCCCGGTGGCATCGTCAAATTGTCGTCGCGTGCGGATTCCCTTCGGGTTTTGGGAAGGACCCTTCCGAGGAAGGCGGTCTCGAATTTCCATACACGCACCGCAGACCGCCGCTGAATATACTCACTTCCGGCAATAGATTTCCTCATCCTCCTCCTACCCCCCTAGCTGCCCCGCGGGGGTGGCGAAGAGGGTGCTACGCCCCCAGCCACCCATACCAGTGGAACAGTTCCACGGCCAACGTTTCAACCCCTCGCTCCCGTTCTCTTAACCCCCTGCTGCCCCTCTGTGTGTTGGAACTACAACGGGATAGTTAGTTAGGTGGCGAGGGGGCAACAGGGGGTAACAGGGGGGAACGGCGGAGCAGAGGTCGGCGCAGTAGCGTACACAATCGGAGCCATTGTGCGCCGTGATTTGTGGCCACGATTTTTTGACTTCCGCCCCCTGCGACAACCGGGGGCGCCCGCGAACCATCAACCCTCCTACGCATACCCAGCACAGTCAGGAGATACAGCTAAATTATCCGAAGGCTGAAGGTCGATCTATTCGATCGCCGATTTATTTCGACGGTGGAAGAAAGGGATTCGAGATCCGTGGAGACGAAGGTGTGGCTGAAGAAGGGGGTGGGGGGAGGGCAAGGTCGGCTCTTTTTGCTGGCGTCGGCGATGTTGTGGTGCCTCTGTTTTGATTGCGTTCGACGCGATACGATCGTGTTGTTGAAGGAGTCTTTGGGTTATGCGGTGAAACAAATATATCAGATACCGTTGAATATTTTACATTTTATTCTGCTTAAAGGAAATAGTATTCTAACAATCTGAACCATAAAATATAATATTTTAATCCAACAATCCGAAACACGAAAAAAAATGTTTTACTTTGTGCGTCGTTATAATACTCTGAGATACCGAGCGTCACATAAATTTTTGTTTCGTTTCTTCTTCAATCTTACGCAGTCTAAATACGCTGTTCCTCTTCGAATTCTAGTTTTCCGGATCGAGTTATAGCAGAACACTCGCAGGCTAATTACGAACGAAGATGAGCGCGGCCGTTATAATAGAACGAATGGCACTGGATAACGGATTATAAACGTTGTAATTATGCCATGAAATACACATTAATTAGATCGATCCGTAATTTATTATGAAAATGTAATACTGCAATGTTTCAAGGTATAACAATATACTTAGTCTGATATCGATTACACTGTGATTTGGTACAGTATGGTGGGTATAATAAGCTTAATTGTAATGAAGTGCACGTGTGCACTAGGGGAACAAAAATTGTACCAGCCAATTGGTCCTATTAAACTTCAATTTTCTTGTTCAAATTAAATTTCTTGCAATCTATGGCCTTTATAATGATAGTTTTAGTCCTGTGTGTCTGATCGACGCATTCCCTATCTACTGACCACGGAGGGAAAATTAATTATCTTATCGATACTCTGACTATTAATAAACTTTTATCAAATCGATTAAACAAATCGATTACCTTATGTTTCATACGCTCTGCTATTCAAAGATAATTACTAATTCTCTATAAACTTTATTTGATGCTGCAAACAATGTTAAACATAGCATCATTAATATCTTCGGTACGCTTCAAAATAGCCAAGCTCCAGCTAATTAAGCCAGTCTGCTCGTGAACTTTTTATATATTTCTTGATTAATAATTCTTCGTCAGACTTCTCGTGATTCTTGTAATTGTCTGTTGTTTCAAGTTAATTCAGGGAGGTACTCGATCGATATTTAAGAACATCCGCTTACGTAAATCAAATTGCTTGATTAAAAGACTCCTTTATATGCGGCTAATAAAAATTATAATATGTACATGCTATTTCTCACAATGAGTTGTACACTTTCCGGCAATAATTCACTGTGCAGATTCACATAGAAGATTTTCACCCAACCACAAAAATTCGCTGTCCAGTCGAAACGGACAGTGAAACGTTCCCATCCATCTGTTCGGTAATTACGGCGCAGTAACTTCAAATTTGAAACCCGTTTTTGAGAGTACAGAACAAGGCCTGTCTTTGGCTCAGCACAGCGCACATAAGCAATATCGTAATTAAGGGAAATGAGCGGTGCGCGTCAGCATAACTCAACGTTACAGCGCCTCACCTCCCTCCTCGCGCACACGAACAAAAGCTTAATATAAATTTATATGCATTATTAACCTGGGTTTCTGTCGAGCCACGGGTAACCACCGCAAAAACACGGCGAGCTTTGCAACTATGCCAGATATTCTGTTCGCAATTCTACGACGAAGGGCGATCCGCTCTTATAATTCGCGCGAACCCCACAAATCCCATTCGAAACCTATTTTTTTTACACCGAACCCATCTTCGAACCTGTTGTGTCGTCCTCGTTCGCCAGAAATTCTTTCAACCTTGCTTATTTCTTTCGTACAGTCGAACTTGCTCGATTGCAAAATTTATGTTCTTAGAGAACACCGCACAAATCATTTCTGCTGATCAAATTTTTTCAAAAATCCTATTCTATTTTATTCTAAGCAGTTTGAGTGAAAATTCTTGGCGAACAATCTAGCAAAACTTCTAAATTTTACGTCAGACGTAACGAATGCACAAATCATTTTTTCTAATACTCGAACAAGAACAGTACGTCTTGTCTGCAACTTTCGTACAAAAATGTGAATTGAAAGAACGCATAATTCGCACGAAGGTATCCACTTCGAACTTCGAAAGCGTGTTCTGTAAACCATTCTGCGAGACAAAAGGAAGTTTTTGATTCGTTCTTTCGTTCCCGGGGGAAAAAAGGTTCGAAACAGCAGGTATTATTTTTTGTTCGTGTGACAGTGGGCTCCTTAATTCACGGTAGCTTTTCATCCGTTATTTTTCGTTCGAACCTCGCGGTTCTTTTTCCCATCCGCTGTCGGAACCGTTGGAACAGGAAGTGTCAGTGGCGTGCAACGTGTGATTTCCATGGTAACAGAGTCGAGCGGGCACCGAGCTGTTTTACGAGCCTGTTTTTCGTCTATGCTAATGCACGACTGTGACGATCGTAATCATCTGATTCCCCTCTCGCGACCCCTCTACACCCGTTACCACCCGCTCATAGATACTTTCGAGTACGCGGTATCGCTTCAAAGTAAGTTCCAACGGAGGATTTAACGAGCCGCGATTCGCCCGGGTAATGTTATTGTCTTTCTCCGATCGTAAAAAAACTCGCTGTTATCAATCCGCCATTCGGCGACCCCCATTGTCCCTGTACCAATACGCTGAGAGGGTAGCTGACACGAGGGGTGGATCCGTGCAAAAGTAATTCGAAGTGATTGCGAATCGCGCTCGTAAAATTTCGAAGCGTCCTTCGCAGTTTTCATTTGGGAAACAAGATTCGCTCGATCGCTGTTTCATCCTCCTTTAATCAGCTAATCAGTGATTTATTACACCGAAAATAGTTGGAAAAAAATTCTAAATCTTCCAGTCCTCCTTTTAAGATTATAGATTTTACGTAAAATATATTTTTTTAAACAGGAGGAAGGAATTATTATCTCCGACGAGTTGAAATTTTTATAAATGTTCATAAAATCGGATTATTTTCGGGCATATTTAGCACAATCGCAAAATACAAAATCTGCAAAGACCTCGAAGTACAAAGTTAATTGAAATGTCATATTTAATTTCTCAGTGCAGCCCATTAAAGAAGAAAATACAATTTTATAGTAACAAAACAGGTCTGATTGGCGGATTAACGAAAGCGGGGCATAAAACGGGAAATGAAGCCTTCGTATTTTAATAAACGCTTTTGTTAGCGAAAGGAAAATATTAAAAACGATGTTGAAACTTTTTAATACATTTATTTTACTTCATTTCATACGTTTAGCTATAGACGCGCAAAAATTCAAAGAGTACAGATAATAAATACCAAGGAAATAAAAACGTTGTTATCAGTCAAAAAAATATCAAATCGTCGCTCTACGCGTTCAATGGATTATAATCAGATTAAGAAAAGCACGTGGAAAAAAAACAATTTTCATTTTGCTGAAAAATTCGAGGTCTGCCGATCACGATAACTTCGAGAAAGAAACGAAGTGAATTGCGTGTTTCCCAACGTGGTCTTTAGGCCGCCACGAGTACAATGAGGCTGTTGCGCCACGAACGGCGGGAAAAAGGGTGAGGTTCGAGGGAAATCGCCCGGGGGTAAAATGTATCTCTCGTTGGCGATCTCGGATTTCATCGACGAGTGTTTCGATCGATTTATAAGTCGGCCCTCGAGCGGCGTGGCGTGGACACGCCAGTTTCGTGGCACGATTCTCGATTCGGTATTCGAGCAGAGGAGTCCCGCAGCCGACCCCTATTTATTCAAGAACGTTTCGACACCATCGTGGGTACTTAAGAGTCTCTTACGGTCGAGTCGTGAGCTCGGTGATCCCGAGAGGACACGATCGAGGCGGCAGGGAAATAAATTTCTCCACGGTTAGATCGCGAAAACCGTTTGCTCTTTGCTTTTCCCTTTCCACGATTTTTCTAACGAAATTTCTGCAGGGGAAAAAAAGCAAAACTATTTAAAGAACACACGATCAAAAATTTCTCTCAGAAATACATCGCGGGAACGCACGCGAACTTTTCGTGTTTCGCTTGGCCCTTCCAACCTTTCTCGCTTTCCGCGATTTTCGCGATTCCCGTGGCGTGGCGTCGTTCGCGGAACGGGATCGGGTTTCCTTCGGAAAAGAGTCCCGTGTAATAAGGAAACGAATCGCGTCACGTATACGCGGTAGGAAGCGCATGATTTTACGAGGAAGCTTCATTGGCCTATAAAGAACTACAGAGAGGAAGAAAATAAGGGGAGCGCAACGGGTTCTATGCAGATTTTTTCGGGCGAATTGTGTCAGTATATCCTGCGGGAATAAACGGCCAGGAATTTTATATTGCCGATGCGTGGAGGATTTATTAAAAGAGTGTAACAAAGCTGCCGGATATTAGCTTCGTCCTTCTTCCTCTCCCGCGAAGATGCCGGACCAGATTTGTATTCGTTATAAATTCCTCAGTCGTTATTTCTCATCGAACTTATCAATTACAAGAAAAATTTGAGAATTTCTTTAAAATTTCATTGGCTGTATGAAAACAATTTTTTTGTAGGAATTTCATCTGAACAAACTCTTTAATTCTAATTCTTTATCCATCCTTTTTTCGCACCCCTCACACCCCATAGACTTTACAGGCCGCCAACGAGTTCCCTGGATCAGAAATTCGCGATGATCACGCGTCTCCGCAGATAACACTCGAAAACAGCCGTTCCGGCGACAGCGGTGGTGCGCGGTGACAAGAGGGGCGACTATAGTGAAACAAAGAGCTTAAAAACACCGTGCCAAGTAAAACGAAGAAGGACAACCGTCGGGGACAGAGAGAAACAGAGGTGCTGTTGTGTTGAATAAAAAAAATGCCGGCGGGGACACGCACGAAAATAAAAATGATTACATACCCGCGGTGGACACGTACGAGCATACATGTACACGCTCGCACGCGTACCAGCGTTTATGCTCGCGCGTGCAGATATCGGGGGTGGTTCGAGGGTGTGTGGAGGTGGAGCGTGGGGGTTGAGGGTGGTCGCGCGGAGAGCCGTTACCGCGATGTTTTGTAATTTAAATTAATTGAAAAATATGCACTGTGTGCGTTGTCCGATCGCGCTCGTGTCGCCGGAACGAAACGGCGAATGAGACCGGGAGAGCTGACAGGCAAAAAAAACGGGACAGAGAGAGAGAGAGAGGGGGGGGGGGGGGGGGGGGGGGGGGGGAGGGAGAGGAGAGACAGAGACTCGCGAGCAAGGGGTGGAAGGAGAAAGTAGCGACGCCTGGGGGTTGGAGAGGGGTTCGTGGGGGTTGGATGTACAGGAACGCGGCCCGGGGCCAATCATTCGCGCCGGCCCGGCCGCGGCCGGCCAATAACTTATTGGTTTTTCACGTGCGATTTGATTCATTATCATTCCGTTATTTATATTTGTCCGGCCCGCTGCGGATTTCGGGGATTTGCCCACGCGAGCGTGCGCGGGGGTGGGCTCTCACGAAACACGGGGGAAAAAAATACGCGAACTATGGGGTTGGAGCGCAAGGGCCGCGCCGCCACTCTGCATACCGATCGGCCATTAGCCTCGAAAAGTAAGTTACCGATGCCCTCGTTGTTTGTCCCCGAGTGACCCCTTTCGTGTGGTCACCTACGCGGCCGCTCTGTGCAGTTTTTCGAATCGGCTACTAACTTCGTCGCCCTTTTTACTGGACCACAGCCCATGTGCTCGTACCGGGTCGAGATGTTTTTCTCGGGAAATGGGAAATCGATGCTTCCTAGCATTTCTTATTTCAGCCTACTTTTTTATTCTGCCTAGTCGAGGCATTACCGATCGGTGATTGATGCATAATTTTGAAAAATCTATGGTACACGCCTAAACACTTTTTAATGTCAACCTTCAATAGCAATAGCAATTCATTTAAGATTGTAATGTAAAAAAAAATTTCTATGCTTTCTTTTGGCACAGCACAATTATTAAAAATCTTATGAATAGGCTTTCACCGTTCATTCGATTAATTCGTCAGAAACTGAGTAATTGAAAGAACTCTTTGAAAAAAATTTTTAACCAGTGCCGTCAATGATAAGGAATTGCATAAATATAAATGAGTCGGTTGATTTTTGTTGAAGAATCCGATCCACTAGTTGCTGAAATTCGCAGACGCGAGTGAAGCACTTCGGAATCGTTTCCGCCGACGACGACGCGTTAATTAGGCCTCATAGTCCATTCCCTTTGTCGTCGGTAGAATTTCTTCTCCTCGCATCCGGAATTTCGTAAATGTTGTCTGGTAACGGTAGTATTCGTCAACCTGTTCGTTAGCGCTGACTTTTTGCTCCCCCGGTCCGCGAGGAAACTTCTCGAGTTACGATTATTGTTTCGTCTAAGACTTCCGAGGCCAGCTTATAAATATTCATGGGTTTGCTTTCAAACTGGCAATTGTTTCCAGCGTACATAATTCCGCGATTTGTGGACAGAGTCGAGTTACTGAAAGGGGACCATTGTTGTCGGCCCTGATTCTCTCTCGCTCTTCTTCTTCTTCTTCTTCTTCTTCTTCTTCTTCTTCTTCTTCTTGTGTGTCTCTCTTTCTCTTTCATCTGATAATGCTGACCATTCACGAATGGACCCCATACGGCTACGGAACATTCTCGTTTTCCCCACTCTACAGTTTATTCTTTTCCTTGCGCGTTGTTCTTTGCACTTGAGTCGTTGGATTGCGAAATGACGTGCAGATTCTCTCGCAATTTTCCTGCAACGAGGCTCTAACAGATCATCGAATCTTTTTTCATATTTAAAGCAGAATATTCTAGAGAGAGTTCCTCGTCATTTTAATATTTAAACATTTTCATCAATTCTTCATAAATATATTTTAGATACCAGGGATTACGTAGAATCGACATTTTGCTTAAATTGTTTTACACAGCGTGGACTAAAAAAGTTGGTCACTCGCATTGAAAAATGTTCAAAGATTCAACACACACACGCAAAAACGCCTGGTTTCCCTTGGAATAATTCCCAGCAATTAAAATAGTATTTAAAACAATTACAAAGAATATTACAGCCTGAAATTTCCATTAAACACGGCATGCAAAAAGTACGTTTGCCAGGATTAGAATGGTTTTCTGTTCCTGCTGTAATTAAATACGTTGCATTGTTGTTTAAATTATTTTGCTCCGCCAGTTGTCTTTATCAGATTTATATTTTATATTAAAAAGGGACCTGCAAGCATTCGAACCATGTATCACTGCGCGAATAATAAAATGTCGAAAAAATCAGTCGCGTAATAATTTTTTTCGAATTATGTTCGCAGCGTTGGGAATGATGCGTCATAATACAAGAATCTCTACAACGTAGCGCAAAATCTTCGGCAAACTGTACGCTTTCACGTTATTATTCATCGCGACGAGTTTACCCTGCGAAAACATTTATCGAAGTTCGTGCATAAATTAATTACGGCATTTTAGTACAAGTAATGTTCTCTCAAACATCGGCCGAGCGTCGCATAATATAGCCCATTTATATATGTTTTTAATGCGCGTTAATGAGTTATAAGTACGTTAAACATTTGAGAGAAAATTAGAATTAATAATTAACGCCTCGCTGCCGTTTAATATGTTGATTATCGGCCGCGCTTGCATCGCAGGTTCCGCGCGCCGCACATGCGCGCGCTCACCGCTGGCGATTTAAAATGTTCACCCGTATTATTCTAATAAATGCGTTCTATTATCTTTGATCATTATCTTTAACCGTTTTTAATTTCACGCGAGAACATATCCATTCCCGCAATCGAACCGAACATTTTTCCGAAAAATTTCAGAAATAAAGATCCACGTTTGCACGTTCCGATCGCGTTTGTTACACGATTCCGTTTCTCGATACACCGAAACGTTATCGTCCACGATTTATAGTTCACGGACTTATTTTTCAATATCAGTTTCAATACTTGCTGCCGCGATAAATGACTTTCTATGCGACTGTTGATATATATCACGATACTCCCTCAAACAGAGAGCTAACCTGTTCAAAATAGAATTCCCGATATTTTTTTTTTTTTCATAAAAACAATTTTCCCAAAATATTTTTTCCCCGTTTCCCAGGACGTCAGTTTCATTTTATTATTTTCCTCCAACAATAGCTACGTTGCTCCCGGAAATATACATACGTCCGTTAGTGGATTAGAGCTGTTGTCACCGAATCAACTGATCCTCGCGAGACGCTATTAAATTGGCGGCGTTTTAATCAGCTGTTACTCTGTTTCTAGCCATTGATCAATACACGCGGTACGGTTAAAAAACATTTTTCTACGGGTAATAACACATTTTTCCATTTTGTGAAAAACAAGAAACCTTTAGAACAAGACTCAACGTCGGTCCAGGGAGGGTGCGGATCGCGCCAGGTACGAGAGGAAGAGTTCACACTTCAAAGCGTTCGCACGTCGAAGTTGCGGACCCGTACGAGCAGTAAACTGAAGCCTGACGATCGTGTTCGGCTTCATCCGAGCCGGTTGAACGTGGTCCAGGGCGTAGGGCGATAGCGCGGGGGTTTGGGAAAAAAGCAAAAATTCTCTATTTATACGCGAGCAGGACCTCGGTCGGCGTTATTTCGCCCGCACGTAGACAATTCCGGGGAAAAGTCTCGCCAAGACGCGGCTCGGCCGTCGCGCCGCGGCCCGCTCCTTTTCCAAGGACGGAGCCGTTTTTAATCATTCACGAGGGCCTGACGGCGGGCGTACCTTTAAACGATCCAACTGAAATTCGTCCGGACGTCCAACGTCCGAATTTAAATCCTCTCAAATATTGAACGTGCATCCGGGCCCGCGTGTGTACGTGTGCGCACCCACACCCCCGTCGCCCCTACGGTAACTTCTTTCCTTTTACATTCGCGCTCATATACAGGGTGTTCGGCCACGTATGCCAAATATTTTAAAGCACGATTCCGTCGGTCGGAACAGGATCCACGGTTTCGATTTTATTATTTCAAATTTCTTTTTAAAAGAAAATAGTTATTCTTCTATTGTTCAAATGAAGGTTTCTGAACGTGGAAATGGTGTAAATTAAAATGAAAACGGTGGAAATTACCGAGTTTTAAAATTTTTTAAATATTATATAGAATAAAAAAGTAAGAAATAATTGACGGATTTTAAAAATTTTTGTTCTCGCGACAACAGGGCGTGTGCTAAAATACGAGACAACAAATGGATTTGTTCAAGGTTCTAAACGAGAGACGAACAGTTCACAATAAACCAGACGAATCCTGCTCGGATTTTTTTGGAGAATCGTGTTCTATAATATTGGACAGTGTCGAACACCCTGTATACACACCTGTGCGTACACACGTGTCTACATGGAACGTGTTCCCACCGGCGAACTGTTTAAAACCACTCGACGAGCGAACGAACGGTTCGCGTCTGCCACTGCACGCCGAAAAGCGGATATAATAACGTAGGAATTATGTATTCCGACTAGGAGAAAAAACCTATGTACTTGTGTAAGTACGCTGCGTGTGTATATAGATATTGCCGGCACGGAGATCGAGAACGGACCAACCGGCCCCGTTTTTGTCCGAGTGGGGATTAAAGATCACGTACCGGAAGGAAATACGGCTGGACGTTCGGGGCTCGTGTTTTTTGATCCGTCGACGAACGAGGGACGTTCGGGGATCAACGATCCTCCGTTGGGATGAATAATTGCCGTGTCTAGTAGCTTCGATGAATATTTCGTCTGAGATCCCAGGGAATTAGCGCTTTTTCATTGTTTCCTTCTCGTAGCGCGCTTCCGGCGTCCAAGGACTGCAGAGGATGCATCAGATTTTATTTTATGCATTTATAATAATAAATATATACGTTATTGATAGACATCGATGCGAAATAAAATTTGTCTATCCCAGTTCCAACAAACTGGAACGAAGTAAAAATTCTATGAAATTCTGAACGATGCAGGATTTCTGATAGCTATATAACCACAGAATAAATGGTAGTGCAATTTAACCTTCATAACTGTTTACATGGAACTTTATACGACTCCAACATAAATTGTTGAAGTCACAGTGGTTTGTAAAAGAAAACTCAAGAATTTTGTAACATTGTAATGGGTGGCGTGCGTCGCGTCGAAGTGACGATCGGCGATCAAAAAGACGATCGGCAGTCGGAGCGACGAACAAGACAAGAGTCGCGAGTTCAGTTCGACGCTAGAGTCGGTTTAGGCAGGATATACCTGGTGCTGTCACCTATTAGCTGTTTTAAAATAAAGTTATTTTAAAAGTTACCTATTTCGCTAAACTGATTTATTCCACCGAATATCATATCCCTTAACATAAATAAATTTTTATTGGATAAAATACCTACTTCAATGCGAAGTAGATATTTGCTAATGTAGTCGACACCTTTGTTTATGCTCGAAGCACTAAATTTAAACTCAAAACTTTCAGTATCATATGCAGGTGATTGAAAGTTAAGTAACAAAATTGCGAATATTTCCTCCGGTATGTATAAAAAGTATAATCTACCTCTACGAAGTAATTTTACGTCCAGGTAAACTTAGAAATACTCGCGTTCGTATGGGATCGTGGAATGTAACCTGTATCCGATAAAACAGCGCGCCCTTTTTCACACGATCGTAAGGGTGTTTTTAGGTGGGGGTCGAAGAACAAGCCACCCGGTAGACACGAGAAGAGCCGCGCGTTCGTTACGCGGTTCATAATACGGCCGTGATGTGGCATCGCGCGGACGTCCGAGCAATAACTCGGCCGGGTCTTAATTACTTTAATTAATTAGGAAACGCGGGTTCGCGGAAGTCCGATCTTATGACCGCGCGGATGTGTAGCTGGGTCGCCGCGGCGGAGATGCTTCTGTGAGACCCGGTGTGTGTATATGCGAAACACAGCTCGGGGGTAACAGTTGTACCCGCCCACCGACACCGGGTCGGATGCGAAACGCGTACTACCACCCTCGAAATGTCTTCATTAATAATTTCCGGGACGAACGATTGTCCTACCGACGCCGACGATGTAAAATTGATTTTTCTAACAACGACGCCGACGACGACGCGGTTCGATGCTGTGCGCGAGGGGTGGAGAATCTCCCAATCTTCGGAGAACCACCACGAATTTGGAAAACTGCGCTTCTTACTGCACCCAGTTGCACAACCTTCAGTTAAAATTCGTCACCACGCTGCGGATTCATATTTGATAAGAATGAGTAGGTCTTTTATTCAAAACAGTAAAATGATTAACCCTTTCGGTACGGAGGACCTGGCCACGGTTATGCATTCGTGGGACGAGGAAGTTTTCCGCGAGAGTGGTTGTACTGTACGACAGCGTAAGCCGCGAAAACATGTTTTGCGGCATTCATAGAAATCTCGAGCGTGATTGACACTAAACTTTTCATTCGGACCGCGACAGTCATCGGTGACTGACGCGGAATTTAACGTGTTTAAAAAAACATTTCTAAAATATTTATACCGCTTTATCGTAACCTAAACCAATCCTCGGCCGAAAACCGATTTCGACGGAATCTTATCTCGCGGATCAGACGGAAAGACAGACAAAACAGGCATGGCGCTTAACGTTTTAAAATCATATCTATTTCTTCATAGTACATTAATTAAAGTAAATGGCATCGATATAAATAATATGTTCCAATATCACAAAATTAAAATAAATAACAAAACTAATAGTGTAACATAATAAATAATAAAACTAATAGTGTAATATAATCAACGACAAAACTAATAGCGTAACTTGGTGTGATAGTTTTCGAAACAAGGGGAAACGCACAAGCTCACATTACATTGTTCGCATTGATACTTGGATGTCGCCAATTGGCGGCGGTAGGACCCAGAGAATGTTTGGTGGATGCCGCCAATAGGCGGCGGTAGTACCGAAAGGGTTAAATGAGTTTAACCTTCTCTCTGCTGTTCCAACGTTAATCGTGTACAGGGGTTGCACTGGACACCATACATTTCTCGAGCAAAAGAAAAAGAAGGAAAAAGTTGTACAGAATGTTGACCTTGACAACATATTTCAAGGGCAACGCTATCGGAGCTGCTTCCCCTTTTTTATCAACATCTACCAAAATTGTTAACAACTAAAATAAATGCTCCTATAGATCGCGATTGATAAAAATTTTGTTTCGCATAAAACTCTACAGTCTATTCCACGCCAGGATTTGAATAGCTAGACCTTTGAAATGGTGGGTCAAAATAGACCCGGGTCCCATCGAAGTGTTCTCATCATTCCGTAGAACTGGTACACGCCGAATAAAGAAAACAGATGTGTGGAAGGATGGCGGAAGCAGCGAGACGGTTAATCGAGGCTGGTTAACCGAGTTCCCAAGGGCGACGTTGATCACGCGTAGGAAAGAACGGTTGCCGCGTGCTGCCTCGCTCCAGCTGGCAGCGATTGAATTAACCTTAAAGAAACAGGCGTCGGTGGGCGAGAGGAATTTTATCACGACCGAAAATACACTCCGGTAGAAAATCCCGGCGAGGTTGCGTTAGGTTAATGCTCGGCGGGGCTTGCGAGAGGCGAAAGGGCGCAAGAGTTAACAGAGTCGTTTCTGTAATTGTGTGGCGGCACACACGGAGGAACAAGGAACATCCCCAAGCCAGTGGAAAGTTGGCCCGCGAGGGGTGGGTTAGGTGAAGAAGAAGAAGGACATACGCCTCCGTGAATCTCGGGGTGTCTCCTCCCGCGAGGAGGATAAAGTGTCGTCGTCGAAAGGAGCTCGCCAGAGAGAACGAAAGAGACATACCGTGTAAAATCGTCGGGGAAAGAAGGACACCTACCTGAGGACTTAAAGCTGAAGGAAGAGGATCGAGGAGACAAGGATGGAAGTCCGAGAAGCGTGTCGCCAGACAGAGACGGGACGAATGTGGATGGAATGGAAACGAGGGAACGCGGAGGTGTGGTGAGCCTCGGTTCAAGATGGAAGAAGAGAGACGACGAGTGGAACGACTCGATGGCATCCCAATAAGAGCAAAATCGGCGGAACATTATACCGGCACTGTTGGTATTGCAACGTCTTAAACGATCCTCCGCGCGAAGAAAATGTTAGACCCGTGCAAATATTTCGAGGAGCATGTTGTTTGGCCGGCCTCTCAGAAGCGATCTCTTCGACCCGCTGATACCCACTGCTCTGATGGAGTTTCGAAGTCACTTCGATGACGAAGCATCCGCCGGAAATCACGCTTTCTTTGTACCAATGAATAATCAACCATAAATTATTTTTTCGCATTCCTTTCTCTTAGACGAGTCGCGGGAAATGGAATTATGCGTTCGATGTTTCGTCGATCAGTACGAGTGTTGATACTATACTTTCTAGAAAACATATTTTTACATATTTAACATTCACGTGTTTATTTGTACGGGTTCAATAATCGAAGAATGAATTCGCTATAATTTTTTATCATTGATATTTCATTCGAAAAATTGCGATTAATCTTAAATCGTTTTAGGTAAAAATAACGAAATCGTCAATTCGAAGAGGTATCGTATTAACTTTTGACCAACAACAATGGAAACAAAAGGAAAACGGCACTGTCCGACTCGCAAAGGATAAAACATGTCGAATACACATTTTACCGCAAGAAGTCGAACAAAACTAAGAGAATTATCTTGCCGTCGTCAAGAGCAGGATTAAACCGCTGTCGCCGGTTTTTACAAAACCGTGCATTCAATAATCCAAGCTTGAAAAATTTCGCTGGTTTTCTCTTTTTTCGCCGGTGGCGCGCAAGAACACCGCCAACTCATTCAACTTTTTCAGGCAGAGCGTCTCTCGTCGAAACGGGAAATTAATTGGCCCCCGTTTAACCGGCGACGGTGTCTCGGGCGAAATTGTTTAATTAGAAATTGACTTGATTTAAATTAACAGGAATCACAGGACCGAGTTTAATTTACGATCCTCCGTAACGCAATATCAGCCGCGGCGGCAATAATTCTGATATAATAACGTAACGTTTACGGAGGGTAATGCTGTTCCAATTTCTTGTAATATCGCAGGCGTATCTCATCCGGTATTATAACCTGAATTCCTCTCTCCGAGGCGTTGTATCCTCCTCCGGCTCGAGATTTTATTGCCACTTTTATTGTGAAAGTGTATATATACATATATATATATATATATATGTGTGTGTATATATGTATATATATATATTTGCTATATACTATTATATATATATATAGGATTAATTACGTTTCTCTTTATAACGTCGTTGGATCGACCGAAGTAAACTTTTGTGCGCTCGCTGGCCCGATACCGGGGATTCCAACAGTCCTCCCGTATCAAATTATTGAATTAAACTGCTGGAACAATTTCAGGAAATTCGATTTCACCTCCCATGTTATTCCAATATAGTAAATACTACCAGCTAATCGGTAAATACTTCGATCCTGCGATTAGATACGTAGCACCGGGCTTCTAAAACTTTTAATCGCTAAATCTATTCGCACTTTTCCTATCTTCCTCTCAAATGAACTCATTTTTTCACCAACTTATAGATTTAATCTCATATATACTTTACGACCTCAATTGTCCTTTAGACTTCATAATTCTTCATTTTCACGTTCATATTAATAATAATCTCAGAAGAATCATCGATCATAAATTGCCGAAATAACAACTTTGCACGTCAGAGCTCGTCACGCTCGCAATTTTCAACATCGCTAAAAACGCATTTTGAAATGCATTCTCTCTGAAGAGCCGAATAATTACCCGTACGCGTTTATGGCACACGGAGCCAAGAGCAGAACAAATTAAAAACCCGAATGAAAAGTTCACCGAAGCTAATTTACTTTTTATTCGATATCGCCCGTTAATAAGAGAAGCAAAGTTTTATTTCCCCGAGGGATTCAACGCTCGCATGAATTTGTACGAAATCGAAAGTCCGCTACTAACCATAAGGGCCTATAAAAGTTGATTTCTTCGACGAGCAGATCCTGTTAAGATACCAAACCGTGTCGAGAAAGAGAGAGAAAGAAATTTTCTGGGCCGCTGAAGAGAAACGACATTCGTTTTTCCAGGATCAGATTCCCCGTTCGAACGTCCGATCGCGACGTCCGTAGGATATCGCCGCGATAATCCGGAACATCCTCATTTCCAGCGGTTTAATACCTTTATGGCACGACAAGAACGTTGTTAGCATCGACCACCGTCGTTCTTTCCCGTCCGTCCTGCCCCGTTCACTTTCGCGTTCCTAAATTTAATTAAATTTCACGGTTTTTCGCGATTAAGGGGTCGCGGCGGCGCAACCGAGGCGTTGCAAAATTAGTTTCGACCGGGGATAATGAATTTCGTTAATTATGACCCCGCGAATCACCCCGGCTGGCTACATGAGCGGCGTCTTAACTTGTCGAGTCATCGGGCTGGCTCGAATCATCGGATTCTGGCCTCGCGTATGCTCCATTTTAATGATTCTTCACGTCTCGAACCGTTTTGATGCGAAACGATCATTCGATCGATTATAAATTGTTCTCAACTTTATGTAGTAAATTCATGAATGTTTAAAATGTCGTCTATCCGAAGATATTTATTCAATCGCTCCATTCAAATTGGTTTCGGAAAAATTATGGAAATGCCATGGCGGATTTCCCGAGATCGAACGATGCTCGGTTTAAACTTTTCTTTTTACAGTGCTCGGGTATGAAGTGCAAAGTGCGGGAAGGATGTCTGGAGGGACGGAACAGTTAATGAGTACAGTCTAATGATATCTCCGGTTTCTCCCTAACGCGGATCGCATCGGTTTCGCGAGTCGTACACACGGCATTACATCGGGAACCACGCTCCGCACTCCACTTATGGGCACGGCAGAGGCAGATTGACGTCTTGGTGCTGATTAGTTGGGAGCACCGATGGGGTTTCTCTTCCCTACGGGGAAGCCCTTACGACACCGTGTACCCTCGGCCAACTGAAGGCCTTTAAGTTCTGATTAACGCAGTCTGAACTCTGTGCCAATGTCATAATCCCTTTGATAAGGCCATTCTGCGATTATTACGCTGCCGCAACGTGCGTTCTCTTCTCTCCCTCTTCGCCCCTGTCTTTCTCTTGGCCTCTTTGTCTGTCTTCCCGTATCGATCAGAAAATTCCGCGTCTTTCTCCGTTCGTTCCACGCAACTCTGCAACTTTTCGCGATCGATGACATTGTTCATTCGACGCTCAGATGTTTCGACACGCAAAACTCCGAACTAACTTTGCGATTTTATTATAGCGACGTTTTTAGTTAAATCCGATAATGATGCAAAGCAAGAGCCAACACCAACAGCAACATTTCTGTCCGATTCATCGAGCGAAGAATGCTAGAGTACGAAAGCGACAAAGTTCAGTTGGGATTTGCCTAAACCCATCCTACTCTACAGCTTAGAATGTCCACCTGGGGTGGCAGGATCAAACCGTGTCCTGATCGAGCGGATGCAATCCGCTAACAGGCTGAATTTATTTAAACAACCCCGAAGTGGGACAAATCAATCTGGACACTACAGTCCAGACAAACTCGTAAGTCTTCTTTCGTCCTCGAAAACAGTTCATCCCTTTCCAGGGACCTCTCGAAGAGGTCGAAATAATCCTCGTATAGAATGAGCAGTCGGTTTATCGCTGGTTATGCTCGTCGTAGGTACACTGAAAATTGAATCGCTATTTCAACCTTACAGGTAAACTCAACCCTATAGTGGAGACTAACTGGTAGGATTTCTTTAACACGCTTCATCCCTTTTCGGAGGGTGGTTGGACCTCTCGAAGAAATCGCAACGATTCTCATGGAGGTAGGGCTATCGGCTTTTCGCTGCTTATGCTCGTCGCAGGTACGCCGAAAATTGAATCGCTACTTCGACCATACAGGTAGTCGAGGGTGGGTTGGCTCGGGGGTGGAGGAGTCAGAGGTAGGAGGAGTAGGAGGTGGGGGAGGGTGGTGGTGGAGAAGGAGGTGGAGGAGGTGGGGACAGACTCCGACAAAGACTCGCCCTTAGACGATCGCAATTAATTCGCGACTGGAGAGTGGATGGGGTAGGGTGGCAGAGGCGACGGCGGGGGAGGTTAATGGATTTCCACGCCGCCATCCGTACGGTCGTTCCCTGGAAGCTCGTCAGAGGTTCCATAATGCAGCACTGTGTGCAATTTTAAGCAACCCTTTATCCTGGCAGCCTCTTCCCCCCTCCTCCCTCGAGCGGAGCTCCACACGTATAAGACTCCGGTCCAATTACCTCCTTGCTACGCCGGCTGCTGCTGTTGGGAAGGGGTTGCATGATAGTTAATTACACCCCCTCTACACTCCCCCGCATCGCCACCACCAGCATTACCACCACCACTGCCACCACCGCCGTCTCCGCCGCTGCTGCTACCTACACTCCTTCCAAACCCCACCACACCGTTTTCCACCCCCTCACCCCTGTTCACCCCTTTCTCCTCGTCTGCCTTCCACAACCCTCTTCTCTCCCCGCTCCTCTTTCTCTTCATACATCTCCTCCACCTCCAAGCTTCTCTACCCTCTCAGCTCTCTCTCTCACCCCTCCCTCCTACACCCTCGCTTCACCCCTCCTCCTGCTGCTGCTGCTGCACCTCGTCCTCCTCAACCTCCTCCTCCTCCTCCTCCTCCTCCTCCTCTACCTTCTTCTTCTCTTGCCGCCACTGCTAATTACTATTTTTAAAACATTAAAAGTAAAGTTTGTTAAATGAGTGGGAGTTAATTATGAAGCTACCGGGAGAGGCCGGAGGTAATTGGAGCGAACGACAAACAAAGGCTCGTACCTACGGCCGCGGACTATACCTATACCGCCAACCCAGCTACCTACTTTATTTTCGCGGAGAATTTCTGATCCATTCGCCATCGTTAATCCCGACCACTCGTCCTCGTCCGCGGGGCTCTTTCATTCGTCCTGCCAATTACGAGCTCGAGGCGAATGTCGAACCGGTTAAATTGCGAGGCTCCTCCGCAGCCCGAGGCGAGGGCTGCACGCGAGAGTGTGTCCTCGTGTGCGTGCGACTACGACGCAACCCCCGATCTACCCCCGCGCTCGCTTTCTCCATCTTCGTCTCTCTCGTTCTCTCTCCCCGGGCCAACCTCCCTCCCCCTGCATCATAGTTCTCATCCTCCACCTTCACCCGTTCCTCCCGAGACACCCTCACCGCCCACGACACCCCAGCCCGCGCCGCGTTTGATTCTCTTTGCCCGCGTTCTGTGTTTCTTTCCACAATTTTCCGGTTATTAACGCGGACGCTCGTTAATGGAAACTGATCGATAAATTAGGCTACCGACGTATCGCTGATTGTTCCGCAGCCCTTCCCCGAGCCACCCCTTCGCAATCTGCAGCGAGCTTTTACGCTGTTTTGGGGCTGGAACACTTTGAATTTAATTTCAACCCCTTGCTGTATTTTAGCGAGTCACGCTCGTCACGAAGATTTTAAACAAACCCTAATAAATATGAATATTACGAAAAATCGATTCGTTTCTAATCAATATTTAAGCATTAATATAAATGTAGTCGTACAAAAAATATAAATTTTCTTGTCCCTTCTACGATATATTTTCGGGGATAAACACGTCGTAATCGGTACAACTGTAAGGAAATGATACGGTAAGGGGTTAAGAGAATGAAAACCTTTATTTTATGAATTAAGAAAGTATTGACGATATTGCAAATACCAACGGATGGAGAGTATCGCACAGAACATTTATGATCATTACTAATGAGGTCTACAGCAATACGTTTCGGTAATTCAATTTTAATTTTAGCCTAACATAATAATCGATGAATACCCGCGCAGTAATTACTTGAATAGTACACAGGGGTTAAATGTATTCGTTATCACCGGGCTGCGGAAATACATGCAAATACAGATTTTCATGCACTAATTTACTGCAGTTCGGATGTAAATTCTCAAGGGTGCTGTTTAGGGTGCAAATAAAATAGGAAGATGATTTAACTCGATCAAACTTCCAACTGCACTGAATCTCAAACAATCGTGAATCATGGTGTGAACGAATGCGCTGCATACAAATCAGAATTCTTCTCAGATAATTTGAAAAAGCTCGGCTGGAACAACTTCGTTGATTACAATTATTAAAAAACGTTGAGATGTTTAATGATACTCCGTACTCTTTCAATCTTCTCGATAAAAGATGTTTAACTGAATTGTTAAAATTATAACCATTAATATAATTAATTCTTTGCAATTTCACCTTCCCAAAATGTACAACGAAATTCGTATTCCGTCTGGGAAGTCCCAATAATTCAAGAATAAATAAAACCGAAAATCCAGGTACGTAAAAATTGGTGTCTCACTCCGATGCAAAACGACGTTGCAAACGATAGTTAAATGACAGGAGGAGGAGATAAACGTTTCGGCTATATTAATCGAGGTTCGCAGATCCCGTGTCTCATTCCGGTGGCCCGCTCCGTCATCCAGGATTCAATATTGTCTTCTGTAATTTCTTTCGCATAGTTCTGTCTCTCGTTGCGAAACGAAACGATGGGAGACGGAACGGCGCGGAGCCGGCCCGCGAGAAAAGATAAATTACGATAAGTTGCTAGGGAAAATTACTCGAGGAATATCGATCCCAGTAAGCATATCGGTACAGCAAACTGCGCGTAATACGTTGGACAACTTGATAATAACTTGCGGGGCTCAAGTTTCGGATCACCAAATTTATTCTGCGGTAATCGAACATCCGGCCCACAAAATATTCTAATAACGGCCGCTGCTGTTCCCCCGGTAAAATTGAAAGTCACGTCGAAAGTATAACGTTGCCCCGCGAAACTTTGTAATTGCTTCCCCTCTCTTCACCCCCCGTTCACCCCCTTCCCACCCCGTACAACCCCCTTTCCATCTACTTTTCGGTGATAGGCAATGGGTATCTTGAAATAGTACACGATACAGTGCGTTAAAGTTGGAACTGCTATTTACAGTGACTTGCTTTCAATTCCTCATAAAAACTCGGTGCATTAACCTTTTAATTCGCACTATCTTTTCAAGAGAAAATTGCTGTAAATATTTGAGAAGATACACCGACGCAAAAGAATGTAACACCATTCTAATAACACCGCAGAACATCAAGGAAGCCGAGCACACATTTATCAATCAATCTTCAGAACAAAAGTTCCTCAGCCATCGCAGCTCAACGTCGATCCAAGTCAATTAAAATCCTATTCGTTCCTGCGAGAATGCGAAACACATTCATCCCCTAACGATCGCTATAGATCCGCCAATACTTACAGTGTTCAGTGGCGAGGTTCATCCCAGCTGATTAAAATCACATCAATTAGTTCCACAAATCATTCGGATCATGTTTCCCTCGGGGAATTATAGAACGAATCCCTTTGGAACTTTCAGGGTACTTCACGGTATTATTGAATTAACAGAAAAAACGTTGTTTGTCGGAAGAAAATATTTACAGTCGAAATAAAAATAATATTTGCTCGGCGCGTCCCCGATCAAGTCCGGTGCAATATACCGTCGCTTGTATTTATCCGAACCTGAAAATTCAAAATTTTAAATAAAGGTAAAAAACGATGAAATCGATGTTTACCGTTCGCCATTGCATCGTTAATTCTGCAGACTATTAACAGTCGTTCGGACCAATTTCTCTTGGAGAAACATAATTCTCAAAATTTCTTAAACGAGGTAAAATCACGAGTTTACATTTATTCAGGCACACTGACTGTTAAAGAATTCGCCAGCGATTTGAACAATCGATTTTTAAAAATGTAACAGCGCGTAACAGGAAACTTCCACTTTAATACGTTACACCAGCACGGCGCCGACCACGATCCAGACGCTTTTCTCTGTGCATGGGGGGCCATTAACCGCGGCGAAAAAACCGCAAAACTCAGAGCAAACGATCGAGGCGGTTTCCGCGGAACGGAACCGTCGGATCTGTTTTCATTAAATAATTCGCTAATTAAGACGAGCAAGGCGGACGCGTATAATTCACGAAAAAGAAACCCGGGGTGGAGAAAGAGAGAGATAGAAAGAGAGAGAGAGAGTGAGAGAGAGACGAGAGAAGAGAGAAGAGAGAGCGAAAGAGGAGAGCGGGGAGAACAAAGAGGCCGCGGTAAGTAACGTTACATTAACGAGAAAATGTATTAACTTGAAAAAGTCCTGTGAAAAGGAACTTATTATTCCCGGCAAGTTTTTTTTATAACGTCGCGTTTCGTGCCCACTTGTGCTTGCCGCGGAAACACTATAGAGGGAGGAGATTGCCATGAGTTTCGTGGGAACGTTGGCGGTATGGGGGTGAAAGAGGGGAGGTGAGTGTATCTCGAGGAAATCAAATAACGCGCCGCGCGCATGGAGATAAGGGAGGAGGGGGCAGGGCCGGGTTTGAGTTTTACGGTTATTAATTAACCGATACCAGATTTCTGCATTAGCACTCTGTCCCCGCTAATGCACGGAGTACAAGTACGCGGATAATGTGTGTCCTTTTCGCCGCAGATGGATGCGCCCGATACGGAGACACTCGCGCGCCATCGACAATAGTTAACGCACACTATGCCGGCGCACCGTGCGAGATTCTTCGCTATTTTCGGTGGACTCGCAGAAACTTCGCATTCGAGTTACCTGTCTCTGGAGGTGTGCTTGGTAGAGCCTCTAATTTTCTTAGGCATTTTGATTTTTCAGAAGTCTGCTTTCTGTTCTATTCTTTCATGAAATGCGAAGTAAAATTGATCCAGTGTTTAACGAATTTCCTGTTTTTCAAGGAAGATGCAAAATATCCATGCTGTAACGCCCGACCATATTTATTCGATAGTTTTCTCTGACAATGTAATTACAATTGCAGCTCTTGTAAAACAATGAATCCAGAACGAGTAATTTGAACCTGGGTTCAGTAAACTTCGCGATTGTTAGAAGTTACTTTATTCAGCAAATAATTTGATATTTGCGAAACACACAGAATACACAATCCAACAGCGGCGAACATTATTTTTACGCAAGAATGAACGAATAGACGAACGTAATTAATTCTAGTCCAGAAATATAGAGTTTGTTAAAAGCCAACGAATATGAAAAAGTCGTGATTCAATTTCGGAGAAAGGGATGAAATGTCGAGAACGTGATTCAATCAAAAAATCACTGTTCTTTTAAATGTCATCTTCTGAAAATATATCAGTTCTTAAAATACCGTGTTTACCAGCGGATCATGTGGCGAGAGGGAAATATGTTAAAATTTCATTGAAATCTCTCGAGCTGGTTATCGACAGATTTGACAATTCTAATTTCAGTTTTACTTTACGACTTCTCAAGACCTACAAACAGAGCGTCAGAATTAAAATAATCATAATCAGTTTTAATTCTTACAATTAGCTGATCGTTATACAAGTCAAACGGTTGTCTATCAAATGCTAAGCTAATTTCCAGGAACAGCTTCAACATTTGACTACGAACTGAGAGCTTTGAAAAAGAGAGGAGCAGAGGACGTGTCGATGAATCAGACGGGACCAAAGCAAAGGGATCCGGCGAAGGAGGTGGTTGATGGCACGCGACATGGCAGACGCATGATCCGCGCGACACTCGGATTCCCAGACGGCCCGACACCTAACCTTCGCCGATGGTTTGCGTCGACGGTAGCCCGTGGCTGTGCGATATCTTGCCCCTGGTTGCTGGTTTTCGCTATTTCCGGCGCTATCCGTCAGGCCCGGTTACGAAGACACCGGCGACGCCCCTCCGCGAGGGCAATGCGTCTTTCACAGACGGTGTGCGCCGAGTTATGCCCCTAAAGAGGTTTCTATTTAGATCACCACTTCCCGCCGACACGTACGCTTGCGAACCTCGTTTTCTTCTTCTTCCTCTCTACTTCTGCTTCTTCCACCTCGTTTCTCTTCCTCGTGGCCCCGGCCACGTTCTCAAACCACTCTCTCTTTCGTTCGACGATGCTTAGCCGCGTGAGAAAAGCCTCGGCTAACGAACGCCCACACCCCCGCACTCGCCCTACAAACCCTCCGACGGAACCAGAGGCCACCGATCGCGTTTAACGAGAAATTTCGTAAATCTTCGAGATGTTTCCCGGAAGGGATTCAAACGGGGCTGCTGGCGTCTGTCACGGCCTGTTGCCGATGAATTATACGCAGCACAATGTTTCTATTTGGGATTCTTCCTCGAGCTCGCCGTCAACCTGCTTCGCTAACATCCCCCGAATCAACGGACCGCTATCTTCCACCCACGCGGTGTCGCGAATCTCGAAATGCTCGTTCAGAATTGTAAGCAACGATTGTTTAACGGTTTAAACATTTTTATGCAGCCACGAGCTGCTAACTTTGTTTTCTCTGGTCTCGTATGAATAAGTTTGATTTCGTGTGACTTTCTTTAAAATAGCACCGCGGTCATTTCAACCGATAATTAAATCCGAAGAATTCATTTCTGCCCGACCCTCGTGCAGCCGAAACAGTCGGCCGGAACTGGTTTTATATTTAAGCAGCAGCAGCGGCCCGGTCGTATACTCGCGTATACGTGTCGTCTCAGGCTTTTGATCCTGACAGGTGAACAACGCGAGAAAAGTCTTATTAACGAGTCGCGCTTTTGTACGGTTTAAGCTTGCTCCCTCTCTGGAACGCTTTCGTCGCGTCATAAATGGCCCGGTGATCATCGTTGACAGTTCGAACAGCCAGAACTAAATCCTCGGTCGTCCATGTTGGCCAAACAGCCGGAACGGCCGCGCAACCGAACGTTAATCCATAATTACCTGATTACATATTTTATTGTCGAGCAAGCCCCAGGGCTCCATTTACCGGCCGCATTTCGAATTATTTACTTACCAATTACATTAATTATATCGTCAATAATTAACCCAATTACAAACGAATATTGTCGTTGTCTATTCCATTAACAGCTGCGCGCTGCCGCCGGGGGCAGTCGTCCATCGTGTCGAGCCTATTACCGGACCCCGACATCGTTGTTGGCTCTGCCAAGTAACTGTTTATTTTCTATTGTGCAGCGCAGGGATTGTTTAATTCATTGTTTTCATATCCGCCGAGGGAGCACCGACGTTTTCATCGAGCAACGATTACGAACATCCCCGGCGACGGTGAATCGTTCAAAACTGTTGTGCCTAATAAATTCTTTAAAAAAGTCTTTGTAATTGGTACGTTGTGGACCTTCTTATTATAAGAAACCATTGTCATAAAAAATTTTCTTTCTCTTCTTAACCCTTCGCACTCGGTTGTCCCCTCTGAAGGCACCATTAAAAATTACTGTACCATTATTCAAAATATTGTTTACATTATTAAATACATCGGTATCTAATCAATTACTAAACATTTAGGTATTGTATGAGGTAGTATACCAATAAAATATCTGTTTTGTCCTTGATTGATCTTCGTTGATCGTTCAGACCTTGAATGTGTTTGCACTGCGAGGTGCCCGCTTGGTTTTTCGAAGGACCACCTTCCAGACTGGGAAGGACTAATTGAATGAATAACTAGGTAAAAACTTGACTTTATTTTGCCGATGAGAAGGCTAGCTGGCCACCTGACAACTATCCACTTCCGGTGTTCGCGATGCTCGAGGTGGTGCGGTCCAGCTAGTTATGGTTCTAAAAAACTGAGTGAACCTTGCCGAAGGTTTGGTTCTCCCTTCCCTTACATGCCCAATTTCCCTTTCCTTGGGAAATTGAGGGCGGAGGAAGCCGAGAACGAGGACTCGGACTGGCTCAGGATTCGCAAGGCCGTCAGGAGATACAACGCAATTGCAAGATGGGGGCGGGGGTAGCAGACGTCCGCGTAGCGGCTTACGTGTCCCAAAACCGTTGTCCGAGGCTGGAAAAACCCCACATCTGGCAGCTATAAAACGCCAAGGGAAAATCCGCACAACCGAGGCTAGGCGAGGGACGGAAGGTTGATGGCGAAGCTGTAAAGATGCTAAAAACGTAGACAATGTAGTCCCTATGACCTGCGTACGGGCTGTAACCCTTAGCGGAATTACGGTGACAGGCCCAAACCGTAGCCAGATGCAGCCCCGTACCGGTCCCGAAACGCAACGCCATCGTAACGCTACCTGAGCGCTGGCCGCTACAATATCCATAAAATGAAAAAAATCATAAAGAATGGAAATATTCTAGATCGACAGAAAAGTTTAATTTTCCAGTTAAAATAGCACAGAGTGCGTAGGGTTAATAATACTAATCAATTGGAAATAATACATTATTTTTAATTATGATTCCTGTCGCCGGTTAAAAACATTCCCCCGTTCTTGATAATGACGGAAACAAATGTGCAGCCTCGTTAACAAAATCGAAAACGACAGACACACTCGAAAAATTATGTAAACGTACTGATTGTGCGGGCGTAAACACATAAATTCAATCTCGAACAGCCGGTAATCTCAGCATTTTAAACGCAGCACATAAATTTCATATAATTTTAATTCTCTGCTAATGCGATTAAAAGAAATATTAAACATTTTTATGCGCACACGTTCGCCACGCGGATACAGACGCATAAATTTTACAGAAAATAAGCAACGATGTCAATATTTTACATTACCCGTAAATATATAATGTATTCCATTCCGTACACTTTGGATAATACTAATTTCCTGTTATCCTCGGAAAAAGAGTGAAGAATTTATATATGCCATAATTTTCTGCGCGTCCACGAATTTCGTATAATATTCGGAGTTGCTCGCGAACTGCTTTCGCATTCGCAAATTTATTTATAATTAAGGAACTCCTAAAAATTCCTGTGATTCGCGCAAGTCTGCATAATGCACTCAATTTCTATAATTGATGTTTGCAAATTGCTTCAAGTTGTCTGGCGAGGTTCAATACACTTTAAAATCGTTAATAGTCGCTCGAACTTCAAAGAAGAATATTCTGTTTACAGTGAAGTAAATAAGAAAGTAAGTTAAGCATCCAGAAACCGGAAATCAGTGAATTTTCGTTGCCAGATCGTGGGGTGAAAATTGCATTCGATTGTGAGTCGAGGAAAATCGGCGGGTTCTTCGGCCGCGGCGTTAAAAAGCAATTCAAATCGGGAGGGTGATCTCGAACAGTGGATCGGCGATCCGCGGGATCTCGTAAAGACGGGAAACGTTTGTTCAGCGGGAATAAAACCGGGAAGCGCGTCGGCGATTCTCTTAAAGCGATAGTTTCGAGTGGCGGCCGCAACAGGACACTGATGCATGGATCGCCGCGCCTGTTCCGTGTCTGGCTGTTTAATAAATAGCCGAACGGACCACCCCCTCGTCGTCTTCCATTGATTCTGTTCTCCCTTTTTCCCTCATCCGTCGTACTCTTTCGCGCCATGGAAATCACTGATACCCGCCAGTGTTCTTTGTGTTTCGAAAAACGATGCCTCTGAATTTACTTTTGCAACCTCTCCTCTTTTCTCCCACCCTAGTTCGTTTCCTCTCCGTCCTCCCGTTCCGTCTCCCTTTGCCCCTCGAACGATATCGCGACCAATTTTTCTCTCTTTCTGTCTTCCTTTGGCGGTTTGCGTTTCCGTTTCACGCACTGTTTCGCTCCCATCCCCCTTCTCCCTAGCCCTTGTATTTTCTCTCTCTCTCTCTCTCTCTCTCTCTCTCTCTCTCTCTCTCTATCTGGTTGGCACCAATGACGCACTTTTATCTGCAATACATATTGAACAAGGTATAAAATAAATGCACGCCTGCCGGGCCGACCGGGGCCGAGCGTTTTCCATATAACGTAAAAATAATATGGGGATAAAGCAATATATTACGAATTATGTAAAAGTAAAATTTGAATTTTAATTAATTGGAGGGAAAAACGTTCGGGCGCACCGGTATCGAGTAATTACGCGGGACCGACGCCACCGCCGCCGCCGCGCCGCGGCCGGCTAGTATGCGCGGGGGTAGGAAAAATTCCATGCCATCGTCCGCGGAATACACGGTAATAAACATATCTGATTTCAGCAATTTTTCCCCGCATACGTGGAATTTCACATTTATTTTTTCCTACCCGTCGACGGCCCACCGACACCCCGCCCACCGCCTCTTTATCGTTAATTGATTAATGCACACACAGTTTCTAATTAAAATCGTAACGGTTTACGAATCGGCGCGACTTCCTGCCAATATTTAAACTTCCCCTTCGCGATAATAATAATAATTCTATTAAGCACGAGTCCTCTGTAGCTTCGTTCCAGCTGCGTTTTAACCGTTCATTGCACACGAAGTCCCAAATGAATTGTATACATTTTTTATTCAGGAGACAATAATTATTTAACCGTGGCCCGTGGAAATAGAAAATCTTTAAGATTTCTTTAGACAAGCGACAAAGTATTAAGAAAAATTTGAATGGGTGAAACACGAACAATTTTCTTAGCGCTTAATGCCTCAATTACGCTAAGATAATTTTAGCATTTCCTGAAAAAAATGCTTGCAATAATTCTCAACGAATTGTTCTGAAAAACCTGCAGATTCCCGAAAAGAGAGAGTCGGTCATCGATTATTGAAGCGAAGGGCGATCGGGCTAGAAGTAGAACCGTGTTTCCCGATTTCGAGCGATAAATAATTTCCGGACGCGTTGTCTCTAATTGCCACGTTGGGATTTTAATGGCTGGGAGACACTAGTCGCCTCTAATAACGTAATTCCAGGGGCGTTCGCCGGGTTGAATCTCGATAGGGCAGACAGACGGGAAAAAATGGCGGGACGCTGCCGCTGGGAAAGACGGAGAAAGGAAACGGAAGAGGAAAGAGAACACGGTTAATTTTCATTTAATTTCATAGCTGTTAGGACCGCGTGACACCGCGCGGCGCGGCGCGGCGCGAGAGAGCTGGGCGCCGCTTCTTATTCTAATGCCGTCCTCTAACCGCCCCGGAAAAATTCCTGTTTACGGGCGGATTTTTGCGGGCGAGCCGACGCGTTAATCGCTCATAATGCCGCGTATAATAGGTCGTTAGCCGACGGATTTATTTCTTGACGACGGAGACCCGGTGTCCCGTCCGAAGAACGTCCCGTCCCGTCGCCTGCTACACCATCTCTTTCTCTCTCTCTCTCTCTCTCTCTCTCGGCTTTCAACTCGCTGCGATCTTCCCCGTGATGAGCTTCCGCGATTCTTGATTTTGATTGACACGCTGCAAGATTGCGCAGTCACGCGTGTTCAATGATTTTTTTAACAGACTGCTTCGATCGTAAATCTCGGACAATGATAAGAATTGTTATAAAATTTACTCGCGGTTATTCTACTCAGAAAAATGTAACGAACACACGTCGGTAAATATTTCATCAAGAAATAATTAAGGTATCTAATCAATTACTGCACGTTTAAGTACTGCACGAGGTACTGTATCAATTTCATATTCATAAAATGAAAAAGAACATACAGAATGGAATTATTCTGCTTCGACTGTAAAGGGTTAAAAGTAAAACAGATTGGTCACCGAATTAGCGCGCTGGGTGAAAACGAGCACGTAACAAAAATCGATCTCGAAGATGAAATTGCGGGAAAAACACGATCGACGGGGGACCGTGCGAATCGACTAGAAAAGGACGGTAGTTCGTCGACTGTTTTGGAAGTTGCGTGGCGAAGTATCGTTAACGAGCACCGTGTCGTCGGGAACGATCGGAGACGGAGTTCGCGGCCGAAATAATTCGTCGCGTGGCGCCTGGGGGGGAAATTTCTAATTGCGTATTGCCGAGTTAAACAAGGCTTAAACCTCTTCATATGTCGCTGTTGACGAGGCGACACAAACACTATGAAATGCGCGGGGTAAAAGCCCGGCCAGGGAGGGCTAGGTTTACTGCTAATTGCCGTTGTATTACAACGACCAGTCAAAGGCAGGCTCTCGACTCGTAGAGTGCCCCCGAACCTTGCCAACGCGCCCGAGTCCCCGCTAATTCTCTCTCTCTCTCTCTCTTGCAGTCTCTCCTCTCTTTCTCTCTCTCGCATTATACTCAAAACTCCCAACAGATACTCGACAATAGGTATAACGACGGCAATAGAGCAACAACAGCCGGTCCCTTTATTCGATTCTGATCGCGAGCGAGTATAATGATCCAACACGAAGGATCAACCAGTAATTCTACCGTAACAAGACGAACCACGGAAACAGAAACGTAGAAGAAGTTCGTTTTCTTCCGAAGTTATTGCTCGCCGTGGATAGTTAGTAATTGAGGGATGGTGGTAACGAGGGGGGAGAATACTCGTTACCAAAGTTTTACTTTCGGCGCTGACTGTAGCGGTTACTTAGGCGGCTTTTACCTGCGGAGAAGCCTTTCCTGATGGATCGCTTTCGGTCAGGTTCATGTTTTTCGTCTCGCCAGATGGACTAATAACTCGGTTTCTGGTCGATACGGCTACTGGGCAGGTTCTCGTATATTCTACTTAATAATGAAATGCTTCTGCAGACTCTGAAGACTCTCGAGGCTGGCACTTTACAATCTGAAATGAGCCTAGAACGATTGTTGCACGATTTTCTGTTACGAAGTTCTAATAGTTTGAACGAACGAGTTTCAAATGATCTTCGTGCAAAATAAACATTTTACACCTGAATTGCAACAAACTGGAATGACAAAAATTTACTTTCTCTCTTAATATGTTCAACAGGTTGAAAATAATATAAAGGTGTGTCTGACTTTTAATGTTTTAAAATACAGTTACCATTTTTGTCGTAAACGCGTAAAGATCCGCTGTTTAATTGTCGCTGTACCGCGAACTGTATGTATTTATGATAAACATGACTAGATCAAACGAAAAGAATTCGCACAAATCAAGTTTCGCGACTTCCAAAAATAACACAGCATTCCTCCGCAGGAATAGCATGAAACGCAGCAGTCAATCTCGCGACGTCTAACAAATAAATAAACAAATGAGCAAGAACGTCGAACAATTTCGATGTGTAGAATGATCGGATCTTCGTTTGCGTAGATGGCGTGGCTCGATAGCGATCGTGGCAGTAATTTATTGAATTCGCCAATAGCAGTCTCCGGTTTAATCAGCCTCGCGGATAGTCGCGCGTGGACGTTGCATCGCGAGTCGTGTCGGGCCTAGTCGGGCCGAACGGCGGGATTCTTTAAATACACTGCGAAAACCGTGGCAGGATCGCGGAATGCCAAGCTGGAAACGTTAGCAGGCTTGGTAATTTATCACGGGCACGTCTTCGGCATTATGCGCACGGTCACCGGGGTAACTCGAGGTCGACGGACATTAGGTTCTTTCTGACGGACACTCGATTACTTTATACGCGGGCCGGCATAGTGAAAAATCATGCCCCCGGACCGCCGCGGGACACCATGGCTCGCGTCATTTACGATCACGTAAAAACGAGCAACAAATTAATGTTTTCCCCTCGAATTCCGACCGATACTATCAACCGGGCGATTACTGGAATCTCCGACGCGCAACAGAAAGAGAGAGGCCATTGTCGTAACCGATCCACGGGTTGATTAAACGACCGAGGTAATTTTGAGTGACAGTCCTTGATTAAATTTCTGATTCCGCGGCTACACGGAGAGCCGCGGCTCCGATTATGGGATTACCCTCGGTTTGCTCTGTTTTCTTCGCGATACCGCTCTCGGCCACGTTCGATCCGACCGCCTGCTACCTTCGAATCACGATAATGAAATGAGCGATCGCTCGGCTGCGGATTTTTGCGCCGCTGTGACTTATGAAGATGTTGCCGGTGCCGCGAGACTGGCGGTTTTCGCGGGATGCTGTTTCGTTTCAATCCTGACGGGCTGGAATTAATAACGCTGGGGATCAGCCTCCATTTTGCTGGGGTTTCGTATGTACAATCTTTATTTTGCATGAAATTCTCTATCCGCCAGTGCAATATGGTTGAAACTATTTGAAAGAATTTTGTAGTCATGGACATCGCAGAACGTACAACGCATCTTATTCGATCGTTTGAGATTTTCTATACCAGACGTCAGAGGAAAATTAAAATTGGTCATTTCTCCGGTAAGTAGAATCCGCCAGCAAAGATCAGACACATGATCCGCATCGCGTGTAACAGGGTCCGAGTCCAGCCAAAATTCGAATTAGCTTTTCCAGAACGCAGAACCAGCTGCAAAAATTTATTCTCCATTTTCAAATTACATTCTCGTATGCTTTTAGTTCGAAACTGGTTCAAACAGGCGAACGCACAGCCGTGTGTGCGCGACACTGTAGTCTGTGTGTTAAAAATGGTAGCCGCATACTACCGTAGAACTAATATGCTTGAGTCAATAAAAACTTTTCGCTCTAATTTACTAAAATTTCTACCACCATTTAACTGATTCTTTGCGCCACGATCGAATAGATCAAAATTACTTCTCGTTCCGCAATCACTGAAATTGCTATTTTTTGTTGCTCTTTTGAGTGCTTTTAATTCGATCTTTCAATTTCTGAAAAAATATACATTTTCACCTTGTTGACCCAAAAGTCGCGCCGAAAGGGGCCTAAATGAGACTCTTCAAAAATCTGGCATACACTGTGGCCAATTTCTGGGAAGATGGGAGAGCACGATCGAGATATCGGCGCGATTAACACGAGAGGGCGTCACGTTGACAGCGGGCGAAATCTTCATCATCGTAAACGGTTCGTGGGCCGAAGCTTTCAAACAAACGCCGCAATGATTCTGCAATAAAGGCTCGTCAACGGGCGGCTAGTCTCGCAGGCTTATCTCTTTATTCCCCGCTCGTAATTTATAACTTCGTTACACGAAACCAGCGCGACTGCTGATCGAAATCTGAAACGAACCGGCCGGAATCACCTGTTCGCCGGGGCCATTCGTTCCTTCTCTCTCTCTCTCTCTTTCTCCCTCTCTCTCTATCTCTCTCTCTCTATCTCTCTCTCTCTCTCTCTCTCCGCCTCTCACGACGACTCCATTGTTCCTCGCAACAACCACCGCAGGAAAAATATTTAGGCCGATGTCCCGTGGCAATTAAGCACCGATACCACGGTCGCTTTTCATTGGGATCGATGCGCCGTAGATCCCCGCGACCTGTCCTCGCGAGATCGAGATCTTAAAAGGGTTCGAACCCACCACCTGCTCGATCTGCATAATGCCGCGGCGTCCATTAGCGTCCTACGCGGATTTCACGTCAAAGGGATCAAACTGCTGGCTATTAGCTCTCTGGCGTATTAAATAATAACTATCGATTAATTTGATCGATTGGACACGCACGTGTCATGGGTGTCGGGTGGCTAACATTTTTCCGGGCTTTTTTGGAAATTCAACGAAATTCGAGCAATTCATTTAGCGCGAACGAAGTAAACTCTATAACTGCTACAGCTGAAAAATTCAGTTTATTAACGTCTCCCTCGAAGATGCTTTTAAAGAATCCTGCTCAGCAAGCACAACCGCAGCATTGGATTAAGAGAAAAAGAATTCGCTGGAAAGGTTCTTTGGACAATTATTAAAATGCGCCAAGAAAGCTTTGAAAGAGAATACACAAAATGGGGAAAGTAACTACGAAGAACTTAATACGATTACTACTCTTTCGTACCTTCCTGTTGCGAATGAAATACGTAATCGGTTTACGTAATGACGGTGAGAAAAATTATCATTGGTAATCGCAAGAAAGAATGTCTGGAATATTTAGATGAGAATTGTCAAACTTGTGGAACTACGATCGAGTAAGATCGTTAGAAAAATCGTTAGCGGAGTTCGCCGGCGTTCGAAGCCAGATTCGGTCGCGGTTCAGTTCTCGGATCGCTAAGATGTGTTTCTCCTTGGCTGCCCGGCCGATCTGTCCCACCCACTCCGTGTAATCTCTCCGGTCCACGATCGTCGCCTGTAAATCAACCGTGAGTAAGGACGTTGTGTTACACCTCGAGTGGATGACCTCATTACTTCTTTACAAGGGAGCGCTGGATGTTCCGTCGCGTCGCGGCGTGCACGCGAGTCCAAAACCTTATTTATATTGCAACGGCCGCGGTCCCTTGAATGTTTGACAGAGTTTATGTCGCACGCGTGTCCCCGCGCGTCCCCGGGAAATTTATCAGGATGCATTCGTTCGTAAAACGCAAAGCGGGAATTGCGTTTCACTTAGTAATGACAGCAGCGATACGCCCCTAACTTTACTGATTCAATACCTTTTCTTTAATACCAACAAGATGGTTTCTCTTCAAATTTTGAAGACTGAGATAAAAGTGATGAGGTAATAATGACGTGGTTGTGGGACAAACTGTGAAGTAAAGAGAACAGGATCCAGCGATTGAAAGCAGTCACCGACGATCCTAATCGGGACTTCCGACAAACTCCGATCAACTACACGGTATCGATAGAAAACAAACCCTTTCTGCACCTCTGCTCCCCCTTTAAAATCGAGACACGGGGCCGGCTGTACAAACAAACGAAAGCTGATGGAAAGCGCAAGGCCTACTGTGTGCGACCTTCTCTGTTCGACGATCAAACGATCGATTCGGCTCCCACAATGTGGCAATGGCTCCGTTTCTCAAGCACTTTCGGTTGGAGTGCTCGAAGATTCGAAGGACATACCTAACTCCTATCTTCTTTCGAATCCCCCACTTTGCCTAGAGGGGACCCTACTGTCCCTAAATCCCCTCTATCTTCCCTCCAATCCCTCCTAACTTCTCAAAAAGGAGCCCATGAACTCCAATCTGAAATGTCCACTCCGGAATGTGAATCTTCATCCAGCAACGAGTCTTCCACATTTTCTTTCGAGCAGCGTTCACGATCAATCATTAACTTGAATACCGACTGTGATACATTAAATCATCGTTTGCGCGCATGCAACATTTCACAAGTAATTATATAAGAGCATTCGACGAAGATTAAATATGCATTTAAAGCGACAGCCGGGTAACATCATTTTTCATTCGGCGTGGTACCGATTCCGAGCGGGGCATACTCACGAAGAATAATCATTCGAAACATTAAATGTACATTTACCGGCATCGGGTAGTAGGACCCGTCGCGTTGCGTTCCTTTTTTCTGGTTTTTACCGAGCCGGGGAGAGTGCGCTGCAAGTGGACGGCCTCGCAATGTCTGCTTTATGGAAGTAAGTAGATTAAGCCGGATTATGGTAATGTCGCAAGTCGGAATCTACTGTCTGACTAGGGTACGACACGGTTCTACGTGTTCGTGTTCGGCCGCGTTAAGATGTCCGACGTGTTCTGATTCCCCTTACTGCTGGAAGTTACATCTAGAGTATGTGTTTCAGGGGAAATCACTATTTTGTGTCGCTTCTCAGTGACTCTCATACCTGCAACTGACATTTCAACAACCCTCCACATTTTCTGATCGAAATCTCCGAAAGGCTACTTCTATTTTTCTGAACATCTACAATTTAAAAATGGAACTTTTTAAAATCACTTTGGCTTCCGTTAATTTCTACCGATTTAACACTTTATCCACCGAGAGCCTATTAATGCGATTTTCAGTAATTGCGCTGTACCAAAAGAAAGCATAGAAATTTTCTTTTAGATTAGAAAGTAGTAGATGACGTAATTCAGGATGACTTGTTAGGTCGCAATGAAAATTGCGGTCATTGTTGAGGGTTCAATTAAAAAGTGTTTTTCAAAATTATGCAGTAATCAACGGTCGGGTGATGCGTCAAGTAATTTATAGTCTTTAATTAAGTTCGTCGTGCTGGTAAAACTTATTGATAATCCAACACTGTACGGTGTAAGTAAATCTATTAGTTAAACATTTTCCGTCTTCGATACTCCAGCAATTTCAAACGCATTTCGAAATGACTTGATAATTCTTTGATTTTCCGTATTTTTCTAAATAGCAGCTTTCGTCGAAGTTCGTTTTTCGGCATGTAATTCCGGAAATTCCTGTTTTGGCACGAGCATAATCTACTTACCGTGATCAAAGGGGGCGCCATGTGTGTTTTAGATTCGCTGCAGATCTTTCGCGGAGTTGCGGCTAATGTTTTAATGAGAACACAGATTACCGTTCTACATTTGGTCCATGCGACAGAATGATCAGCATCGTTAGACGGTTGCCGTGCGCTATTTTTTGCACGACTGAACCGAAATTAACGAGACCATTTGCAGTATAAAGTATAAGCTCATTTAACTCATTTGCCGGGAGGGAAGCTTGCCAAAAAGCATTCTCATTGTACCGGCACGCTGGAATGCTGATTACACTTCACGCGAATAGGGCTTATACGCGTTCCTATGATATCTGATAATCCGCTCCTTATTAAGTTTGCATTGTGTAATTGCCACAGCATGTGATTCTCGCTTCTGCCTCTCTGTCCCCCTTCTTCCCGAAACTTTTCAAACAGTTGCAAATTACGACGGAATTACTCCAATTTACCTAACTGTGTGCTCACTTTAAACAAAAAATGAAAGAGGCTCGCTAAACCTGAAGGAAACAAAAAAGGCATTGTAATGGAGAATGCGTGTACATTGAATTTAAAATAAGTTCTACGCTTTGTTATGTACATCTTTAAATTTTTTAACTCTATAGTTTTTCGACGACACCGGATTATGAACGGTAACGTGTGCGCGAGCATTATTAACATTTTTATAATATTTTTATAATCTTCGACATCAAATATACGATTAATTTATGGCATTCTTGATGCCCAATTTTTCTTCAATTTTTACTTCTTTGGAACACAATGCGATCTTAATGGTACCTAATGGAAAGATACTCAATTTAAATTGTCGCCAATCAGTCTCAAAAAATCGATGCTCGTAGAAAGACACCTAAACAAGTCCAGCGAAAATAAATTTGAAAAATAGTCACAGTCGACTGTCAAAATCGTCGCGTCTCGCTCGTTCGTCGCAGGGTCCGTACGGTGGATTTCCTTCGGCGCGGAGTTTTCCGGGGGGGGGGGGGGGGGAAGCTAATGCCTCACTAATTGGTACACTTGGCAGGGAAGTCGAGCAAAAAAGTCGACGATCTCACAGGTGCCGTCTCGAATTCCCGGATCCTATTTTCGGCGATCGATACCGGTCGGACGGTGTCCCCTCGTACAGGAATAAAACGGTCTGAACCGGAAAGAGCTCGCGACGACGACGCGGCGTGGAAAGTGGCTGCCGCGCGAGGCGGAGAGTTTGTCAATCGGTTAGAGCGTCGTGGTTAAGTGGTTAACATAGATTTAAGATTAGAGAGAAAGAGAGAGCGAGAGCGAGAGAGAGAGAGAAAGAGAGAGAAAGAGAGAGAGAGAGAGAGAGAAATAGTGTGTGTGAAGGGGGGAAAGCTTTAAGGCGATTTAAGAGCTGTCGTTTGCCGCTAAGATGTTTTCATTAGCGCCGGCCGACTTCGCTCGTTCAACTCGCTCTGCTCGCTCGTTCGTAAATTCGATCTCTCGGGAGCTGATCGGCCGGTCTTGAGCCTACCTCCTTAACACCGTGGTTCGGGCTTCCGTTCAAATTAATTGCTGATCTACCGACGGCGGTTAAGTGGCGTTTTATTTTCGACGGCCCATTGAATTATGCGGGACGCGTACGCAGGTGTTGCCAATTTCGTGAAACACCGTGGACGTCGACTATCGACACGGGGGCGTGTTGCACGAAGCATATATCGACCTGATGGGAATGATCGTCGACCAGAATTTTCTTCATTGAATTTAACGATCGCTTGTAATTAATCGCTGCTCGGTTCTGTTTCACAGCTGCGAAGTAATTCATGCAGGACTTGCAGGGTTAACACTCTTCGACTTCGTTTTAGAAGAAACCTATAACGGTTTCGCGTAAGCGTTTCCTATGCAGCACGTAGGCTGATCCCGACTCGACCCGCAACAAAACGGCATTAAGTGGAATCGATTGCCATTAAGATAGCAACAAAGTAGTGGGTTTCTCCGAGAGAGCCGCGTTGTCATTCCGAGATCGCTGATAAACGTGCTCGGACTCGAGCCGCGCCATCTGGATCCTCCGCTTCGAGAATTCATCCGTCGCGGCGGGGATCATTCGTCTCGCGGTAATTTGCGACTGGGTGGTGGTCAGGGAAGATACATTGCTCTGCACTGGGCAGCGCATCCAAAAGTAGTGGCGCACCAAGGAAAAAATTATTTCGCCCTTTTCGAGGAAGCACAAATTTTTTTGGACAGCCTGTAGAGATTAGGAAAGTGGAGATGGCTGACGCATTATGCATTTAAGGATCCAAAAGAAATTCAAAAAGTGCTGGAAAATGTAATTCCACAAAATTCAGCACGATCTTTATATACGAGGTGTGATCAAAAAGTATGGTGACTTTTTATTTTTATCAAAAAATATTTATTTATTCATCGATATTTATGTTGTCCCCTTCAAAGTAACTCCCCTCAGATATAATACACCTGTGCCAGCGATTTTTCCAATCCTCGAAGCACTTCTGATAAGCACTTTTTGGTATAGCTTTGAGCTCTTCCAGCTGTGCAGTCTTTATCTCCTCGATCGTTGCAAATCTCCGTCCTTTCATGGGTCTCTTCAGTTTTGGGAACAGGAAATAGTCGCAGGGGGCAGTTATGACCCTTTTGAGCAAATCAGGATCATCATTGACGTCATTCAACAGCTCTTCTTCTGGTCAAAATTAAGCTGTTTCGGAACAAACTTCGCTGACACGCGTCTCATGCCCAAACCATCCGTTAAAATTGCTCGGCACGAACCAAACGAGATGCCAATATCATCGTTAACTTCTCTAATGGTAATTCGACGATTCCCCAACACTATTTTCTTCGCTTCTTCAACGTTTCCATCGGTTGTTGACGTGCTGGGGCGTCCAGGGCGAGCTTCGTCGTTAACATCTTCTCGGCCTTCTTGGAAGAGCTTGTACCACTTATAAACATTTTTTTACTCAGAGTACACTCGCCGTATGCCGCTGTCAACATTTCAAGTGTTTTGGAGCACTTAATTCCGTTTTTTACACAAAATTTGATGCAAATTCTTTGATCCACTTTTTTCGACATCAGAAAATCGCCGAACACGCAAAACACATCTAACCTTTATGCTTCTCGCAAAGAAACAAAAAATGCTACATAGCTGAAACTGTGAACATATGTTCGGGACGAGTGTACCAGCATAAGAAAAAAAAGAAATTCAAAAAGTCACCCCTCGTATATCAGATTTACAAAGCTACTACCACTGAAAATAACATTCTACATGATTCCACTTTCTCAAAATTGGCCTACGAAGATTGAAAATTGCATAAACATTCGCAGTCTACCGATCAGCTACGAATCGTTGTTGACGTAAAACTTCACCGAGGAGTCGCCCTGTAGAAGGGGCAGTAACCGAGGAGCGGAAGAAACCGGGTTGTGTACAGTAATAGTCGTCGCTTGAAAGAGGAATAGAAATCTGTAGAAAAAGAAGAAGCTTACGGTAAAGAGAGACGGTGCAGGGTACGCGGATGAAACGAGGGAGAGGAGTGGGCGAGGGGAGCAGAAAACGAACAGAGTCGAGAGGGTTTTGGGGGCGAGGGAGGATGGAGAGAGGCGGAAGATGAGGAAGAAGTTAAGTGGGTGCACCTACGCTCGGTAAAACAGACCGGTCTCCGAATTGAAGCTGGCAGCGGTCCAGCCTAATGGAGACTCTTAGCGTAATTAAACGTAAACACATTCGAGGCGTCACGCTAATCTGAATGCTTATCAAGGTCCGCCGGTGTTGCCTCAGGGCCGTGTCTACCTGGTCTGTTCATCCTTGGATGTAAGGGGGGGTTGTGCGGGGATGAAGGCATAGAAGCAGGACGAGGACCATCGTCCAGAGAGAGGTCCAGACCAGAGAGGAGGCCTAGCCTAGTCGCTTTCTCCGTTCCGGCATTTGCGCGAAAATGGCCCTGTCTCTGTGACCTCGGCGCCGCTATCGCGTTGTTATTAAGCGAAGGATGTTTCTATTATCCTTCGGTGTATTTGCCCCGGCATCCTAGATAACGCGCCACGTAAGAAGCTTATTTCGCAGGCCCCGGAATTAATGACCGGGATATTTTAATCCCGACGAGACTCCCGGACCAGAGAGAGAACCGAGTCGCGCGCGATCGTCACCGCGACGCTAAGGGGGAGGATCGGTTCTACTCGGAATCTCCGCTCAATGAAGTCCCTGATAATTCAACTCCCCGTTGGATTATTAAGTTCCGCGATAAACGATCCTGATCCATGAATTAAGATAACGCGCGGAGGAACCGGGAACGTTCCTCTTCTTACCCTGAGACTTTGTTCCCCGGAACCGATGGGGATCAACAAGACACCAACAGCTTCCGAAAACTCCGGTCGATCGTTTTCCTTCCTTAGAGGTTCGTCGTTTTTTCGAGGAAACACTGAACTTTTTATCTGTCCGAGAAAAAACGGACACATTTCTCTAATTTTTCCCGTAACACTTTTGTCGTCTTCGCCAAGTGTACAAAGTCCACTCTTCGCCAACTGAACAGAACATTGAAAAAATGTGAGCTCGCCTAAAACCAACAAATGCGATCCAAATTGCCTAATCAATCACGAGCCTACGCCGCGTCGCTGCGTGTTCAGGGCTCGGTGGCGGGGGATTGGACGGCCTAGCGGGAGCACGGTAGAGGTTAGTCTGCGGCTCGAGGGGCGGGGGCGGAGAGTGGGGGGAAGCAGAGTTGGCGGAATTTAAAAGCGCTTTTAGCTTTTAGCCCGGGCGATACCGCTAAGAAAACGTTTTAGCGGATTTCATTTGCCCGTCGTCGCGCTCTCTCCTCGTGGCGGAGTTCCGAGACGATGGATCTCGGAGAAGATTGTGGCGGCGAGGAGCGGGAGGGCGGTGAGAAGGGGGTGGAGGCGAGGGTACGAGGGAAACACGGCAAAAGGGTGAGAAAAAGAGACGGCGGTTGCTCGGAGGGACGTCGGCAACACCGGTTATTAAGTAGATGCTACATCGGTGGATGAATATTTAAGACGATCAACAAGTTGCGGATTTTTCTTTAATCAGCCTTTAACCCCCGACTCGGCGGCAGCCCCCGGCTCGTTCACGCCACTTACTCGAATTATGGTGGGAAGCGATTTCGCGGCGCTTACGCGAAAAGGCTCCGGGAATCCGGCGGCTCTTTTCGCAGTCCCGGCGCGGCAGCAGCGTGCTTCCTCCCGTTTATTTATCGTCGATTTGGTATGCGCCTAAACGGGCGGGAGCGTCGCGATTAATTGGAATCGTCCCACCCGGCCCCGAAGAGTTTTAACGATCATCGGTAATGGAAAAATGCGAAACGTATTTTCTCCTACAGATTGTTAATGGAATATTCTGACGACGTTCGAGATTCGACGCTCGTTCAGATTGTATACGGCGGTAGAGTGTTCCCGGATACTTTCCTACCAGGAAGTTTATAATTATTATATCACAAAGCTCGATCGTAATCAATCGACAGACTCGTCAAAGTTAGTTAGCTACTTATTAGAAATTGTTCGGCTGGCCGCGCGGCACGGCTACGTCGCGAGGAGAAGTTGGATTTAACTTCGACCCGGCTTGATGGAGAGAGAAATGACTGGGAAAGAATGGGACCGGTTCATTTTCTTCGTTTTTGATGTTGTTCGGTGATTTTCAATAGCAATTTGTCGATTACTATTTTTATACATTATTGGAATCGAGTGGAAAATTGTTTTATGGAAGTGCAACGGTTGAGATAAAATATTTTATTAGATTTAATTAGTTTCCTCAAGAGATTCCCATCAAATCAATGGCTCACAAATGGCAAATCGTTGAGACGTTAATTACCGTCTCGACCATCCAAGGTCCATCGGACATCGTCGAAGGGATGCCAAGGTGTTTCGGCACACTGAAACGATCTTCAATATTCATCAAGGTTTACCGAATGACCTCCAAGCAACGTCAGGAACCTAGAAAAGCAACCAAGGTCCGTCTCTTGACCTGTATAAAACATTGAGGTTCTCGAATGGCCACAATCTATCGGGCGAACTTCGAGATACATTAAGGACCTTTAATGGACGCATTCAAAAGAGACCTTGATGAATGTTCGTGCCGAGCATGATCAAAGAGGGCGGGACCGTCTGATTGTGCGATAGATTACAAGATTTAATCCCTGACTATCCAATTACAAGTTCTAACCTTAGTGTTCTTTCTGTTTCAGGATTCTCTGAGATCTTTGTCGCGTCGTCGAACTGGTTCCTCGGGGTCTGGATCAGCACTGTAAGTAAAATTCTATTTCCTATAGATTCTTTGTTCCTGCTCAAAATCATTGAACAACATGAAAAATCGAAGAAAGAGTTTTATTCAAAAAGATAAAGAACGGGCAACAAAAAGTTGCTCGATGCAGCTCCAGCGTGGACAACGCTGAAAACATGAACGACGAAAACACGGTGCAGGGACTCGATAAAAAATCTCGAAGATTCCAGAAAGGAAGCTAACGCAGACCTTCTGGTAGCGAGCGTCGGCCCTGCGGCGGCAGTGATTTAAATGTGGCTGGCGGCAAGCCGGGATCGATCGATCCCTCGTTCCCTGTCCATCTGGCGGATTGGTTCGTAGCAGCGGATAGGTCGATGGACAATCGGCAAGAATGAAGTTTTATTTGCCTCGTGTATTACTCTTCGTGAGATGGCGTTCCGCTAGGTCCGTCCTTCCGCCCCCGTTCGCAATCCCACCCCCGCTGGCCTTGCCAGTTTCTGTTCCTGGTGGTAGTAACTGATTCGGGCGTCGGCGATCCTGGTGCAGGGAGGAAGGGTTCGCGAAACACTCGAAATCCCCAAGGCAAATACTTTTTCTTCGATATCCGTGGGCCAGAAACAAACAAGATTCTTTATAGACGGAGCAAACCACTCTTCTATAAGTACACCCTCGCCCCTGTCCTCGCGAACCCCTTCTTCAAGGTCCCAGGTCCATCTCTGCCTATGCTCGTCCCGGAAAACTTTCCTTACGCGTTGCCAGCCCCGTGCTATGCCAGAGTTAGGGGTGCGAGTGGCACGCGTACATCTTCATCGTGCATGCGCGTCTCCAGCCCACGGAAATCGCACGAGTATGGTCGTGACGCGTACAGCTACGCGTTTTATTGGATAATTCCGGGAGTCCCGGTTATGGTTGTTCGACGGTGATCGGACACTTCGCTCGGGAACGTTCCGCTATGAAGATCGCATCGCTCGAGAGTAATTTTAAACGGCTTTTAGACGCCAACTTTGAAAATTATGACCAGACTGCGGATCTTTATGCAAAATAAAAATGTTCCGCACCGATTGTGGACAGCAGGAATAAAATTAAAATTGATTTCATCCCTTAACGACGATATTCTTAAATTTTTCTAATCCTTCACCGTTTCATATTTCACCCAACCAATTTCTCCATAAATGCATAAAGATCCGCAGTCTAATTATGACGCTATTATCCGATTATCCACGGCTCAGATTCTGTTTAAACAATTTTTCAGCGCCAACAACAATTTGTCCACACGCGAGGGGTAGTTCCTTGGTCAAAGTTCGACCGCCTATTTCCGAAACACTCTGCACGCTCGTCTCTACCGTTCGCACGGGCCTCTCTCTATTCGTGTAGCCAGTCATTTCTCTGTGTACGTGGGTGTGTATACGTGTGTGTTTACGGGGGTAGCTCTCGCTGAATGGACGCACACAGGCTCGGGTTGTTTGCGCGCGGCCGCAAAAGCTAGCCAAAGTAAAGTAAGCTTTTAGCGGAGTGGCTGATTTATCAATGTATTTATTCCGAGATATTGAATTCATCTAGTTAAGTAGTGCTACCGGTGCCGGGACGGCCGGCTCTCCTATAGATATTTTCACCTACCGACCACCGCCATTTTCGCTTACCCCTTTTTTCCCCTATCTCCGTCTTTATCTCTCTCGTTCGCTCTCTGTGTTCGCTCCCCCAGAATTACTTCCACTACACGTTCGAACGTCTCTCGTCAACCGCTCATCTCTAAATTGATACCCCACCGAATCAGCATAAAAGCTCGTACCGAAAAGCGAAACGCTTGTTTTTCGTCTCTCGCCCCTTTTTCGGCGCACCACGCGTTACCCACACCCCCGAATTGCTTTCAAATCGGAAGATTACTATCGCTGGTTATCCGAGTTCCCCGCCGAATTGGGACAAACTCGCAACTATCTAAAACCATACATATGTATATTGTTTTCAACGTTCGATTTTCTACCGGGTGTATCGAGTGCAAGGAAATCTGTCACGAGCTCCTTGACCCCGAGGAATAAATGCTTCTGTCCTTTTGGAAACATTTAAAGTAGGAAGTCGATCGATCGCAGTTCATCAGCACGTTAATCCGCAGAGATAATACCTGGTCTCGCCAATTATCGCGAGCATTAACTCGGTACGCAGTCTTCGATATCAGACTTGGTCGGCGAGTTCGATCGCGGCTAAAGGGTCCTGTAAACAAAACTGCATCGCGAAGTTCCATCTTTCGGGCTGGAAACGGAACTCGTGATTGCCGCGGTAATTAACTTTCAACTCGTTATCGCGACAAACGAAGCAACAAAAAGCTCGTCGGGAAAGCCGAGCGCGAAACAAGACAGGCCGGTAATCGAATCACGGGGATCCACCGTTCTCGAAGAAGCGTCTTCGGGAAGCAATCGATAGAGGCGAGACGAAGAAAGAGAAACCATAGCTGAAAGACGATAAAGAAGAATAAAAGACGAAGAGGGATGAAGGCGTTCGTCCCTGAAGTTTTTCGCGCGTTCTCCTCCCCTCTCTGCCCAGGTGTGGATAATTGGTGAGTGAAATTGTCAGCCGGTTAGGTTCGCGACGGTTTATCGTAATCGGTTCGCGGAACGCATGGGGTTCGTCCCCGCGGACGTATCATTAAACGGTCTCTCTCTCTCGATCGACTCTCTCTGTCCTTGTCATTATCACGAGGAACGGGGCCCCGTCGATAATTGGTGGTCGCGAGACGTGTCGGCTGCCACCTTGCCGAGCGTGTTCGTCGAGCAAGTTTGTTGCGACGATCGCGCGCCGTGTAACCGAGCCAACCGAAATATTTACATAATTTTAAGCAGCCGGTAATCGGCCCGTTAATTACTGGCCACGTCTCAATCGGCCCGGTTAAGTACAGGCCACGGTCTCCAAGTGTCCCGGCCTGCCCCGGAATTAGCGAGCTGCAACCTCTTTTCGCGAACGGAAACGGATCGGCGAACTGTGCGACGAATACACCGGGTGTCCCGTTTTCATCCAACCACGAAAATTGTCCCCTAATTATTCAATAAGATTCTCAGTGCTGCTTGGTATTTCAAATGACACTTGTTCTCTTCCAAAAGGAACGTTTCACGACGGTCGTTAGAATTATGCAGACTTTGATCAGTGTCACCAGATTAAGACTATAAAGATCCCCGGTTTATTAAATAAAAATTGTTCAGATCGCGAGTGGAATAAATGTATCGTCCGCCGAGCTCCGACCACTGGAAACGCTATGGCGACCACTCCGGAGCCTAATGGCAATAATTTCGAGTCAGCAGTATGACTCGGCTGTTCTTCGAAAGTGCGTGGATCAGCTGCAGGTAGATCGGACAACGAGAAGGAATATAGATCGTCGGATAGGCCGTTGATTATTGCTCGCGCAATTATCCGGGGGGAAAGATAACAATGACAAGGGTTTTGAACGGAACCTTTTGGTCAGCGGAAGAGGGGGGAAGGAGAGAATCACGCGGAGTGAAACGAGGCTTCGAGGGCCACCGAGATGATAGCGATCGGTCGATTAATGCAATTATTGCGCGTGTGGGCATTTTTGGAAGAGTTGTCAAACATTTGTTAATTAAAATCATCGGATAGAAACAAGCTGGCAGGAACAAAGTTTGCTCTCGGGCGAAGGGTCAAAGACCAAAGTTAATCCCCGAGATGTTAAATATCGAGTTGTGTGGTTCGGCTGGCGTGCAGACTCGTCTCGCGACCGTTGGATTTCGACATCCTCGCGAGCAGTCGATCCGGGCGTCTCTTGTTCTGGCATTTCGTGAGCGGCATGTGTCACGGCATACCTGTCGTCTAGCAGTTGCCAGCTGCTTAATGCCTGTCCTAAGGGTAAAAGCGAGGGAACACGAGGCGCCGCTTTCACGGCTAATTTCGACGCTTTCTCCGCTGTCGGCCGCCGCGCCGCACCGTTTCGTTTCTTTCTCCTCCCCTTATCTACGCACGCATGTCTCCGATCCATTTTTTCCTCTCCACCGATGCGTCTCGATTGGACGTTCCCGTCTCGACCTTTCCCCCTCTCCTTCTCCAGAATATCTTCTATTTTCGCAAATTATTTTCCGAGCGAGGAGCGTGTGCGTTTTTTTCTCTTCTTGTCTCTCGTTGTCGCGTTTCGCTTCTACTCTCTTCGTTGTGCCTCCTCTCTTTCTTTTCTGTTTCTCCTGTTCCTTACCATTTTTTCTTCGGTGTATCCTTTCTCCGCGCGTTCGCTCGCCCTCGACGGCTATCGAGCGACGCTCTACACCTGGCCTTCATCGAGATAACGAGGACGCGGTAAAAGAGCGAGCCTAGCCGAGAACGTTAATTCACCGACCAGCTATCAGTCCGCTCGATTAATTGAAATATACGTTTTAAAAGTCACGGCCGAGATAACGCCGCGGTCGACCGACGATCGACCTGTTCCGACGTCGTAAAATTTAGTCACCTCCTCGGCTCGAACGCGTCGGGGATCGGTATACCGAATGAAACCTCGAGGATAGCAGGATCCGTACAGTGTTCGTTCGCAATCGAGATGAATCGTCTGGGTACCTCCATTTTATTTTATTTAACGCTTTGATGCTACCTCTTAGGAAATGCTGCCCGATAAGCAGCAGCTAAGTGTGCGAGAATGTTCGACATTACTCAAACGATGTCTGGAATGTTCTGATCGAATTTATTTTTAGATAACATTTAAATCATTCGTCAGGGATTACGTAGTTCTATGCTGCACCTGATAGAAGATTGATTGGTACAATCACTGGTGTACAGTCTAGCCTTGAAGCTGAGGTTGATGCTTTGATTGTTGCAATCAGATGAATGTGGGTGACACAGTTCTATATTCAGACATAGATAGCGATGTTCATGCCGATGCACAGAGGGAATTCAATTTTTTAGTGGGTTCACTTTCGACTTAGTATACCATATAAAAATTTAAATTTTATCTTTATTATGATTATAGGTAAATAAATCCTGGTGGTTCGGAACCCACCTTAAACTGTAGGTCCCGTCTAGGGATTGCAATACCGGACCAAAAATACAATACCGGTAATCGGTATATTTTTAAACGGTGTATTAATACCGGTATTATGAATTTTCATGAAGGTACAAAAACACAGTTGTTTAATAGAAAAAAACATTAACTAATTTATTGACTTCATATTTTTGAAATGTGATTGTAAAAAACATAATGCATCTATTGAACTGTCATTAAGCCTCGAACGTATTTTTCTGCACAAATTACCTGCAGTTGAAAATGCACTTTCCGCATCCACGATGGTTGGTGGTACCGTTAATAACAAGCGATATACTTTCTCTAAATATTTGCCTCGATGTCGATAAATCTATTTTTTGTATTATTTATGTATTATATTATATTTATGTATTCGTGGCAATTTTTTTATTTATAGCTAATTGTAATTTCTTCTCGAGAGACAATTCTTTTTCGATATTAACATCAACATCATCTTCAACGAATTCTTCTGGATAGGTTTGCGTTTGGTTTTCATAAATGTTTTTGTGGAAATTGACGACGAACTTAATTAAATTTGACCTTGTTAGCTTCTTTTCTTCCTTTCCGTTTCCTTTTTTAAAGTCGTTATAATTATGTAAATACCTTAAAATATTTCCTGGTTCGCTATGCCTTTCCTGTATACGAATTTTCAATGCACTGTATAATTCCGCAGACAGTGGCGCGTCCTGATCTTTAAGCGATTGCAACATAAAATTTATTGCTGCATTCGCTGTTAACGAGTTGGAATCCTTCCGACATAATGCTTTCACAGCCAGCTTTTAATTTCAAAAATCGTTCCATCGTTAATAATAAACTATTCCAGCGTGTTTTAGAATCTAATATTAGCATAGTTCTTTTTTTATTTCAGTAAGTATATATTTTTGTAAAACGGCGTTTTTAGTACGGGGAACGTTTAAATATTTTAACAACTTTCCGGATTTTTTTTATTACAGGAAGCAATCCTTGGTAAGTTAATATTTCGTCCTCGTTACTATTATCTTCGTCATATTCAAACGAGGTACTTTCAACAATTGTATTATTATTTTCTTCATTGTCACTCTCTTCGAAATCAGAATCAGAAGTTTCTAAATCCAGAGTATTTGAGCGGCGAACGTATTTCAAATAAGAGTAGATGCCCAAAAAAATATTTATTATTTATAGCTAATACCGAAAATACCGATATTTTAACTTAGCAAATACCGGTTTCACGAAATTACAAAATAGCACGAAATACCGGTATTCGGTATACCGATATAGTCCCGTCGCTTAATAACCATAGCAGTTGAAGAAGCGACGTAAAACAAATCAAACAGAGGTAAATAAATCCTGTACGTGCACCAATTGCAGTTAGCGTTTACAAGTAATTATAATAAACATATGATACGTTTATTAATTTTCCATGCAACTTTCTAGCCTTTCCAGACTTGTTACGAGCACCAAAAAATTCAGAATGGTTATTATATTAGAAATTGATGAAATCGCAGAGTCACGAGTTGGTTCGCCACCGCAAAATCGTCGAAGAGCAATGATAGTGACGCACCAATGCGGAAACATCGCCAAATCCGAGATTGCCACTCGTTTCTTCGTAGCGAAGACGAAACTTGGGCGACGATAAATCAATTAAATTAATAACGATAATTAGACCGGTTCGCCGATAACTTGGCCCGGTTTCTACGAAGATATTGCCTTACACTCGAGCCAGCAGAGTCGCGTCGCGCCGAGCTGCTGGATAATCGATAATGTACAATTATTATCCTCCGGGCCGGTGTAATTACACTCGTCTCCGATTTAGGGAATTAAGCGGACCGTGTCCCTTCGACTGCTGAGAGTCGGAGAGCTCGGAGCTCCGGCTCGAGTCTGCTCGACGGCATTCCCAACGTCGAATTCCTAAGTCTTGTTATTATTTCACCGGGGATATTTAAAAAGCCGTAATCTCCTTTACTTTTAATCGGATTACGGCCGAGGTAGCACGATAAAAGGAAGACTCGCAATCTGCGCCCGCCGCCGAGACAATGGACCGCCCCGCTTGTAAAGTCGAGTTCATTATGAGACGAACGTGAACGCGTTTTACCTGGCCGAGCCTGCCGCGCGACTTTGCCTGCCTGCTTCCTTGTTTTTCGCGATTACCTTCGTCCGGCGAAATATCATTGTCAACGGCTGTTCGAGACTAATAACGTTGTTCGACGAATCGCCTGGTTCGTTCTGCAACTGGCGAATTTGATCGGTAATTAGATTTTATTCAAACGATTTTTGCAGTTCTCTTCTTCTTCGTGGGATCGCAATCTTGGAAAAATCGATTCAGAGAAATTTAAAGATCCTCGAAGATCGCTTCCACTGATTGCATACGTTTCATCGAAACCAAACGAGAAATCGAATTTCTCAGAAATCAAATAGCTCGAAGATGACTTCTGCTATAAATTTGTACACGAGAAAAATTCAATCGGAGACAATTAAAATTCGGCGAGTATCACTTTTGCTGTAAATTTCAATTTGGCAAAGCAAAACCCGAATCGCAGGGAATTGAAGTAACGGAAAGACCGCTTCGATGACCGTCCATCGTCGCTCTGCATTTTTAGCCGAGCTCGTCAAGGAACTATTCGCAACGGTGTGGCTGGAACTGTTGCAATTCCCTGCCACCGTCCGATACAACGTTTCGTTTCGTCGTATTGATCTGTCAAGTGACTTATTTCATGTCCGTACACCGTTCTGACGTAAAAACATTTTGCATGCGGCGTGATGCGCCGCACATGCACACAGGAGTCCCGCCATGAATAAATGACACGCAGCCCGACTTTATAGCAATCGAGCGTACCGTTAACCATTAGCGATGAGTCTATGTATAGTTTGATTAAGCTAAACGCGGACCACAGCGACTGTTCAGACAAAATGTTCTAACTTTACAAAATATTCTTCGTCGCGTCTCTTTCTTTAAAAGAGGAAACGATTCGAGCGGTGTGTTTCAGTCGGAAATCGCTCGGAACCATCGCGTTTGTTTTCGGGGAAGTTTTTTTACTACGCACCTTGCCCTTTCCCTTCGAACGAGACTGTTATGTTTGTGGACCCTTCGGACATAAAAAATTTGAAGACCGTCCAATCGATAGGGTCGTCTGTCTGCAGACTGAATCGTCGAACATTGTCTTGGTTCTAAGAGTAAATGGTTTAGCGAGGAGTTCTGGGGGAAATCGCATTCATCGTTTCAGTACTGCGCAATTTTATTTCCTTCGGCTTCCGTAATCCGTTGTTACTGTTTACTGTTATAGTATAAATTTTTTATCAATGCACATCCTTTTCCTTTTAACTTGAAAACTTTACTCCGAAGTCTTTCGAGTGTTTGTCAAATGTCGAACGATTACAGCTATCTTTTCATTTTATGACTCATAAAATCGTCGTCGCTAGACTGCAGATTTTATGCATATATGAAAACAATCATTTGTTTACGATCAACGAAGCAGCGTAAATATTCAAGGAATGATGTATTATTTTCAATCTATTAGAACGGTCGAGGAAAGAGAGAAGTGTCTATACAGCTCTTGCGAATTCTTGTCGTTCATAAATTAATTATTGAATTTTCAAATTTGTTTTCCCATGTGTGTGGTGTATACCTTGTAGGAACGGTAGAACAAAGTAGTTATTTTCCATCTATTTTTGTAGTTTCAAGCTTGGAAACTTAGTTTTAAATAATGGATAGTACTTTCCGGTAGACCTAATAAAAGTTTGCTGTAAAGCTGAAGTTACTTTTGCTGATGGAGTTTGAATTGTAGGAAGGAAACAGTAGATATCTCTATTTTCAACCCTTGCAGTTGTAAGTGGAAATAATCAATGAGAAAGTAGTTCTTAATAAATTGCGCACCGTCTATTAAATTAGTTAGAACGTGTATTTTTTTCAAATTCACGCTGATAGTCCGAAATGGTAAAATTACACCTCTGGTACTTTTACCCGGTAAAGAATGAACCCTAAATAAGGAAATGAGTAGTTTTATTGTGCTCGGAAGGCCAATTTCCTTACCACTTTTCCGGAATAAACTCTATTGGAAGGGTTGACAGTCGAACAAAGAGGGCTCAGGTGAATTTCTGGAAATTGAACGGGGCCAACTGGCCTAAGGTCCTCTTTTTGTCGCAATTAGTGTAGCGTGGCTCTCCGTTGCGAAACGTTTTGGACAGGTCGCTCTGCAAATTCATGCGGCCTCGTAACTCATAATTATTGTAAACGGTGCGCGTCCGATCTGATGTCCCTCTGCACGCGAGCCCCGACAAGAAAGTCAGCGGTCAATATTCCCTGACTTTCCGAATATTCGTGACTCGTCAAACGGGAACACGGAATTTCTATTTGTAATGACACGTTACTCTATTCATTCAGAACGCCGGCCGTGTAATCACGGGCCCCATAAATTCACCTGTACCCGAATTACTAGCCGCGAAATTGATAGTCTGACAGTCCCGACCAATTCTCAACCTTCCTTATTCGACGATAAATTCATTTCATTCTGCCTCGAACGAACCCCAAATTTTCGATTTCCAAAAGAGTTCCCCTATTCCCACTAATGCCGTCAGGTGTTAAAATAATATGTTTGAAAATCAACCAGACCGAATATTTCTTTCTGGAGAATGACTTTGAGAAATAACAATTAACACATTTAATTTAATGTTTGAAAGTCTGTGGTCCACGGCTAAGGATATTTTAATATATCCTTCGACAACAGAAACTTCGATCATAATAATCTCTTCAAACTTCCTTCTGGTACAGCACATATAATTATTGAAAATCCTATTAATAGACTCCCGTAAACATTTTTAAATGTTCATAACATGTGCGTGGAAACAATTTCTTCCCTCGATGAAAAAGTACCATTTTCCAAATGTTGTTTACCATTCCCGTGTGAAAAGAAGCCACTATCTCGAGCCCTATCGTCTGTCCGATTACCGATAGTATACGTTTTTCCATTTTAACTGGCTTTTACTATCGTCCCGGTTAATTAGAGTAATTGTGGCCGCGGAGAGAAGGTATCCAGACAAATGGCCCCGGTATTTGACTTCTTTCTCCTCGGCGCGCAAGAAATTAATAATGACGAGTCAATTTTTTTTCCACGTTCCGAGACTCTTTTCTGCGGACATAAATTGAATACACGGTGGAACGAAGCTTATTTGGCCGTTGAAGGTGAGTGAAACAGAGAAATCGGAGTTTTATATGACGGTCCTCGTCCCTGTCCCCCTTGACCCGTTCCAATAAACCACCGTTTCAATTTCTGTGTCTGCTCTTAATGTAATGAGCTAACGTTCCCTGATCGATACTTTTTAAACTGGTCGCAATTGTACGCGTGGCTGCGCGGAATTCAACATCTTTTAATCGGTTTCCACTTCATCCACTCTAAGGTATACGAATATTCATTCGATTCAGTCTCTTTGTCTCTCGTCATCCCAACAAATTTCTATACACTAGTCAAGTTTCATTAACTTCTCTAGAATAGTCGGATTATTTAGTTGTAAATGATATACTTAGCCTCAGATAAAAAATTTAAAAATCGCGACCCATAACAATTTAAATACAAAAGTATGTACACGTTAGCTTGTAAACTAATCCTTCAACGTCTGAAAACAATCTCCAGCTGGTGGGTCTAATTTTGAAATAGTTATTCGTTTTTAAATGATGTACGAATAGTTTGCACACCCACTGTACATCGCTGTAACTTTCCGCCGGTAAAGGTCAGCCTCTGTCGCGATCGAGATCGAAGAAATGAAACTACCCCGTTAAAGCCACGAATTAATTTGCACCACGTGAAATGTTTTCGTTCGAACATTCTGAACGATCGATGAGCACATAGGCGAATGCTGGGATCGAAATTTTTTCGGAGTGGGGACCGAACGAGCATTCGTTCGCATTCGTTCGCATTCGTTCGTCTGGTCTAAGCGCACCATTAGAAGAGATCAGCATCGAAGGAGGATGCGTCTGGCAACAGTCTGGTTCGTAGGTCTGCGTCGGTCAGCCATTGCCTCGAAGGTGTCCCGTTTCCCCTCAACCCCCGTTCGGAACGACTGCCCAACTCACCAACTCACCAACTCACCCCCTAGCTCGCCGGCTCGCCTGGCCTCACCTCTCGCTTCGCCTCAACCCCTTCCACCCTTTCCCGTCCCTCTGTTTAATGCAGTCCATTAGAGTGCATTTAGATCGAGGGATAGTTAAAGCGCAGAGCAGGTACGGAGCGGCGTGCAACGGCCGCGCCACGCCATGGAAAATAGTAATGTTGTGCCGCGTCGATGGCGGCGTGTGTACTTAGAAATGACATTAGCCGCATGATCGATCCCGTCCTTTTGTTTCTATTTCTCCTTTTATCTTGACGCCTGCTCGAACGATCGACGAGCGAACGATCGATAAAGCACGAATCGGACGATCGTCGATCCGACACCATTGGACGAGCTGTCTATATGTTCGTGGGTTTGTCGGTAAAATTCGTTGGTAGCGTCGAGAATGGATCAGAAACAACGACAAACAGGTTCCAAAGTCCCAACCAATTCAGAGAGGAGGGAACAAGAAAAAAGTGTTCCAGCAGAAAAGATCGATGCATACCAAGAGTCAAGGAGCTATGGGTCATCGATACGCAGCCGGTGCATCCCTCGGGATCGATGATCCATCGACGGGGCACGAGGCATTGGTCGGATTCGGCTCGGCGCACTCGAGGACGATACGGTTTGATTGCGCCGACAACGGCGGGGCATTAATTAGCGTGCATAATTGTTTACCGGCGCTAAACGGAGCTGGATCAATATTTAATTGAATGCCTGCTAAATGCCAGCTGCATCGCCGCGGCTCTCAAATCGAGCCAGCTCCTCTTGAATAACGGCCTTCGGGATACAATGCTGCTCGGGTAAAAGGGGGTGGTGGGGCGTGGGTGGCCCCGGTAACGCTGGGTACGCCGGGTACAAGGGGGTGTCCCCATGTCGTACACGATGTACCGCGTCGTATACCGTACCCTCTCCATCGGCTTCGTTAGCGCTCAGACTTTACTCCCAGAGCCCCGGGAACGGTTTTGTCGCGATTCGATCGCTTTTTTACCCTCCTCTAACCCCCCACGACACCGCCACCACCGCCGCCGCCGCCTCTTCGAATCCTTCCGGAGCGGTTCGAAACCGACGAATCGTTAATTGACGACTGCGAGAGGTTTGACACGATGTAAACTCCGTGAGAATCGGAGATTCTGTATCTCTGCTTTATCTGACAGGGTACTCGAGTACTCCGGGGAAAGAGCAGAGTCTGTTGAATGCAAAATATGTTTTGTTTGGGTCATTCCTATTTGGTTAATACGTTCTGCAACGATAGGAAACAATTTTTATTTTGTTTTAACATTTGTCATTGATACTGTGAGGTGTTTGTCACAATATTTTCATTAATTCATGATTCATCTGTTATCTTTCGACTGAATTTATAGGAAAATTAAGTAGATGAAATTCACATTCAATTGTTGAAAACTTTTAAAAATTGAAGATGTCAATACATTATTTCTCTTCTATGAAAATCATTAAGGGAAGAAATTACATTCAATTTAGTTTCTATTTCTCGCAATCGATGCAGACAATTTTTATTTTGCATAAAGATCCGCAGTCTAATTATTTTACATATGGATAGAAATGACTTGCAACGTTACGAACACCTGGATAATTAGACGAACAGGGCAGCCAGAGCTCGGATATTTTTGCACGGATTCCACACAGCCATCTCTAGTTTCACAATTTTTATTCTGAAGAAGCCAGGGAAATGAGCGGAGAAATTCATCTTTCGCTCGTAGAACCTCCGCCCCATCGGAACTAGCAGCTTCCAACAGAAATATCGTAGCAGTCCTTAATGTAAGCAAGAATGCTTGAGAAAATTCAACCCGTTCAACGCCTAGTAACTGTCGGGTTACCTATACAACGTTCGCTCGGAAAGAACGAGTATCCTTCAACACGGAAAACCTTCGAAACTGCTTTTTAATTGCAGGAATTTGAAGAACGGTTTCCGGCGAGCAACCGCTGAAGTTGCTTCGAAGATTAGGTCAGGTGAGATGCAACTGGAAGGTGGATAGAAGCTAAAATCAACGAAGAAAGAGAAAGAGGAGGGTCTCGAGAGTTATGTGCTCCTCCATTTCCTCAACATCGAAGCTGGAGAAACGACGCTGCGGACTACGGATATCATCCTTCAAAGTTATCCGAAAGTCAAAACCTTGGTTGATTATTGAGAGAAATTGAAATTTTTGTTGTTGCAATTTGAAGGTTACGGTAAACTGATTTCAAGTTACCGATCCGAGCATTTTTAGCTAATTATCAGGGGTGCTTAAAAAAATCGACATTTTCTAAATGGCGGATGACAATTTACGATAAGTTAGTTAAACCAAGAAAGAACAGACTACCCAGAAAATTGTTCCTTCTCCCAAAGATCCGCAGTCTCCGCAGGGGGCAAGAAATCTTCAGCACCCTACACAACGTGGTCCGAGCATTTGCTTCCGGAGGGTGCGCAGGGTGATACAACCGCGACCATAATCTCGGCGCAGCGAGTATAACTCCTTACAACGGGGTTAATCACCGTGTATATGTGTACATAGTGAAAGAGAGAGAGAGAGAGAGAGAGAGAGAGAGAGAGAGAGAGAGAGAAAGGGCTAAACGAAGCTTTCGAGAAAGCGAAGGGGATGAAGCAGCAGGAGAAGGTGAAGAGGATGAAGGGGGTGAAGTCGGAGGTAAAGGAGAAGTAGGAGGGTATTCGCGAGGAGCAAGCGGGCACCTGTGCATATTCGTGGTTCGGTTCCGCACTGGCAGGCGGCGCACTCTTCGCGGGCTCGAGGGTTGATTTAAAATTGATTTATGCAAATTGGCGCTGCACGAGCAATTAACAATTCCTTGTAGACCGGCTCGAGTATAGCTTTTCAAGGGTGTGGAAGGGTGGCGGAGGCGGTCGACGTCGGGAGGGGGTGGCGTCGAAGGGGAAACCCGTCGAAAGGGGGTGGTTCGGTAAGGCACACACCGAACCTGGAGTCGTGGGTTCACGCGGAGGGGTTCAGAAAGGCCGTGTATGCGTGTACACGTAAGGGAAACGATGACGCGCGTTAGAGTGAAAGGGAGAGAGGAACAGAGAGAGAGAGAGAGAGAGATGAAGGGTGAAAAGATAGAGCGAGAAGGCAGACCAAGGGAAAAGGGGTAGCTGCGCATAGTCGAGCTGATGAAGGACGAAACACAGAGAATGCGCGATGCTCCGAGAAAATGGAATTAATTTGCTAGGATTAAATCCGCCTAGCGCCGCTACGGAACGCTGAATGTTTCTCGCGTACGTGTGCGGACTTATTTCAAGAGCACACGCGGAGGGGCACCAGTAAGAGGGGCACAGGGGCGGGGGGCGGGGTTCGTTCCAGCTTTCCTCTTCGGGTCTCTGCTTTGCCCGCTTTTGCCCGCTTTTGCCCGCTTTTGCCCGCTTCTTCTTCTTCCGACGACGTCGACGACGACGATGACGACGATCCCGCGAACCTTCCTTCTCCTGCGACGATGAACGCCGAAACCTCTACGCAGCCACGCCGTGCTGCGGCTCGAGAAAACGCCCGCCGGATACCGAGGATAAAGAGTATCCTTTTCAAACATTAATTTAATACGGGAAACCGTGGAAAAACCGAGGAACCGGAGCACCCAGACCAGAACCCGGAGACGTTAAACCGTGCTCCGCGGTTTATTAACGTCCCTGTTATTAAGTCCGCTGGCAGGATGCGTTGAGTTACCGACATCGACGCCGGCGTTTACCTTCTTGCTCGAGCACCTCTCGATCCTCTATAATATCCGAAATACTAGTCCGGTCTTTTGGGAAAAAATCGGCCGGAGCTGCTCAGTCTTCTGAGGGGTCTCTGGAAATCACTATCCTAATACAAAGCAGGTTCGACCCCTTAAGTACTCGCAGAAAAACACGCGTTCATTCCAGAGAAGTGGAAAACTTGAGCATCGAAGCCACAGGTACAACGTTGATAAATCTCGAGCAGATGGCGATCGTCAGAATCGAACACCTGGCAAATTAACGACCCGATTGCCAGAGGAATAATTAATCGTTTCTTAAAAAATTAAAAAAAAAACGGAACTTGTAAAACGACAGGCGGGTCCCGTGCAACTGAAACGTGGACCGGGTCTGCGTTGAGGTAAGACGTTTAATGAAATCAGCACGGTGTCTGTCTCCTCTCGCAGACACACTCTCTCTCCTCGACGCTGTTTTAATTATACCGGGCTCTCTCGCTGGTTGCACATCTTCCCTCCGTTTCAGCCCTCCTCGAGACCCACCCCCTAAAGACGCACCCCGAAAACAGTGGTGTGTATCCCCACCCTAGTCTCTAGCACATTCTGTCTGCTTGGTGTTGGTGCCTGGCGGATGGAAACAACGGGATATATATATATATATATATATATACGGGGACGCGCGCGCCCGCGGGATCTTTAGGATGATTAGACGAAGACGTTACGAAATTAGTATCCCTGCAGACGAAAATTGCCGAAGGAAGTCGCCTGTTGGCCGGGTCACGGCGCGCGGCCCGACACCGCGCCGTCTGCCGTTATTGCGGAATACTCGCCGGAGACGTTTGCCAAACCCCGCACACCCTTTCGCAAAGGATCCGCTACGGGAATTCGAGGCACCCGCCCTTACCCGACCTACCCGTCCTTCGGATGATCTTCTTTCCTTCACGTTGCTTAGATACCCGAAAACTGTGAAAAAATTCGCTTCCCGACGAAAGTATTCATTTCAATTTGTTCATCGAAAGAGTAGCACCTCTATCGAAGAAAGAATTTTCCACGAAAATTTAAGGTAGCCCTCGAACACAGCGATACAGGTAAAATCCGATTGCTCGGGAAGCTGGGTAGCCCAACGTTTACTCGGCATCTCGTCCTAAGGACAAGGAACGCCGGGACGTCAGTCGTTTCCTGAGAAGGAAATGAAAGTCGGAGGAAACGGAGTCCTTGGCGTGCAACGGGGATGCCAGGAAGAAGAGTATCTTTTTCAAACATTAATTTGGTACGGGGAAACAAGGAGAAGGGAAGAAAAGAATTAATCTCGTTACACGGTTTATTAAGGAAACGTTATTCATCAGGCCAGGTTTCATTTCGCCAGGGGAAAACCAAGGCGCGTTTACAAAACCCGCCGACGGGTCTCCCAAGTCCCGCGGTAACGAAGCTTTTAATCGAATTTAACAAGCGCGTCAAGGCTCGGGACAGATCCCGAAGACGTTGACGAGCACCGTGGAAGAGAGTCACTTATTTTGGCTCACACTCTCTTACCCTTAAACTTTTCTGCTCGGCTGGTGTCTGCGACGACGCCGATCGGTTGCCCCTTTGCTTCATGCTTGCACGCCTCGCGTTTGTATCCTGACATTATTCCACATTATTCTAACCTCGCGGAAGAAGGATCCTACGGGCGCCAGCAGGATTTTCCGCCGGCAGGAAACTCTCACCTGCTCGGGCCTCAATATAAAGTCGATGTCTCGGAATCGCGAGCCTTCAGTCCCTTGCGCAAAGAGAAACCGGGGATAATGCCAAACACGATTTTGTACACGCTCAAAATGTCACAATTTAGTAATCGTTTTTCCTCATTTCATCTGGCAGCGATGTCGAGTTAATCGAACGCGAGTACGTCGTTCATTTTCCAATTGCCAGCTCGGATATGGATCTCTCGTGATGATGTTTTTCAGGGTCGTAACGAGCGAATGATCCCCGTGTACCCTAAGTTCACTATCCCAAGTCGGGTTCACGATGCTCTCTTTTCCCGTCCCTCCGGTTTCGGAGGCAACGAGATCAGTGCCGTTGTCGAGTCCGCTCGTCGCTGGCAATAAAAGCGTACAAAGCAACGCCTTGTCTTTCCTCTCCCTTTTACTCTCTTGTTCCCCTCTCACTCCCGCTCTCTGTCTCTCCAGGGGTCACCAAGAATGTAATACGGGACCAATTACTCGGGGTACCTAACCTGACCCACACCTACCGTTCCGCCACGGACTCGTTCGGTATAGTTCTATACAGTGCACGCCGTGTATCCGAGACAACAGGCTCCAATTTTCCGTCGGAGACTGCGGAGTGATTTCGGATCTTCCGGGGAATACCTATCCCTTTGGCCCCGCTACACGTCAGACGTCTTTGTATTTGCCTCGTCCGGATGATTCCGATGAAACTTTCGGCCCGATTACCGCTCCCATTGTAATTGTCTTGGTGGAATTCGATTGGAACGGTAAAGTTGCCTAATATGAGACCCCCGGCTTAACTGCGTTACAGAATTCTTGGACCCTGTAACGATCCGGTTTTGTTATCGCCTCTCGCTTGTTTTACCGTCTCTGCTGATTGTCTGCTAGTTGTTCTTCCTGCATATCATCGCCGAAATTGATTAACCTTCTGCTGCCAGTTTCACGTTCTCTGAAAATGCAATCGTGTAATTGTTTCGTATTATCTTTTAGCAATGATTAAAAATGTAATTGTGTAATTGTTTCGTGTTATTTTTGAGCAATGTTTAAAAAATCTTTGGAGGAATGATTTTACGCGATCAAACTCGCAATGAAACTGATCGTTGAAAAGAAACAGTGAACACCGTAATAAATGCACATTACAGCGTGATATAAAATGAAAAGAAAATTTGATGGAGGAAATGTACGATCGCGAAGGAGAACAGCAGTTGTCTAGGAGAATAGCCGTGCTCTTCTATAATATTTATATTGATCTATTCATCGAGCATCGAATCCCAGTCGGTCCAGATTTATTGCACCCTTAGACGCATCCGAATTCCCCATGTGCTCCTTTCCTACCTATATTTCTCGCCGGCTGCGTTTCCCCGCTGTTGCGCAGTGAAAAGATTGCATGAGTCAGGAATCATGGTGCATCCAACTTTGATACTGAATTCTTCATGCATTCTTCCTCGTTAAATTTGAATTCTTCCAGTCCTCTTTGTTCGACGCGCCCGCGCGCGAGAAAGGGCGCGGGCCTCGTAAACTGTACATTCGCACCACACCACTATATTTTACACACCCGCCCCTAATCTACGAAACAATTTAACCCTCCGCGCCTCGCGTCGTAACTTCCCTCTGTAAATACATATTTTAATTTCGTGTAATCTATAAAACACCCGGCCCCTACGTTCGCGTGAAGAATTATTTATTGGTAGTCTCATATCTTTCGCGATCGTGCGAATATTTTCGCGAAATTTTTCTTTAAATTTTCACAAAGAGCCAGACTTATTGTTCGAAGACACAGCCGGGGCTCGTCAAATGATGGCCGCAATTCTTCTCGCTGTTTGCTTCGCATAACAACGTAGTCGCGCGAAAAGCATTAAAATTTATGCCCTCAGTGTAAAACGCAGCCAGCCTCGGCAACGACTGCACGCGCACAGGTAAACCGTCCACCTGTATTATATCCGCTCGATCGGCAGCCAATGGCGGAATGGAAAAATGTTTCGGATAAAAGTTGCATGATTTAAAGCCCGCTTCGTTCTCACTCCCTTGCCCTTCATCGCTATTTCTCCTCTTTCTCTCTCTCTTTTTTTTCGTTCATCACAAAACTCGCTTTCGTGCCCGAAGTTTCGCGTGTGACATATTTTTTAACAGGCGACGGACTAACAGCCGGCTCCGTCAGCGAAGTAAGATTTACGCGAATCCGATGACGTACGATTACGTAACGTTTTGATAACTATATTGCAAGTTACGGGCCGACTTAGAGTCCGTGGAAACGGCTTATCCGCGCTCGACGTTTGTCAACGCGATATTCACTCGCTGGTCCGGCACCTGAGCAGATTTATGATACCAAAAATCCGGAACAAACCGAATGAAAAACGAGCGGAGTGAGAGAGATAGAGAGAAGAGATACAGCGCAGGGAAAGTACATTCAATTCGCTGCCGACTAAATTTTCATGCTTGCGCTGCCTGGCGTTGCAGTGAACTGGCAAGAAAAAACGCCGATTAATTGTCGCGTTCAGGAATTGTTGTTGAGATATGGAGAAGAATCAACAAGAACCATAGCTTGAGATCAGGAGCACAGAATTTGTCAGCTAGAGCGTCAAGATTATTGGACCTAGGATTAAAACCAGAATATTCTTGAGTGACACTCATCTATCGCGGTAAAAGTATGAAATTCTAATCTGAATCGTAAAACAACATTCTAATCCCCTGATCGCGACCCACGAACCAGAGCGAAGCGATAATTTGTTCGGCAATAAAATTCCCATAAATAATCATAGTGTTCGCAGCGTGGCGAGTAGATAAGAACAAGAATGGTCGTTGGAGAAGGTGGAAGAAAAGCGTCGTCGTCGTCGTCGTTACGGGTCTCGACAACGATCGAAGGGGAAAAGTGCGTCGCACCGCGATAATTCGGTAGACACGGTCAACGGAATTACAGCGTGCGAGATTTGTCCTTACATTATGCCCGGGGGCCAATTAATTTCTCAAGCGGGTGCCATTATGCCGCGGCCGGTCTAAATATCTCCGCGATATAATATGAAACGCGAGCTAATTAAAATCCTCCGCTTCTATGCACTCCAACTTCGGCTTATCTTATCGGGAAAACTAACACCGACGTCGGCGGCTGCCCGCCGGAAGAATAGACAATATAATTATCCCGAGCTACCTGACATTAATATCGCGAGTCTACGTGACGCCTATTTATATACACCCGGCCGCTGTGAGAACCGACAGAAATAAAGAAACGATTTCAAGATTCGGACCAGAACACACCTTGGTAAGAATTTTTCCTGCGTCGCTTGGCCGTCCATAGCAATTTAACTATAATACTATAATGCTTATGGTCGCTAATGACCTGGACGATGATACTACCTGTATAAATAAATAAATTTAAAAAAAGAATTTCTCTCAGGCAGTCTCTAAACATCTTTCTAAGCTGATGGCAGGACAGAAAATGATTATAAGCCACAGTGTGGATTAAAGAAATATTATATGAAGAACACATTTTTTTTTACCATCTGCACTCGCAACAGTTTCGATTCCAAAATAATGAAATTTTTAACAATTCATTGACTTTGATCCTATGATTCGAGAATACGATACAGGTTTGGATCCTGGAGTGGCAGAATCAGAAATTCTATAGAGGATCGCTGGATTGTTTCCTCTTTTCGGGAGTGACGCAAGCCAGATGATCGCTCTCAACTCCCGAGTCATCCTAACCGTTCGCATAACCGTGGTCCTGGTCGTTACGAAAGTCGAAGACATAAAGTCATTTCGCGGGGCATCGGCTCGTTAAAAATGTAAGGAAGGAACCGGGAAGGGAAAAAAGTCGCGGGGGAGCCGCGAGAGGAGAAAACACCGGGGCTCCGGAGCTTCTCTAACAACCTCCGAGGGAAGTCTACTCCCAGATCGCCTCTCTGCGAACCATAGAGCGAGAGAGACACAGAGACAGTGAGTTTGCGAAAGCGTGACTGAGAGAGAAGAAGCCCAGTGTAAATCAAGCCGGTAGCAAGCTGGCCTCGGACTCCGGTGTAAACGCGAAGGCGGGCTAAAGAGTGTAAAGGAGAAGGGTTGGGGGCAGCTAAATGATCTCATTAGCACATTCCTGGCCGGCCGGCCTCGCCATGTGTCAACCGAACTCTTACCGGCCTTACCCTGGCCGAAACTCTTCGGCTACGACGACTACGATGTCATGTAAATAATCCGCCGCTTAGCTGCCCTAACGAACGCTCGCTATGTCTTCTCTCTGAACGATCCGGAGCTTTCGATTACACCCGGAAAACGAACTGGTACTGACTTCTTCGAGAAATTTAAGGAATCTGATGGTGAGCGACGCATCTGACAGCGAAATTTCTTGTCTTGTAGATCGGTTCCGATTAAATCGAACGTTTCAATTCCGTGGTGTCTACGCGAATCTCAATTTTTAGAGAATATTCTACAGGATCTCCCAGGTTTTAATCTTCAAACTTGTCAGTACATTCTACATACCGCGACAAAAAGATGGCACACCCGTAAATATTACTATTTCTGAAAACTGTGATGAAATTTGATACGTTTCTCTCCGTGTATGTACTTCGGTGGAGCTTTAAGGTTACTTACACCGACCGAGTTAAGCGGAGGTTACAGATTCTAGTCTAAATGTAAAAAAGCAGGGTCACCGACGCGACAAAATGATGGCACAGTCTTAAAATTCTTTCTCTACCGTTAACACTAGACCGTCAGACTGTTCGTATCGTGTACTATTTTACCGTGCATTAAATGTTGTGCGTGCTTCTTATTATCTTCTATCGAAATTACACTATGGGTAGTGGAAAATCTTTATCCGATGCTGAAATAAAAACGATTTTGACATTCCATAAAGAGAATTACTCGGTTTCAAAAATTCCACGTATTGTACATCGAAGCAGAAAAGTGGTGTATAATTTATTAAAAAATCTCTAAACACACGGTAAAAAAAAGAGTTCCGGTCGACTCGATCCCGAAAAGAGTTCCCGAATTCTTCGGGAACAGCACGACAAATCGCTAAAGCAGCTGGCGTACAAACAAATGTACGTAATGTGCAAAGGATAATAAAAGAATTTCCGCACTTAGTTCGAATGAAATTGAAAAAAAAAACAGCTTTAACCGCTCAGCATAAATCGGAGCTTCTGAAATTTGCACAAGAGGACATACATTGGAGAAAAAAATGGCGTCCTGTTATTTTTAGCGATGAGAAAAGGTTCGATCTAGATGGGCCGAATGGTTTCGCACACTATTTTCACGATCTGCGGAAAGGAGAAAGAATATTATGCCGCAGACACATGGGTGGCGGAGGAGTAATGCTTTGGGCCGGAATTGGTTATCGAGGAGCGACCGAAGTAAAATTTATTAAGAAAACTATGAACAGCAAAATTTATATAGATTCGATAGACGAACAATTAACTAAATTCATATATAATGCAAGCGTGCATACCGCAAAATCCGTTAAGCAGTACTTTGAGCAAAACAAAATTAGTGTCTTAAAGTGGCCAGCGAGGTCGCCAGATCTCAACATAATTGAAAATTGTTGGGCACAAGTAGCAAGACATGTTTACGAAGGCGGAAGACAATTCCAAAGCCTTGCACATTTAAAAACGTGCATAGAACAAAAATGGACAAGAATACGGCCAAAGCATATTAAAAAACTCTTTAAGTCACTTCCGAAACGTATGTTGGCTATTCTGGAAAATAAGGGAGGCCACGCAAAGTATTAAACACAATGTTATATATTTTATGTACGTAAATTACGTTTTTTTTGTATATGTGCCAACATTTTGTCGTACCGATTTTTGTTATTTTGTTTCCATAAACAAACGGACATTTTCTTTAATTTGATTGTTTGTAATGTAATTTATTTTGTAATAAAAATGTATAAATACCAAAAAAGACTAGATTTATTATGTCCAAATGATGAAAACATTGAATTTTCGTGGGATGCCATCTTTCTGTCGCGGACTGTATATGGCACTAAATAAGACAAAAATGTTCTGTAAGCATAGGTCACACAGAGCTTTATTTAAAAGTTATAACAAAAATACAGAATACATTGATTTATTCGAGCCAAAAAAGCTAATATTACTTTTATTCCGTATTTTTGTTATAACTTTTTAATAAAGCTCTGTGCGACCTATGTTTACGCAACATTTTTTTCTCATTTAGTACCATAGAATATACTGACAACGTTTGAACATTTAAACCTGGGGCACCCTGTATAATGATTGGAAACAGAGAAAATGTTGTCCCACTGTTTAAAAGAACTCGCCCGACAACATCTTTCATAGTTGGTTACTTGCACCCGTAGTCGTAAACCGATCGACGCGCTCGAAGATCTCAACAGGTGATGCTAAGAGCCTTCTTTGCCCAGTTGCATCTCGATCAGCGAGCTAAATACCACGACATTCATGGTCCTCGGTACGTAACGGAGACCTAACCATCCGGTGGATGCAAATTCCGTTCGATAAATCGCGGTGAACGCGTTATTATTGGCTGCAACACAATGGCGATACGCGGGCGCGTGTCACGGCTCGCAGAAGAACCATATAAATTTTGCGCCACGAAGACACCATTAACGAGGGAGTGAGCCCTTAATGAATTTCTCAGCGGGCAATCCGTGGACCCCGAGGTACCATGTAAACCTCGCTCACTCTCTCTCTCTCTCTCTCCCTCTATCTAGAAAGTCTCATCGACGACGTTCTGATTTACGCTCGCTGATCCCTGAACTTCGACTGACGTAGTCGGAATAAAATCTCTCTGTTCCTCTCTTTCTCTCACCCTCCACCCCTGTTGGGTCCCCTTTTTCTGGCTCGGCTGACATAAATAATCGAAACAAATTTATAATGACAATTACCATAAAAATTGTCACACAATAAAATATTCGGAGGAATTTACGACGTGGTCGTTCCACGAACAGGATTTTCTAAAGGCCCATGAACAGAAAGGGAGGAACTACAGGAGGATCCTCCCCCTAGCCCTCTCCTTCCGCTGCCTCCGGCTTCCTCCTGCCCCCGGAGGCTCCAGAGAGCGCAACTTTACAGCCAATTATTTTATACGCGGCTTTATTGTACCCATATCTTGTCCGTCCGAGCATACCGAACGCTCTCGACCGAACACTTTCCTTTTTCTCTCGCTGCTTGCCGAAATAGGCTCGTCGACCGCCACGAGGATTCGTCGAACGAACCTCGATACACCATTGGGATGCATGGGGAAATGTCTTAAAGGGATTCATGGTGCTCTGAGAAACGGGCAACGGCTGAACGAAATCGTATCTTCGCGATGTTCGTGGCCAAATTGAATTCGGAAGGAAAATGCGACTCGTTTCGAAATGGTTGATATTTATTGGAAGAAACGGCAAAGTTATGAGTAGGCTGCGAATGTTTACGGAATTTTTAATTTTTGCCGGCAAATTTCAAGAAAGTGGGAACAACTAAAATCTCATTTTCAGTGGTAGTACCCTTTCTAGATCTGAAATAAATCAAAATCGTATTAAATTCGGTGGAATTTAGTATTCGAGCATTTCTTGAAAATTTTTAGAAGTCATAAATGCAATAGATCCCGCAGTCTACATAACAACTGGCGAGAAATGAATAGAAACTACGAAATACGAAATTTTATAGGAGGAAATTATAAACACTTTTAAAAATGGAAGAATGTAAGAGCACTTAAGGTGACCAATTCTGGTGACGCTGCGATACGAGGTTTACGCGTCGTCCGATATTAAGCATGTGTTTTTAATTTTACAATGGCCGGCCGCGATATTAAGTGTCTATCGGAACACCTTCGGCCGGTTACGATCGGAGCTTTCGAACGCCTATCCACCCCCATGGCCCCAGTCCCGCCAATTTCGAAGGTATTCCTCCGCGTCGCGGAGGCACTTAAACGAGAATTAAATAGTTTAGGACCGTGGAACCCCGACCTGCGAGCCGAACACCCGATCGTTGCGATTTTACGAGCCGCTGAAATTTATCGTCGGTATCGTCCGACGGATTATTAGAATCTGTAAACAGATCGTATCGGCCGGCCGGCCATCTTGCCGCGTTCGTTCTCGAACACCATTTTAATCTGGGAAGATCGACTTACGGGGATTTTTTTACGGACCCACAATTAGCAGAAACCTCAATTTATGCGCGTCTAAATATTTCATTAGGTCATCGAAATTTAGTAAAATGGCAATAAGTGCGTAGTTTAAGAATGAGATTGAAATCTTCATGAAAATATTATGAACTCCATCTATTAATTCTTCATAAATCCTAGGGAATGAATTTAAACTTAATGAATTCTTAAAACATCATTCTAACGTGATGTGCTTTAAATATTGATGCCGTATCAATTTCAGAGAGCACACGTTTTTCGGATAAACCATAGAAAATTAATGTGTAAGAGACATGAATATTGTGGAGCACTCTGACCAAAGTCAATCATCGTGGCACAAATTGAACTGACTGTGTCAATCAAAAATTAAAAAGAACTACTTCAATCTAAACGAAGGTCGTCAATCTACGATATCCAAATAAAATCAATAATTTTGTCCGTTCAAGATATAATTCGGAGGAGCGATAACTCGAAATAAAAGAAAGATCGAATTGCAAAGAGCCGAATAACTGGGTTCTCTTTAGCCGGTAATCGTCAATTACAGGCATTTACATTTTCCGTATCCAGGGATCGGGGTCTAATAGAATGCGTGGCAGCGTAAGTAATTAAATATTGATTGGCCAAGATTTCACGGGGACGCGCGCTCGCAAAAGAATCAAGTTGCGCGGAGGCAAATAAAATCGGCCTGCACTAAAAATCCGACTTTTCGCTGCTTAATTGACAATTAGGGAACGATTTATCTAACTTCGACTTGGTAGAACGAATCCTGAACAGGTAGAACGACATCGACTAGCGTAAATAATGAAATGTAGAATGACGATGGAGGGGAAAGAAGTAGGGGATGGATTATCCAAGATCAAGCAAACGAAAAAATCGAGTCGCGGTCGACGGCCGTCTGTTTTCTGACCGACACGGGGTAGAACGAAACGGGAAAACAGGATCCAGCGCCATTAAAAGGATTCCGATGGATTTCGCCTAGCGAAAAGAAAAATCCGGAACACAACAAATGCTTGGCAATCTTGTGAAAGGGGCGATCTATAACGAGCACCGGCTCCGAACCGGTCCCTTTTTCGGACTGGTACGGTCCGGTTCGGTTCGGTTCGGTTCGGTTCGGTTCCCGAAATGTACCTACTGAATAAAATTCCAATATTTATGAGCCGGCTCATTTCATGCAAAGCGCATCCCCGGAAATTTACATTCCACTTTTTCCCCGTATTTTTTGAAATTACTCGACGCGTCGGCGGGCCCGCGTTTTCCATTCGCCCGCTCACCGATTTCGAGATAAAAACTGAAAACATTATTTCTGTTTCGCTTATTATTTGAAATATCATCGATCCCCGCCTACGCACCACCGCAGACGAGAACTGTGCACGCCGCAATGCGCTCCGCCCGTTTGCTTTTCGTTAAACGCCGCCATTTCCGAATTGTAATTTCATCGCGCGTTTTACAGCAAAACGGTCTCCCGTTGTAATCATTTCCGGTAAAAGCACGACCGTGACGCTGATCATTCTGGATAATAGGGACTGTTGTTCGACGTATTGAAATAGATTCAAAATATTGTAGATTTGTAAGGGACAGGCGTTTTCTCTGTGTATTTCACGAAATTGGAAGCATGTGCTTGAGACGAGACAGAACGAACACGTCCCGCACGTTTTATTTCCACCGACAAAATGACGGTTCGTGGTAAATGGCCCCGACACTTCGCACATAACCTCGCGTTCGACGTAAGAGCGTGTCACACTCGCCCTTAGGTGAGTGACCAAGTGGGAGACCAAGCCCAGGGGTGTCGTTCCATTTTAGAACATGTTTCTTTAAAGAAGAGAAACCGGCTATCAAGTTTGCCGGTTTAGCGTCATCCATCTTGCATGCTGATGGACCCCAAACTGAAACCTTCAGTCTGCCTCCATTTTGAGTTTTGTCGTCGTAAAAACTCGCTTTCCCACTTGCCACACAATTTTTCCAGCTTTCAGCAAAGCTCCAGAGAAAACGACCGCCTCAACATCCGAAAAACGGCTGTGATAATAGACACAGGAAAACTATAACATTCAATTGGAAATGCGAGAGACGTCGATCAAAAATTCAATCTTCCACCATGGGATTAATTTAATGTTCATAAATAATAGCGCCAGGTCGCGTATCGTTTGATCAATTCCGAAGAGCGGCCTCGCAGGCAACGAATTGTTCCGAAATCCAATTGGCTGTAAAAAAATTCCTGGTTTATGAATGCAATTTGTACTGGAACGGAGGGGAGCGAGGGACAGAAATTGCGAGAGGTAGAGAGAGAATGAGAAAGAGAGCAAGAGAAAAAAAAATGGTCGATCGGTCTCTCGACGAAACACGTCGTCACCGAATTTACCAGCATTTGATTACCGCGCGCGCGGCAAAAAAAGGGGGAGCATTATTTATGGACCAGGGGCCGATAGCGCGGAAGTGTTCTAATTAAAATCAAAAACGCGCGGTCATCGTGCTGATTGATCGGCCATGCGGTACCTACGCGCAATCTTCCAGCTTGAAAAAATTTCGCTCAATTATGTCTCTGTCAGGTCTAGCTCTCGGCTGCTTATCACGATCATATCTGGCCACTGTTATCCGATGTTATTATCCGCCACCGCCGCCGCGCCATGTTCGATCCAACCCGTTTTTACTGTTCGCCGAGCCGGAATCGACTCTAAAATGAAATTAAGATTCACGAAATATGGAGAGATCGCGCGGGACCATCGAGATCCCGCGGCTCGATAACGCCAGTTTCGATGCACGGAAGAGCCACGAAGAATATGTAAATACAATGTACACGACCAGGAAATAATGTCTCGTTTCCATTTACAAGCGAAATCTCGCGAATTCGAGAGCATCGGGCCCCTCACGTGTGGGAATTAAATGATTTCTTTAGACATTTATTTGGATGTCTGGAACGCGCAGAAAAATGCTAAATGTTTAATTTGAAACCACCGGTGCCTACCGATCGAATCTCCAAATTTTTGTACGACGGCTACCAAAGCCAACACCGTTGCGAATATAACACAGAACGAGAGATGCGATTTTAATCGCTCCTCGATACATGGAAATTAGGCTTTCGTAGCGGAACGACGTAAAAAAAAAAGGTGTAACGGGGGGCTAGAAAAATGCGTGCTGGAGGGGAAAAGTTAATAATGGGAATCGAAGAAGAAAATCGAGCAAAACCCGGTAGATTTCATCATCGTTTCTTCCCGGTGGCTCGATCGCGGCGGCAACATACTAGCAGGGAGGTTACGCAGTATTGCTGGCGTGTAAAGGTGGAACGTTCCACGTCTTGAGATGCGCATACATTACGGACACGCGATCCCTCGTACAGAGGCCCCGGTACTGAAAATTACAATTTAAATGGCCGCCGTCCGTTCCCTCATGCACGCTTATCTCCTTGTTTTCATCTAAACATCTCATTTTTATGCGCCATTCAAATTCCACGTCCCTTCTTTTCGTCGGGCACATCGTCCCTCGGTCACGCGATACACGTCGTTGTCACTTTACGAAACTTTTTCGTCGTCACCCCCTCCCCACCTCTCTCTCTCTTCACCCCATTGTCGCTACTTTGTCCGGTTGTTCTCGGAAAATTGCGAATTTCGAAAAAGATAATGCAGTCTACATAAATAAAAATGTTCAAGTATAACGTCGAGGTTTCGAGAGGTCGCTCGACCAATTTTTAAGTGACTGAAACGCACCTAAATGGCAAAGTTGCATAGTGTCTTGTACATTTAGGTCGGCCGGTGTTTCCGAGAATGAAGTTGCAGGGCCGGTTCGTTTGCTCATTTGTGCAGCAGCACGAGTCTGATAATTGTAAACGGCTGTTTGGTAATAACTGTGATAAATCGTGTAATTTAAAGTAAGGGGACACCGAGTTACGATGAACTGTTTGACTTGAGAAATTAATTCCTCTCTGTCGACTTATTTGTCGAGACGCTACGGAGACTCGCTCTTTGTACCGCGTCCGACTCGTTCAGATGTTTCTCGAGTGCAATTGATAATAATTGCGAGGTTGCGAAACCCCCCCGAGGAATATTCAGCTTTCTGCTTGCCCCTTTCTTCCGGAGATGTGTCATTACAAATCTATTTACATTTAACTCTCTCTTATCCTAGTCTTCGCTAGCGATAAATGTCTCGTGAAAGAAGGACGTCAAAATATCATAGAAATTTCTGGGATTCAATTTATTTTGGTTCTATGCAATTTTTCTTATACCACACGCGATTAACGCTAATTGTACAACTAATTTGTAGTTGGAGTAACGATTGACACCAAAATCAGCTGTGCGAATTTCTACCGGTCGCTCGATTACACCTGACTCGAAGTCATTGTAACGCGTCACAGTTACTTGCCCCCCGGAACTGCAATTTTTAATATAATTGCAGGTGATACACAGCCCGGAGACACGCGATCTTACGTTCATACCTAGACGGATACATGTGTGTGTGTGTGTGTACACACATGTACGTACGTGCGCGTAACGCTGACCAATTACCAGTATTGACGGCGAATCTCGTCGCGTTCTAGCGTTATCGAATTGTATCTTTATTACTGCCGATAGCCGATAACCCAATATGCCAATTACAGATAGTTACCGATAATTAATAACGCTTATCGATATCGACAGCCATAAAACTGTACGGCGGATATAAACGCGGTTTTAATATCCGTGTACTCTAATCGATTGATATGGCAACATGAATACGCTGCCTTTATGTAGAATTTCAGTAGCAATATTTTATGCAACAGTCTAAACATGAATCTGATATTAGAACGGTCATCCAACTTTTAACTTATTGCTTTCACTTTTATGTGTATCGTTTAAATTATTCTCTATTGTCTGGTGACGTTTTTAATTCAACGTGGTTGTCTTTGCTAATTATTTGTCTTGTACATCAAAGGACTATTAGAAAACAATGCATGCCGAGCTATTTTTAGAAGCTATTGTTAGAAACGTTGCAAATGCGTGCAAACGATTGAGAATCGCGGTCCCACGCGATCGTCGTCCGCGATTCGCGAAAAGGGAAGCTCGTTGCGATTGTGTCCGTAACAGTAATTACCAGCGAATAGATTCTCGCTGGGATTAATCGCATGGGTATTGATCGATCGTCGCGGGGAAACACGAGGTCGTTCGAGAAACGAAGCCGAACACGCTCCTTCCGTTTCTTTTCCGAACTGGAAACGCCGCCGCGCGCCGTGCTGCGCCGCCCGCGCACCCGCGCCCTCGCGTTTACGGATCGAAACGAGCTTAACGAAACAGTGGAAACCGGCTGATTGAGCTGGCAATAATGGATTTAGGAAACGCGGCGGGTTTGATTAATCGCCCGGTAGTATCGATTAATTGGTGCCACCGGCCCGGAGAAATTGAGTTGTTGCGCTCGCCTTTTGTCCGGCGAAAAATAGCTGCTCGCTTACCAATTTCTCCCAAGAATTATTCAACGAACCCCTTCCTTACAAATCCAGTTTATCATTTTCTTCGCGTAATTTGCTAATTATCACCCGATTCACGATTTCCAAGAAGCACAGATTTTTCTTCAGAGTGCCTCCGAGGTTTCCTATATTCGTAAAAGTGCCCTCACAAAGTTAAAAAAGAAAATTTTTGTTTCATTAATGGATAATTATTTTAAATAATCGTGCAATCAATTAATTTTATTCGTTCATCTTCAAAGTCCACAACCGAAACGGTGTTGTTTCATTGTTACTTTACGAAAAATCTGCAACAACGATAGAAAATTGTTGCCCCGGTGCGAAGTGTCGCTTTGAAACCCAGTTCGGTAACAAAGCGCGATAAATCCTGAAGAAACGATGTCGAATGAATCGGTGAATGCTTGGTGAACTGGAATTTTCAGTCGGAGTCGCGTCGTTTTGCGGGAAATAAATTTCTACGATCTCGAGAACTGTAGTAGGGTAGGTACGCTCTCTCGCGCAGGATTTCACGGGCCGATGTAATCGTTACTTTTTCGCGAACACGGGTACCTGTTATAGAACCGGGATACGACTAAGCAGCTTCTGCCGATTAAACACGCGATATGTACTTTCCATTTCCAGCTACGTCCTGGATCCTTCGGTAAACACCGATATCGAATAGACAGTTCCGTTCACGGGAACCAGAAAGCGTCCACTCGACGTGGACGTTTAACATTAAAAGGACGAAATTTCGCGAGAATTTCCTTCGTCCGCCCACCTTACGTTTTTTATTTGCAATTGTCCAATCCATGGCTGCAAACAAACTTCCAAACTTCGCAGAGAAATATTTAAAATGTGCGCAAAAATGTTCACATTGATCAAAACGATCTTAAAATCAACAAAACTGTAGGTACACGTACAATACCGTTTCTGAAGTTTAAACGACTCGTAGAGGCAATTCATAAATGTTAGAATCAGAATAAAATGTTAATTAGATACTTGTATGTTTCGAAAGGAAGAGATTCGAATAGAATTGATGAACAGAAGTAATCGGAGAATGATCGAGCGACGATTGAGCGTTCAACAGTTTTATCCGCAGTTCTCGGTTAATACGAATGAAAATGGGATAGATTCGGATCGACGGTCGTCATCCGGACGAAGTAATGTCGTCGACGGCCGGTTGGACGGTGCGGTCTCGTTGTTTCGCATAATTAATTTTATACAATCCTCGATTATCCCGGGGCGCGACGTTTCGTCGCGACTCGAGCCGTTTGCACGCCTAGACGAGCCGAGCCGAGCTGGGACCAAACTTCCGCGATTGTTTTGAAACGAAAGTAAATTTAATTTACCGGCTAATTATCGCCCGCGCAAAGTTTCGTATTAAACTTGTAATTGGCTTTCGCTTGATTCGAAGAAATTGTACTAAGCTTCGCCACCTGGCTGCGTCCCGGGACTTTCTCTGTAATCCCTGTGTGCACCCGTATGCACTCTCTCTCTCTCACGTTCTCTCTCTCTTTAGTATGTTCCTCGCGTGCACACGCTTCCGTACACTTCGACTTGCTGCGCTGGCGTGAGCGAATCGCGATGAGATCGAGTTCGATATGTGTGTTCGAGCACTAATACGATTTTCTGCTTTCGTTCGGCCAGAATTTCTGATAAGCCGAATAATGCACGAACCAGAAATTATTTACTATATTTGAATTTTTAACTTAAAGTCTGTCGAGTCGAATTATACAGGAAACTTCTCGGCCGTTTAGGAAATTAGGAGTTCAACTTCTGGTTTGGCTATCGAACGAAGATTCTAATTTCTGGTTTATTAGGCGAAACACATACAATTTTTCATGATTTTTGTCCAGTGAAATATGCAAAAGAAATACGCACATGTATACTTTGACTAGATCTAGCCACGACTACCGTGGAATCATGAAAAGCAGCATTGCGGGGGTTAATAGAGTCCAGCATCCGATACCTAATCATATAATTAGCACACGAACCGACAGCCTAAAGGCGACGCGCAGCGAATCCGCTGAAAAACAGATCCGAGGATTAAAATTCAAAGTCGAACGAGAAGATCAAAGTGGATCGACGCAACAGTTCCAAAGGATCAAAGGTGTTATTCTGTTTTCGGAGATCCATCGCATCAATCCGATCTCTGCATTCGGGCGAGTACATCCGTTTCCTGGTAACCCTATCGAGCGTTCTCCGTCGCGCATCGATAGAACGAATGGGGAACCATAGGGGCCCAGGCCCAGCGAAGTGTCTGAAAGATGATTACCCGAAGGCATCCTCCGCGACCGGCATGGCACGGCGTACGATCGGGTTCTTTCGGTCGTACTCGAAGCATAAGACCGTGCCACCGGCAATCTTCTATCTTCTGGTAATTAACCGCTTCCTTAAACCGAACCGTATCTCCCCTTATCTGTCTCGGCGCATCTACTTCGTGGGTGCACGCACGCACATGCGCCCCGTAAACACCTACCAACAAACACACTCGCATCTGGCACATTTATGCACTCGCACACTGTTCGTCTCGAGCTGAAAACAAAAGAGTTACTTTCCCAGGCGTGAAGACCGGTTGCTCCTGTCTGGATACATTTCGAATTGGTATTGGAAATAATTAGACAGCGGATCTTAATGCAAAATAAAAATTTTCTTCCTGATTTGCAACGAACTAGAGTGAAATAGAAATTGATTTTCTTTCTTAATACGATTAATTCGTTGAAAATAATAGAACAAGATTTCTAAATTCTTCTAATGTTTTTACTGTTTTAATTTACACCTACTCAGTTTTGTCATAAACGAATAAAATCTGCTGTCTAGACATAATCATTGAAATACTTTTAGTTAAATACTGGCTTGTCTGCATTACATTATCTATAACTATGTATATCATCCCTTACCACTCGGGTGGTGATTCTGAGGCGATTATTTAAAATATTGTTTACATTATTAGATACGTTGGTGTCTACTCAATTTATTAATACTTGCGTATTATATGAAATATTTCATATCCATTTCTTCGGATCAGGTGGACACAGGAATCGAATCGTTCGATCGTCGAGCACAAGGACTCGCGATTACCTGGAAATGGAGGTCGTCGCGTCGTTAAACAGAATTCACGCTATTCGTCGCGTTCGAAACATTCCTCGTGGTGGGCTTTCCTCACGGTTGTAATGTCTGTCACGGTTCCACGCGATGCGATCGTTCGAGGAATCTTTATGCGGACCAGTGCTCGATGGATGGTGGGAATCGGCATTAAATGGAATTTAAATGCTTTACAGGGGAAATCGTCACCTTTGATACCCCTCCTCGCTCTCTCCCTCTCTCTTTCTGACAGAACTGTTTGCTGTCGATACTGCGGGATCGTTCGGTTCCGTCTTCTCTTTTACTTTTATTGAAACATATTCACTCCATCGTCCTCATTTGGCAAAATGTATGTTTTAGAATCAGTTTACCTTGTCACCACCTTGCAACCACTGTTATTACAAGTATTCTTAATACAAATATACATAAGAGTAAGCCACCTGAATGAATTCTACATTTTTTGAGACAGATATTTTTTTTAGTACGTAACTTCTTTTCAGGTGGAGGTGTTCAGAAGATTTTGTTCTTAAACTCCTACGAGACAATTACAACGATACAGTCGTTCAAGGTCCTAAATGTAAAAATCGATGAAAAACAGAAATTCATCATAAACTTAATATTTAAAACGTAATACTTAGATTCTCCTTTCAGATGAAAGTAGGAATCGCAACGAAGAATATATCGAACGTTTCAAGTCGTTTTCCAATGTGAACGCGCAGAACAGGCTCCGATAAATTGCTTCAGCAGACAAGTCGTTAAACAAAGCTTCGTTAGTCAAGCAAGCTCATAAAGGCGTCGCTCGGTTATTTTTCTTGACGCGGCTAATGTAACAGTTCCATTACGGTTTCCGCGACCGTTTCTCCGTATTGTTTCCCGGAGTTATTCATATTTTACGACAGCTTTAGTTGAACCTATAGAAAGCAGATAGAGGCCATACTTCAGCCGGTGACACGAGTAGATTTCCACTCCTCCGTGAATAAAACCGGAACCACGGGCGCTATATAGGTGCATTACAGTAGCTCGTTATATGTATAGCCTCTCTCAATAGTTCATTTCCAACGTCTCATAAATTTACAATTTGAATAAGCGGGACGAGAACGGGCGACGGGTCCCCCGCATGAAATCCTCGCGCGCAACCACCGCGGAATTAGAAACCCCCTGTCTCTCGACGGAGATTTACAAATTTCTTTAGAATCCACCATGGATCGGTCGATTACGTCAGAACGGGGCGCGAAGTGTCCTCCATAAAATTATTCCGTCGTCATTTTTACGCTCGATTGTTCCTTGCCAAATCGTGTGGAAGACGCGAACGTTAACGCTGACAATAAAATATACAAACGATTGGAATCAAATTAAATTGAAAAATGCGAGCAACGCACCAGCCGGTTCATATAAATTATTTTTTCCCCAGTAAATTATTTGCAGCACGCAGAAGCAAACTTCGTTGACGAGGCTCGCAGAAAAGAGAATCGAAAATGCTCTCTTTCGCCGACGCTCGCGTTACGGCGTAATTAATTAAAAGATCCACTCGTTCCAATGAAGCGCGAACGATCCGGGGGCTGAGGAGGGGTGGGGCGGGGGTTAGCGCCTTAAATGAAATGAAATCCCGGGAACGTCGAGAAGGGGTTAATAAATGTGCGTCTTCGTCGGCGACGAGCTCGTTGAAACGGGATCAGGAGAGATTCTCGATTTCGTTTTCATCGGGCGAACGGATTACGAATGCGGTAACAAGTGTTCGGTAATAAGTCGAAAATTAGGCAAATTTGTGCCATTACGGGGGGAGGGATCGGGTGGGGTGCCGGGCGTGTGAACGGGCAAGTAGATTCCGGAATTTCGACTGAATTACCATCCGAAATTCCGGGACGGCTGCCTGCGTGGTACGACTGCTGCTGGTTGTACGGTTTTAGTCGGACGCGAAATGCGCGGCCCGTGGTGCTGCCGGAGAGAGATTTGAGGTCCGCCGTTTTAATCGATACCGCCGGTTATTATATTTTCGTCACGCCATTAGCCAATTAAAGCGCATATTACTTCTGATCATTATCAATCCGGTTAAACCGGGCAAGGATAATAGTCGACGCGCGACGGTCCAAGGGGAGAGAGAGGTGCAACCGGCGACGGATCCTTTCGCTGTTTCAATCGATTATTCTGTTTACCGCCTAAGCCGCTGGAAAATTATCCGATCGTTCCCATTGTTTTATCGCGCGATCGTTCTTTTTTTTATGGACGGCATTATTGCCCGTCGACGAGTTCCTTCTGGATAATGAGAACGTAAACGCGCGGGATCCGCCGGCTTGCCGACACGGAAAACATATGGTTACGAGCAATTTATTGTCGCTTCTAATCTTGCTGTTTTTTGCATTCGTATTTTTATAGCAGTAGTGTTAATTTCGCTATCATTCTATCAAACGGAATGTTGAAATTTTACAATGAAAAAATACTGAAGAATACTACGATGCTGTCAGAAGAAACAATGCTCCGCTATTTTTAGCTTCCACGATTACCATAACGAATAAGTGGCTGAGTGACACCAATCGCCCACGCGCGTAACATAGAATTAACCTTCAGCTGCTCCTACTCCATTTTTGCAGAACGACACGTACGAAGTTGCGGACGATGCAATAACCAACACATTCGATCACAAAATAAATATTGATCACCGCAGTTGAGAATGTCAAAACGAAAATTAAATTGGTTCTCAACGCTGCGGATTGTGGGCAAAAAATCAAATTATCGGATTAACGCGTACCGGCTCGTCGATAACGTATAATACGGTTTCCAAGATCCCTTTAGAATTCCAAGGACCAACAGTGGTTCGGCTGTATTCACCGCGTCGCGTCGGCCGGTTAAAGGTAACAGCCAAATATTAACTTCTCCCGCCACTTTTCATTATACCGGGGCTGTTTCTTTTAAATCTTTCACGGAAACAGGCAAAGACCAGTCGTTTCTTTTTCTCCTATCCCCTCTCCGTTGTTCGCTCACCCCCGTGGTCCTCCCGGGTAGTGCCGATAATATAAAAGAGCACGAACGGAGAACGCACAAAAGCCCAATTACGCGGCCGCTCGAAAAGCGAAAGCCTGGAAAATTTGTGATTATTTAATGTTTCGCGAGAATGGTTTGGGGGGTGGGTTCTCCAGGGGTTGTTGGAGTGGGAACCGGGAGAGGGAGAGAGAGAGAGAGAGTTAGCCAGGGGAAAAAAGGATGGAGAACAGTGAGCGAGCGAAGCCCATTAACCGACGGCACAATTTTAAAGTCATTTGGCACAGTTAAAAGACCGACCAAAGAACTCATTACCGGAAAATGAATGGCCGTTGAAATTTTCATTGTCTTCGAGACTTACTTCGAAATGTGCAATTCGCGGCCAAGCGAACGAACGCGAACGCGAGAGAGAGAGAGAGAGAGAGAGAAAGAGATGGAAAAAGACAGAAAAAGAGAGAAGAGAAGTAACAAGAGTAAAAGAGAGGGAAGAGAATCGCGGAGGAAAGAGAAATTGGAACGAATTCACGGCGAGCGAGTATTGCCGTGAAAGATATTTCCAACCACTTGATTTCGATAGCGATCCGCTCGCTTTATTTACCTTAAACCTTTTAAAATTCCGTCGATAAATTATTACCGAAGTGGACCGCCGCTTATGGAACGATCTACCCTCCCCCGGAAATTTATCGTTTTCCGATGTGACGCGGTTAACGCGTTGCACTTCGCGAGAAAAAACGTTTGTTATCACACGGGTCGCGAGACGTCTAGTGATTACACCCCTAACAGTCCTAGAACTCATCCTTTCTTAATTGGAATTGTTTCCGTTATATTTCGAATATATCGGGATTTTATCGTGGAATGAATATTTTTCCCGTAAAATCATTTTGGAAAATTGTTGAGCGAGGGTCTAGAAGTATCGTGGCAATGTTTCAGACTAGGTGGACCGAACCCGTTCGGTGAGAGATGGAGATTCAGTAAACTGGTGGAAATCCACGCGAAACGGCGACCCTTGTCCGTAAAACAGGCGATCTTGTTCCGCTGACGTCACAGGACACGTCGCTCAAGGGCCGAGAATGGCCGGAAGTCGTGAAATGGGATTACCTGTTCCTACGTATGCAGCCGTTCCAAGGTGATAATTGAATAGATAGCCACCCGGTCCCTTCTTCAATTTTCCTTCGTTAGCGACCCCGCGAGGCCGGCTCGTGATTATTTTTTGTCGTGTCCCCGAGGAAACAAGAGAAAACCATGCGCTCTTGCTTCGATCGGAGGCATTCCGAGGCTCTCCTCGATATTCCGCTCCAGGGTTGATTCGATAGAAGGCGGCTGGAATGTTTCCTGCGCTCGTCTAATTTCGTTCTGTCTCGAACCTCGCGTCTAGCAAAAATACACAAAATCTGTATTTCGTATTCTACATAATAAATCGTAAATACATATAATGCTTTCCAATTTCGACGTTCCTCTGTTAGCCACTGCTGGGCTTCGAGTAATATGTGTGGCTCCGCTTCGCTTTCCGCATTCTGTGCAAAGGCTGACCTATTTGGCTCTGACCAATAAGATCCGCGTTCCGTCCGAGCCTCATAGCAGACGCAGACAGTGCTCGTAACGCGAAGTGGGGGTAACAGGTAGGCATCTTATCGCGAACAAACGATACACCCGTCTCCTTGATCCTGGTGACGCAGGGACCTGACAGACACATCGTCGCACCAAGCAGAATGAAACTGAACCAAGCGGAGTCGAACAGAACGAAGCAGAGCAGAGCGTAGCGAAGCAAAACTGTACACGTACGATATTTCTTGCAACGCCCTCGGAGTCCTCCTTTTGATCTCTTTTTAGCCGTCGAGTGCAATCGAGGCGCCCGTTCCCGCGGGCTTCAAGCACCACCGGAACCTCGAGAGAGGGTGGCCCCGGAGGGGGTGAGAGCCAGCCGGCAACGGGCCAGGGGCAAAGGGATGGAAGGGGCCGCGCGACGTTTTGCATGTGTTTCGACTAATTAACATACGTGAAAATCCTCTTAATTGGGTGATTAAACGCCTGCGGAGACACTCTAATGGGAAACAGGCCACCCCTCCCACTACTCATCCCAACCCCCGTACCCCTTCCTCGTTCCCAACCCCCTAGCCCCCTGCCTTTTTTTGCTGGCTCGGTACCACGACGAACCGAGCTCCTTTTTCGACGGTTCGAAACAGACGACGCTTTTATTTTTCGATTACCTTCGCTCGATGGTCCTGCTCCTGGACGATCCAATGGTCTGCGATAGATGATCGCGATTGAGAGAGGTTATTGGGTCGGTTCTGACCCGATTTTGCACATGGTTTGTTTTTCTATTTTTACTGGATCGCTTTCATCCATGTATACGTGAATAGTAATTTTATTTACAATTTGCGTCGGCTTTGCAACCTTTGTGCCAGTTATACCTTCGCATCGCAAATGCGCCGATAATGTACAACCTGCATAATACATGGAATGCATAAACTATATGCAAAAATAAATCTTGTTACCGATCGCCAGACCTATTCGGTTATTTTTTATTCTATTCTCTAGAAAAGTAAAAATACCGATGCAACTGCAAATTGCACATAATTAAAATCTCTCGATTCGCACTCATTCATTAAGTTTTCAGTACTGCAACGGAAGTTATTTATAACTCTACCGAACAGTACCATGGAGAATAAAAGAAAAATTTGAATTTAGATGACAATTGACCCACTATCGAGCTAATTGTCGATCGATAGAGGGAAAAAGTGGGAGAGAGAGAGAGAGAGAGAGAGAGAGAGAGAGAGAGAGAGGGGATAACTAGCGAAGCCCGTTGAACCAGATCCGGTGATCGAATTAATTTTCTTGGGATTATGGGAGAGAATTTGCGAGGGACTTTTCTCATTTACGCCGGGGAAACATTACAATTTAAATCCGAGGCATCGGGGGAACGTTTCGTAAACTGGGTTGCAGAAATACAAACGGAGGGATAATTGAATCGGGGGCTGACGAAACTAAATTGACGCGAGTTACGCGGAGATTTTCGAAAAGAATTTTACAAGACCGATAATACCCGGGCACGGGTCTTCTGTTTCTCTAATTAAATTGCCGCGCCGGTAAATAAAGTTGAAGCGGAATTTACGTTCGTCCGCGCGCGCGCAAGCTCGCCAGCTCGCAATTACCGCTACAAAGTTACTTCGAGCCCGGATCGGTTCGATGCGGCCCCACCGCGCCGCGCCGTACCGCGGCGTTTTCTTTCTCTTTTATTCGAGCAGGATAGTTTCTTCCAACAGGCTAAACAGCCTCCTAAGATTTTCTTTCCCTTTTCTATTTTTCAAACTGCATATTAGGCTTCGAGTTCAATACGCGCTCAGAAATCCGAGGCAATTTCTATAATCAGGCTCAATTTCTTCGGTTTCCTTTGCTACACAATATTAAAGAGGTTCCCATAAGTGTATTCTACGCGTAATCATTTTATACGGGTTCCTCTCGAACTTCGAAATGTATTTTAATCGCAAGAATTAAATTTGTCATAAAGAAATAAGTGATAAAAACCAGTTCTAGCTGAATATCGCGCTATTGTCTCGTTCGCCATCGGTATTGATGTTTCATTTACTCGCTGTCCTGTACGTTCTAGCTGTAAGAGATCACGGAATAATGTCCGTGCAAGAAGTTGAGATGTTTGAGACAAATCGTTTACTCACTGCCAATGCGTATTGATATATTTTCTTATTGTTAATAATAGGCGAGGTGTGGCAGTCTGTGGATGGTTCAAACATGTCGGGTAAAATAGTGCAGGTGGACGGAAACGCGCGAGGCGATTTTGCCGGTCCGCTCGGACGAGGGACGAGGCTAGGCGTGTTTCGCGCAAGTATAACGAAGTATTTACGCAGCTCGGTTTACTTGGCTCGTGAGGCGGCGTAATTAGAGAAGTTGAAGAGACTTTTGATGGGGGCCCGGCCGGCCGAAGTATTTACGAAACGAAGACAAATGGAAATTATGATTTCTTGTTCGCCAGACATCGTGGGAAACAGAGGGCGAGAAACGAGGATATCTCGGCACTCTCTTCTACTTTCTCTCTCTCTCTCTCTCTCTCTCTCTCTCTCTCTCTCTCTCTCTCGTTCTTTCTCTCAGGTTGATTTTATCCCGAAATAAAATATTTACGGCGTCTTCGTTAATTTCCACTTTCGAAAGTTTCCGAGCAGTTTTTACAGGGGAACATTTAATTAAACCGGTTTTGTTTACTAGTTTACTTTACAGCCGGCTACCGCGTTACAACGGCCCGTGTGTGTTCCTTTGTTAATTGCTTTCCCGTTTTAATTTTCTTACTTGTGTTAATTACCGGCGTCTCTTCCTCCGACGGAAAACGCACTCTTCCCACTCGCTCGCTCGCGTTTCGCTTCGAGCTGTGTTCCTGTTACTCGCGCCGGTCAATTTTCGATTCGCCGATTTCGGAGCGAGATTAATCGGGACGCTCGAGTATTTGCCGCAATAATGAGGCGGGAAGTTTTGTTCCGCTTTTTAATTTCCAGAACTCGTTCCCGCGCCCGCCCTCTAGCCACCCCTCCCTCCCTCCCACCCACCCTATCGACCGACGCCCCGTAATTACTATTGTATAAAATTAATGCCCGGCCAATGGTTCGATAATATTTTCGAAAATCAATTTACCAAGTCTCGTGTTCCGCCCGGAAAATACGAGATTGCATTTTTTAAGCAAGGTCCTTCAAAATATTAATGAAAAATGTACAAAAGTCTCGTTATTTCCTACCAGTCTCCCACCGGCTACATTAAATATTATAATATGAACTTTAAAGCCAGACGCGTCGAATGATGCTAAATGTGTATTGTGATAATTGGTAAATGTATGGTCGCAATCTGTTTACTAAGAAGAATTAAAACACTTGACCTAACCAAAGTTTGTATAGTCATTTCGAACGAATTTCCGTTACGTTCACCGTTGATTCCGTAGTTGCACAAGATCTCTTTTTAAATGTTCCATTGGAGAGCACGAATCGTACCGCAACATGTTTAATAACAATGTTAGAGTCTATAGCGTTCGGGGTTTCGCAACGTTGCAATTAACCGGGAACCTTGTTCATTCGCTATTGTCTGCCGAATATTTTTTTTTTGTTGTTCTGTTCGCCGGGCTGTTAGCGCTATTCTGTTCGACGCCGCGATCAAATTGAGATTACTATCTCTTCGATGTTGACCTTTAATATACGGTATTATTATAAATTGAATTGACGGCCGTTCGCAACGACGCCTTTTCATCGGGGCAACACATTCATCCTAACAATTCCCTTCTTCCATTATTAATCCTTATTCTGGCACAGTTTCAATTCCCACGCAATAAAATTCATTGCATTATTAATAACTCCGGGCTTATAGAAATCATTTTTGCTCTCCCTCTCTCGGCGAAATATTTCTCTCCCTCAGCATCCATCGTTTCCAACGAGAAATTTATTAAACGATGATAATACCTTTGAATAATTCTTTCTACGTTCCGCGCAATTAGTTTCATTTGTTTCGCTGAAAAAGTTCCAATATTCGGGCGTAGCGTTCGCGGCGGTCGTCGATCGCGCCATTAATTTTCCCAAATACTGCCAGTAATTATTGAACGATACATTAAAGACACGGATTTCAGTTTTTTTATTATCCTCTCACTGGATTGAAACTGTTTCATCTTCGAAAATATAAATACTTATTATAATGCAAATTAAACTCGATCATGTTGATCAGCGAACGCGATTTTCCTTGGAAGAACTGTTCGTTTACTTTGTCTTCCACTAGAAACAGTAATAATTACATTTTCCACGATCTACAACATTTTCCTTTTTGTTACGAGAAACTACATTTTTATACATATTTATAATTCGACAAGTACATTTTCGAACTGTTGGTCTACTCGATCTCACGAAAGAAAATTAAATTTTTTAAGCAGAAGATTTTGGATTGTTCGAAATCTAGTGTTACAGGCGTTTTACTTCTCGGACGGAAGCGATCGGAGGTTCAAACGGTCCCGGAAGTTGCTTGCGAGCACTCCGGCTAAACAAAACGCATAGTTCGATTCGTAATCTAACGCTGGGGCCCGTTCTTTTAAAACAAGTTCGTTCGTTGTTCGGATTCCGGCGCTCGCGTCTTTGTGCTCGCTCTAATTTAAACTTCCCCGACACGCGGCTTGTGTGTCGTTCTCTCCCCACACTCCCCGAACTATTTTCTGCAATGAAATTGATATCTCATATATCAGCGGAAACTATGATTCGTTTCGAGATACATTCACACGGCCATACGCGCTGTTGTGCGACGGTCCTAAATTGGTCTCACGAAATTCGGGGAATTTTGGGGAAACGTTCGCCGAAAAGCATTCCGCGGCTCGTCAACCTTCCGCCGTTTGAGTTTCCCGCGCCGCGCGCCGGTTCGAGGAATTAATTAAAAAGAACCGAGAGGTGTCTCCGATTTAATCGGCAGACGGGAATAATTAATGAACAAACCGTAGAACCCGCGCTCGCTCCTGTGGCCAGCGTCCAAAAAGCGTTAAAGTAATAACTTCAATTAATTTTAACGAAGTCTCAGTGTTGTTTCTAATTATAACAGACGTACCACGGCAGAGATCGATTTCTGTGCGACTCCTACGTCCGCGAATCTGCGAGGAGACACGGAACATGCGCTGAAATCATTCTAATCTTCGGAATCACATCATTTTTAAACATAACTTTTTCATTTTATAACAGAAAAGACAGAGAAAAAGAATTTTTTTGCTTCTAGAAATAAATTGCGGAAACGTATTATTGTTTCCCACGAAGAAAAATGTATCCTAACAATTGGAAAATATTAATTGCGATACGCATGATAATTACCGGAGAGAATTTATTAATTGTGTTATTTTCGTTGGTACATCGGGAGACCATAAAAAATCATTATTGAAGTTTGGACGCGTGGATTCGATATCAGCATAAAATATCAATTTTTCCCCATTCCCAGCCTAGTATTGTTAAGTACACGCCGCGGCGCGTCGTTAATTGCATTTTAAAAAGAAAACGTGGAAACAACGGGCAGAGATCTGTATTCGTGATAGCGGAATAATTCATTTAAATTTGTAATTACGAGCGCGTCAGAAGGAAACGTTCAATTAAACTGTCGGATTTCGTTCGAACAGATTCAAAGCGGCTCGTTTTATTTTCCTTCTCTCTGTGATTTTTTTTCATTTTTTCGAATCCAGCGCCGCGATGAAGGAGCATAATTGGTAATACGATATGTTTGTTGTTTCGTTAACACTGCCAACAGTATAATTATGAATAAAGAGTTTTTCAGTCGCTGTGCCTTTGAATGGTCTCGATATCAGCCTCGTCTAATTAAATCATAATTAATACTCGTCCTCGGCGACGTTCTGACCCGATATCGTATCGATCTCGCACGTCAAAGCTCCCACCCCTTCATCCTCTCCCCATTTTAACTACATGCAATGGTTATGAATCGGAGGATGCCATTAGCTTCGTCCAAAACATAAATATTTTTCAACATTAATTCTACAAGATTTCTACTTCAAAAAACGGGTGCATATAGCTACAACTTCCTCCAAAATGTAAATGTTTTTCAACATTAATTCTACAAGATTTCTTCTTTAAAAAACGGGTCCATCTAGCTACATCTTACACGTGTACACTTATAAAAACCTGGAATTTTCCGTTCGCTAATTATCTCCGAAAAAATTCGCAAAAATTCTCCCGTCAAAAACGAACAATTAAATATAATTAGCGTGTAAGTTCGACCTTTTCCGGGATGTACGGACCAGATCCACCAATCGGAAGACGCAACATACACGGTTCGTCGAGGTCCGTCGAAACGACGAGCCAGGAAGAAGCCGAGAATCCGTGGAGGGAGGTCGGTCCGTCGATCTTCCGTATGATCGCGATCATCGTTATCATTATCGGTGTCCGTTGTATCGGTCTTTCGAGGTCGGTCCGCTTTTCGAGGCCAGGATGCTCAGAGCATCGGTGCGCCCGTATATTTGACCACTTGTTAAATCGGCCTTCGTCCCTTGTCGGAGAATCGTATCGCGTTCGTGGCCCGAGGTCCTGCGGTAATAACTGGACGCCATTATAAAATCTCCTGAGGGAAACCAGCTAAGGGTACCTCTCCCTTTCCCCACCCAGTCTCACTCTTTCTCTCTTTCTTTCTTTCTACGGATCGTTCTCTCTCTCTCTCTCTCTCTGTCTCTCGTTCTCTCTCTCGTTCTCTCCTCGGATTCTTCCGACTATGTGTGTGTGCCCCGTCCTCGTCCTTCGATTTCTTTCTCTCTGGACTAGCCTCTCTCGGTCCCGTTCGTCCATCCCGGTCGTTACTGCCAGGATACGGATTTTCTCCGTTGACCGACGATATTTCTTTGCCGCGATTCGACTCTCGTTTTGCTCCACGTACGTGTACCACCCCCACGCGCACCCAGACCTTACGATATTCTCAGATTTTCCTCCCCATGTTTCCTAGTTCGTTTTTTATTCCCAGACGTAATGCTCCCATGGTTCGACCCCCAACTACCCCATGCAGAACGTCTACTCACCCCCTTAACCCTTCCGGAACCAACCGAAAGACGATTTTTACTAGCTGGCCAATCACCAATTTTTGTCAGACTAGGAGGAACAATTTGTTTCAAAAGAATTAAATAAATACGAGCGTTTCTGTCAAACCATCGTCCAACCAGAAATCTGTAATTAATCATACCAACCCTTCGAGTAATCCGTGCACTGAAAACCCGAGGGAAAAAATCAAGTAACATGGGGTTAATTGGTCAGAAGATAGTGATTCCTGTGTTTGAAAAAATCGGCGAACGCGTGTCATATTCTGTGCGATTTCACGTGGAATGGCTGGAACGAGAGACGACAGGAAACGAGGATAGATAAAGGAGTTGAGGGTAGTGCGGGGGAGGATATTGCATGAGAGACAGAGAGCGAGAAACAGATGAGAAAGGGATAAACGAGGAGAGTCGGCGCAGGGGATGCGATTCCGCCCAATTTATAGTGGACCGGATTAAGCGGTAATCCTCTGGTACAGAACGCGTGCGGCACCGCGTAATAATGATTCGAGCGAAAATATAACAAATATACCCGCCGGCCGAAAATGTCTAAATTAGTGTGGACTCGTCTGATCCGCGAGTCGATCAGCGCAGCCTACGAGCGAATCGAGCGGATTTTCCGCGAGCGAGCGGGGGTGGAGGCTGGAATTTGGTCAGTCGCGTGATTGTGTTTCCGATTGTCGTTGCCACTGGATCTTCAATCGAGTCGGCTCAATAAGGATCCGAATGAAAATTTGCACGTACTAATTTTGCCTATACCGACGCCACCCGCAACCGAGATTCCTCATTTCGTTTCCTGAAATTGTAAAGTGTCACACCGGGGTCTGGAAATTCTGAAAAAATTTGTAAAAATGCTTTGAGGTCTGTATCAGCCCAGAAAATGTGAATGTCCGAAAGAAGTTGGAGGAACCTGATATTTGTAATTATATTGGATCGTGGAAGTCAAAATGTGTTTTCATTTTTCTCGTTAAAAATAGGTCGTCTTTTGAATTCTTTTATCGAATGTCATGTCCAAATTCATTGAGGTTGCCAACAGGATAGAAACCGAACGAAATAGGATTTTATTAACAAACCGCGAGGGCTGAAGCAGTGTATGTACATTTTTCTCGGGAACAAGCAAATATTACCGAATGTATCTATCAATTTATCGTAACCTATGCAACAACCGTCGAGCTTTTCGAATGATTTATATTTGGGTGGCGTGTTTGCAGACTGTTGGCTCCTGCGCGGCGTACAAATTTGATTAACTTTATTTATTTAATAAAGAGGATTTGTCGACATTGCAACACGGGTTCGGCGAAAAAAATAAAATAAAAGATCGAAAGATTAAAAAAGGATTACGCCGATGCGAAATCGACGCGCAGAAATTACGCCCGACATTTGTCGTCGAATTTTCGCCGGATCCCCTGTTGTATGATCACGGATTGGCCAATTAGTGTGGCTCTTTGAGTTGCACTTCTATCGCTATCTGTTATTTATTCGTTACACAATCAATATTTTTATCGTTGGCTGGTCCGGTGACGGTAAGGTGATTTTTGCGAATTTATTTTTAAGGAACTGAGAGGTGAATCTTTCACAAATATGTATGACATATTGTAGAATATATTGTATACATATACATATACGTATAAAGTACATTTATCAAGAGAGCTGTATCTTCGCAACTACTTCGAATTTTCGTCTTGAACATTACAGATGCAATCTACAAATATGCTATTATTGATTGAGAAAGGAAAATCGACCGGTCGAAGCCGGTAAATCAGGCTCCGTCGTTGAAGCCGTTGTGTACGCGAGAATCCGGAGGGAGCGTTTCCGACGCGGTTCGGTTCGTCGTCGCCCCGATGCTCCCCCGCTCCAAAGAAGTTAATTATCGCGACGTTTAATTATGTATTTATTTTTAGAGTCCTTTGTCGAGCTTCGAGTCCTTTACCGAGAAAAGAGTTACGCCGATTCTCGGTAACCCTTCCCTCCGCGCCGTCCATTGCTAGCTGACTGCTAATGAATTTTCACCTTTTTTCGCCTTATTTGCTCATTAGTGCCTTACCCTCGCCTCGTTCTTCTTCTCCCCCGCCGCCCTCGCAGTTCTCGTAGCGTCTCCACGCTCCCTACACACCGGCCACCTTTCGTCTTCCTCCCTCGGCACTGAACGAGCACTTTTCTGCGTCCGTGGACGGTAATGGGATTCGTGTACTCGTACGCGTGCCTCTTCCACCCGACAACCAACCGGGCAGCTCCGCAATTCGTTCCCGAACTGGTTATTGACTCCTTTACAGGTGTCAATGAGAAGAAAAAGTCCACAGACCGACTCGCAGTCGAATTGCTCAGAAGAGAAACACCTTCTGGAATTTTTCCCGAGGAAAAGAGACTACCGAACAACTAACGATGCAGCTCCGCAATTCGTTCCCGAACTGATTATTGACTCCTTTACAGGTGTCAATGGGAAGAAAAAGTCCACAGACCGACTCACAGTTGAATTGCTCAGAAGAGAAACACCTTATGGAATTTTTCCCGAGGAAAAGAGACTACCGAACATCTAACGAGGCAGCTCTGCAATTCGTTCCCGAACTGGTTATTGACTCCTTTACAGGTGTCAATGGGAAGAAAAAGTCCACAGACCGACTCACAGTTGAATTGCTCAGAAGAGAAACACCTTATGGAATTTTTCCCGAGGAAAAGAGACTACCGAACATCTAACGAGGCAGCTCTGCAATTCGTTCCCGAACTGGTTATTGACTCCTTTACAGGTGCCAATGGGAAGGAAAAGTCCACAGACCGACTCACAATCGAATTGCTTAGAAGAGAAACACCTTCTGGAATTTTTCCCGAGGAAAAGAGACTACCGAACAACTAACGAGGCAGCTCCGCAATTCGTTCCCGAATCTGGTCATTGACTCTTTCCCGTGGGCTTCGGTGGGAGGAAAAATTAGATCCGTTTAAAAGTTTGTCCGAAGAAATGAAATGAAATACCGACTTCCCCTTCTCTACAATATTTAGTGACACTCGACCTTAATTGAATCTGCAGCAAAAAAAGAACGTCTTGTGCGCAACATTTTTATTCCCAGACACGACGGCGCGTTCATTACGCTCTCCCCGCAATGATATCAATTCCTCCAACCCCCCGACTGCGATCCCCATTACTGTGGGGAGCGTTCGTATTCTTCGCGGAGTTTCGAGTAGCGATCGCGAGAGCGTCCTCGTTATGCGGCCGATCGCCGGGGCTCTCGAAGATGCGTTTTTAATGATTCTTGAAAGTTGCCGCCCACGCAGGGCCGCGCCTCGTGTCGCGTGCTTCCCCCGATTTTTGCAAGTCGCTAACGTTAACGAGCGAGTCGAAAGAGTCGAAAGCGAGTCTCGAGATCTAGCTGAAAGGGAGAGCACGGGTCGCGAAAAGGGCTTCGAGCGAAGGGTACGACATTATTAACAGTCTCTCGTTATTTATTCCTCGTTAATCCCATGCATTTATTACAAGCGACCGTGCTCTCCTCGCCGAGGGCTGGCCATCCATGGTTTTAATGAAATTTCGTGGGATAGGTCCGTATCCGCCATAAATGCTGCCCTTGATGGCTGGCCAATTTTCCAAAAAATTGACCCACGGTATAAAAGAAGTGTGCAGGAATCTATCTCATTAATGATTATATAAAAATTGTCTGCATCAATTGCAAAACCTAGGAACTAACTTGAATGCTATTTCTTCCGTTAATGATTTTAATAGAGGGGAAGAGAAAATTTTTAAATTTTTCAACAATCTTGAATTTAACCTTCTCGATTCTGCTATAAATGCATAAAGATCCCTAGTCTATGGATGGTAAACAGAAACGTGTTTACGTTCAGGCCAAAATTGCAATCGAGAGGTACCTCGAGGCAGCTCTAGCAGCAAATTCAAAGTCCATCGCCCCGTCTCTTCATCCCTCCTTTCTTCGTGAACGTTCCCGCGGTAGAAGCATAATTACTTGGCCGTTAAGACACGTTCCCTCTCTCTTTCTCGCTGCAACATGACCCACACGTAAGCTCGGACCTCGTAATGAACGGTTAGGGAACAACGACTTCTAATGGCCGAATGAAAGCAAGAGAAGCCCAGGTGGGAGGCAGACAGAAGGCGGCGCGCCGCGTTTCTAGCTTAAAGGTAATTTATTATCGATCGCGTTTGTAATCGCGTGTTACCTTCGCAGTGCGCCGTCTCGCTTGCTCTATCTTTCTCTCTGTTTCGTCTTTCTCCAGTGTCTCCCTCGCTTTCTGTCTCTCTATGGCGCCCGTCGGCTGACCCCTCCGGGCGAGCGCGATGAACGCGCTTAATTAGTGTGCTTAATTAATAATTCCACCGGCGGGGGCCACTCCTCTACACGGAGATGCGTGAAAACGCTCGTTATGCCTTCCTGAATTCCTCGGTCTCCGGCGCGGCTCTTTGTCAAGCTATTCGCGGGGATTCTTGGGACTAGCATGATCTTCGACCGGTACCCTAACGCGATTGTCGCCCACTTTTCCGCTGCGACGCTGATGCTTCCACAAAAACAAAAATATACTTCCATTGTAATGCAGGTAACACTACTATAACACGGTAGATAGGTTCCTAAAATGCCATCTTCCGTGAAACCGTGATATATGAGACCCAGATCCAGTACAAAAAGGAGGGTTGCGTTCTGAAAACCTATTAAAAACAAACATTTTTTTACCGTGTTATAGGATGCCGGTTGTAGGAGGGCTACCTGTACATAAAATTGGATACCTTATGCATTTATGGCTTATAAAAATGTTCAAAAAATGCTGGAGTATTAAATTCAACCGAATTTAGTACGACATTTTTTATTCATTTGATATCTACAAATGCTATTACCAATTAAAATAGAATTTTATTCGATACCACTTTCTTAAAATTTGTCTACGAAAATTGAAAATTGCATTAAAATGATTTATCAGCCTATATCAGGCTCCCTCTTCAGCTGCGAAGTTTCCCGCGCGACGTAAGAGCATCAGAAAAGGAGAACGCGCTCTAAAGGAGGGAAGCGAGTGGAGTCCATAGACAGGTGTCTCGCTAAACTCGACTGGCGGTGTTCGTTCGGCGTGTCGTGAATCGTTCCGCCGCCATAAATGCCTAATATAATAATCTTTACGGTGGGATAAGAGTCGCTCATTGCGTCGGCGTTTACGTTCCGTGCCTCGTTTCCTTCTCGGCCAGCTTCCTGGCTGGTTCGTTCGGGATAGAGCCTGTAAAGGGGGCAGACATGGTACGAGAAGAAGGGGAACAACGAATGTAAATCGTGAGTTGTGGCCCGATAGAGGACGCGGCGCGGCGGCCACTTCAGCAACGGCAAACAGAGTCTTTGTTTCGAGAAGACAGCGCTCGGCTGGAATCCTGCCACAGAACATTAACCAGGCAGCCGGCATAACAGAGAACATCGTAATGTTCCGGCGTGCAGGCCGGGCCGCATAATGTGACGTAACGTAATATAATGCGACGAGAACGTCCCATTCGGGCTTGTTGCACCGTGCGCCGAAAGACCAACGGCAGAAACCACGTGGAAAGACGATGGATAAGGGTGGTCGCGGCGCGCGGATCACACGCTTCACGAGCTGCTCCATGGTTACAGGACCTTTCCTGCTCGTATTTCTACATCGTTCTCCTTTTTTCCGTGAATCCTACCGAATTTCGAACGCCCTCACGGATCGAGGCACTCCGAATACCGTCGAATTTCGAGGGGGAAACGCCGGGAACTAAAATGTTTATCGCTTACCGATTTGCACAAATTTTGGGGCACAATTGTTGAAAATCTTCAGACTAGCTATTTTTGAATAATTTGTTTCCACCATGGAAGAATGGTATATTTCGAATTTTTTCTCAGCCAAACGGCTGGACAGAATATTTTAATTCTTTTTTTTATAACATCTGTACAATATTATGAAGCACCCACGTGACAAATTTCAACCTCCTACAATTTTTTATTCAGTAGTTATAAATTTATCAGCAAGGGTTCTGCCAGATCCAGACGGTTACAAGGTCTCGAATAGCACTGTACCCGAATATTCGAACGATTCTCCGCCATTCTTGGCGATGCTAAATGCGATGTAAATATTGTTGTTACCTCGGCTATTTCGATTGTACCGCGGTCTAAAGGATTTGTGGTATGAAAGTTGCAGGATAAGAGTAAGCCGTCCCGCGAGTAAGTATTTTTCTGTAAATGGAAGCTTACTTTCCCGGAATGATACGGTTCCTTTATGAGGTAGTAAAAGCACCTTACGTGAAACACTCTGTATATTAAAAGGACCGGCTGTGGTTAGGTTGTCTGGGCTCCCTTTAATTCGTTGGTTATTTGAGACGTAACAACATACCGAATAATGGTTCCACACGAAGATTAGCGGCGTTCGAGTTGAACTCGATGCTTCGTAATAGCAAAGTGAAAGGAAAATTTATGTGTTCGGCAGGGAACACGCGAGACCTTTGCTTTATTCTTCGACGGAACCGTTGAGCATCGGGCGACTATGTTTTCATTTTATTTCACATTGAAATCTATATTTACCGTAGTAATTAGTTTGTACTTTCGCCACATTGAAACATTATTCATTAAAAATTCATTTTTTAGTCTATCGTGAGGAAAATATTATTTCTCGTTCTTTGAAATCCCACAGATTTCATTAAAAGTTCCTTTACTATTCTGAGCAAAGTGTGCGATCTGTCACGGGGAAAACGCAATTCCTCATCGAAATAATCTTCGAAAGCTACACCACCGAGCCAAACAATTTGCAATGGATAACCGGAGTAGCCGAAGATCAATAATTCAGTTTCTCAGACGAGTCGCCGATACTTCTCAGCGTATTTTGGCCCCACCAACGAAAACATTCATCGACTGCGGACTTTCCGGCTAAAAATGTCGGAACTTCCTCGAAAGAGGACACCAAGACGAACAATAGGAATCACTTTCCATTCAATTACGGAATGTAACCCCGATTCGGGGCAAGGAAGCTTTTCCAGCACGGGATTCCTTCGACCCCAATAATCGTTTTCCCAACCCCATCTTCGTAGCTTGTTTGGCTCCGCGTGGGCATCGATACTCGTCATTTTCTCTCGGAAATTTTGAAAAAGTCAAATTATAAATCTACTAACTTTTGCGAAATAAAGTTGGATATCGGAAAGTCCGAACTCGAAATTGTATTAAGGAAAGTAGAATCTAGAGCGAAAGAAACAATAAGGAGTCGGACGACTTCGATTTCTTGGAAACATTTTTAAAAACAAACTTTCGTCGAGCTGAATCGATGATTCGCGATCAGGATTGAGTACTGGTTCATTTTTTATCGGAACAAGGAGAATTTTATACACTTATGACAAAAATGAAACGAAAATTGAAGAATTTAAATGTACTACTATATTATGTTTAATCTATTGAACGTATTCAGCAAAAATTTAAATATTTATTTCACCCCAGCATGTTGCACTTAGGGTTTGCAATACCGAACCAAAAATACAATACCGATATTCGGTATTTTTTTAAACAATGTACCGGAATACCGGTATTAATACCGGTATTAGGAATTTTCAAGAAGGTACAAAAACACAGCTGTTTCTTTACCATCTATATTAGTTTTATACAAAAAATGATAAACTATAAAAATATAAACAATTTTGTTATCTCCAAATATAAAATAAAGGAACAACTGTTATAATCAAATATTATTAATAAGAGCAGTAAAATAATAATTTTTAACATTAGAAACAGAAAATATAATATGAAAAATAAACCATTACACGGTATTATAATACAATAAAGGAACAAAACGTATAGTATTATTATTAAGAAGATACTAATAACTAAGAGTAAATAGTATAGATGCTAAGAGTAAATATAAAATCTTGTTGTATAGTCTATTATATTGTATAATGTCTATTAACCCTTAGGACTCGTGTGACGCCTCTGAGGCGACATTAATCATTGCTGTACCATTAATTAAAATATTGTTTACATTATTAGATCTGTCGGTATCTAATCAATTACTCAACATTTAAGTATTGTATGAAGTATTACATCAATTTCATATCTACCAAATTTAAAAAATCACACTGGATGGAAATATTCTTGATCGCAAGAAATGTTTAATTTTCCAGTTAAAATAGCTCCGAGTGGAAAGGGTTAATAGAAAAAGACATTAACTAATTTATTAACTGCATATTTTTGAAATGTGATTGTAAAAAACATAAGGCATCCATTAAGCCTGGAACGTATTTTTCTGCACAAATTACCAGCAGTTGAAAATGCTCTTTCCGCATCCACGCTTGTTAATGTTACCGTTAACAATGAGCGATACGCTTCCTCTAAATATTTGCCTCCGCGGTAATGTTCCTTGATCGGCAACAAGCACACGCATATCGTCAGCGGCGAACTCTCATAAATGTGAGGTTAGGTTTCAGCAAACGACAAGACAGCAACTGCTTGATTTTGATACTACTGTAAATACGTATTTCACATAAGAGTAGATGTCCAAAAAAGATATTTATTATTTATAGCTAATACCGAAAATACCGGTATTTTACCTTAACAAATACCGGTTTCACGAAATAGCAAAATAGCACGAAATACCGGTATTCGGTATACCGGTGTACCGGTATTGCAATCCCTAGTTGAGCTACAGGTAAAAAGTTTTTATTTTGCATAAAGATCCGCAGTCTAATCGTCAGCTTTCGATGATAATTCTTTGCGACTTTCGGGTAACTTTTAAACAAATAGCGAGGTCCGTTGTCAGTCACTGTTCTCTCGAGCGACGGTCTTTGCCATGTCCCAAATACACGGCCCCCGCCCTCGTAATCCTTTCCGCAATACCGGGGCGCGTTCGCGGCAATTTTATTTCGATTCTGGCCGGGCTGCGGAGTGGAAGCTGGCCCGGCTATATAATAAAGGCAGCCTGGAAACAATATAAAACAATAAAGGGTTCTTACCATAACCGCGCGGTTGAGCCGGCACGATATTGTATCCGGCGGAGGCGGCAGAGAGAGCGAGAGAAGAGAGAGAGAGAGAAAGAGATGAGAGAACCTGGTTCGGGGTGGCCGAGTCCCGGGCACCCACGCAAGAGACGTACCTACATACGTACACGGTGATACGAGAAACGGTTGGGGGTGTCCGGGTCAGTTGTCTAATATATGTGATAATAACTTCGAACAGGGAATCGAACCCGACCGCCTGCGAATCTCGGATCTGCATATATGGATTGCTAGTTCCAACCCCCTCCAACCCCATTCAACCACCTACACCCACGACGTGGATCTTGCTATTTCTTTCTAGGTACGTCTACGTGAGTTTATGAAAGTTTATTGCGCGTTCTCGAGTTCGGATCGTTGGTTCAGGTGGTGAGGGAGCGACTGGAAAATAGACTGAATGTACGAAAATAATTACGTAAGGGTGGGAAGCATTTTCGATGATAACCCCTTGAGTAAAATATACCAGCTTTTCCAAAAACTCGAGATCGTTGTTCCAGTCGCGTCAAACAGTCGAAAAAATGAATACTGACTGAAAGCTCGACGAGCGCAGCAGCTGCTCCGGCCAATAAGCACCGCCCGGATGGTTTTCTACGAAATAGACCCTCGTGTTCCTAATCAAAACGGCAGTAGTGCCATTTTCGCGACTCACGACGCCCGGCAGCATCGCCGTTAAACGATTCCCCGGGCAGGTTATGATGAGTTATGTTTAAGTAGTGGCGCGCGTTGCAGTTTGTATTTATTAAAGCCGTTTGATATTGTGCTGAGGGCGCGCGAACGTGGACAATAAACGGCGAGGAAACGTGAAATTGACAATAAACGTGAGAGAGAAAGAAAGAGAGAGAGAGGGAGAGAGAGAGAGAGAGAGAGAGAGAGAAAGCAGGCGCGCGGGCCCCTGTTGTTGCGATCATTGTTTGCTTGATGCGCTGCCATAACGTAACGTAAACTGGGCGTGAAGTGGTTCCCCGAAAAATGACAATGATTATCGAACATTTTAATTACAATATTTACACGCCTATCAACACGGACAAAGCTGTTTGTTCGCGGCACGCTTGTCCGAGGCAAATGGACGATTACACGTCGATTATCACTCGCTCGCTTGCCTCGTTGTCGTTGATGGAGCGCGAACATTCCGCCGTCCCCCTCTGCCGTCCTCCCTACTCACCCCCCACGCTGTCGAAACTATACCGTTGTTAATGGAATAAGATAGCGCGTGAAATAACAGCCACGGCAAATTCGCTCGCGGAACAAACCGTTCATCAATTCCGATTGAAGTATTGCGAGCGAACGGCCGACACAGGCCACCGAAGGATAGTAATAGGGGTTGTAAAAGGGTGGCGGGATAAATGCCGGGGCTCATCTGCCGCGATGTGGCATTTCGAACTTGCAACCCCCGAAGAGCTCCCTCAAGATTGAATGGAAGTGGTTGACATTATTTTATCGGAGCAACGGGAACGTTTATCGTTTAGTGAGATTTCTCTAGCAATCTTGATCACGATACAGGTCCTAAGGAATATATTTATTGAACTATTTATTTGCATAATTCAAGACCGTTATCGGGGAAACGGTAGGACATGTAGCTGTGTTATTAAATATCAATAGTATCATGGCGAGTTCGAGCGAATGTATGTATTGGTTTAAGACGATTCCGAAGTGGTTGGATTTGATATCAAATTATTTCGCGTACCGGAAACTCGATACAAAAGTTCGTGGATCTCCGAAACCCGATACAGGTGAACCTACATCCTTCGAACCCATTACCTCGGACTCGGGAAACTTAATAGAAGCTGCTTTGAAGTCAAGACTGCTGGTCAAAGTCATCTGAGCATAAGGAACTCGATAGAGAACGCGAGAGGGAAATACTTTTTAAAGACTTTTAAGTGACTATAATAGAGACTCGATGGATTAGAAGCGTTCGGCGAAGTCTGAAGAATCAGTGCCAAATTCCACACCTTCAAAATTGACGGTATCGGGTGCAGCAAGTCAGAGGTCAACAGGATTGGTTTGCACATGTTCAGAATCAACAGCATTGTGCTCGATCGAACCATCGTTATCTGTATCGAATTTCTCGGGTTTTGTATGTATGTACTGTATTGCGTTCCACGAGTTCGACATTTTCTGTGGCACACGGACGTAGAATCGCCAATATTGAACTAGCTGTTCATATTAACTCGTTCTCTCTTGGACAAATCAACGCAAAACAACGAGAAAATGCTCGATGTAATGAAAAGATAAGAAAGTCCTCGGTTACAAAATAAATCCTAAAATGTATTTATTTCATATTTCTATATTACGCGTCTCTGGAAATGCAGCAAAGGAACAGTTCACAGAACTCGGACCATTTTACGATCTAAAATAAAGTCTTCTTATCCTCGAGGATTACTAGTGTACGTTAAAGATTAACCTTTCTAGGGTCGTACCGACCGCTATAGTGCTCATTGCTCACGGACAAACTTGGCAATATTGCCTGACATGTTAGTTGTATGAATAAAACTTTTTCTAAAAAATACCTTGCAGAGCTAAATTGCTCAAAACTGAATTGCTAACTAAATTGCAGAAAATTGAACCGATCGAGTCGGCTTTTTTCATAAATCGCCCTTTCCGAAGTTAGCGCAATAACGATGCAAGATTATTACAGTGGGCGATAGGATTTAGCCGGTGCCAGCGTCAAAGTGTTCAATTCCAGAGTCATGCCCGCAGTCATCGATCGGCAAATAGCTGTTCGAAACGCGGTATAATCGAGGGTCCCGAATCCGCGAAAAAGAAAGGACCACAAAACAAATAGCAAGTTATTTCCCTTGGATTTCTTCCGGTGGGGGGATCGATCGGTAATCGTGGATCGGAATCGACGCGTCCCGCGAGTCTTCCGTCTGTAACCGCAACGCGATCGTGCTCGGGCCAGCGAAACCACGCGAAAATCGCACGCACACGCGTGCGCCAGCTCCGCACGCATCCCCGTATTTACCTTGTGGTTTCAATCGTAGCTTATTTAAATAGAAATCACACGCGGCTCGGCCGATCCAGCGACGATTATCGCCTCAGCCGATCTTCGAAGCATGCGGCTCGAAGACTTTCGATCTTGAAACCCTAAATGGGCTTACCGAGACAGTTATCGTTTGCATCATAATTGCGGCGAAGTGTGATTCGGTGGTGCGACTCGGAGCAGATCGGGACGGTCGGATGAGCACCACTGTTCCCGAGCCCTTTGTGCTCACGGATAACGATCATTATGCGATCGTAATGGCGCGAGATTGTCGGTCTATACTCGGGTCCACTCGTGTAAAGCCACCACACCCGGCCCATACGGCCGTGTTGTAAACCCACCTTCATCGCCGCGATGTATCAATTTCTCAGAAGACACGATCGCCGGATATAATAATCTGCGAGGCTCGATCGATCGGTATCGATCCGGCAACCTGCACGATATTGCACGAGGTGACGCGGCGATACGAACCTGCAATCCTCTCGATGCACTCTGCTTGGCTTCAGTGCACTCGATTTTTCCAATCATTCCTCGGTTTTTGAGCCAATGCAGATCAGTCGCGAGAGGAGGAATTTCTTTGGCTCGGCTGAAGATCTTTTTTTACTAAAATCGTACTTGTACTTAATTTTAGCTTTATATATTGCTGATTGCAATTGAAAATTTGGATTTCATTTTATTTAGAAATATTGTGATGAGAATGCAGGCAAGAAATAACGAAATTTTGTATTTTTCTAATATTTGTAACGTCGAGTATATATTTGAAAAAGGTGTTTTCGTTTCCACAGACTTTTTGCGAAGGAAGAATTAATGACTGGCAACGATGGAATGTTCCGAGCAGAGAGCGAAACAACATCTGCTAATATAGAGCGCAGCTCCAAAACATGAACTTTGTTCTAATAACGTTTAATTTACTTTGACTGAATCCGAATCGTCGTAAATTATACGGAATTGCTGGCTGCGTAGCTCGCGGTTGAAAGCGGCATTCCAACGTCTAAATCAACGCACGTGTTCGGATACAACTGCACGCTCAAAAGATGCGTTTCCGCCGTTGGATGCGATCGATAACGACGCGAGTGCACGTATATGTATACATCCAACAGCTGCGTAAATTTCCTAGCGGACGATAAAACTCCCCCATTCATGGAGAATTACGAACCTGGTTACAATGTCTCCGCCACCGTTTCTGTCGTCGGATTTGTAAACGTTATGTTGTCAAAATCTTTCTACAAACATGCCGAACTCGACCGTAAATCTCCCACCAGTTGCAAACTAATTCTTCGTAGTAGCAAATTATGTCTTGAGACTCGTTTAAAAAAATTAATTCATTTAGAAGATTTAAATACTGCGAGCATTCAATTTAGATATTCCATATTGTACAATACTTCTAAAATAACGTTAAAAAAATGTACTTTTCCATTCTTTTGTGTACAAACTAAAAAATCTCCAATTCAGATGCCGTCCTTGAATCTGACGGACACTGCTTTTTATTCAAATCTCCTTGGCAGCCTCATCGTCCAGTTCCAATACCCGACACGATAAATGACGTCCCAAAAAATGAAGACATTACAGAAGCTGAAGCGACGGAGAGGGAGCTAAGGACAAGGGGCAACGTTGTAGGCGTAAACTTCATTTCGCGAAGTGAGGTACTCGACCCGAAGACGAATCATGGCGTTCTTCTCCGCGGACGAGCTGTAAAAAGCAAAAGTTCCTCGTGGCGTGACCTCGATTAAGGCCGTTCCTTTCGCGTTGGCAATCTTCTCGAGGTCAGGCCCGATGTCCATCGACGGGGGCACAGCTAGTTAATTCGCGACGCCGGGGCATCATGGGGACCCCACGTGACACGCCGCACAATGCTTCAGAATGTGACTCGAGCGTGGCGGGGTACGGGACCCCCCCTCAGCAAAAAGTTAATTCATTTTCTGCGTTTTTACCCCGATACCGGAATAGTAGTTCCCAGGGGCTCTCATTTCCCTGCCGGGTTCCCCGTTTATTATTTTCGCACAAAAATTATTTTCGATGACAAAACAATACTCGAAAGGTTAGGAACCACTACAAGGCAGGAAATCACGTCCGATATGTCAGCTGTCAAGATATACGAGAATTTTGCGATTTAATATAAGGTTTAGCAATAACTAGACAGCGTATCTTTATGCAAAATAAAAATTTTATGCCCGAAATGCAGCAAACTCGAGTGAAACTGGAGTTCATTTGCTTTCGTAATATGTTTAATACGTTGAAATTAATATAATAGTATTATAAAATTCTACTAATGTTTTTACTGTTTTAAATTACGCCTACTCGTTTTTGCCATAAATGCATAAAATCCGTGTTGTCTGGTAATAACGCTCTACACGAAAAACGAAACACGCCTATCGATAAAATCATGATCGAAAGCAAAAGATTTCTAATACCATTTCATTTTTGCATCTCTGTTCAACGTTGGGGGAGGAGAATGCTTGTTCGCATGATCGACGATTTCTCAATTTCGCGCGAACCGACGAAGAACGAGCGATCGTCATTAACCGCGGCGCGTTTGTTTCGCCACGGACATTTACGCGTTGTCAGAAAATTGTACACTGTCGCGCGACATCGAATAATGGATCGTGTTACCTGTAAATTCGATTAATTCTCACGAGCGCCGCTTCCGTTGTGTTTTATTCGCGCTTGTGTTTCCCCGGGCCCCGCGTGTTACACGAGAGCTGTATTATCAATCTTACAAATTAATCTGACATTCAATGAATTTCCGTCGCGATTTTAACGTGATCATCGAGGTCCGCTGTCAAGTCACAACTCGCCGAACACGTATTGTCGGATTTGTTTGAACACACGATTCATTGGCGCGGGAATAACAAACTTCGCTAGATAAGATACTGTTATTCGATGGAGGATACCGAAGTCTCAACGGAGAAGTTAGAACAATTAGTTTGCAGTGGTTCTAACATTGTTAGTGGTTCGAGTAAACATGCATGGATATTTATAGCGAGAGCATTCGAAATTGTTATAAATTCGAACGGGAAGCCGGTGGTGGTTTGGCAATGGCGGTAATAGCACTTTAATAGCGTCGAGGCCTATCATTTTCTAAATGAATTTCGCCGGGGTCTGCGATGCGTCATAGTTTCGAGTTTCGTGCGCCATAAGGTGCGAGGGACCGAAAACGCAGGTGTAGCCGACAGATGGTATCGGTGGCTGTCGGTCGATTGAAGTTTACGGGGAATTGTTAATTCCATTATACGCGGCGTCGACGTCTTAATGAAGTATGATAATTGAATCGGCGTTATGAGGATCGCACGTTGATCTTGGATCAAGCGGAAGGGTATCGTCGATTGAAATTCTATCGGTCGATCAACGAGTTATCGCGATACAAAAGACAGTCGTAATCGTTTCGATGATACAAAATATTCGAGACGATTATTGTCGAGAGCTTTTGTCGGGCGAAATCACGCGATGAATGGAATAATAAACAGCACGGAGTGGGGAGGTCGGAGAAAGAGCGGTAGAGGGGTGGGAGAGAGAAAGAGAGGAGAAAGAGGGTGGCTCGGGCGGAAGGAAGGAAACGCGGCTCCTTCTGGCTGCTTAAAAATCCCAAAGAGTAAAGCAAACCGTAAACAGCCACATTAATTCAACGATATGGCCCTTAAAATGCGCCCGCGTGGGAATGGAGTGCGGTACTAATTAAAATCTCGAGCATAAACTCGCGATTCAAACGCGTACAACGAAGAAGGCGGGAAAAGACTTTTGATCGGCCTCCCTTCGTCCTTCGTTACGCGAAATGAGGGGCAAGCATACACTGCGGCCCACACCCTTTGTTTTCCGAATGCAAATAAGTAGCCCTCCGCCACTCGTCTCCCTCGTTCACCCCTATCTTTCCGTCTCTCTCGCGGCATAGCGAGCTCCTGTCTCTCGTTCTGGAACACCCTCTCGTTTCCTGGCACCCTCTCTCATCTTTCCTTCTCTCTCGCTCTATCTCCCTCCACAGTCTCCCTCCAGTGCCCCCCCCCCCCGTTCCTCCATCTCGTCGTGAATACACTCGGCACTCTCACACCGCGAAACGCACAACAGGCCGCATGCATATTCATACGTGGGCCACGGCTATGTGTGCACGAGAGGTTATTAATTAACCGGAAGCCTAATCAAGGCTCGTAGTCGAAGAGGGTAGCAGTCGCTCCGCATCGTTGAAACCCCTTCGAAATTGCGAAGCCACCGTGCAGGTGACGCGCTCTGTGTTTGATCGACTCGGACGGGGACAGATATGCGAGGTAGCGCCTGTTTGCCCTGCCGATCCGCGATCGACGATTTTTGACTCGGCGAGCCGGGGATTATGCTGTTCTACTGCCAGAATCGACACTGGAAATTTCCAACGCTCGCGGGAAACTTGAAAATATACATCGGCTAATATTTTCACTATTTTAATATCCAAGACGACGCTGTATTTTCTGCGGAATATGGTGTAGAAGTACGGGGTGCAGCGGGTGCATTTTCCGTAATAAATTTTCGTGGGGTTACAGGTTCGCGGGGCTCGGCTGTTCCAATTAAGAGCGGGCGGTGCGATCGGATGAATCAGGGTTGCCGAATTCCTGCTTTCCAATCGGGCCGATTGGCCGTGGCATTATTTCGATCGATTAGAAAGCGAGGCTTCGGCCCGGTCCGGGTGCAGTTTCGGTGGCGAGGCATGGCGCGGGGGTAGTTGCGCGGCTCTTTCCCGTGTAATCCGATGGATTAGTCAATTATGTATACCGGTTGCGTCTCCGTGCATTCTGGGACAGGTCACTCCGGATGAGCAAACACACACCGGGGAAGAAGAGCACAACGCCCGGTAAAGGATCGTGCCGATTCGCGGGACGACCAGCATAGGATGAGAGGTTGAAATGGGGGAGGGGGGTGGTTGTGAGGTGGTGGATAGAGGGGATTGGGGGGTGAATCGACGCGTGGAAGGGTGGCGAAGAGGGGTAGACTAGTTGGGGGTGGGTGAACGGGAAGGGGCGAGGAGGGGGCCAGCGAGTAAGGGGTTAGGGAGCAGGGGAGGAAGAACCAAATGAAAAAGAGCCTTTGTGTTTGGGATTCCTGCGCAGCGAGAGAGAGCCGAGGGACCGAGAACGAACCGGGAGGGATGCAACTGCAATTTGTACCTCTTACTGTCCGCGGGAAGAATAGGTATTGTCTTGCAGGAGAGAAACGAATTGAGCTTCTATGAAGCCCGGCGTGCGAATGGGAATCGATATTTTTAATTTCAGTAGAAGCCAAACATCTACCGACTCGCTCCTCCGACTGCCGCGGCCATCTTCCGCCCACCGACCGCCGCCCCCTGACACACGTGAGCGTCATAGCACTCGCGTTCCCGTTTAGGGCACCCCGTGTTGCTGTACACAATCTTCGATGTTACATGTTCAATCATTTTATCAAGTAATTTCATTCTGCTCGCAAACAATGATCAGTAGGTGCATATGCCTCGTTGCCAGGATGCTGGAATGCCTTCAAGACTTCGATTAACGGTCGAATCCTCCAAGGAAACAATTCCGCGTCTTTTCAAAACCTGCTGTGTCGCAAAGGGTTAATTCGCAGCGTCCCCCGACGAAACCCGACGCGAGTTATGCGAATGCACGCGCCGGCCCCGCGGAACAATCGGATCGTTTCGATTAAGAGTGCCTTGATGACTTCGCCTTTTCAGAGAACGGGGTTTTTCTTTCCACGTTTTGTAAACGGTCCTTCGGATAATGCCGAGTTCCCTCCCCCACCCCTCTCTCACTCCTCTGGTGTACTCCGCCCCCGCACAGTTCCACGCTGCACCGTTGCATCGTACTGATTGCTCTCCGCTGCGCTCTCTCAGCGGAGAAAGTTAAGCAAATTGCGAATGAATGTTCGCAATTTAAGGTCAATTGGAGTTCCAGCTTCATTGAAATATGGGACAATTTCGTCTCGTTTCGCTGCAGCTCCCGATATTAAGAAACTCGTGGGGGAGCGGCGGGGGAGGCGGTGATGGGGAACGCGTTTCCCTTTCTTCGGCAGTTCATAATGGAATTACTCCCGGCGGAATTGCGCTTATTGCAGTAACTCGTTTCGTTCGCGCGTTTAAGTGTAGATTAAGCAATTGTGTCCCGAGGAATTACACCGAAACGTTTGCGTTAATCGAGTCCCCCCGTAATGAGCGTCTAATGCATCGCAGTTGCGAGCGAACTGCGCCTCCTCCTTTCCGACGATGCTCCGCACCCTGCACTGCAGAAATCTTCAATAATATTTAGCAGAGAACCTCTTCGATTACACGCTCTGTTCTCATCGATTTCAGTTTCCTGCATTGCCACATTTCCAACGATTTCCTAGTTCAATGTTGAGAATTCGCTAATATTTCGGTAATACTAGTTACCAATGAGAATAGAATGCAGTTTCGGTTCTACCGCATCGCAGCTGCAAATATACGAAACAAGATACGCGTATAAACAATTGCGTAGTCCAGTCATTTTTAACGCTGAAACACATCTTCGATCTCAAGGCGCGTCAATATTTGATCGATATTTTTCTCTTCGCCGATATCTCGAAGGTGAAGATAGCAATTCCTCGAACTGCAAGATACAAGGCTGACTCTAACAATCGACATTACAATTGTAATAATACCGCAAGATCAATGTAACAAACGTAAAATGTTCGCAAGAAAGGAATATACCCGAGACTTTTCATTTTACTTCCAGCTTCGTGGATCGTCGGAACTAAGAAATCGTAGATGATTTTTTTGGGCCATTAAATTCTTGTTTGGTTTATTCCGGGAGTTTCTTGAAACACTCCGAGAGAGTCCAAGAAACTCCTACGACTTGTTCCAAAGTCCCGGAATCCAAGAGAAGAAGTAAAACTGATCCCGAACGTCTTCAACTACGAAAGAGAAGAAGATACTTATCAGGTCGCCGATAAAACGTTTACTTTTCACTGAAATATTCAATGACCTGCAAACATTATCTACCTAACTCGGACTTTATATGTTCGGTCGCGAAAATATGTCACGACGAATTCGAAACGTTCGATTCAAATTCGTTTCGTGGTAATCGAGAAATTCTTAGCTCAGCTTCTGAGCACGACGCTGTTCGATGGCGAGCGAGCAATAGATAGCGGCTAAACGTTTACGACAGGAATCGACCTAATGTACATGTTTGCCAGAAGTATCGAGATATCTACCCCTCTATCCTTCGATCTCACGATGATAAGACATTGTGCATCATCCGACGCCTTGTCCCTGCGGAGGACAAGCTGATAAGCCCGAAAACTTGCTCGCCGGTAGTAATAGGGAACGAGGGGTCAAGGCTTCGCTTGCATTAGCCTGATGGACCTAACCCATCGAGCCAGGCTCTGAACAAATTTTTATTGCCTCTTAACAAGAACAATTTTTAATTCTTTTCTTTCTGAAGCTATAGCAAAAATTCAGCGTAGTTGGACGTCCATAGAAAAATTGGTCAGTTTCGCGCAATCTCTAGATTTGATGAATTTATAAGAAAAATGAGTTGGCGTAGTCTGAACCAATCAAACAATGTGTCAAACCTCTTTTGATTCGGAAAAATATTCAAAGATCCAGAGGGGGGATCTAAATCTATCTTGAGCGTCGGATCGAATCATCTCGTTTCGTGGTTCGGATGCGAAAGGGCAGAGTTCGTTTGGAGAATCCAAGCCGAAAGAGAGATAAAGATTGAGGGAGGGCGGAAAACAAGGAGTACACAGGTTCAATAGGGCGAGGCACGAACGGCGCCGGGATGATTTCATTCCCCATAACTGACCGTTCCCCCGGGATTATTATTTTTTCATCAAGCCCCGAAACGAGGGAACAAGGGAGGGGTGAAGAGAGGAGAGCAGAGAGAAAGAGAGAGAGAGAGAGAGAGAGAGAGAGAGAGAGAGAGAG
>CM052200.1:8139462-8421342 GCA_028455805.1 Lasioglossum figueresi | reverse complement strand
GGGGGAGGAGGGGAGGGACAGGGTTTCGGTTGAGGGTCCAGACGAACGGACCACCCCAAGAAATTGCATCTCCAGGGCCAGCAGTCACCCCTCCCACTACCGCCGACCTTCGCGAAATATATACGAGCCGGCAAATTGAAAACTAGCGATCGGCCCGCCTGAATAAAATATCGTTTAAATTTATCGTAACACCTGGTATATCGGAACTCGACCACGCTCTACCCCCGGCTGAGTGCCTACGTTATATCGACGCTTTCTCAGACCACGATTGCACTCGAAACGTGACGGCGAGAACCTGACGCACGCCCACGCCTTTTTAGGATGCCAGCCGAAATTCTGCGAGACGCGGTCTTTCCGATTTAAGTGCGTATTGTCTCGTAAAACATTTTTTACCTCTATCTCTTGTGAATTATCCCAATTGCATTTGACAATATAAAGAAGGAGCTGTTATTTTGTGCGCACAAAGTGCGCAATAGGTATTCTGTCGACACGGCTAAGTGTATGATAAGGATACTGTATGCACAGGTGCAGATCTGTGAATTCTTTGTTAAGGAGAAGATTGAACTCTGTGTCCATTCTTGTACCGTCTAGATAAATTGCAATATATGTATAAATTTTAGCAGAATTGTCTTTGAAACACACAACGATTAAATTCAAGGAATCCAGACTGTTATCATTATCTCGTGGAAATGACTCAGGCCTCTGATCGAATAGCTGACGCCGGTGTCGTTATGCGCACCAATAACGACATTATCGCCGAGCATCAACGTCGTTTATCCAAAAGTGAAAGTGTACCTTCGAACCATGACATTCGCGGAGCGGATGGGACGAGGAACGCTTAAGGATACCCTCGGCTAAGTAAATTATTAAACGATATTACACCCGGTATCCAGCCATTATACCTTAAACGCCGAACCCACATAATACCATTCTTATTTCCGTCATTACCCGCAATTTGATATCGATCTTTCCATCAGCCTGTATACCGTGGCCACCTAAGGGCTAAATTTACTTCAAGGCTGCCGTATACAGAGGTGCCTGATTTGCGATGACCGTGATCTCTCAATGCTATACGCGTCAGCATCAAATATTCAACGGAGATACGTCTCGCGATTGACGTGTCGTGGACTCGTTCCTTAATCGATCGCCAGTCTAATTGACTTCCTTTTCGATCATACTATTCTGACACATCCGCCCCTATGCATAAATCAGTTAGCTTGAAAAAGCACTACTTCAAATTTGTAATAAACGTTTTCGAAGGTTCGACGGAAAAATTATCTACACGGTGTTTCTTTTCATTTTCATTTTAGAAATATAATCGAGCAAGCGTTGAGATAATTTTGACACCTGCTATAAGATGTATTTTATTTACAAGACAAAAATGGTGGAAGGTTAATTGCCCCGGACACGATTTTATTAAAGACAGTTTAATAAACGCGATTCCTTCCTTGCACTGCAGTTTCTTTTTCCTCTACGGGAGAAGAAAATTACGCCGGCAACGAAAGAAATGGAGAAAGAGAGAGAGGGAGAATGAAGGAGCGAGTGCAATAAATTAAATCAGATTTTCAATCTTACGAGGTACACGCGTGTGTCCTGACCTCGGCTCGCGGTCGCGAACGAGAAGACCGTGAACAGAAACGCGGTGCTCAACGAGGCCGTGCTCGTTGAATCACCGGTATTGACCGACACCGTATAATATAACACGCTCATTAAGAAAACACATATCATTTAAGGGGTATATATTACAAAATTATGCGAAAGAGAATAATTATCGGGCTCCGTTCGCAAATAATATTCGGACCGAGGAAACGGAATCGCGAAACGAAACCTGTCTACGTTAAAATTTTGTGTGAAAAAGGTTTTCAGAAATTTCCCGTCGATTAAAATTGCATTCTTATTCGCGCTTGTAACGAAGATTTTCGAAATACGTTTTCTAAATTCATGCGAGGACAAAATATTTTTTCGTACGTATAGGTAGGAATTGACTGCATACTTTATTCATAAGCATTATCTTCAAAGCAGTAATGGTAGTTTCCTCGGTGAATTCTTTTGAACAGCACGTTCATGTTTTTAAAATTTCCGCTTATCCGAAGGAAACGTGCATTGTAGATCGAACAGATAAGACGACCGAGTAAATAGAATCTGAATATGAGGGTGACTATCCTTTTCGTGCGCAGGTCTATGTAAACGTCGCGATTGAAAAATGAACGCGTAGAATGCTGAGGATATGTGGACGTAATCGAGGTCAGCTGGTTTCTTGAAAGAACAGATAAAAGTGTTATGTATGCAACAATATATAGGGTGGTTAAAAAGTTGTGCTGAAAATTTCGTATTGCACACCTCCTTAGGCGGCGACGTTCTACAATTAGTAAAGTTCTGAAACGATTTTTATTGAATCGGTAAACGATTCGAAAAATTCAAGAATATTGTTCTATTTTCTTTAATGCAATAAAGTCATTAAGTCATGCGATGATTTTTATTTTTATTTTTAAGGAGCGCATCGCATAATTCTGTTCGCAGGTCCATCAAGCCCGAAAGAATCGTGCGAGTGTCTTCGCCGGGTTGGGCACCGCTTCAAGGAGTATGTGTCGGGGGTGGTTATTTTAATTACTGTCCGGCGGCTTTAAATTAAAGAGCCGGGTTATTCCGGTGCCGACCAACCCCTCTACTCTTCCTTCTGCTTCGGTGACTGGTAAGCACATAGCCTCCCTCGTCGGGGCGGGCTCTCTCTTCTATCTTTCTCCTTCGTGTAGGAAAGGCCCTCAGTCCGGCCACCACCCCGGGTCTCTTCTTCTTCTCTTCGTTAGGTAACTCACCGTGCGTGGACCGACATTACGGCCGCCATTCTTTACACCCGGCCAAGTGGCGAGGTTATGTTTGACGCTAACCGGGTAACCGCGCTAAATTGTCTAAACTGCGCCAGATTAAGCGAGGCTGCCCTGGCCGTTCAAACACCGGGGTGCGTCGGCACCCCTTCTATCCAGAAATTAACCAACCCTCAGCCCTTAGCCCCACCCCCTCCCTCGTGTCGAACCTGGGCAAGTCACGAAGAATTCCAGGAATTGTTTCATTTCGCTGCGAACAGACCGGAGAGGCCGAACAGCGTGGGTACACGTTTTCAAGGAGTCCGTCCGTGGATCCGCTGTATTTTACGCGGAACCGTTTGTTCTGCCGATTGGAAACGATTTAGAAATTCATGCGAGGTGCGTAAATTAAGTAGTTAGACTGATGATTTTCAATTTTTTTTTATGAATAAGATATAGTTGCGGTTGTTCAACATTACCGTTAAAAATCAAAAAATTGTTGAAGCGCTAAAAAAATTGCTTCTCGCCGGCTTCCGAAGTGAAACCGTGTTCGATTAGGTGACGAGAGCCGTTGTCTTTCGACGCGTGGATTTTAATAGACCGGTAGGGACAGTTTCCTGCGGCGCGGCGGTACGCAAATCGGCCTGTGGCCGCGTTTCCTTTTACCTCTTCGACGGCGTGCACGAAGTCAGACGACCACGGCGATATTCTAATGTATTGTAATAAGGTTCGAGGGGAAAGCTCCTCGCGCGAGAAACCATTGGCCCATTTTCGCTTAAGACCGCCACCGATTGGCCGTCCGCAGGAGAAACACTGCATTATGTATGTTCCCGTTATCTCCGGCCCGAGAACGCTTCAACACACAGATTACCAGCACCTTCTGTTCCTCTCCATTTCGTTTCTTTGCTCGGTTCTCTCTGTCCTCGACTCTCAATCCATATCACTCTCTCCCTCCGGCCTAAAAATAATACCTGTGTTTGCTACTTTTTCAACGTACCGAACTCGACAAAAACCATTTCATTTCACTTCGTCCCGTGGACATTCGCGGTCCGTAGTATATTTTCTACCGTTCGTACTTGCTCAAATCCTTCTTCGCGTGTTTTAAACTGTTTCAACTCTTAAAAAATCTGTCGTTTTATTCGACAGCGATATTCAAACCAGGCAGATTTTCTATACAGAAAAACGTAAAATAAACGTGATTACTCGTAGAAAAGTTAATCTGTTCTTAATGTGTTGCTAATTTTAGCGACAGTGAAAATTGGTTTCTTTGCTGCTTTTAGTGGTGTCTCGAGATCACGAAGAAAGCACCCCTTGATCCACCCACACACCCTCCAGCTCACTGTTAGCTCGTTTCCGAGCGTGGTTCTCGGTAACAGAGACGATCGTGGCTCGTTCCCTCGTTAGCGTTCTCAGCTCGAAGAAGAATGGTCTGATAGAGACTTATCGAGCACTATCGTCGTCCCCCACTAATTTTCACCCCCTCCATTGGTTCACCGGAAACACCACCCACACTCCGTCAGTCGTCGTTTCCTTTTCCACCGGAATCGAATCGAGCCACCAGAGATTCCCGATACGGGTGGTAAACACGTTCGGGATTAGTATCGCCGATTCCATTGTCCGATTGCGTTCCTCGGATGGGATGAACCGGGATTTACGATTCCTGCTCGGAGCCGGGACGGTATAAGTGTTCTTTATTCTATCAAAGAAGTTCCGGCAAGACACTCTCCACGGTCACAGGGATGTTTTCTCTTTGTCGGGATCCTGGGGAAGAGAGGACACGGGGTTTGGGGATTCTCGGTTCTCTCTTCGAGATCTACTCGCGTGGGCGTGCCTTCTCTTCCTACCACCGAGTACATCCACTTTGGATTCTGCTTATGGCTGTGTACAATGTATTCCTAAATGCTCTGGCACCGTTATCGATCGCTACTACCACGAATGGAAATCGTAGAATCGAACTGGGGTAGAATTGTTTTCGCGATGGCCAGAGCAGAGCTGAGTTTATGATGTCGATGCTTCGGAGATCATCGAGTGAATTGGTTGAACCGTGTGCTGAGTAGCGGTGAACTTCTTAGGTGCACTTCGGGTAATTTTCGATGTGGGTGCGGTAGCGCGTGGAAATTTTAACAGATTGGTTGCCAAGTTTTTGCTTGTAGATCAAACTTCACTGATGGGGATCAAATTAATTTAGATCGATCCGTCGTTCCAAGGTTATTCGAGGGTTGCAACGTTTTCAAAGAAGTTGCACAAATTTCATAAATGACAGTGCCACTAACAAACGTAACGGGAGCCGAAAATAGCGAGTCCGGTCTCCCCAGCAAAAACATTCATCGTGCATGAAGCTTCTTTCTTGGTCCAGGTCGCTTCTGCCGGCGAAGGGTTGCTTTAACGTGGCCGAAGTCTGTCCGAGAGTAGTGATTCCACGGGGTTGTCGGTGTGGGTGGCTGGCTAGCAGGCATGGTCCTCCTACTCTGTCGACGGAAGGGAGGGCACTCGATGTTTAATACATAGGATAGTGGCGATATTGCGACACATAGAGGGGCTCGCAGCAGCTCCATGTCTCGGTGACAGGGTGCGAAGTCGCAGCGGCCTCCTGGCGGGACGCGGCACTCAACCAGGGAAGTGTTGTCGGGCTTTTCAGGAGCTTTCAAGTGCTTTCGCAGTTGCCTCGAGTGCCGTAAGAGGCTTTCAGAAACGGAGGCAGAAACGGGCTTTTTAATAGGGCCGAGAAGGGCTCCTCTCGCTCCTTCCACGAGCCTTCCGTTTTTCTCTTTCTCTCATTTTTTTCCCTTCTATCTTGTCCTCCAGCTTCCGCCGACGTCCTCCCCCTGCGTCCTCCTTCTCCGTCACCACCACCTCCTTCTCTTCCACCTTCTCTCCAAGCCGGGCCTCACCCTACCGACACTCTTCCTCGAGCACGAGGCCAAACGATTTCGAGGTTATCGATACGAAACAGAACCCGTGTTTCTCCGCAATCGGTTCTAAACAGATAACACCGGATTCCGGGGACATTTGTGAATCGCGACGAGGGTAATTTTCGAGCCGGCTGCGCGGGCACGAGTTCCGCAACTTCTAATTAGAAACCGCCTGTTTGTTTAAACGCGTTGGCCCGCGTCGTTCGTCTTTTGATTGCGATTCCCGCTCGCTTTTCTCCGCCATGCTCCTACCACGAGTACCGTGCCATTTTTCGAATTTCTTGTTCACCCTCACGAAAATCGACAATACTCTTCGCATGTACTTATGAATCTTTTGGCTCCATAACCATTTTTTACTTGAGTCAGGGAAGCCTGGTCTGTCGTAGGAATTTTTCTCTTCGTTGAAAAAATTATACATCAAAAATTATAATTATCCAAGGATCGATCATCGTGGCTAGAAATTTGGTCTCGATTAAAAAAATTCGCAAAGCAGCGAACCGCCGTGGCCGTTCGTTTTATCCCTGCCGAAAACGGTGACCGTTTCGGAATCGCAGTTTGATCCCGGTGTACGTCGATAGATCGCGGTTCGGAATCGACTCCGGGTTCGGTTTATGAGCTCCTCACGCCGCAATAAAATGCGTATCCGTGGGTCGTAAAAGTGATTGCGCGGCCGCTTGATTTCTGATTTCAAGTGATTGGTACTATTTCTGGAGGGCCATTATGGAAATGTCACTGATGGGAGAGAGGGCCAATTGAGTTCTCGATTGATGGACTGCTCGAAAGGTGCTCGAGGATCCGTCTGCCCCGGGGATGACTTTGCCAGTCGATCGGTTGCTCCGCGCTTTAAGAGCTTTATGTGCCTATTTTGCCGAAGCATCATCGTCTTGAAACGCTGGTATAAATTATCTTTGTTACTTTTATTTATAGCCTTCGACTCAATTAAATCTCCGTCCTGGTGTATATATTTCTATGTTCTACAGCGTTGCCACGAGCCTCCGATCAACGGCGGACAGACAGCAAATAAAATGATAAAATATGTATATTAATTCCGATTGTGTCATCGGGGCTGCAGATATTTCTGTGTCCCATTAGAAAAGCTCGTCAAAAGGCCCCGTCTCTCCCGCGTTTGAATACGAGCCAGGAAGCGTCGCGTCGTAAATCTTCTAGTCTCTTTTAGAATTCCGATTGTTCCGCGCATTGACTGCAAATTTCCCTGCATAATGCAGCCAACTATTTCAATGTTGCCATCGGATGTTTAATTAACCGCTGAACCATTACGTAGTCGAGAGACTACGGCGTTAAGTGGAGTCGGATTTGGCCCGCGGTTGGGTCAGACGCCATGCTTATCGCTCGCTATACTCTGCAAGCTAGAAATAAGACACCCGCGCACTCTTCCTCCATTTCTTCACACTTCTTACATGATATTCAACAAACATAAAGAACGTTACTAATTTATAGCTGACCGCATCTTCGAAGAATATCATCATATATAAATTATAACTTGAAATAGCGAGTCCGCCCAGGAGTATCAAACGTCTCGTTTATAAACGAGCATAATTTCTGCAGTTAGAAGCGAGTGGAAAAATTCGAGAAAAATCGAGGAAACAAAGAACGATTTTCCCCGACCATCAAACAAGGGAGACCCTTTAATTTTCTCTTCTGATTTCGAGAGGGCGTTACGTTCGAAACGGCGTTGTGCAGCGCCGTTGTAGCGCGCATTGTACGAATTTCGCGCGAACCGGGAATATTTCTTAATTACGTTACAGCGGAGCGTCGAGTGGTGTGTTATATTTAAAACCCGACGGTCTCCTCTCTCTTTTCTCCGAGTTGCCCGGGACGGTATCCTAAAATTGAGGGAAACTTCGGCGCGTCCGTAGCGCGAAAATGTTCGCTTTCTTCGGGCGTCGCGATAAAACGCCGTGCCGGGTACGGTACGGAAATGTAACGCATTGTTTGACGCGCGGCCGGGGGAATACAGAAGCTTCGTTCTTTCTTTAATTAATTACGATTCACGGGGGCCGCCGGGGGGCCCGTCGGTGCATTGCGAAAAATTATAATTAATCGCAATTTTCATTAACGCGCCGGCGCGCGGAATTCAACGGCGGAACGAAAACGAGGGAGCGAGAGAGGCGACGTGGGAAGAGGAGGTGGAGGGCGAAGGGGAGGAAATATCAAGAAAACGGCCGCTCCACGAAACATTCGGCGAAAGAAAAGCATTCCTTCGCGAACGGAGAGCGCAGTTGTTCGTTCCGAGCGCGCGCGGAACACGTGATTAAAAATGCCCGGTGTAACGGCGAACGAAAGATTTTCCTTTTCTTCCCCCGGGCCGAGGGAAAACCAGACGGATGAAAGCCGGTCGGCCACTTCGTCATGTTTGCCACGGTGCATTCCGCGGGTTTATGTAACTGCCGCACTGCCGGAGAATTTAATGTTGTCCCACGATCTTCTGTCCGAAATCTTTCGGATCGATTCGTATCAAACTTATTATCTTTTATATACGTGGACGGTGGAATTATAATATTTCTCTGCACTTCAACGTTAAGTTTTGCGAAATTGCATAACGACTGCAAGAATACATTTGTTGTAGAATCGAATGTCAATAATTCAATCTAATTCTTGAAATATGAACGTCCTAATTTCCTACACAACGGACAAAGAAATCAACAGAGACAATTTCCAAAGTCCAAGATGCACCCCAATCGCAACTAAATAACTACACGGAGAAGAAGTCCCATAAACCCGAGCCAGCCTGTATCTTCCGTTTTATTCCGATGACTGTAGGAGGCCGGAAAAAGGAGAACTACGCACCGTATAAGTCGAAGGGACCGCAGCGAAGTTTTGTTAAAGGAATTAGTTTAATATCGGCCGGGTTTCGCGTTCCCGCCGAACTTTCCCGCGTCTCGCAATCGTATTTCGTACGGATAAAATGCCCGGGCGCGGCGGTAGAGTGAAAAATGCAAGGTAGTTTTAATATTCTATGGCACAAAAAAAAAAAGAAAAAGCAAGAAAATATAGTGGATAAGGAGAAGGAAAAAATACTGGAGACCCGGTGTAATGAAATTGTATAAAACAGTGTAAAAGTTTTATGGAACGATACCGTGTCGGACGGAATTTTATAAACTTTTGCCCGACGGCGACTGTCGTTTCGGGAACGATACCTACCCGGTTTCGGACGGTACAGATGAGTCACGCAATTCGAGCGAGTCGTATTTTCTGTTTGATCGTCGATAGGAAAACGGCGAATAAAACTGCGAAACTTATTTCCTCGACGATCGTTTCGCTTTTCCGCGAAAGATCGATGTTTAGTCGAGGGCCGGCTGCTAGCGAAGACCACGTCGCCGCGGAAACCGTTTTCTACGGAAATTGTAACTTGCCAAGCTTGTAATTGTTTCTTTATAGAGTTCAAAAAATTATAAGTGCGCCAAATCAGGGGAAAACGTTACCTTCTCTCGTAGGGGCGTTGAAGGGGAAGGGTAGAGTGGGAGACAAGTCTTGGGAGACTCTGGTTATAGCTTATACATTTCACAACCCTTCACGAACGACGTCAACAATTCTTTTCGAATAACCTACATTGTTGACAATGTTTGATTTAGACTCTTTGATATCATCTTTCGAAAAAAATCCGTGGTTTCCACCTGGGACGAGGAACCGGCTGTCCGGGTAGGGAAAGTTTCTGTGGAAATCTGGCGGCGTCCAGCCAGCATCGGAATCTCGTTTTGATGGTACACGTTGTCGCATCGCGAGGCTTCAAACCCTCTGCCCATCGGCGGAGATAAAGTTAGGGCTCAAGCCAGTGAAATGCGAGTTTAAAATGTTACCGGCGGACGTGCGCGCCGAATCCCGGCCCTAATACTCTGCTTGGCCAGGCAACTTTATTCGAATTTCGCGGAAAATTAAAAGAGAATTTCCGGCGCCGTGCCGCCCGGCACCGGGACGTGCGCGAAATGCGAAAATCGACGAAAGTCGCCCCTTTGTCGGAAGGGATCCGCGCGAGACTCTCGGACTTTCCGTATCCGGATTTTCGATTTCGCCTAACTTCGTCGCCTAACCGCCTTCTCCTCCACCCACGGGTTTTTACGGCTGGATGGCCGGTCTGGGGACAATGCTGCGCGATACGATACTGCTCCAAGAGTTTCTCCGCGAAATCCTCGCGAGTCCAGACAGATGGACTCCGACTGGATAACCGGACGGTGCACTGCTTTGATAACTTCGGGGCTAATAGACAGAGGGACTGGATTAGAGTAACGTTTGGAGCATGATGCTATGCCACCCTTCCTCTTCGAATCACAGGGAGAAACTATTATGTACACACTACCTGTCAAAAGTTTGGAATCACTTGCTGATTTTTGTAAAAATCGAATATATCGATCAATTTTGCAACGATCCATCGTTATAATATCAAATATTAACTAATTGAGTAATATTTTGTACAGTTTATAAACCCAGTGTAAGACAATTTTCGGAATGCACTTTTCTAAAGGAACTTCTTTGGCAACTTCTACAAGAAGCATGGAAAAATATCAAATTAGAAACATTCGAAAAACTACTTTCCAGGATGGCCTGTATATGTCAGGCTGTTATTAAAAATAAAGGCGGTTTTTTTAATGAAAGAGCAATTAAATGAAAAATACGCAATCCTTGAAAAAAAATAATACAAAATGTAAAACATACATTGTTCTAAAGACATTCAGTTCTTCTTATAAACCTGTTTCTCCGAATTTACGCCGTTATTCTCTCTTGAAGTACATTTTTACATCAATCTATTTTACCTTCGTAAGAAAATGAACAACCCAAATCAAAATTCATGAACACTGACGAATCCGTCTCGAGGAGTCCAACATCATTTACATGGATATATCCCGCATATCATCAACCAGTTACTGTTTTTCCCGTAATTTTCTATGTAATTGTACGACGTTCCTGACGGGGTCTGAACTTTTCCTGACAGCCACGGTAACTTGTTACAACTTGAATAGACAGTGTCTGGCTCGGGAAGTATCGAAGACGCTAATGCATGTAGAAAATTATACTCTTCGTTGGGAACACCAGGTTCGTGATACGTATTACAATTCCAGATACAAGCTTTGCAAGCAAATCATTCTCTCTTGCTCGTCGTACCTCTTCTGCTTTCATTTCTGCCACCGAAGATAATATTAATCGTGGTTGATCATAGACGTGGATCTTTCCAACATTTTCTAACAAATTGATCGCAAGATCAAGTTTATAATTTTTTCGAGGAACAAAGGGTTTGTTCGGTCGAATGGTTTTTGCGACAAACAGAGATAACCATGGAAAATTTTTATAGGCTGTTTACGATGGCGCAGAGCGATTTGTAACACGAGAAGCCGAGCGTTAGCGCGATGCCCGCCGGGCGAAAGAAGTCGACGCTCGTATTTACCGAATTGTTTTCGACTCCATTAACCGGTGCCGCACCGCTCTTTCCGAACGTAAGAATGGGAACGAAGCGATTAGTTCTGTTGAACGCGCCGCCCTCTTTCGAACTTCCTTTCCCGCGGTTGTTAATTACGCTTCCGTCGATGCGCGCGGTAACCTAATTGAAAAAGTCGTTTGTCGTTGTCCGACATTACGGGCCGGTTCCTTTTTTTGCTACTCCGAGGCCTGCGATTTCTGCGAAACGCCCTGATCGAATTTAGAACATCTTTACACCGCTCCTGACCACCTGACCACTCGAAACAATTAATTTCGAATTATTCGTTTCGCAATAACCAAAATTACGAGTCTGTATCAATTGAATTTCGGATTTTTATGTGTTCACGAATTTTGGACTGACTTTTAACCAAAACATCGATCGTTTCGGCACGATAGAATTTTCTACGAAATTAACAAATTTACACAACTTGATTTTTTCGAGGGAACCCCAAGATCATGGTGGTCACGTGGCAGCGATAATTAAGCCGAGTTAATTAACTGTTTGAAGTAGATGAAATTCGCGTTCAACAATCGCGGAGGAGAAAGTGAAGTATAAATGTAACGTGTTCTTGAAAGGCGGAGCGTAATTTCATTTTACTGTGCGCGCAGGGACTGTTACATTTAACTGTTACGTTAAAGAGTCGAGCATTTGAACAAAAAAAAAAAACAAAAAGAAAATGAATCCACACGAATACGTTCCCCGGCAGATCCGGGCTCGAGGGTTGTTTAAAATTCTCCTTTGATTAGGTCCGAATTTTCCACTGTGCGAAAACTCTTCATTAAGTTACGAATATAATTAATGAAAAGTTCCGCGGGGTATACGTAACCGTGGCTCAAGCACCCGACAAACGAATTTGTGTTTTACGAAGTGTTCTACATGATTATTCAATTAAACTGTCGGTTGTTTTGCGGCAGCGCCGTATCGCAACTACCTGACAATACTCATTAACGTAGCTACTACCATTCGCGTGTTCCTTGTTAACATCGAACTCGAAGGACTCGCGAAATCGTACCAATTTGTCCGCGGACGTTACGAACAACTTTTCTGCGGAAGTTACTTTTCGTTTCTGCAAAAACATTCCTCCTCTTCCGTCCCTTATAATGAGATCTGCTCCGAGAGTAACGTTTTCTATATAAACAAATGAATGAATAAACATTGATGCAGAAAAGATTCAAGTGTCGTTCAAAGATTCAAGATCCAATTAAAAATTTTCTTCAACTAATTTTCTGGAAGTTTTAGAGACAATATCCTGAAAATCATTTTCTGATATTTTTACCAACAAATTGTATACAATTTTATGTCTGCCCGAAATGTGCGAGAATTATGAATTGTTTCCCGAAGACGACAGTCTCCCGAAACATGATTAAAAAGTACGAAATATAAAATAATTACGTATGGAAAGGAGAATCCGATCATTGAGAAAAGATAGCGGCCCGATTCACCATTGACGGTTCCCCATAAGGAAGAGAGTCGGTCCGACCACCGGTGAATCGGCGCGCGGCGATATCTAACTCGGCGGATGCTATAATAAACGGACGTGTGAACGGTGCCTTAAAACGTCGGGTTATCTGGCATGCTGGAACCCGAAAAGCTTTCGAGTGTCCACGGAGATAGTCGGTTAAGTGGCACGGCAAGAGAATGGTTGTACCGCTAATTGCCTTAATTCGATAAACTACTAACCCGTTCCCCTGGGTTCCCTTCATCTTTCAATCTTTCCTCGACCTCTTCTTCCTGCGTTGTCCTTCTTCATCGTTCCTTCGACCGATTCACACCTTCTCTCTCTGTCTACCTTTTTCCTCCACCTCTTCCTCTTCGCTATCTTCCCAATTCCAGTCTCTTTATTACACTCGACAAAAGGTCAGCTGTTATTCAATGTTCCCGATCGAAGCAAATATTCCTCCCGGACACTCTCCCGTTATATTTCTTCGTCCCCGTGACTAATCGCGCTCACATCCCCTCGATCACTATGCCAAACGCACGCGTCGAAAGCCGGATTACTATAGAACCACAAACGACCAAGTTAGTATAGCGTAAGTAAGCGTAGGAATACAAGAATTACGACGTTTATCGGCAACAGGTGATCTTTAAATTGTCATTTTTCTGCGAACAGTGTTTCGTTGGTGTTTTTGGCGTATGTTCCTCGACGCCGATATTCGCCAAGTGGTCGAACAAATCTCCTCAACACCGTTCAGACTCCCGAGTCGTAATTTACACTCGGCTAATTACAGATTTAATCACGGTCGTCATATTCCGGTCCGTGTAGCAGAACCTGGGATCACACGATCGCCGCCAATTAACCTGCCATTAAAACCACCCATCGCTTCCACAACCATCAAGAAACTTGGAAAAAGAATTTTCCCGTATTTTCTTCCCCGAAAAATCCCACCGATGCAGTTTTGTACGAATGCAACGACGACGCAGCAAATAAACGCAGGAGAGCTATCCGTGGTAGGGGTAGGCGCAGAATATAAACACGTACACGAACACCAATTTAATCCCGCCCCCTCGATCCACCTCGGTTCGCTATCCAATTACACATAAAGCACTAATCACGCAATTAATCTCAATCTATTTAATAACACCTTCATTACCAGCCGCTATATAGGCACCGACCCAACTCGAGGAGAGTCTTCTTCCTTCGCTCACCTTTCCTGTCCGTCCTTTTTCAGTTCCCTTTTCCCGTTCCTCTTCTCTGTTGAAGAAAGAAAGGAAGAAAGAGAGAGAGAGAGAGAGAGAGAAGCGGTTCTTTCGTTTCTTAATTCCTTTCTCTCTTTCCGTGTGGCAATTTGTTTGTCCGTCGTTGTTTCACCTGGCGCAGAACGGACAAGCCAGCAATTCGTGCGTGCCTCTCCGACTCTCTTCCTCTCTCGCGATTCCTGCCCGCAAATCGCCGACACGCCCCTGCTATTCGCATTCCTGTAGAACCCGGGGCCCAGACTCGCACCGGTCCCCAAACCGAGTCCAGGTACACATGAGCCGGATTACATGATCCCGGTTAATTGAAACGGCCTAAGAAGCGAGCCAAACCGACCCGTCGATTACACGTCCAGATATCCGCGCCCCAGAGACCGCCGCCGAGCCAATATAGTTGTCACTTAGACGATTCAACACTGTTCACTGCGATCTTCCACCGGTTCTAAGGATCCAGACGATTCTCGACGGTCACTGGGGACCCGAAGTTAAAAAGTGTCCACCCTCTAAAATGGAAAATAAAGATTTTGGAAATATACTATTTCACATGAGAACAACGATGATTCTTATTTATATCTGTTCATGTAGAAAGATGTACGAATAAATCAGATTCGCACAGTCATAAAATTGATGTCCTGAAAGAAATAATGTTTACATATTTAAATTGATCAAGTATGTTGTTGCGTTTTCTACGAACACAGAAACGAAGAAGTTTATTCCTTTCCAATCTCTCAAATACATAGCATCCAAAAGGGGCAGCCGAAACTGACCTTGCGAAGCCCATCACGGTAGCCTCCTGTGTGCAAGAGCATAATAACTCTCCCCAGGTGATCAAACAAAATGGATCCAAAAACGAGCGAGAGGAGGAAGAGGAGAAAACCGAAAACTAAAAAGAGTTATCGCGCGTTCCAGATCGTTAGGGTTCGAAGGTACGCGAAATGGATAAAAAAAGGAGGGTACAGTCTCGGAGAACGATAACCGCGGTATCAGATCCGCGACACCTGCGGCCCCAATTTTTTCCCCAGCGTTGCATTCAACGGTCAATTTGATCGAATCCCGCGAAATTTTTCCGACTGTGTTCCTTCTCCCCCTCGTTTCTTCTCTGGCGTGGCGGTGCAGCGTGGCCACTTCCGGTGCAGCTCGAAGCGGCGCGGCGATTGCAACAGAGCGATGCACCGGCTCGGCTCGGCTCGGCTCGGCTTGGCGGCCTGGGATTGTTGCACACCGCGGCCACTTTCGTGGCGTCGGTGCCCAGCCAGGCGCAAAACTGTTATTGAAGAAGAAATTAATTCCCCGCCGATTTTGTCCCGGCGTCCTTGTTCCTTCGTCCCCGAACCACCATTCCGTTACGGATTCCGCAACGATTTCGATTTTCCGGTTGAGGATCGACGATCCACGATCCCGGACGGACACGGATTCGATCTACTTCGGACCTTTTTATGATCCGACGCCGAGACCGATCTCCTGATCGACTCTGCATTTATTTGTTTGACGAATGACGGCCAGCAAAGAATATCAAATAATCGATTTTTTCGGACTTTATTATATATCGAAGTAAATAGCAGAACGTATTTCTTACGATTGTAGACAATTTCCACGATGTAGTCGTTCGACGTCATTCAAGATCATCATTGAGAACACCTTAAATGTATATAACACTCAATTGTTGATATTTTTCCTCTTTCTTTGTGGGAGGGGCTGTAAACAAGACAAAAAAATTTTTGAATCTTGATTATGATACCGGACTGTATCCACAGGTGTGTTGAAGGTACACAGAAAGTTTAAAGTCAATCGGTTCATTATATATTGCATCGTCATTGAGAAATAAGCCATACTTCTATATTTTGAAATTTCTGCAACTTCCAAGATAAAAATTGAATCCCTGTACTCTAAGATGCTGTATGAGAAGATATCGATATCCAAAATTGTAATCGTTCACGCGTGGTAGTCCGGACGCTTGAAAACGCGTCGCGAGGAAAGTTTTCCGCGTTACAGCGGCCCCAGTAATTTCCGTGAGTCAGTTAGCGCCGTCGAAAACACCGAACGAACTTTCGCCATTACGGAATTAACGTAAACAGAGAAAGTTGCGGAGTTTTTCGTTTTCTGGGGCCGAATTTACGTGCGAGTGCCACGGGGAAAAATGATTTTGTTCGTCGGAGCGACGCGACGATGGCGTCGCGAGCACGAATCCAACGAATAAATTTTCCCAACGTGGATACCAGCCTGACGAAGAAATTAAAAGGCTAGAGATTTTTTTTTGGTCCCATCTGGATGGAAACGGCAGGTGTGCGGATCGCAAGCGCGCACGCTGCTTCGTGCAATTCAATGGCGCGAAACAATACGAACGCGGAAATAAGTTGATTCGATTTCCTATTAACTCGTTCGGTTACATCGAACGGCCATTAATGGCGCAGCCCGCTAACCCAGTTTCCCGTTAATGACGTTTTATTTAAACACATCCGGCCGACCGAATACTAAAAGGAAAACCGCATTTGCGTACTCGCCGGACAATCAATCAAAATACGGGATCGAACGTTGCCGATGATTGATGATTTTCTCTTTATTAACGCGCCCTGTTAATTGATTAATGACACGCCACCGGAAATCGGCCGCCCTGCAAACATTGTAATTGACGTGTCGCCGACTTCGTCTCTAACGATCGAAGATACACTTCCCTACTATTATTCAACTCTTTTGTCATTGGTGCACGATCATCGAGAAAATACACTGATCCATAGCGACGCAGTGCATCATTTGTTCTCGGACGTCCCATAGAAAAATTTATAACGAAGATTATAATCGTTTGTACAATCTCCTTTTTAGTCTTTTTTTCTAAGACATTTAAATTTGTTTTCGTTATTTTTATGGCATAATAAAGCTGGTGTTAAATGAACCACTCCAATTATGAAATATTTTTCTGGTTCTACGTGTTAAATACAGCTCTACCATTCTGTCGGAACGGACTGTCCGCTACAATTAAAATTCGCGTAGAACGAAGACGGCGAGCCCGTTCGCATACGGCGCGTATCAGAGTGAAATTATGGTTGTAATTGCGAAGGAAAACTCGGGTAACGTGGTGCGCGTCACAGAAACAAGGTCCCGTGGTCGAGCGCTTTGAAGAAATATTTAGCGAAGGTATTACCGGGAGTCCGGCTGTTCATCGTGTTCACCGTATACGCTGGTAACGAATCGTCTGTTCGGCGCCGTGTATATAGTTTTTTTCTGGTACGCGCAGCATTCTTCAGTTGGAAAAGAAACAATTTATCGCAGCCGGAACGATAATCGGTATTTGTCAGTATGATAATTTCGTTCATTAACGACTCTTCGGACCGGGAAGCTCGCGCAGCCTCCGCTGAAATTACAGTTATTTTAAGGGACTGTATAATATCCCCCGGCGCAGTTCACCGGGCCAGGAATGGGCATGTTATGATTGTATCATCCGTGTGTTGTAGCTGCAGTAATAACAAAATTAATACTTGGCTCGCGTGTCCATGTTAGCAGACGTTACCCCGTTTGCTGATGAAAGTCAAATAATTTCAGCTCGGATCCGACGGGCTACGTCTGCCGCCGCCGAATACTTAATGGCGCTCGAAAAAATTAAAAATCGTTGTAATACACTTATGGCTTAGAAAATATCTTTCCGACACATCGAGGATAATTGGCTGGTACAACGAAAAAGCGGATGATTCCACGGGAAAAAGTAAGTCGAAAATGTAGAATAAAATTTTCTCATACGAGGCTTTGTTTTCGAGAAAATCGATTTTGAAAATGCGTCGAGTTCGCGTACTCAGCATTCGTAAGTAGAATCGGTAGGTCATGAACGGACGATTCCCATTCAATAGAACGCGAGTTCACCGAATTTTCAAACGGGATTTTCTCGATAACAAAGCCTCGAGATAATAAATCGAGTATTACTCCGCGTAGGATTAAAATAAACAATGTTTGAGGCAAACGTTGTATAGGAAGTGAGAAATACATATATGAAAAATACGAAGTTTAATGGTATGTAAAACGAGTGTCGGGATTTCAGGAAGACTCTTAAAGCACACAGGTGTTTGTACCTATAAAATTTTGTTCGCTTCTTAAATACCTGCCTTCGCCGCCACTGAATGCACTAAAAAAGCAATAAATGTTTATTGCTGCATACTGAGTGATTTTAACCCGCTTGATAGCTCCAGTAGCCAACTACGTAGCTACTAGGAGTTCATCTAACAAGATTGTATTTTCTCAATACGAGTTAAGATTATCACAGAAAAAAAAAATTTTTAACTTTACTTAAAGATCTGCGGCGTACTAACGATGGCGCGTCGAAAATTGTTGTCGTAGGCTCGTGTGGGAAAAAATCGAGGGGGAAGATCGTGTCTCATTGGGCGTCGTTTCGATTCGACGATACACATCGAAGCAGCCGGTTGCATCGATCTGTTTTCGGAGTATTCGGCGCAAAGAAGCTGCACGGCCGCTGCGTGAACGGGAATATGCACTTAAACCCCGAAATGCCACTTTTCCATTAATGAAACCGTGTGCAACCCTTCATACGTAGGAACGTTCGACACACCCTCGCACACTTCGCCCGGCGTCGAGTTTTAGCAGAATGGAAAAACGAAAGCGTGTGCGAGGGACGCATCGCACATTCTCTCTCCCTCTCACTCTTTCTCCCTCTTTCTCGCTCTTTGGCGTGTTGGTAACGCGCTCGCGAGCGCGCCGGGTACACAGGGTGTATCGCGAATCAATCGATTCGATCGGCTTGCAATTTGCCGGCGCAAGGAGAGTCGAGGGGATTTCGTAGATTTTTTTTGGATTCACGCGGACCCGTATAATTAGTCTCCCCCACAATGGAAACGCGTTTGAAAGTGCACGGGGTTGATTCTGTAGTTCGCTTTGAATGGCTGATTGCAGGGAATTTGTTCCGAGGCGCGGTGTATTAATCTGAACACCCCCGGGGCTGCGAAAAATGTATCGGATGGTGAACGGAAACTCATTATTATAAACACCCTTTCGCTTATTTAAATTTTCTACACTAAACCTACCACCGCTGGTCGAATCACCGGTTCCGGATTTCTTACTTCACGATTATTGAAATTATAAAGATACTTTCGTGGTAAATGATTCCATAAATATATTTAATAGCGCAGATATAATATTAGCCGTACAAAGCTCAACTTTTTATTTTTATAAGGCCGCATGTACCAGCTACTTTTAAAGCTCGTTAGGTTTAGCGTTAATGTTGCAACCTCGCTAATTCTTGAATAAATAAATTGTGAAATCTACTCGATGTATCCTTAACACTAGAAAGACTGAAACTTGGTATATACCTGTATTGCCCCAAAGCAGTCAAAATGACTGCATTGCGAAAGAATAACTAATGTGTAAAGAAATTTGTTTAAAATTAATTTTTTATATTTTTTATATTATTTACAGTCATGCATAGCGCGTTCAAGGGGACCGAGGCGCGTGGGCAGGCCTGGCATAAAGATCCGAATAACAAGTACTACTTTAGTTATCGAACAACTGCAACTTATCAAGTATATGCTCGAATCGACAATTTATCGTGAACTTGTATGTGACGGTAATCAAAAAAATATAAACTGTTATTCCAATCCAGAGCCGAACTGGCCATATAAGAAATTTACTCGATTCAATAATAAAAGTCATTTGATTATTTAAAATTTCCCAAGTAGTCAAAATGACTGCTTTTGGGCAATACAGGTATAACACACATATATATATATATATATACCGGAAATGAAGGAGAGGGAGTCAACTACAATGATTAATAAACGCATTTATATGTTGTACAAAAAGTCACAAAATTCTAAGAAGCGGCGTCATTATATACATAATTGTTTTTCTAATTGAAATTGAAAAGCAGTCAAAACGACTTCCTTAGGCAATCTAGTGTTAAGGTCGAGGCAATTTCGTTAAGCCCAAGTGTCCCTATCATAAGGCAGATTACAATTACAAAACGAATCCAAACTCGCTCAACTTACCATCTGAGTAGTCAACCAAAATCTGGACCATTCTAAGACAATATTCCCAACACGGACATCTTCCTCGCATAGTGCATCGTACCCGCCCACGCACACGTCTACAGTTTCCTCCATCCTCCGATTTCCGTGGACGAATTCTACATCCGTGTAGCTCTCGAGCGCAAAGAGAGAAGCACACGAACCTGTCGTCGATGTCGACCCACGGGTATACCCGTCCAGGCTGAGAACCTGCGCTCGCTCGCGAGCGGGTACGCGCCGAAACATGCGTGTGTGCTACCCGAACGATGGACCCGGGGGCGGGGGCGGGTTGGGGAGCGGCTCGTAGCTGGAACGGGACAACATATCAGAACGACTATCTATCGCTGCCTTTTACGCTAATTGATAAATCGTGTTACGTTAATGAATGCAGCGGACGAGGCGGCCTGTGCCAGGGGAGAGGGCTCGAGCCCGCTGCCTCGCGCGGACCACGACCAGGCCACGTAAGGATAACGAGGAAATTGAAAATCTTGCGGTTACGCGGACCGGAATCTTAAAGGTGCCGCGATGACGCGATTATGGCCGCGTTAGACGATGGGAACGGCCGCGGATCGTTTCCCCAGATATTCTCAGGGGTCGTTTCTTTTCCGCGACGATTAACCTCTCGCCCCACTGGCGCAGAAGGCCTCCTCTGAACCCTGCGGTCCACGCGGAAACTCGCCGCAGTAATGGCCACTGTAAATTACTAATAAGTCGCGAGCTGGCTATAGCAATAAAACGGTGTGCATCGGCTCTCAGTCTTTGTTTTTGCCGGGCTGAATGTTTCTGCATTTTTGCCGACGGTGACCGCGGATGTCTGGAGAGATTTGATGTCTCGAGCAACAGTTTCGTGAAAATACTGTATTTCCTTATCGTACAGTCAAAACTGCATAGAAATCTCCGAATTGGTATTAACCAGAGCAAATTGAATTTGATCCTGAAAAGTACCGCGTCTCGCAACACTTCCGCTAAAATATTTTCAGAAAAAAAATTGTCCTCCTACACCTCGTTTTGCAATGAGGATAAATATCAAGTTACTCGATAACACCAGAGACAGCAACAATTAAGCTAACGCGGTATGTGGGTGTGCCATGAATACAAATGGAAGTAACTGATTCCGCGTTGGCGAGCAGAAACACTGATAAAGGTCTTCAGAGTTCACGAACCCTAACTTATCGCTAATCGGTAGACTGCGGATCTCTGTGTAAAATAAAAATTGTCTGCATCGATTGCAAGAAAGAGAAACTAAATTGAATGTTATCTCTTCCCTTAATGATTTTCATAGAGGAGAAATCATATATTGACCGACAATTTTGAATTTCGTCTACTCAATTTTGCTATAAATGCATAAAGATCCGCAGTCTACTAATCACAATGCAATCATAATTCACCCCCTGACATTCGAGATATTCTCTTTCTCGAGTGATTTTTCCTTTTTGGTTTCTTTTCGATCGAACGAAACGGAATACGCTTTTTCATCAGCGTCAGAACGGGTGACCATGATTACGGGTTGACAGTATCGGGCAAGGAGGCGGGGAGTGTTGCTTTGTAGCCGGGGCGACGGACCCGTAATTTAATGTACTTTCGCCGATTCCGCAGATAGCCGATGATGGGCGTAACGTTGCGCGGGTAAAATGTTTCCGATGTCCCGAGAAGTGGCTTTGATAGTCCTCGTCTTTTTAATAAGGCTGAGAGAAGTTTTTTCGGGGATGTGGGCGGCGCGCGACCGAGGGCTCCCCGAATCGTTCTGAAGTTAATCGCGTCGTAAATTTTTGCCACGACACCGTAACACGCCGGATCCATTCCGAATTTTGGTACCCGTGGCATTTGTACTCTCGTCGGACATCTGGCTCCTTTCAATCCTTTCGACATTTCGGAAAAACCTCCACTCGTCCACCGTATCCACACTGCTTGAATTTTTAACGAGATGCTCGTATTCCTTCTTTCCAATTCATTTATCGAGGATACTGGAGCTGTACATCCAATTCCCGAAGTTGCGAACACAACATGAACAATATAATTTGATCGCTTAAAATGTCTCTCTCCTCATCGACGAATTATAAAACGGTAATAGATTAGAAAAATTTAAGAATATTGTAATATTGTTTTTAACGTAACAAAGTCGTTAAGGGATGCAATCAATTTTGATTTTATTCCTGTTTCCCGCAATCAATGCAGAATATTTTTTATTTGCATAATATCCGCAATTTATTGATGAAAAAAAAAATTTAAAGAAGGAAACTGTTTGTTTCCACGAGACAATTATTATGATGAATACAGAAAGTTTCTCTCAAGGTCATGTTTTCAGGAATTGAAATATTCAGGAATGTTTAATCAATTTTTACTTTGTTAACGTTTCAGTTAAACATCGACGAGCCCAATTGGAAGTTAATCAAATACAGGTCAAGGGCGGAATAAACATTTCATAGGCCATGTTAATCATTCGCCATTATCTCTGTGTTACGCATAGAGATTACCCGGCGGCAATTTCCCGGGTTCTCTCTTGTTGCTCTCCTTTCTCGATCTTTAAAACGAAACAAAGTTGAATTTTTATGCATGCCAAATGAACTATTATAAGAGGCATGCACCAAATAAGAAGCGAAAGGGGAGTAGACGCCAATAAAGTATCGCTAATATCCCGTTCGTCTGGGAACTTGAAACCTCGCATATAATTTGGATCGGTAACTTCGGAAATAAACTTCTCTCACTCTCTCCGTGATAACACGCCCTCTTTCAGAGGATAATATTATTAGCTGGTAGAATAAATATACAGGCGAAACGGGCCACTACCAAACGATTATTCAATGGCAACGCTATCGCAACGGGATTTTACAGTTGCTACAAGAAACGCACGGAGCTGCCGTTTTAATAAAGTCGGACGCGCCAATTAAGGACTCGGCGAAGGCAAATTTGTTTTCTCCGTTTCATAACTTTTCTAATAACGATACCGGAATACTCCGCGCGGCCTCGTATGTGTTTCGAGAACGAGGTTAATCCGCGGAAGAATAACCGTGTATATGCAAACCGTGTAAGAAAGCCTCGTATTTAATGCAACGCTAATGTGCCACTAATTAAGAGCACACATCGACGCGGACGAACACAACCAGATCAACACGCCATATACTCTTTTGAGAATTTCATTCACTCGAAGAATAATACCGTGCCTCTAACGAAACACTGATTTAATTTCACCGGTTGCGAGAGTAGTCGTAGGGAAAAACAGCGGCAATTAAGAACGCCAACTAAATTTATCTATCGCGATTTGAATCTACCGTTCTGATCCCGCTGATGATTGCATTATTGAATGCAATAATTCTTGTTGCCGTTTCAACATGTTCAACATTTTAGCAGCTGGTCGAACAAATTAAAAAACCTACAGGCAAGATTTAGACCGATAAGATCAGACCGTAATTTTTCAACGCTCGGTACAGATCATATTTTTAAACAAATGGGACTGAAAAATATTTAGTCGCACGACAGAAGCGTGGCGAAAACATCCACAAAGTTTCAGAGTCGTCGACTGCGTGTGTCTCTCGCAAAAAAAAATCGAAAAGTTAGCTAGTCTTTGGTAAAAAGAAGTGTTCGGTTTAATGAGAGCGTTGGTATCCCGGTGGATAAAGTTATTAAGTCGAAGAATAAATATGTACGACGTGGAATAATAACGGTGTATATTTAATGGAACACTGATTTAACGCAGCGCCGTGCCGGCACGACCATGGAAAAAAGCAACATTGTCGGAAAAACATTTAGAAGTAATAACAGGTATCGCTCGGGTCCGATGTTTTCATAGATTACACGCCGCCGGGACGATCGGCAGAGAATGGGGGATGAGGAGAGAGAGAGAGTGAGAGAGAGAGAGAGAGAGAGAGAGAGAGTAAAGAGTAAAGAGTAAAGAGTAAAGAGGAAAGAGGAGGAGGAGGGTTGGGAAGGGGGTTGGTAATAGTGCGCGGGTCATAGTCGTCGAAGGGGAACGTTTACGCGAGCTTCAATCGGGCCGCATTAAGTGGTTCGCGTGAGAGCACGCACTATATAAAAATGCTCGGTCGCACTCAACTAAGATTAAACCACCGGTACGCTTCTTATAAGGGTTTAATCGAATTAATAAATCACCGATGCTCACCGACCAATTCGCAGCGTGATATTTTTATTTCGCCACGGAGAAGATACCGGCGTCTTTACGAGCCACCGTCGTTCCCCTCCATTTAGTTTTTTCTTTTTTTTCGTAAAGAAACTTTTGGACGTTTCATTCACGGGTCCGCGGAGTCTCAAGCTTTTGAATTTCGCGCCACGACGATCCCTAAGGGTTGTAGCGGTTGTTGAGTTTCGTCAGATTGTCAATCTTATCTTCCAAATCTACAAATTACATTTGTATGTCTTTCTACAACGAACAACGAACCAATAAAAAAAATTTTTTTAAATTATTCACACATTAGTTGGTAAACTAATCCTCCTAACGACTGAAAATAACTCAAGCTGTTGGGTCGAATTTTGTAAAAGTTATTCGTTTTTAGAATGTGTACGAATGTATACTTTGTACACCTACTGTACGCTTTCGGAGAGAAGTATAATTCACAAGCCCAGCGGCCATTCCTCAAATCAGCGATGGCGAAAAAGAGGATGGGCCTGCAGAACACAAGAGTCCCGTGTCGGAACGAAGCCGCTCCACGTAGCAACCCCGTTCAGGAACGTGCACATTTGTTTCATTCTGGACGATGGTGCTGTTCGTAGAGCCTGGTACGCCCACGAGATGGCTTGTCGTCTTATACTAATACCCGATCGGTCACTGGCCGATTCCCAATGGCACAGAGGCAAGATCTCCTCCGCTTCCGAACTTCTCTTCCCCCCTGTACCCTACCCCTCGGATACCCCACTGGCCCGTTTCAAGAAAGCCCGAACGATATGCCGAATCCATTCATCAACCCCGTACCATCGCATGTCGGTGCGCGCAGCGGGGGAGAGTTAACGCGCAGCAAGGGCGCTGCCCTCTGAACTCGAAGAGATTCCTCACCGAGCGAGTAAATCGCTCGATCTCCGGCTTCCACCTCGAGTTATCGTTATTGGCCGCGATTCCGATCGACACTGTCCACAAGATACGGCCTGCGAATTTCGCCACCCCCGCGGAACCACCTTCGCAAACGTAGAGCAACAGGGATGTGAGAAGTTGTTCACGAGGCTCCGAACGATGCTGAAAATAACTGCTTAATTATTTAGGTTGTTGTATATATTTCTGTGGTTGTGCAAGGAGAAACGCATGTAGAGCGTAGGATTTGCGTATCTACCAGAAAAAAGTCATGAAAACAAATTCGAAATGGTTATAAAAATAATGCAATATAACCGATGTCCTCCTTTTAGAATTGGTGATCAAAACATTAAATGGCAATACATCTCGCAAGTGAAATTATGTGACATGCGGCGTTCTTCCTTAAAAACACAGATACGAGGTGTGATCAAAAAGTATGGTGACTTTTTATTTTTATGAAAAAATATTTATTTAATCATCAATATTTATGTTGTCCCCTTCAAAGTAATCCCCCTCAGATATCTTACACTTGTGCCAGCGCTTTTTCCAATCCTCGAAGCACTTCTGATAAGCACTTTTTGGTATAGCTTTGAGCTCTTCCAGCGATGCGGTCTTTATCTCCTCGATCGTTGCAAATCTCCGTCCTTTCATGATATTTTTCATATACCCATGATTCGTCACCAGTTATGACCGTTTTGAGCAAATCAGAATCATCATTGACGTTTCTTCTCGTCCAAATTAAACAGTTTCGGAACAAACTTCGCTGACACACGTCTCATGCCCAAAACATCCGTTAAAATTGCTTGGCACGAACCAAACGAGATGCCGACATCATCGGTAACTTCTCTAATGGTAATTCGACGATTCCCCAACACTATTTTCTCGACTTCTTCAACGTTTTCATCGGTTGTTGACGTGCTGGGTCGTCCAGGGCGAACTTCGTCGTTAACATCTTCTCGGCCTTCTTGGAAGAGCTTGTACCGCTTACAAACATTTTTTTACTCAGAGTACATTCACCGTATGCCACTGTCAACATTTCAAGTGTTTTGAAGCACTTAATTCCATTTTTACACAAAATTTAATGCAAATTCTTCGATCCATTTTTTTCGACAGCAGAAAATCGCCGAACACTCAAGACACTTCTAACATTTATGCTTCTCAAAAACAAACAAAAAATGCTACATAGCTGAATCTGTGAACATATGTTCGGGACGAGTGTACCAGCATAAGAAAAAAAAGAAAACGAAAATCGACTGTAGGTATCCCGCGAAATTCAAAAAGTCACCTTACTTTTTGATCACACCTCGCATACAACCGCATTTTTCTTATTAAAACGACGCTACGTATGTATGCCACAACACAGGAGAGAAATATGCCGATTTCGACCATAAGCCTCCCGGTTCTTTTTTCTTCGCTATCGAGGATCTCCGGTTCCAACTCGTCACACGGGGATTTCTAGGGCTTTTCGCGTGAATCACACGGACTTGTCCTTCGTTTCTCTCTTTTTTTCTGGACGATTTTCGCCAGAGCCACCCCCTCGGCCCCAGTTGTCCCTCGTACCTCAATTACAGAGATTCGCGGGTAGATTCGGACGCAGCACCGAAGCTGACCGGTATCTGATGATTCGCGCCTGGTCCGATTCTTGCCGGGGGATTTTCGTCGCGGACGATTTCCCCTGTTCGAACCTGTCCCCTGACTGTTCCTTTTTTACCCCGTGGGGATCGTGTGACCGAATCCGGGCGTTTGATACGTTGCGATGCCGTTCCGAACATTTCTTTGTGCGAGGTGCTTAACACTTTATCTAATCGGTCTATCTAGTAGCTTGGTTCGCAGTAATCCAGTTTATTGTTTGCTTGTTCTAAAAATGGTTGTGTTGTTGTTTCATAATAGTGTTTGAAACATTGGTTCTTAATAGGAAAGATTTGATTAATTGTTTCATTCGCATAGTTGCTCCCAATTCCATACAATCACAATCCTCCATACTTCACAAGTTCGCAACAAAATTCACAACTATTCCCGTACGAAAAGCGACGATAATAGTCTCCGCAATGAAATTCATAGAAATCTGAATACCCGCAAAACTCTGTGTAACGATCGCCGTTCACGCGAAAAATTATAATTTTAATTTCCAACCGGCGATCTGTAATTTAAATGTGATTCAATGTGCGCGCGTGACGCGACGGTAAAAATCCAGCACGAAAGCAAACAGGTATTCGTCGGCGCGTCCGAATAATTTAAATACATCGATAACGAGGTCCTGTGTAACTGTTGTAACGACGACGATAGATAGCAGCGTGTGAGAGAGAAAGAGGGTATCGCGACAAAGCTTTGATTCGATCGTCGCAAGTACGAGGAAAAAAATTTCGCCCGTCCGAACGGAATAGTAATCGCGCGATTGGCGTCGGGATAACAAAGCATCGGGCGCGGATTGTTTCGCAGACACGCCGAGTGGTTGTTCGGGGCTTGCCCCATTGTTCCCGCACGAGGCCGAAATAGTTAGGAGCGTTGTTCTCTTCGCGACAACAGAATTTTTTTTTGCACGCGCACGCGAGCGAGCGCGATACCTCATCGCGGAGACCGCGCGCGGCGGTAATAATTTTTGCACGGTGGCTCGCGAAAAAACCGCCCCCGGGAAAATACGGACTCGCGGAAGATTGTTAACGCGAGAGTCTCTCGCCCAGTGTTTTGTAATTTGTGCGCGTAAACGAATCTCTTGCGCAATAATTTCTCCTCCCGTCTGACAGGGATTCCCGCTTGATTAACCATTATTTACCGTTTACGCGGGAACCTGCAAATTAAACAGATCTGACCAGAAATTGGCCTCCCAGCAGCAAATTTAAATGCTAAAGATAGGGCCAGAAATTTTTCCCCTTTCGCCTACCACGATTCCAGTGAATTGAAATACTTTCTTTTTTAGGTGCTCCATTATTTTTTATTCGAATTTTACCCCATTATCTAGCTTAGAGTTTTAAATTTCTCCAGGGGATTTCTAAGAGGATACAACGATATAAATTGCGAACACCGTTCAGTCATTTTCAAGGTGTTTACTATTCCAAGTTTGACAATCCAATTATCGGACGATGCGGGCAAGATAACTTTTTTAAAGCCACCATGGGCTACACCATTTTCCACATTGGATCCAAGGAAGGTAATAAAAGAAGTTCTACCGTACACTCCGATATACGACTTCATTGAGAAACGCAGTAGTAAAGAGGATTTATGCATGGCCAGTCTTACCACAAGACTACGCCACAGTAGGATATGTCGATCCACTAATCATGAAACAGACACAGCAGACTCGCCGCCAAGATATTGGTTGTTCGCTTACAATATCCATGGGTTCGAGAACGGGGGTGGATAAAACACATTTTATTATTCTAGCCTGCCATTTCGATCGGGCTCGATATACTCGGTGCACACCGGCAAGAACAGCGGAAACGAAATAATAATTTCTTAATCGTCTATTACACGTACGTTCGTTGTAATTCGTATTGAAGATTTGCATCGAACTAATGTGGTAATACCAGAACGTTTTACAATAATTGAAAATCATTTGATGTCGTAATTTTGAAGAAGGTTGACCTCGGTAGTTGAATTTGGTCCACGTTTTCGACGAAACGGTCCATCCAGTGGCCGGAAGAGCAGATCAGCTAGAAGCGAGTAGGCTAGGAAAGCATGATGCGAAGCGTCCGCTAACGAGAAAGCTCGCGACGAAGATGGAGCGAGGCGTGCAATTTGTTTGGGGACTCGGGGAAATTTGGTGGCCCCGATATTTTATTGTTCTTTCGGGGCGTCGGATCAAAAAGGTCCCTGGCCGGCGAGAGCCAGCGTGTCCGGACGAGAAGAGCCTGAAACTGTTGATCCAGGCGACCTTGAATACCCGCGAGGCGAGGTGAGGCGAGGTGAGGCGAGGCGAGGTGAGGCGAGGCGAGGCGAGGCGAGCCGAGGCAAGGCGAAAAAGCAGCGGCGCGCGTTGCGCTGAACACACTGCACCGCTCCGTTGCACTCCGTTGCAGGACAAACAGACGAAAGCGCGCACCGAACACTGCAGAGAGAGACTGGACCGCTAACAGAGAGGCTGTATGGCGTCTCTGATTGCCCATTGTCCGACTAATAAGATATTCTATCATCTGTGGTCGTGGCGGCGCGGCGGTGGCCGGGGCCGTTTCGTCAGACGAAACTTTCCAAGCGGGCACCCACGGCCAATCACCTTCGAGATTTAACCGAGATCGGCCAATCATGGATCGCCGCGGACCACGGGCACACGGTGCGTTTCCTACTACGTAAGTGCTCTGACGGGCTCGTTTTTCTCCGGCTGGTCGTTTTGCCGGGCAAATGAGCTCGGCGTAAGTCAACCGATAAATAATATCTGACTTCGCGACCAGCTGCGAGCTTTAATGCGGCCCCGTGTAAAAGTGTAATGGGGGCTTAATTGAACCCACCCAGGACATCCACCGGACGTCTACGTAGGTAGCCCGTCTATTTATATTCGCCTGCGCGAACGTCCGATACCACGGTTCGGATATGCTACGGATTCTACGATACCCTACACGTTAACCCGTTCGCTCACTATTCCCTCCATAAACACCGTAATTAAGACTACTTTGTTGTCGATAATAGTCTCTATGTAAAGGAGAGTTTATGTTCACATTTCCAGCATTCCGAAGCTAATTAGTGCAAGTCGAAAAGAAAGAAAAATGCCAGTGCATGTACACGTTTAGAATTGCGATTGCCCTTCGTAAAAACACTGCTATTAAGACTACTTCGATGCTGACAGTGTTCTGCATCGAAATTCATGTTTATTGCGTAGTTACATTTGTGGAGCACCTAGAAGCCAATTAGTGCAAGTCCCTGATCAGAATGCAAAGATGCAGCAGGGATTCGATTTACTTCGGAAACGAAACATTTTTCTCGACGGATCGAGTCTTTTAACGTAATATTAAAATTAAGATATATTTGTCGGTTTTATTCTGAAATTTGTCTAGAAATACTTACGCTAGAAATCCGAAACACAAGATTGTATTTCAGACAAAAAAACAAAAGAGAGACGACCGAAATGAAAGCAATTGTTTCATCTACATCTGGCAACGGAAACAAAAATGTTTTATTTATCGATCCGTCGACTATTCGATACACTATTTTAAATATTTTTTTATGCCCCAGCACGACGCTATTAATCCCGCTGTAAAACCGTGTAAAATAATAAATGAAAAAGAGAGGGACGACTATTCTCGTAACGGTGAACGCTGAAGCATTTGGCGGTACGTTGAAATCCTGGGGTAGTATGATAGAGCACGGATATTACGAGGAAAGGAATTATAATAATAAGAGGATAAGTAGGAAAAAAAGGAGCTTGGAATTTGGCTGAGCGATGGTGTGGGATGACTAAAGAGGACTCTGCTCGAGAGTAGGAGACGGGGATATTGGATGAGCGATGCGAGAATATTCGTATGTAGAAGTTCAAGAAGATACCTAGAGGAGAATATGCGTGAGTGTTCTTACGGATTATACAGCAAACTTTCAGAATTTATTCTCGCTTCGGTAGATATCAATGGTTGCATATTTAATAACTAGAACTGAGGAGGGGAAACCACTTCTACAATGTCAGAGAAATTTTCTTTCCCAACACTTTCAATACACTCTGGGGAAGGCGAATCTGTATTGGATTCCGTTAGATCTTGAATCTAGCGATCTTGGAAAAATCTCTCGCCTTGCTACACGCGTACAGCTCTTACTAACAATACAATCTGAAGATTTTCTAATCGCACCTCTCAATTTCTGTTTCTCTGAAAGCATCAATTAAATTGTATACGATTGACAAATTATGGGTGACTAGTTTGTCATTGGCATGTTAAAACAAAGCTGAAAAACCGCATTTCCAAAATCCAGGAACAGTCGATCAGCTTTCGAATCGGCCTGTATCCGGCCGCCCCCTCTTTTTTAATTCAGGAGAGCGCTCAGTCGCGTTTTAATTGCCCAGCGATGGGATCGGCCGCGCACCGGCAATAGCGCTAATGCCCGGGATATCGATAATTAGAGTTAATTGGTTTCCACGATAGAAAATGGCGGCCCGGTGCCCGGTGAGAACCGGACCGGACAGCAACGTCGCGTCGCGATGAGACGAGACGAAACGAGACGTTTACCATTTTGCGGGGCGATACGCGACGCGCAATCGAAGACGAATGATAAATTAATTCGATAAAGATGTTCATTAGGGAGCGGGCAATATCTCATTTTAGAGGTTGCCCAGCTATCTGGACACATGTATCTCCCCGAATTCCTGTTCTCGTTACCGGCGCGGCATTCTCTCGGCCCCGATCCGTTCTCGCTTCCTCGGCTTTCTAATACGTCCTCGGGAACGATTTACGCGTTCCCATGGCGAACCGAGGGCCCCGGGGGACGATCGAGGAGGATCGAGGTGGATCGCGGTGGATCGTTTACACCGCGAACGGGCCGCGGCACGCCGGCGAATGATTAACGACTATGATAATCCCTCGTCTCTTCAGGATTTTTCCGGCTCCGGGCCGGCTCGCCGGAATGGTCATTTTGCAACGTCCATTTCACTCGGCCGCGACGGCCAATCAGCGAACCGACACGCGAAACTGACGCCACTTTCTCCGGCCGAGATCGACTCTCTTGATATATTGCTTCTGGATTTCAGCTCGAGATTTTTTTCTCCGCCGGCTCGGGCATTGTTTGCCGAATATTTTCGGCGAACGCCGACGAATCCATCTTTGAGCTTGTCTTCTTGGCCGGGGGTGCGAATATCATTTGGCTTTTGCACCGATCCTGCGTGCACCCCTGATCGATTCAATTTCGCCTAAGACTGCCGGAGTACTGTCGGCTTTTTCTTCTTTGAGTCTGAGAGGAAGCTCTGCTTTGTTTCTTGTTTGGGAAGTTGTTTGGTACGGCGCTGTTCATGATTTGCTTGTTGCGATTTTAATAGATGTGTAAACGTATTTTTAAAATTTTCAATATACGTAAAAAAGTTGTGGACAACAACTTCCAGCATTTTCTCAAGAAAATTTGAGTCGTCCAGTGGTATTTATACAACGTGGTCGAGAAGCGTGTCAAAAGGGAGTGCAAGAGAAAAGTGTGTATCCTTGAAGACTATCGCTCAATTAGCACAGGGTATCCGTCGGTTATCTGCGGACGCACGCGAGTCACGGTGTCCTTCAGCCTCGCGAATTAAGGATTCGCCGGGCGCAGCTTCCTGTTACGTGATGCGTTTAATCCCCGAAAGCATGGACCGACGTGTTTTACGAGCCGGCGCGGCGGTGCACGTTTCGGTTTACAAAACCGGATCCGCGGCCGATCCTTCGCCTTCGAATTAATCGGAACCGATTCTTGTTCCTCGATTGCGATGGACGTCGAGAAAGACTCGCGAACGCGTTCTTAACGTTGGTGTACATTCACATTCGCAGAAAGCAATCTCAGTCCATGCGAAGATGTTCTTGATTACAATCTTTAATGGACGTTAATCGATTATTATATAAGCTAAGACGATAATTATCTAACACTGAATTTCAGTATTCGCACTCAGAGATCCCCGAAAGACGGAAAAAGAAATTCGCGCTTTCATTCTCGGTCCCTAACAGCCGCGAGAGGAAAGCAAGCCCCCATTACCTATTACACGTTATTAAAACATTCCACCGCTACTTGTGGATCGAACAAACGCGACGGCGCTCGCTCCGGTGATTACACACTTAATTGCAAAATTATCAAAATGCCCCCCACCCTGTTAATCCTCTTCCGACCTCCGTGGGGATTACCAAAAAACATCTAATAAATTATTCCCGGCCATATTGTCGCTAATTAAAATGGAACGAGTTCCCTCGTCGCGAAGTTTAAAGAGACGGGGACAAAGGGACGAACAGGAATGGGAAAAGGAAAGGGAAGAGGGAGAGAGCGGGGTGGAAAGTGTACCGATAGGAACGTCACCGAGAAACGGTATGATAAAATTAACACCCGTTTTCCAGCGCCCGCGTGCAACGCGTATTTTTCAATGAGCCCGCCAACCATCGTCGACGTCGCCGACGGATTTTCCAGTTTGAGAGCCGGGTGCGCGGAAGCCGCGACGGTATTTCGTAATTGAGGTACAACCGGAATACCAAATGGCAAGTTGAAAATCCAGGCCCCGCGCGGGATTCCGTACCGCGGTAACGAATTACATTCTCCAAAACGTTACAATAACCGATGCAAATAAGGGAACTTTTCCATCGGCGCGGGGGATTTTGTCCGTCGGGGCGGAATAACGCGCGGAGAGCAGCGTCGCGGTACAGCAGCCGCGAAGGAAAGAGCTCCAGGATTGTTATTTACATCCGCAAACACCCCGGCCCGGACCCCGGTGTAAATGCTCGACGTTTAACGCTGCCGTCTCGCGCGAATGAACTTTAATAGTGTTGTAAATAATATTTGTTCGAAATTATTCCGAGCGTCGCGTCGCGTCGCGCGAGCCTGTTTCCCTGCTCGAATCGAACCCGAGCCGCGCTCAAACAAAACGAAGAACCCGAGAGCTGAAAGAGAAATCGACGGCAGCGAGATGGACCATCGAATCTTGAAGCGAGATAAAATTTTCGTACTTTTAAAATATTCATGTCAGAAATAATTGTTTTTGAAGAATGTACAAAGATTTTTGAACGGTTTGGATTCTGTCTAAAAAGCATGCCGGAGAAACTGTCTGCACGCCGTCATCTTGTGCGGAGTGGGAAGAGACAACAATTTGTTTGCATTATTTCAACTTCACATACGAATTCCCAATGAAAATTTTCCGGTTCATTTTTGTGCATCTTCTTAAACAAAAATTCCAAAGGTGAGGTGTTTTGGTCCTTCAAGCGATTAAAGAATGGATACAAACCGCGTTTCTCGAATTTAGCGCGCCACCAATCGGAACAGCGATTTATATTAACCAAAAGCTGGGCGCACAGATGAAAAGAAGGATTGCTGTGGGAAATTGCACGCGCGATACCCCGGGCTGGAATTATAAATTCTAATTTCGTTCGAGCGCCGCCGTGATGTATTTATATTCCTTCGGAACGTTTTAATGAAAGCAAACAGCGATTTTTGTCGCGGATGGAAATTTGTCAGGCTCGCGTGTAAATAATAACGTTTACAGCGGGCCGGATAACAAATTTGCTGGCGAAAAAATCTGCTTGGAAATGGATCGCTGGTTACGATATCGCGACCCATAAATATTCCGATTTGCGAATGATTGGATCAATTATTTGATCGAATTTGTTCAATCAAAAATCTTAATGCATCAGATTGAACAAACTAGTTATAAAGTTAGTAGTTTAATTTCGCATAAAATTGGATAAACCAGAACTGGAAGATTTAGTGCTAATAGCCGGCGCATAAAAATGTGAAGAATATTCAACAGAAAAATATATTCAACATAAAATCCGAACGCAGATCGTAATCGGCGGTCTTAATCGTCGCGATAAGATTGATTTACTATTTCGTGTGAAAGCTGCATTACCAACCACTACGAAGATACATTGTCAGACTGCAATAATGCAACCAGCGTTAATTGGCGATAAAACGTAACCCGTGGATCATTATGAAAATATGATGTACAGTGCAATCCGTAATTGCTTCCAAACATGAAACTACATCGGAAGTCTCTGGAGGAAGAATACCGAGGGTGCGCTAACGTTTCAGTGTGCGATAGTGAGAATTCTAATACATTTATTACTATTCTAACACCACAAGGAAAAAATACTAAAAAAACATTGCAATTTAAATAAGAAATCTTCAAATTACAAAACGACTGAGAATTGGTACAATGTAATTTTGCGAAGTTCAAGACTGATTTTAAAAATCAACCATTCAGAAAGGTTGAAAATTAGTTAATCTGTGACAAAAATCTAAACAATTCAACGCATCAAGAATCGCAGTAAAATTCTATGCAACAATGCGTTCTTCCTCTTCTGCGGTCGTAGACGTATAACATTCGCAACTGGTCCTCCTATTTCTCAGAAGAATGCAAAGCCATCCCGTGGCCTTCTCGATCGCAGAAATAGATCGCCGGCATTAAGACGACTAAAAAAAGGAAGACCGGGGTGCAGCTCACGATGTAAAAACCGTGGACAATCGAACGGTGAATCCTGGGTAGCTGGAGGTTTGGTGTGCTCTTCGGTAGTGGCAGTTCCCGGCTCACACGGAAAGGGTTGTCGCATTTACGATGGCTCTGTCGTGGTGGGTCGCTTCAGGGTAAAAACGTCACCGGACCGGGGCCATATAGAGGACGGTTCTTGGCGATCGTTGGAGAAAAGAAAGAAGGGGCCGAATCGACGAAACGTCGAATTGAGTACCGCCCTAATCGTGTCGAGATCTGGTCCTATGGTGTGATGCACGTGGGTATATGGCGTACTTAGTCGACAGCGAGCAGAGATCAACGGGAAGGCAGAAGGGGGATCAACAGCGGGGAGAGAGATAAAGGGAGAAGGGGAGTCTATGGGACATCGGAAGGGAGCGTCGAGAGAATGGGAGAGGGGGGAGAGAGATGGGGGTACGGAACGAGGAAAGAAAGGACGGAGAAAGGGGGAGGACAGAGCGTATACGATTGGAGTGAATGAGAGTTCTCCGATGGTAGAAGGAGTATCACAGGAGGGTAATATCGGTGAGGGGAGAGGAGAGGAGAGGAGAGGAGAGACTGCTGACGGTGGTCGAGAGCGCCGATCGAGCGTGGGTTGCGGGGCTGGCTAATGCGAATATGCTGTCGTCCAGATAGAAAGAGATACCCGATAGCGAATCTGTGTCCGACACGGATGTCGAATTAGCTTGGATTTAGGTTGCCCGGGGAACTGACAAATAGTTATTGCTTGATTAGGTGCTGGTACTACCGGCACCTACCGTACCGACCAAACCAACCCCCATTCCCTTTTTCTCTCTCTCCCTGCCCTCTTTCTTTATCCAGCAAGAAGACCGCCGATTTTTCGGCAGTAGCGCAGGGGTAGTTTATCACCGAGGTCTTTATCGTTTAGAGAATACGGCCGAGGGATTTTCGAAGGGAACGACCACCGACAAGGAACTCGGGATACCGTTCCAGCCAACGTTTACGAGGAACGTGAACGTTCCCCGATCCAGATCTCTACCCCCGTATTGTTTGTCGTGGCGGAGCTTCGGTTTTTCGGTATTATCCCTTCGCCGAGTTTCCCTGCCATGGACCATGGTTATCGGCTCTATGGGGTGAGTCGTCTTCGAACAGTCTTCCGAGCAACCGGTTCGAGATCGGGGGCAATCTACCCCTCGCATGGAAATTGAGTTAGATTCAGACCGAGCCTTTTTCTATTGTTTAATCTTTACTGTAATGGCTTCAAATTTGTCATAGGTAGACTACGGATTTTTATGAAAAATAAAAATTCTCTGCATCGATTGCAAGAAATAGAAACTAAACCGAATGTTATTTCTTCCCTTAATGACTTTAATACAGGAGAAATCATATGTTGACATCTTTAATTTTTTAAATTTCTCAACAATTTGGAATTTTATCTTCTGAATTTTGCTATAAATGCATAAAGATCCGCAGTCTAGTCATAGGGCTTGCTGTTTCAATCCTTTGCGTTTGTATAATACATTTTAATAAGGGTTGGGTCGTAACAAGAATTTATTTTTGAATGCAACAAATCGAGTTAGTTACAACTATGTTGTGGACAACTAGGTTGTAGTCGTTACTCGAAAATCGTACAGCGTAAAAATCAGGAATGGCAGAGGTCTTTTAGAAAATTCTACTATTCTTTTTTACGTTGGTGGATCACCGTGTTCGTAAAGCTTATACGACTCTTGCGAAATGAAATTTTATTCTACAGTCTTTGAAATTTTTATAACTCTACAGACTTGGAATCAGTTGAATCTGCAGATGTTTCGATGTAGTTTCTGGAAATCATAGTATTCGATACTATAAAAAAAAGAGTTTAGCAAGCGAGAAATAATTTTCAAGTCGAGAAATTCGTTGGAAGCAACGAAAGTATAGGTCTTTTTCCGTTTCTAACTGAATTTCCTGCCGCGGTAAAATTGCACAGTCCCCAGTGGGTTTTGCGTGAACACCGTGTACATGCGCGTGACTGAATATTTCATGTAACACGGTGCCGGGGCACAGGATTGGGAAGCGTTTCGCTTTTAAACAGCTTTTGTCGCAAGGAAATCCCTAATTTCGCGTGATCAACCGTGCAAGGGATGAACGTATTAATGGCCGGGAGCCCCGATCGAAATTGGGACAGCAACGGTAATAACTCGGAAATTAGAATACCGGCCGAATAGGATTATAAATTTAAATCACGGATCATATAGTAATTAATTTCGAATTACGCCTGCCGCGCGTCCCATGTGCCCGGCCCGGCTAAATTAATTTGTAATTAGCAATTACACCGATGTTTGCCATTAACAAAGGAATTAATCATTAATTGCGAGTAATTTAACAAATAAAGTCCACGGTTTCCGGTACCGGCTCTCTATCGAAGAGCTCTGCTCACCTGTATCTCATTGACAAAACTGCATTTAATACTAACACGACATCCTTCCATTCCTCATAAGTCATTGCGGGGTCGCGAGCTTCTAAAACTGAAATCGTAACACTCTAATTCTCTTAATTTCTTCTTCGATCAATTTGACGCTAGAACATAATATACTTGCCTGAGCAATTTTGTGTTTAAAAGCAGTTGTGTACGAACTTCGAAGCTGGTTTTCGTCTAAGATGGATAAATGAAATTTTGTTGAGTGGCTGGCAGCCCCAGAATGTCGTTCCAGAGTTAATTTTTGTGGTCTATGGGACGATCGTATTTTCGATCGGTCACGTACGATTCATTCCTCATGGCGGCCACTGTTTCGGAAAGGCCCATTATAGGCTGAACGGCCAGCTCGTGGATCACCGATGAAAACGACATTCCAGTTTAGCGGTTGTTTCTGCTCGCAACAGCTCACGCGGGAAAGAGTTATTATGGTTGCCTTTTATCGTTTCCTTTGGACGTGATCCGACGCTCGAATATACCCGAGCGAAATTTTTCGCCGGCTGTCGTTGGGAAAGGCTCTGTAATTGTCAACCTCGACAACATTCCAAGAGCTCAATCACTCAAAATTGCTTCGTTCCGAATTTTTCTCATTCTACATATTTTGCGTAACCGTCGTTTTTAACACTTAACACTCGGGGCTGATGCGACTATGGATATTTAATATGACAACGTTTTCATTGCAGACGATTGTTTTCGGTTCATACGGATGAATTTGAAGTCGGCATATAATATTTCAGCAGTACGTTAAATGCATATTAGTAACGTAGAAGTTGGTATGAGTTACGGCATTTGCCGTGATTTTTAGTGTTGTTTAAGAGTCGTCAGTCGACTGCAGCGGGTTAAGGAAATTTAAATTTAGTACGTATTTTATGCGGTTGTTTCGAAGGAATTACTTCAGGGTAAATATTTTAGTAATCAAATTTGCTTTTCGCAACGATTGGAAATACTTTTCCAGAAATTAGAGCTAAGCTCTTCCACGCCGGCAACGATAACATCCAGCAAGCAATAAATAAAGCTCGGCGAAGAACGGGAGCGTGCTCGCGTGGAAATAATTAAAAGAAAAATGATGCGCGCCGTGCGAGGAAATATTTCAATTCGAGTAATTTCGCTAATTGAGCGGGAATGGCTTGCGTCCTCAACAACATCCGCGTAAGACCGCTTCGCTCGCTGTTTCCTTCTTTAAAAATGGATTCCGCCGGATAAGGGGGCCAACGGCAAAATTTCAACGCGTGCTTGCCGTCCGGGTGTGCGCACGAGATACACGTGGCGGGTATTAAAAAAATAATTTTCATTCAATTACATTCAATAGAATCGTATAGACCCTGGGAACGGGGAATGGGTCCGTTGCGAATAAAGGCGCAATAATGAAAATCTGTAATAATAATGCGGGCATAAATATCGTAAATTTCGCGGAGCGCCGAGTTCGGTTTACATTACGGACAGTGATATTCGATGCATTGAATTTTTCGAGATTCAATTACAGCAACAAATGGTACGCCGTCTCGCGGAAAAAAGCCTGTGTAATTGGGATGATTAATTTTTAATCGATGCCCACGCACAGGAAACCGGCGCGCCGGCCGCCGGCATTGTTTTTCCGCATCATCGCCGCGGTGTGCGCGCACGGCGAACGCGCGGTGCGGCCGCGCACTTCAATTAGCGTTGATTATTTTTCCGCAGGGATACAATGCCGCGTTTCATCAGTTTATTAATATTTTTTTTAAAGTTGTTCCCGACACACGTTTAACGATATTCTACCGCCTATGGATTTTCAATAGACCGGGCTAAATACGCGGAGTGATACCGTTGCCCGGGCGCGAAATTAAAACGCATTCACGTTGGCGCTCGCGGAGCCGCCTCTGGAACACCCGTGCCCCGCCCAGCCCCGCTCCGCGCGGACGGTTATTTTAAAAAATTAAATTCCTCTATTCCGCTGGTCCCGTTTGCCCGCGTTAAATCGCTTAATTAAAATTCCCTCGGAAGCGCCGACAGGCGAAAACAAGCTAAATATCGGGCGGCGGAGGCCCGACAGACCCGCACGCAGCGAACCGCGGCCAAGCTTTCATCGAATTCGAAGACGATCAAGCCCTGGGTCCCACCTAGACGATCCATGGATCTTTCTGAAATATAACATTTTATTTTATGCGGGGATCAATGATTGGTAGACTGCGAATTTGATACGTTTGTGACAGAAATGATAGAATCGAACACCGAATTTCAAATGGAACAACGTGAAAAGTGTAGAATACAATTTTGTGAAACGAGGCTTCGTTTAAGGCAGCATCAATTTTTACAATTCACGAGGCTCCCGGATAGTAGAATTTACAAGTAGAATTGGCCAGCCATGATCAGACGTGCCAATCAATCCCTAGCCAATAACGCGCGCACTCTCGTCGAATGTTTTCACTTTATTTTCTGGAAAACTAACACTTGGAAAAAATGTATAGATTGCATTGATAATAATTTAATTTTAAGACGAAATCGTTCCTGTGAAGAGGTACAGTCTAAATAACAATCGACAACAAGAATTGCAACCTTAACCATTATGAACATCTACAAACACACACCGCGAAAACGAAGAAATCGAAAACGCAATTTACTAGCGGTCGAACCGAATAAATTAATCAGCTCCCAGAAGAATTTTGAAAACAGTGGTTCAATAATCGTGCATACAATAAGACCCGTCAACAAAAATTGTCATTAGCACGTCCCGCCGCGGTCTATACTCGCCCTCCCCCGGTCTCGGTCCGCAAGATCCGATTTTCCACCGGTGTGAAACACGCGAAAAAGGAAAAAAGATCCGCCGTTGCGCCATCAGAGACAAAAATCGAGAGCAGAAGGGACAAATATCCGCGCGCAAAGCTGGTCGCGAACAAACGTCGGGGGTGCGTCGAAATCCGTCGTTATAAAACAACATCGGGAGAATTTGTTTTCTGTGTAACAAAACTCGGGAGCGTCGGCGCATCAAAGTATCGCTCTATTCTTCCTCCTGGGCGGCTCTCGTGGCCGACGTGTAACAAAAAACCCGGCCGAAAAAAAGACGCGAAGGACCAAAAAAAAAAACAAGAAAAAAGAATTGCGCACAGCGGGGGGAGTTGCACTCGGAACAACCGATCCTCGCGGACCAAAAAAAAAGAGAACACAAAGTAAAAAAAAGAGACGAAAGATCGATAGAGACACGCGTCTGTTCCCGGAGTCATGTGCGCGCGGCATTCGTCATTTTTTCGTCGTATTCCATGCATGTCTGAGTGGTGTCCTACAAGTAATGATTACCCGGATTACCAGAATTTCCCATGTGTGCGGCCAATAGCACTCGGCCTGTATCTCATCAGCGGGAACTTCTCTGCTTCGAGAGATCGATAACGAAGGGCGGACGAGAAACGAACGAGATCGAGCCCGATCCCTGTGTTACCTGAAGCCATTCCGGGAATCGTTTGCTCGGCGAATTAACATATAAATTAGGCCTCGAACGTTAACCTAACCCCACTCCTCTGATATTCTCTCTTTCTCTTTATCTCTCCGTCTGGTTTCTGGTCCTGGCGACGGCGCCGCGTTTTTTGGATATTTTCAATTATTCCGAGCAGGTCCTCGATCGCTACGTATCATCGGCGTACGGGAGGACGAGAGGAGAGGGGAGGCTAGTTGATGGACAGTCGTTCGCAAATACTGTCGCGAGGGATGCGAGCTGCGAGATAAGAGGGATTTTTCGTTTCAGTGTTCCAACCGAGCTGCCGCGAACGAGTTGTACCGCTTTCGAGTGTCGCGTGGGTGTCAACGAGCGATCGAAACGGACGAAATCGTTGCCGAGTGCCTTCGTTGATCATCGAGACGATTTGAAAGTGAAAAATGTTTTGAACTGTAAAAAATGTTCATTCGCTCGGTGCGTATGATTGTTCTGTACATGTTCAGTCTTTGTTCTGTCTCCCGCGTTTCAGGAAGATCGTTGGGAATGTTTCTGTAGATTATCCAAATTCTTGTGTGTGTGTGTGTGTGTGTGTGTGTCCAGGTACATAAAATTTCAAAAGCAATTCGACGCGTGCAAATTGAGTAGCAAGTGTTTTCGTCACGAGAAAGTATTTGTTCGGTCAACGTGTATGGTTCTCTGTACATGTTTATTCTTTTTTCCTCTGGCGTCGATTAATTGTTAAGCGGGGCATATTAAAAAGCACCCCGACCCCTACTTTCATTGTTTCGAATGTCATAAAATGTTTGTTCAGCTCTCGAAACAACACCGTGTAAACGGGCATTTATTCTGTTAAAACGTGGGAATATTCAGCGGGGGCGGACGGCAGGGCAAGACGGCCGCGTTTAACCACTCGATAAACGGTGAAAACATTGTCTGTCCGTGTTGTTTCCGGCGCGGCACAACCGTGTATAACAAATTCCCCGGCGCGGTTGATTAAACACTTTTTTTTTATCTCCCCACCCCTCCATACCTTTTAATATCGACGACAGCAGCATCCAGAAATAACTGCATTTCGAGCAACCTGATAAACGATACGATGCCACCGGGCGGAGATAAAGAACGGATCACGATAAGATGTTTATCGTCTCCTACCATTTCCTGAAAATTACAATGCATACGTAAAGCATCGATCATTTCCTTGAAGCCGCACTTATTTGTTTCACTATTGAAATAACATAACATTGTTTTAAAAAATGATTGAGGATCTTTAATCAGCTACAAACTTTAGCTGCGAAAACAATTCACTAGCAAATGCCGATACAAAATTTATCGCGACATCGAAACGGTATAATGACAGCCTGGAACACAGTGCCAACTTTTTCCGCGACAGAGTAATGAGCTGTCCGTTTAATTATTTAAAAAATGAGGCAATTGTGTGGCGGTTCCATCGATTTTCCGCGACGGAGCTTCTGGCCGGAAGCGCGAATTGGTCTTATCTGGAGGCTGTTGAATATTCACCGGAAGCCAGGTAAAAGAACGCGAACTAGATTTCCGCGACAATGCGGGAACGTGAACATTTTTCGGGCGCGTGCGCGTTCAAAGAGAGCGAGTGCCGCCCATGCAAATCTTTGTATTGTGTCTAATCAGATTACTCGGTGGGCCAGGTGTACGGTGAAGAGAGGGGCCGGAGGGAGGGGCTTGCGTTTTGTAACCTTTGATTCGGCTCCGCGAGTCCGAAACACGGGGACATGAATTACACCCGTGCAATTTCGTGTTTTTTATATTTTATGAGCCGCCTTTGTGGCTTTATAACCGCATTCACGTTTCTGCCGAGCGTGATTTAATATGGAAATGCCTGAACATGCCATAAAACTGATCTTCTATTACTGCCGCGGCTTCGCTCTCATTTTTGATGCTCTGTATAAAACGGCAAACACTCGGCTAGCACAACGGAGGCCGTGCGCGTCGAACGATCCCGGGAGGCGCGCGTGCGGCCTTTAAAAAATACGGGTCGTTTCTATCGTACTCGCGGATACATCGAATGAAGGCTCATGCTAATCTCCGCATCGAGAACATTAACCCAGTCGATCGGTGCATCCATCCTTTTCACGCGTTCGACTCGAAATCACAGAAAATCGGCGCTATTCAATCGGTGGCCCTTGGATGTTATGCAAATCCCCGTTTTTATGCTGAATTTTGTCAAATGTAAAATGTTACAGGTGCTTCTTTCGTTGACCAAAAGGTTTCTTGTGCGAAAAATATAAAAAATTTTCATTAAAAATTGCTGCATCATTCTTCAAAATATTGTTTACATTATTATGTATCAGGTATTGCGCCAATTTGATAACCATAAAATTTCAAAAATCGTAGGGAATGAAAATATTCCAGGTCCGAAGAAATGTTTAATTTTCGAGTTAGAATAGCTCCGAGTGCAAAGAGTCAATCAATAATGAAACTGAGACACTGGGGGTGAACTCAGGGGGTTGATCGGGGCTTTTATTATTCATGCCAAAGGATAAACAAGGATCGAGCATACGCCGAGGCTCTTCGTCGTTTATAAACCGAAATGAAATCTCATTTCATGGTTGTAATCCACTTGAAAGTATAGCAGGACATCGAAGAGAGCTTCCCGCTGATTTAATACCGTTGAATTAGATTACCGTACTCTGTACTTCCGGGACGAAGTTTCTATTAATCAAGGTATTGGATTAGCTTTTTCCCAAACTTTATATATACGTAATTGCGATAGTTTCTCTGCGTGTGCGTGCGGCTCTCTTTTGCTCTCTCTCTCTATCTCTCTCTTTTTTTTATATGAGGGCGAGTGCTTTCACCCCGACGATCGACTAGCTTTCCACGGAGTTGGGAAAGGTCGGGAGTTCCGAGGGACAGGAAGCTATTTGTTCAGTCCCTTCGGTTTGGATGAAATTTATTTTCGCAAAAAAACATTGAAATTTTTAGCCGGGTTTTTAAACGATTTTGGAAAATGGAACCGGCTCTCGCGGAACACGAAACCCGATGGACTTTTATTTGTTTCGCGCATCTGTGCGCGTGATATTTCTCTGTTCCGTTTTCCACAATCATTCCCATAAACACAAGACTGCCTATTAAATGATGGGATCCGGTCAGTAGAATTCTGTTCAGTCGGTAGAATTCTAATGATTGCGGTAAACAATAATTTGCATCGAAGGTTCTGAATTATACCAAAAATTAATGAATGAAACAGAAGCAAAATATAATCTCCGTTAAAATGTTAATTTCTTCGTCATTAAAATTCTACCGATTGTAGTAAACAGGAAAGTTTCTGCTTTTAGTTGTAAACAAATTGAAATGCAGGATGGTGCTCCAATGAAAAAGAAATAATATGTATCTTAATCTTTCTTGAAAATGATACTGCAGTCATCAGAATTCTGCTAACGATGGTAAACAGTGATTTGCATCAAGTAGCCGAGAAGTTCTGCTCTCAATTATATAAAAATTAATGAAGGACGGTGCTCCATTGAAACAGAAACAGGATGTATCTTAATCTTCATTTACAGCGTCGAGTAATTACGTTTCCGCGTAATCGCTTCATCAATTAAGTTCGTCCAGTTCTCGGCGTTCATACAAAAAAAATTCGTTCGGCCAGGGTGGTCCGCGTAAATAGGATCCCGTAAATATCTCCAGCATTTATGCTTTTTTCTTTTCTTTCTCCGGGAACTTGTTCACGTGATCCGGGTTGGACACGATTGCATTACTATAATAAATCATGAGTGAGACGCTTTTAGCAACCGCGAAATTAAACTGCATCAAATTTAACTCAATCTTCCAGTCTAGAAGTGTTTGATGGTCTGAATTTTGCATCTTGCGAGGTAAAATACTAAATATTCAGGTGCACACAATTTTTACGATTTATCACGTGACACGTCCCACGATTATTATTTGTTGAATTTTCCTCGCGTCTCTCTTAAGAAGACATTATCGTAAATACACTGAAGATCTTAATGAAAATGATCGAGAAATCATCCAGAAAATGTAACTTTAGTTTAATAAAATTGTTACGGAATTGTAACGAAAGAACGAGTACAGAAGTTTCGTATCTTGCAGCCGTTGCAAAAAGATTTTATTTGGCACGATGACGTTCAGTCCAGTGAACAGGAAGTTTAGGTAGTTGAAATTACCGTTGAATCGATGTACTAGTTCCCGAATTTTCATCGGAGAAATGATTTCCTTGGATTTCCGAGGATCGACGATCGCCGCGAATAAATCTCTAATGTTCCCTATTACGATCGGACCCTGGGTTGAACGTTCGCCGATGAACCGTCAGTTCATTTAGTTTGCCCGGGCATCAATAGACAGTGTGTAACGAACGTGTAACGTAAAGTTTCCATCATGTTGCACAAAGCACACGCGTGTATGCGGAACCGCCGTTGCGGTGAAGCAGTGCGGTTCCCGTCCCTATATGTCATATTAGCCTAAAAGGTTAACCCCGACTGTTTTACGAGGTCTGCGTTCCGCCTGCCACGTCGATAAATAAATCCTCTTGATTGCTTGGGTTAATTGTAAATAGCAACCAACCTCGCGATATTATATTCTCGTTTTCCCGGAACGAATATCCTGTCAGCACCAATTAAAAATCGTCTCCTGGCCCTTCCACAGTCCTGAACACACTCATTACGGAGACTCGTCGGCCACTTTAACCCCAATTAACAAATCCTACTGCAAACAAAAGCTGGGAAACTTCTGAAATATCTCGTTCTTCGTTTGGGGATCCCGAAGGGTGCAAAATAGGGGTGGGATTTATCGTAAATTGTTACCATTAGAAACCTTTCGACAACACCTGGATACATCTAACTACACCTATTTGCAACGATTCATAAACATGAAAATCATTCTGTCTCGAAACCACCAATGATTTCATCAATGTCCATGTTCTGAAAAATTCCTACCTCAAGACATTATTATATAACGTTCAGAGGAATCCCTCCGAAAACCATTTGAAGATGTTATTACCCCGCAACGATGTTCTTCGAGAAAAACGACGCCCTCGAATTTTTTCTCGAGCTTTTACGCGAGTATCCGCAAGATCCGGTGGATAGAACGTTCCACTACAATTTATATTCCCCATAAAAGTCCAAACAATCAGCTGGAAGAGTTTCGATTGAACGCGAGCTCTCTCCGCCCCCCACCTCCATGAAAATTACTGTGTATCGATGTCCGGTCGATCGAAATCCACTCTCGGAGTCCCGGCAGCTATCGGGACGCGTGTCACGAGCCGATCTTTGCGTCAATCAAAATTTGCCGCGTGTATTAGACACCCTTAATCCGAGCCCGGGGGCTTTGTGTCGCTGCAGGTGGTTCGAATTGTGGCAATAATCGAGCATAAATTCCGGAAATATCTGGCCGTTCTCTCTACCATCTATGGCTAGTTCGTTCGCGTACGATGATACATATTTGTGGTGTAACCCCTCCCCTTACCTCTTCGACCCCCTTTTCCCTTTTACCCCCACGCAAGCGAACACGCCACACCCCCTGTACACCCCCTGTACACCCCCGACCCTTTCCCGTGGCCCGAATCCGCGTAATAAGGTTACATCGACGTGAACTTGTAAAAGTGGAGCGGCAAGATATGAATACTTTTAGTAGTTCAATTTATTCCCGTTTTTACGGCCGGCCGGAAAAATGAAATTTTGAATAGATCCAATTTACGTTTTCAGAGCTATCGCGTTGCGATAAGATCGAGCGTGTTCCGGCTGCCGACCGGGCCCGAAACGACGTATGAAAATTTTTACGTTCTATCGGCTTTGTCGGCGCTCACTTTCGAAACTGCTCCCGATAACGAAATTAATTTCGTGCGAGCCAAGGGACTGCCACAACTTCGACGTTACACGTAAATTATCAACCGTGTACGAAACCGTGTATCAATGTTCGAGGGTGACGAGCAGACACTGCTCCTTTTATCTGCAAAACTATTAGGTTGCTGCATATGAAACGTCTGATTCGAGAATGCAAATGTTGCAATGCGTTTTGATCAAGAAATACTATTACAGTTGACAGGTTCATTCTACGTCACTTTCAGGTACAAACCTTAGGATCCTATCTTCAATTTTAATTTATACATATATAAACTTCCTTTGAAATAAATTTGATTTCAACATCAATCTCAGTGCGATTGTCGCGCGCTCTTTTTGCACGTGTGGAAAAACAACATATCGACGATATCATTATGTGGTATTTGGTGAAATAATGTGGTGACTAATCAATGATAGACTGCGAATTTTATGCATTTATGGCGAAAATGAGCGGGTCCTTTCGCGGGTCCAGTTGTATATGTAATGTAAGAAATCGAGTTGTTTTTATCGACGGCGGTGTTTCAGATCGTGAGACACGAAAACCCATGATTGGTCTACTACTATACCTCGTCTGTGCTTGTATTCACCGAAAGTCCGACCGTATCGTCTCATTAACGACGTATTGGTTTACTGGTGTCTGACAAACAAGTGTCTAACGAAGGCACCAGTTGCGGACGGCATTCAGCCGTGTATCTAATTTAGAAGGTATTCACGCCCATGGTCCGCGCGCCGGGATCGCGATGATTAGGCAACACGCGCCCGGTAACGTGTCTATTCTACCTAACTCCTAAACTCGGTCATTCGGCCGATGGAAACTCGAGTCTTATGCTCTCGAAACTTGCCGGTGTAACGCGTTATTATAGCTATTATGGTCAGACGTTCGTTAATTTGATTGTCGTTCGTCGGTGCCAACCATCGGCAAATTGAAAATGTGTCCTGCTATCCACCTAAGGCTTTCACTTAAATTTTCCTAAGATTTGATTCTAGACGTAATTTCAAGTACGTAACATTTCTGTATACACCCTGTATACCTATTGCCAATGACTCTCCACACCTTTACACAAAGCATACCCAAAGGATCCAAAGTAGAATCGAAGATCTCTCGGCAATCTAGATGAAAAACGCGAGAACGCGACCGATAGTGGTGCCGGAGCTTGCGATTGGGTGGAAAGGGGGTTGCGAAAGGAGGGTGGTAGTCGTATCGCGCGGGGCCAGGCGGGTAACGCCATTAATCGCGATATATTCTGACGAAAACGCGCGTGATTTGGACAGGGGTGCGGTGGTGGCGGTGGTGGCGCGCGGGCACACGGAATCGATGGAGCGCGGAATCGGTCGCGGAGTACCGACCAATTAGTCGGCCGATGATTGGCGCGTGTAAACCGAAACGATGACGTCGCTGGCGAACCAACGACCGACGCCCTCGCCGTTCGTAAACCGGCCGGGACCGTTCGGCGACTACCTATCGGGTCTCCACCAGAGTCGGGTTGATGTGGCACACCTGCGCGTGTCTACACTCTCTTGCGCTTTCGTGCGGACACATTGACAAACACGAACACGCACAGGAGATATACATACGTACACGAGCACCCACACAGAGGCATACAGACACACACAGGTGAGCCCGAGGCTGGCTGGAAGCAGGAAGAGGAGCGAGCACGCGCTCTCCGGCCACCATCACGAGCACCGTCAAATATCCGTGTGGACGGTTACAGGCCGGACTAATGGAATTGATTAAAATGTGTTCGATCAACCGAACCGCGGGCCCACTCCCGACCATCCACCCACCGTGTTTCACCTACCTAGCTCTGGCAGAACCACCCCCTCGTCGCTCTATCCATCGAGCGGCATGCTACCAACCTTCATTCTCTCTCTCTCTCTCTCTCTCTCTCTCTCTCTCTCTCTCTCTCTCTCTCTCTCTCTCTCTTGCTCTCTCTCTCACTCTCTCTCTCGCTCTGCGCCCTGTCGCAAGCCTCTGTGTGACCCTAGAACCAGCCGAGCGCAATCGAATATTTGCGTTTAGGTGGGCACGTCGACGCGGAAAATGCTATCTTTGTCAATTAATTCAACCTGTTGTCGCTCGTCGCCCCGGCCAAGCCGCCACGGCCCGTGCTTGCTGCTGCTGCTGCTGCTGCTGCTGCTGCTAGCGCCTCCCTTCATCCTCCCGCCTTCGTCCCTTTCTACACCCCAGTCCTAACTGTACCCCAATCCTCCTGATACTCCTCCTGCTACTGCTGATGCTCCTCCTACGCCTCGTACCCCTCCCATACGGTCTCCTGCACGTACGCCGATCGGGAAAATTGGCGGTTTTGCGGTCACCGTTCGATGGGAAAGGACCTCGCCTCGGAAATTTGTTTTTCGCGGGCTAACTCGCGCCTCGTACTCTTCCTCTCGCTCTTTCTCGGTTGCTCCTCCCGTTACCGGTCCTGTGTTGCTTCTGTTTGATTTTTAAAAATTTTTTTTTGTTTTAGATCGTGGACATTTGTTTCTTTGTATTGCACGTGTCCCGTATTCTCTCCTACCCTTTCCCTGGTCTATCTGCGGTTATTAAAGCGACTTTTCAGTGTGAAAAGGGAGAGGGCACAAGCTCGTGCTCTTGCACAAGCTCGTGATATATTTCTAAATTGATGTCACGATCGAGCACGTAATATCGGTAAAATGCAACGCGAGTTCCGCAGCATTGTCAGTTTGTATTTTATTATGCAAGAGGTTCCAGATCGTGAGTCGACGAAAAAGTAATGCATTCTATCGCGATTCGTGGTCTCTTATAGCCATTCCACTGGCAATCGTAACAGCAGGGACTAAAAGTTGCGCAAACTATTGTGGGAGCGCCTTTTAAACCAACTTCGCCAGCCAAGAATATGTTGAATATATACCAACAACATTCTTGTAGTCGCATTTAGTGTACTTAGAATCTCAAAACTTTAAGTTTAGTGTTTCAAGCATAAGCAATATTGTCGACTACACTAGCCAATGTTTATTTTGCATTAAAGTAGCGATTTTCTTGAATAAAAATTTATTCGTGATGTAGTCGTATGAAGTTCCATGTAACCGGTTATAGAGAAAGTGTTGTACGAGTAACTGAATAATGTTAGTTGAGATCCATATTGAACAGGAATTAAATTAAAAGGACTAGATAACTTCGATTGTAGGATATATTCGATCTTATGAAACGTGCCATCATTCGATCCGACATCATGAACGAGGTCCGGAGACGAGCGATCGAGAGCGACGACGTCGAGCTGCGGCCGAGCGAGTGAAAACGCGAAGGCGGGTTTGCCGTGGCACCGGAGAGTAGGTGAAAAATAAACGAATAAATAAAACAGACGTCTCCGAGGCAGTCCGCGAGTGTCGCTAATGAACTGGTCTCTCTCGTCTCGCTCCGTCCGACACGGCAACCTACTGTTCACCTTCGTTCGCAGCTGTTCCAGGACAGTACTCGACCGGTCTTCATTATACTCGGCTCTCTGTCGTTAATTGCGCACGCACCTACGTAAGCACGGCGCCGGGACGCGCGACGCCACGTTCCCCCAGGAATTAACCGATATCGCGTGGAGACCACGCAGGTTCCCGATAAATTTATGGTTGTTCCGTGTGCGACAAGACCGACGACGCCGCGCCGACCCGAGATCTACTTTCCGCAGACTATCTGTCACTTGAATCGGGGATAACGGGATCCACTGTCGAACGAATCACCTGGCAATCGTTTATTGGGCCATCGAAAGCCAGGAAGAGTTGCGGTTTCGATGTAGTTTGACAGGGGAGACCTAAATGTGCTGTTTGCCCCTCTTAGCGTCCCGCGAAATGTATAGCCAGCAGTGGCCACTGTTTTCTATCGGTTGAGGAAACATTAACCCTAAAGCGCCACTAAAAATTGCTGTACCATTATTGAAAATATTGTTTTACATTATTAGATACGTTGGTATCTCATGAATTACTAGACATTTAAGTATTGTATGATGTATTATATCAATTTCATATCCACCGAATTTAAAAAATCATAGAGGAATGTTTAATTTTCGAGTTAAAATAGCTTCGAGTGCAAAGGGTTAATGTCTGATCGAAGCTACTTGATAAAAGTGTGATGGATCAAAATTATGGATAAAAATTTTTGAGATTGTATTATGATTAAAATTTTTCACGAAGATATTCTTTGTATTCTTTATATAAAATGGGACACCCGTGAGAAAGGTGTTCAGAATGTAAAGGGATTTTTCATTTCGAACCAGTTTAAATTTTTAAGAACCGATGCTGGACAACCACTTAAGTTTTTGACGTTTTCGTTCGAATTCCAAACAGAGGCCAGCGTAATTAGCAGCGGACTGCCGTGCACGATGCAAGTGCATAAAAGCCGCGGTCTATTAATAAGTGGAGATGCTATAATTCATCGTGCAAAAAGCGACGTCATGCGCACACCAACCTATGCGCGATGTAATACATGTAGGAGCTATATAGACTCGGACAGTTATCGAAGCAGGTTTATTAGACGTTTTCAGTCTTCATCGATCATTGATCGTAGATAAACTGAATGCTTGCTCCATCTACAGAGCCCGAGAAAAAAATGATGGGCAGAGGTAATCGTCGATCAAGCTGAAACTATAGCGCTTAGCGAGTCGCCACTGTGGTTAGTCGCTAATTGATCTTGACGTCTTCATGTTACACTATGTCGTTCGCTTCGCGCTTAGATACTATACGACTGTCCACTATAGTGTCCGGAGTGACATCCAGATCGCATGATAGCTCTGGAATAATTTATACAGAAGTGGAACAAGAAAAAGAATGAAATTGTTGGTTAGACTGGTGGTTGAACACCGTTGATTTCTTTAATGTTAACCTTCGGTTACTGGCACTCCACTTTCTATAGTAAAACTGTTTACATGGAACTTAAGACTCCAACATAGATAAATATTTATTCAATGAAACAACTACATTAATGGAAAGTAAATATTTGCTGGTGTAGTCCTCAACTTTGTTCAGGCTTGATCCCTTAGATTTAAAGTTTTGATATTGTAACTACTATATGCGAGTAATTAAAAGTTAATACTATGGTTTTTCAGTAAAACAAATTCAAAGGTCTGTGTTTTATAAACACATTCGAAACTAGCAAAACGACAACTTAAACCCCCTAATTTTGAACAGACCACGTAAGATGTATTGTTTGGAATGGAAGTGATCGATTCGGCGAGTAGCGAGGCCACCGCCGAAGCGGTGCAGTGGATCGTTGCGATTCCCAGCGAAGGGGAGTCGAACGTCGTGGAATTTATCGTTGTGTCGTCGGATAAGAACCGGCAAGGATCACTCGATCCTCCTAGCCCGAAGCTGATCCGTCGACGAGGACAGAGGGCTGCGCGCGATCGAGTCGCGCGGATTACAAATCGTCGCCGAGGTATCCAGTTCCAACCTGTTACGGACGTTGAAAAATCTGGCAGGTAGGTACTCGCACTCGCAGGAATTTCCTATCAATTAAGGACAGGTTTCCACGCGGCGGCGCGTCGGAGGACGGATTTTTTCCCCTCGTTCCTCCCTACCAATCTGGCAATAGCGAACTCCACACGCTCGCGTTCGCGCGTTGTCCCTGTTTCTCTCATTTGTACAGTTAGCCGGTTAAACAGAGAGTCCCGGCTACGAATAAAAGCGTCCATCTTACTTGGCCACTCTTCTTATTTACATTCCCACGGCCGGCGTGCCGTCGTAACTTTTGCCCGCCGCGAATTAATTTACCGTTGGAAAGCGGCGGCAGCGGCTGTCCCGCGACCACTGCGCCGGACCTTTATTCCCCCGCGAATTCATTTGCGTATCCTAGCCCACGGCTCGATTTATGGAAATTGATTTTCCGTTAGAAAGCGCCGCGGCTTGTCCCGGACTGGAACCCGCGATAGAAAGCGGAACTTCGCGCGAAACGCTCGCGGATTCCGCGCGAAACGCGCCTGGAATGCACGCGGGATTCTTCCGACTACGAGCGCCACTTAGGCGTGACACGGTGATTCATGATTCACGCATTATTACGTTCACCGGAAAGTTCAATTCAAAACATATATCTAGTTCCTAAGTGGGCTAAAGCGGATAGCGCATGTTTAATTAGATTTGTCATTTTAAAACGATACGCAGTTCTGTATTCATCGAGTCGAGTGAGCAACGCGTAATATAATGACCGAACATGTGGAACGACGGATATGCATTAAATTTTCCAAGAAACTTGGGCATTCCTATTCGGAAACTATCGGTATGATCCTCCGTACAGTACTGATCTACAGTCCGCGACAAAAAGATGGCACACCCGAAAATATTGCTATTTCTGAAAACTGTGATGAAATTTGATACGTTTCTCTCCGTGTATGTACTTCGGTGGAGCTTTAAGGTTACTTACACCGACGGAGTTAAGCGGAGGTTACAGATTCTAGTCGAAATGTAAACAACCGGGGTCACCGACGCGACAAAATGATGGCACAGTCTTAAAATTCTTTCTCTGCCGTTGACACTAGACCGTTAGAGTTTAAGTCCGTAGTCAGACTGTTTGTATCGTGTACTATTTTACTGTGCATTAAATATTGTGCGTGTTTCTTATTATCTTTTATTGAAATTACACTATGGGTAGTGGAAAGTCTTTATCCGATGCTGAAATAAAAACGATTTTGACATTGCATAAAGAGAATTACTCGGTTTCAAAAATTCCACGTATTATACATCGAAGCAGAAAAGTGGTGTACAATTTATTAAAAAATCCCTAAACACTCGGTAAAAAAAAGAGTTCCGGTCGACCGAAGAAGTAAACAATCGCGGAAAACGTGCAATTTTAAAAGATGCTTCGAATTCTTCGGGGCAGCACGACAAATCGCTAAAGCAGCTGGCGTATATACAAATGTACGTAATGTGCAAAGGACAATAAAAGAATTTCCGCACTTAGTTCGAATGAAATTGAAAAAAAAACCACCTTTAACCGCTCAGCATAAATCGGAGCGTCTAAAATTTGCACAAGAGCACATACATTGGAGAAAAAAATGGCGTCATGTTATTTTTAGCGATGAGAAAAGGTTTAATCTAGATGGGCCGGATGGTTTCACACACTATTTTCACGATCTGCGGAAAGAAGAAAGAGTCGCGGAGGAGTAATGCTTTGGGCCGGAATTGGTTATCGAGGAGTGACCGAAGTAAAATTTATAAAGAAAACTATGAACAGCAAAATTTATATACATTTGATAGACGAACAATTAACTAAATTCGGACACACAATTTCCGGGGAAAATTTTACATTTCAGCAGGATAATGCAAGCGCGCATACCGCAAAATCTGTTAAGCAGTACTTTGAGCAAAACAAAATTAGTGTCTTAAAGTGGCCAGCGAGATCGCCAGATCTCAACATAATTGAAAATTGTTGGGCTCAACTAGCACGACACGTTTACGAAGGCGGAAGACAATTCCAATGCTTTGCAGATTGAAAAACGTGCATAGAACAAAAATGGACAAAAATACGGGCAAAATATATTTAAAAACTCTTTGAGTCACTTCCGAAACGTATGTTGGCTATTCTGGAAAATAAGGGAGGCCACGCAAAGTATTAAACACGATGTTATATATTGTATGTACGTAAATCACGTATTTTTTTTGTATATGTGCCATCATTTTGTCGTACCGATTTTTGTTATTTTTTTGTTTCCACAAACAAACGGACATTTTCTTTAATTTTATTGTTTGTAATGTAATTTATTTTGTAATAAAAATGTATAAGTACCGAGAAAGACTAGATTTATTATGTCCAAATGATGAAAACATTGAATTTTCGTGGTGTGCCATCTTTCTGTCGCGCACTGTAGCTCCTTGTGACTTCTGGTTGTTCTCCAAATTGAAAAAACCTTTCAAAGGACAATGATTTGCGAACGTAGAAGCAATGAAACAGAATACGACGAGGCAGCTGTTCGCTACCCCTAAAGATGATTTTAAGGAGTGTTTCCGTACGTGGGAAGATCGCTGGAAGAAATATGTGGCTTCTAATGGACAATACTTTGAAGGAAACACGATTGATATCAATCAGGAATGATACTTCCACCCGCTACGATGTCGATCGGATAAAATCGTCAAACTCAAACTCCTGACTTAAACCTTTCCTAATTGCAGTCAGACTATAACTGTAAATAAATTTAGGCACACACACATCTAAAACCGTCCCGCAAGCTCGCTCTCCGCAGCACAAACATTTCCAGCGGTCGCCAATCATCGCCTAACATTACAGCGCGGCAAAATAATGTAACCGTCGAATTTGCAATTCGGATTCGTCGTTATTTTTCGCGGAGCAGTGTTGCGCAGCGCGGTTCATCTGCACCGCGACTAATTTCATTATCTCCCCGCCGTGATTCGCTCTCCACCACTCCTTCTTTTCGCCTGTCCAATGAAATCTGTACAAATGGTTGAACGTACGACAAAGACGTCCCTCGGTGGGGAGGAAAGACGAACGGCGAAGACTAATAACGGACCGGGGTAGAAAAATCGAAGAGAAAGTTTGCAGTATTTACATAGTAACAAGTCGGACGGACGAGATAATTTTTTTCAAGGATCGACATCAAAGCGCTTGCCGGCGATATGGTGTCCCAGAATGGGCGTGCTGGTACACGATGTTTTTATGGTATGCGCGCGCCCTATCTCTCTCCCGTTCTGTGCCGCGAAAACGAAAACGTATCTAATTGGCCTTTAATTGGCCGAATGTAAATTATGCATTAATGTCCCTTTAATGTTAAGCAGACGGAATAAACCGTGTGGCGTCGTGCGCGCAGCGGGATCCAGACCGGGCTTGGATTTTTCGAAAAGCCCTCGTAAATGCCACACGCGGTTCAGTACCTTTTGATAGTTACCCCCGGATCCCTCGTGTCAGCCTCTCCTTTTTTCCACCGTAATTGCGGACCGTCCGTCCGGGCCCGGTCGTTCAAGATTTACGCTTCCAATTAGCCATACTTTATGGTTATAATGAATTTACATTCGTCGTACCGGTATAAATTAATCGTGACCCGGGCTACGCGTGTTTCAGTGATTTAAATCCCCCCGCGTTCAGATTTGACTACTTATCTCTCTGTTCCCTGTTTATTAGGACGGAATGAACGTATCACTTTATTCGGACCAACCCCAAATTTACTGGGTTCGCGTCATTTGCAAATTTCTTTGCCTCGATCGGCGAAATTGCTGTCGTTCCGGTTACTTTGGAGACCTTCGCATTTTACCCACCCCTGTTAGAAATCTTTACGTAAGATCATTAATCTAAAAATTTTCAAATCATTTTAGAATACCTGAGACATGAAATAGTTGTAAAACAAAATCAGCAAGTTAATAAAATCTAGTAAAAATAGTTCGAAATCCCGCACGAACGAGTATCAGGGAAACAAATGGCGGTACGTAAAGGTCTCGTCGATTATACTGGCGACTGTATCCGAAAAGAGGCCGGCCGGGCTGAATCGAGGAACGGGATCGATGAAAATGATTAACGGAAAGTACGTCCGTGGATCCGCAAAGGGAATCCCGCTAAATGCCAAGGTTACAAATTTCCACTGTACCGCATTATACCCGGGGGCTCTCCCCGGTATAGAGATGATTTTCGTATTTGGATCGAGTCCAAAGTGAAAGAGGACGGCACGTAGGCGGCCGTCTAATGTGCTTTTTCAAATAAAGCTACTTACATGAAAGACGGAAATATAAATAGGCGAATGTGTCTGGCCGAACGCTGCTGTTGGTGGGAGAGCACACGACCGAACAGAAACCGTTTCGAACACTATTTTGCAATTTACGCGACGAGAAACTGCCAGTTACATTCCATCGGTTCGGAGCCGTTCGACTCTTTCCGCGAAAATTTCGCGTCCATTAACGCTGCGACTACAAGATTGATCTTTTTCTTTTTTATTTTAATACGAGCTTCGGTAAACAAATTTATTCGGCGATTTTTTGTGGAAACGTATATCGGAATTGCCGAAGTGTCGGTAAATGAGTCGACGATCGCAGAGAAGGATGTAATTTCACGGTTCGTATTGCAAAGAAATTAAGTAACTCGGCCGGTGTCGCCGTGGATTGAGGCGCCTCGACTAATCAATTCGAGTAAAATGTTAATTAACTCGGCTCACCGACGAAGACGAGGCCAAGCTATGAATTTCGTGCGTTTATAGCGCGGCCGAGTGAACGGGGCGCAATAAAACACAATCTTACACGATGTCTATCGCAGATTTCAATTTATTGCCAACTAAAGCTATCATCTCCGATAATTAGATTCCCCTTAAACCTTATCTCCATAAATTAGTCGGTAAAAACGCGTATTAGCATATACATACATCGACACGGGTCTATTAATGAGTTTCCGGTGAGATATTCTCGATCGAACGAAGGGACCGTCCTCTCAACGTTCAAGATATTAATATTTAAATTAAACAATGTCAGCCGGATGTCGACGATATTCAATCGTTTCTAATAACTTCTCGGACAACGATCGAACATCGCGTTCCCAATCACGATGATTTCCCTGCAATTAGGCCGCGCGGCAGCGGTCGCGCGTCGGCGGCTAATCAAATTAAAATGGCCGCCCAATAAAATGATCGGCGTTGAAAGGAACGCGAAAAATTCCGTGAAGCTTCGCAGGCTCGTCAACGCGAGCGCTAATACCACCCCGCTAATGGCACCAAGAATGTTTTAATCTTGAACGCGCAGGAACGCCGGAATGGAAATTATTAACCGAACGCGAAACCGAAAAGCATTACCGGGGGACGATATAATAAAAAGGAAAAGGCGGGTGCGCACGTCAAATTCGCTGAACGCTACCATTCTACCTACCCCCACCTTTTTCTTTTTCTTCCGTTCGTTTTTTTCTTTTTTACCGTCACCGTCTAATTCAACGAGCAGGTTGAAGAGGCGCGGAACACACCAAATAAAACTACCGTCGCGGATTTACAGCGCGATAAATGTAAAAAATTCACCGTCTCTCCGGGGGCTTTAATGTTTTTCGTATATTAAATTTAAGGTCGCTCGTCCGTTTCAGTTTTGCATACGTGTCGCGAGCAAACGAGTATGCTTACCATTTATTCGGAGGAGACGCGCCGCGCAGCGCCACGAGTGTGCTTTTCTGAATCCTCGAAGAGCAACGGGAAATTTATCGGATAACTGGAAAACGCCCCCTGGAGGAATGTTCGAAGAGCCCAATTCTCTTTCTCTGATTGAAAGATTTTTCCAAGACGTTTCAGTTATGCTTTGGAAGAATAATGCTTGAATATGACAAACGAATCAAATTTTATCTCATTGGAACAATTAAGTAAATTAATTATAGACTCGTGAAAACACGGTAAGGGATTAAGGACAACTTTAAAGATTGCGATCGAAGGAAGCACAATTAAGAGCCATTTAAGGGTTAATTTGAGATAGCTCGAACAAATGTAATTCCATTTGAAATTTTCTTGTAACGAAAGGAACAGCCATTTTCCAACCACGTTCTCGGTCTCGTCGCGGCGCGCGTGCGGCTCGCTTCTCTCTCCGGGCCGACACACACGGCCGTGAATGCTAAAAAATGTACTCGCAAATATTATGAGCAAGCGTACCGTATGTATCGTTTCTCACGTAGTGCCCGGGCCCGCGCGAGTTACTTTACTGCGCTCGTTCGCCCTGGAAATAAATTGGACATGAAACAGCTACTCCGTATGCGCCAAGCGCACGCCGCTTCTGACACTATTCAGTGTTTTCTTACAACGATCACCGCCGCATCGGGCCGGTATGCGCCGCCGTCGATCCCGCGAGTAAATTTAATTGAAACCGCGGGAAACCTTATTGTACCTGTCTTTTTCCAAATTCACGGTATCCTGGGAATAAACCGTGAATACGGGTGCAATCAAATATTTTGTTTTCTGCAACCCAGCAATCTCGAAAATTCTATACGATCAATGTAATTTATTCAACCCTTATCCAAGTGCCTCCATGACATTTTGATAATAGACTACAGATTTCATTCACGTGTGGTACGTAAATACTCGGACGAAAGTTTTTCCACATGATTTTCGGCTGTTTTAAAAATTGAACCGATACATTTTTAGATGGCTCAACCTGGCCCGTGCTGTATTAAAAAGCATTTGTCCAGATATTAATCGCGTTCGTTTGGTTCCTGTGTACAAATTAAACTCTCGAACAGCTGAAACGTTGTGGTTCTCGTCGCCGCGATTTGCGATTCAAATAAAATTCAATGCACGCGACACGGTTCGATCGATTCGCCGATGAATCGCGTCGCACAGTACGGTAATAAGTCTGATAATTATAATCGAGTCCGGATCCGCTGGGGAGCTGCGTCTCTCCTTCGGCTCTCTTTTTTCCACGACGAGAAAGCGCAGGAAAATTGAAACGCGACTTCGTGCCACGATAATTAACGCAACACGACCGCGATCGTCCGCTGCCGCGTTTTATTCGCTGCTTCTCCCTCGTTCTCCCTCTCTCTTTCTTTCTCTCTCGTCGCTCCCGTTTCCGCCGGGCACAAATAATCCATTGAGACGTGTCTTTTTGTCTCGATTCTTCGAGCCGGGCCGATTCATCGCGGCTTCCTCCGCGGAGAAACGGAAAAAGTAAAGTTGTCGGGAAATCAGGGAAATTAATAAGGGCAGCTTGGGAAATGTTTGCTCGATATCCACCGCGAGATCCTTATTAACCGACGCGGCTTTTCTGCCGCGAAATGGGCCAACATTTGCAATCGGCGAATCTTCCCAGAAAATCGAGCGAATTGCCAATCTGCCCGGAAAATCGGGTCAGTGTGACTCGCATGCTTATACGTCACCTCTGAGCATTTTAAATCCTTTCTATTCCGTTTATCGAGAGTATAAACATTCTGCAGTTATTACATTAATTCATCCCTTAATCGTACGTTATTATTAGACTGAGGAATTAAATTTTCCTCATTGGCCTCATGCAATTTTCTACAAAAAAATCTACGATGATAACATAATTTGTTATACAAATCGTCATCATGTTAAGAACTGTAAAAATTGCCTAATCTTTTTGGAATTAATTTGCACAGCGACGGCAACCGTTTACGTTGTTCAGATGTTAGTATTAGGTCGTTGCATATAAAATGGCGGACCCGCCGGTGGCACTTGACGTTGTATTAAAGTTTGAACGAATTTTGTTGGTCGAGGCAAGATCGTAGAAGTTTGCCAATGTAACACGGCAGCGCGGTTGTTCCGCTGTCATTAAAGAGTTAAACATTTGCAAATAAATTGTTCAACCGAGTTGAGAATAATTGTTTGAAGCCAGTTTTAACTCTAGTCCGTCGTCGTCGTCGTCGTCCGACGGATAAGTTCCCGGACAGAGATTGAAACGAACTTCGGTTAAGTTTCTTATTTTATGACGATAAACGTAGTAACGGTGGCTTTTGCGTTTTACATGCAATGGATGTGCATACAGGGTGGTCCATAGGACTCGGTCTCGTACAATATTTCATTTTTCTGGATGGAAATGGAATAAAAAGTTGCTGGGCGGATTCTAAATGGCACCCGGAGGACCGCAATTTCCCTCATCATTCTACATAAAAGAGTACTCGACCGGGGCGATCGATAAATTGAGAAGCTCGCGCTTTTTAAATAATAATAAAATATCTAGACTCGTCTAAACGAATTCAAACAACTCTACAGATTTATTTCGACTGGGGTCGTTCTTTCAGTTTCTGATTGAATTAACAAATGACCCACAGTCCAGAAATAATATTTCACGTTATAAATGACGCACGAAGGTATTTTTATTCGAGTTACTTAACGCAGAAAATAAAATATTACAATGGATTATAACATTATAATGGATGTACATAAAGTATATCCATTTGCGCGATGGGCTGCCGTTTCACGGGCAGTATTGTATACATGACTACTTCGAACTTCTGACTGAAACTTTTGGGCACATAATCTCTATGATAAGCGACAAAAAATCGATTTCTAGAGCTGGTAAATGAAGACTTTACTGTATATATCAAGCACAGCTTGTTAAAATGATGAAAAGAAGAAAGGAATTTTGACTTGGCTCCTTTCACTTCTAATCGAGGGAAACATTTTTCATATTGTTCCTTACAATTACTAATTTCTTGAGCTGTAACAGTTCGGATTGTAAAGGGCTAATTTGAGCGAGGTACGTCGGTGATTTATTCTGGAAGACGATCGAGAAGGAGACGATCGAGAAAGAGACGATCGACCGCAAATCGACTCTCGGGATGATCGCAGAGGTCCAGGGTTCGTAATAGGGAAGACGTTCGACCGATTAGCATTTGTTTGGGCTAGGAGCGAACGCGGGATAATGATGCAATTAATAATGTCGCGGGACAAACGCGTCTGTGGGAGTTCCTTTGTGCGAACGTATTAACACAGGGAACGCGGACGTCGCCGTTGTCGCCTATTCAACAACGGTGCACACAGGGAGCAAGCAAGCCCTCAGATTTATCGATGGTTATCGATACACGGTTCGTTTAACGGTAAGTGGGAAGCTGAACTCCATCTCTCTTGCTTTCTCTCTCTCTCTCTCTCTCTCCAGCTAGACGATCACTTAAGCTGCCCGAGTGTTGCATAATGATTGTTTCTTTATGACCAATTATGCGTCCCAACGTATAGATCCGCGTTCGAACGAAACAATTAACGGCGGTTCGTTTGTTTCGACAGAATTTATTTCACCGTGTTCTCATTTGTATCGTCGAGGGGTTTCGACAGGCTATTCACTCGAGACAAAGCCATTTAGAGATTTTTCATAACTAAACGACTGTGCATCGGATCGTAAAACTTTTACTCTCTGGATATAATGATTTCGAGAACGTGCGGGGGAAAATGCGAGACTCGAATGCCGCGGGTTTTGATCTGCTGCGATTGTTTCTCCGAGTGATCCTTCGACAGGCAACGAAACTTTTACTGTGAATAGATCTTTTCGGTGTATGAAAATATCCGAATCAGATAGTTCATTTTTTTGCTTATAAGGAGTAATTGTTTCTTTCAATTTGAATATATTAATCTAATCTTAAACCATCCATCTCTTAAGTATTGTTTCTGAAAAAGATATTTTGCATGCAGGATATTTTCATTCGCGTTTAACAACAGAACAAAAAGTGCAAACGAATAATTGTCGGTATCATTACCTGTTACAGTAGCAATGTATTTCTTTATGCTCGCGCAGCAAAATTCGACAGAACAAAGACAATGCAAAAATTGAAAGAACAGATTTCGATTTTTATTTGTGGTTGCCGATAAATAACGCCAAGTTATACAATTGTTACAGAACGAGCTTTTCTCATTAACGGGCGAGTATGCAGATTAATTATTCAAAGTTGCGAATAGCATGCAACTGCAACGACGGCGGCTATACGGAAATATATTGTACAAAAATCGGCAAAGGGCTCCGGCGATATTCTATAAGCTCGTGGAAACATTTCACCGAACGTTTTTCGGCTAATTAAATTATTCAAACTTTTTCCTTTCAGGCATTTCAGAATCCGCAATCCCATCCTGTTCCTTTTTCCATTTTTCGATTGAACGAACGAAACGTTAAATGTGACGAATAATTTTCGAAATGTTTTCAGCTTTAATCTGTGAATTGCGCGCACCGTGAAAAAACATACGGACGCATGAAGGGACGCTTGAAGGGCCGGGGAAACGGGACGTGTGTGTTGCGTGTGCGAGTATGCCGGTTAAAAAATTGGAGTCTCGCGATCCCTTTTTGCTGTTTAAGCTGGACGTATGGAATTTACGCTCGTTAATATGATCCAATAAACAGAGATAATATTCGAATTCTCAAACCAATTGCACACGGATGTTGCGATTTTCCGATGGGATACGTTCTCCCATTGTGCGTGATGAATGCGGCGGCTCGTCTGGTCGTGCAACCTTGCCGATTTATACAGAAAAATTTAGTATTACCAGAAAAACCTCGCAAAATAGGTTGGAAAATCTGCTTCGCTATTTTCTGCATTTATCAAATAAGTCGTTCAGAATCTCAGCCCTGAGATCGCTAAACGAATCAAGATGATTCATCTCAGATTTATTCAGCTACTACTACAAAATCTGCTTCGCTATTTTCTGCATTTATCAAATAAGTCGTTCAGAATCTCAGCCCTGACATCGCTAAACGAATCAAGATGATTCATCTCAGATTTATTCAGCTACTACTACAATATTAGGCTATTAAACTATCATAGATAGTTAAGAAATTTATTACGAATACCATCAACCAGACGAAAGTAGTTGTAATTGTTTGTAAATCAGTAATAAATTCACAAAATTATTAAATACGTTCATTCATTCATTCAGGTCAAATATCAACAAACAGCTGTTGCCCTCAGTTAGGGTAACTTCTACCATTAACAGAAGGAACAATAATCCATTTTATTCGTGTTGCACGTTCAGTGTTTAATTTTCAAATTCTGTGTTCATCATGAAAGTTCTTCATCTTTTGTTTCAGATCCAGGCGAATTGGTATCGAACGACAATCTCGGTGAGTGATGAATAATTAGAAATCTATACACAGCCATATGCTGCAGAATGTTAGACGAAGATAAGTCTAATCTAAGCTTAACTCGGATTAGATTCCAGGGCATGAACCCAAGACTTCCGGTAGCTTTGAACGTTAGCCTAGACTCCCTGTAACAAAGGACCAAAGCCAGAGACACATTAGAGTCCATTGGCCATGCCTACAGACTCCGCAAACCAAACCACTCATGCCAGAGATTCTTAGAAGGTCCAGAGATCCGTGGGTCAGCGGATGATCATATTTAGATCCTTGGGGATTGGTCCCGATCCCGAGGACTCTCTAGTCGACATGATAGGCGATATTTCACGATCGAAAACTCTCGGATCTAGATCTATGAGCACTCACAGAGTCCATAGATAAAATTGTCAGGTGTACGCAGGGTCCCTAGATGGAGTCCCGAGGTCTTGAACCTCTTCAACTCTTTGCGATCGGAGCCATTTTAACCCGAAAATTAAACATTTCTTCTGACCCAGCATAATTCCATTGTATATGATTTTCTTCATTTTATGGATATGAAATTGATTATACCTCATACAATTTACTTAAATGTGTAATGATTGAATAATGGTACACGAATTCTCTTAGCGGTGACTCCCTGAGCCACCCCTTACGGGTTAAATAAGATTATTAAAATCAGGAGATCTCAAATTTTGGTTCACGAAGCTTCAAGCTCCAAGTCTTAGAGTCTTCAGGGAGAACGTGCACCGGCTCCGAGAAATAAATAATCTAATAGCGAACAATTAGTCACGACGTTTTAATATCCAGGCTTCTAGAAAAATGTAGCACGGCGAACAATCCGAGGGACAAGGAGGACGAAACGTGCCGGGAACGCGAACACGAAAACAGTATCACGAAAGCGAATGCGAAAATATCCGGTTGAAATGAAACTCCTGTCGATTCTGCCCGGTTTTTTAAACCGGCAGCCAGAAGATCTCGATAAACACGGAACCAAAAAGCTCGTAAAATCGAGAGAGTTATATTCGTAATTAATTTAGTGCGCAGCTTCGTGCAAACATCGCGTTTCCTTTCCTGTCGGGAGAGGGGGACAACGAGAGAGAGAGAGAGAGAGAGAGAGAGAGAGAGAGAATGAAAAAACACGCAATAAAATCTCGCACAAATAGTTCGTCGATTCCGGGACACGTAAGGAACAAATCCAATTATATTCCGAGCGTTACATTGAATACACGCCGCGCCTGGCCCCGGAGAAGTGAATCGATCGGCCATAGCCGCCGCCGCCAAATTCTCGAAATTAGTTTCAAAAGACCCAATCACCCGCGAATTCTGCGCGTTCATTAATAACGTAACCCGTGTAATGAATTTCAGAGGAGGCCAATCAAAGGCCCGGGCATAAAATAAATAACCGAGCCACGAAAAATCGGTGGAGGAACCGATATGAAGGAACGGAGTGGGAGAAAGAGAGAAAGAGAAGGGACCAGTTAACCGCAGAATTCTTAACCGGGTGCTGAATCGCGTGGCTTTCGAATGTACGAATGCCTCGGAGAATCAACTGGCCATCGGACGGTGAGCCTCATTTTCATAAATTATATTAATTCGCCACGCCGGGGGCAACCGGTTGATTGGGTGACACGATCGTCGACTCTCTCTCTCTCTCTCTCTCTCTCTCTTTTCTTCTTCTCTCCCGTGTCTCTCTCTGTCCACGTCCAGCCAATCTTAATCTTTCTCTTTCTTTCCCTGAAAATTCTCTGCCTACATGTGACAGAGTTTTTATGGGATCGTTAAAACCGTGAAATATGGAGTGTCAGCGGTATCGTGATTATTACAAGTGGCCTAAACGGCATAAAGGCGTTAATTAAGAGCGACGCGCCCGGAAGATACAGGATCCAGCTGATCTCCGATCGAGACTCGTCCACGGAAACATTGTCGGACCAGATTTTATTATCCTGTCGGCTTGTCCGGAGTGTTAATAAATTGCTTTTTTACCGAGACCGCGTCCTACGGCGATCTTGTAAAATTCGCCAGGCTGCGAAGTCCTGGAATTTCAACGTTTCGTCGTTTGGTATAGTTCTTCGAGCTTCTTGTGACATTTTCTCGGTAACCATTGGTTGAGAAATTTTGTAAGTTATCGAATTTTTAGATTTGTCTCTTACCAGATAATGCTGTCCGGTAAAAATCAACAAAATAAAAAATTCGACGCAATTCAGATCTTTTACATTCGTCCTAGCCTAACAAGAACGTCTGCAAAAATTCTCAAGAGCGTAATCTGGTAGAAGGGAGCACGGTCCGGCATTAATTAACGTAGCAGTACCAGTTCACTCCGCCAGCAAGAACAAATCAATTAGCCTTGCGCCACATCGTTAAATAAATCTGTTTCAGAATTTTTATAGTCGCCTGAACCGATAAAGGTGTGTCAATTGTTTGAAAAGGTCGATGGAGACCGTGTGGTAAATTGAAAATTCGCTGGTGCCGTGCCGAAACAAAAGAGGTGGCCCCTCGCTAATCACCGGTACAACGCAATTTAGATAAAACCGGTTATTTTCGCTTAGATACCCCCTAGGCTTGCGGCTGCGTGTAATCTATGGCCGCCGGTGTAAAAATGTTGTAACGCCGCTCCACAGTGACGCCTGTTTCGCGTGTAAAGCGAACGCTAACTTAATTTATACGTGTTTTATCTCGCGGCCTCGCAAACGGCGCATAACGCGGAAACGAACAATGCTCGTTTGTCAATTCGCCGGTTTACTTCCTCGACCAGTGAAAAGTTAATTAATTATTGGGGACGCCATCAAACATGATTTTTCTTTTAATTGGGCGACTGGATGTCGGCGAAGATATTGCTACCTACTGCCGAGGTAATCAATTCTTATTTAGGCTTGTCTTAGTCTCCGGACAGTCAGCGAGTTAATGAAAGAAATATTTTAGCAAAATAGAAACATATAATAGTAGGCATTTAATTAATTAACTCTAATAACACGAGACAAGGCCTGCCCCTCATAAAAACGGTCCAAGTGCCATGTATTTTACAGCTCCGGCGGGGGTAATCGCGTTTTAACTGCTGAAACAGCCATTTACTTTCCGGCGAACTAATAATTACGAAAATTGCTTTAATTATCCACACGCGCAACAAAATAAGGCTGGAGGAAGCGCATCGGTACCGAGATGCACCGGGGGGGGGGGGGGCGACAACGTCTGAAATTTTTGGTGTGGGGGCCCCTCGATCGAATGAAAAAGCAAAATCGGGGACAAATCGGGAGGGCCCGAGCGGACGAAGCAGCAAAATCGGTCGAAAAACGGGGGACAATTCAGAGGGTTCTCTGATTGGGTGAAAAAAGCAAAATCGGTTGAAAAACAAGGCAGAAATCGAGGGGGCCCGGTGATCAAGGAATTGGATAATTCGCGAGTGCGTTTTTTCTAGGGGGCCAGACCGACTTCGAGTACTTAGGATACCACGGCGACGTACATATACGTCGCGAATCGCCGTAAGACTCGTCCGTCTTTCAAGGGGGGAGTCGGCCCCCCATGTCCGAGCGTTTTTTCGACGCGCTTCTGACGGGGGCCAGCGATTTTTATTTTACATCGCGAGAAACCAGTTTGTAAATAATGTAAATCCATAGAAAACGAGCAGCTCGAGCATCCACGGGCCTCCGCGCGACTCTTTAAAACTGGAATGGCTGGTGGGGGGCATTCTCCGAGGAGAAGGGGCGCCCGAAGTATCAGAAGAAGACGGAGAAGCTCGCGATCGCAGGATCTCTCGCAAACTGTGGGAATCCTTCGTGCTCCAAACGCTGAATCATTTCTGGAAAAGGTCCACCGGAGCCTTCAAGAATTTCTCCCCCTGCCAAGATCGTGTTTTGGAACAAACGTCGCTTCAAAATATCCTGCGCGTAAATTTCGGTGATTTAGAGCCGGCCCTGACAAGCGAATACTTTGAAAAATGGCTGCGCGCGACGCGACGGTGCAAATAATTCGCTGACTTGTAACGGGACTGCTTTCAACGGGAATTTACAAAATGCGATTTTCACTGGCTCTCGAGTATGAGGACATCATGAGGATTCTTGTCTGTTTCGAATAACTTAAAAAATTTATATTTGTTGCTTCGACTTTGTTTATTTAGTTTTGAGATCGAGATTGAAATCAAAATAGAATATTATTTGAAGGTCATCGGAGGTTCTCCAAATATTTATTCCTAGCTAATTAAACATAGGATAAATCCCAATCAATCTCCACGACATTCGGCGAAGAGGAAATGCATCCACGCGCGTTTTCAAAACCCGAATTGGTGTACTTATATGCATAATAAATTATCGGCGGACTTAATGCTCGCTCCGACCGCGAGCGTTTACGCGAGTTCGCGAATCCGCTGATTTACGACGAGTGAAATTACGCGAACGTCAACTTTCCGTTTCAGTCGCTTCGTTACGCTAAAAGTAACTTTCGAATTCGTTGCGATTTATTCAGACGAGTCTGCCATAAGCGTATCGGGGGTCCGATGTATGAATACGAAGACCGGAGAACGCGTTTAATTATTGATTGATTTTCGGCATTCTAATAGAAGACCTTTAACGCCTCGATTATTTTTCGGAAAGTTTTTAATCTGTTTGAATCGGGAGGGTAGAGTATGGAACACCTTGAACCGGTTTATGCTGTAAATATTCATCGAGAAGTGTTCATTAATCCACGTTAACCGTGCGTATTCGCTGACAAACAACTTTAACCGGGCTGGGTTCCGCGCTATTTCCCGTTCGAGCTTCCGCCGGAAATTATAAATTCATTAAGGGACCGTAAATCAGAGTGCAACAGATACTCGTAAAAATGCGTTCGAACAGGAGCAAATCTCCGCCGATCCGTGGCCAGGAGGAAAAAGCATCGGCAACGAAATACATAAATAAGCTTGACCCCCTTTTACCGGTGTATTTGCATATGCTAATACGACGAACGCTCGAGGAGCGGACTGAAAGCTCGAAAACGGACTGCTTTCCATCGATTCTTATCCTTCTGCCAGACTCGAGTGCCCCGCTGTCTGTTAATGTCGTCACGTGAACGACGAATACAATTTTAATTCGACCGGGAATTTATTTAAACGATCCGCCGCGCGTCGATTGCCGTCCGAGATCCGATTTTTAACGCTACGTTCACGATGATGCAACAACGAGCAATTTGATGTTGCATATATCTTGAAAAAGTCGGCGACGTTGCTTCAGTTATTCGATGCGCTTCCATTGATTTCGTTCGATTACACTGCTATGCTGTACCAATACATACAATAAAATCGTTAATCAATTAGAAGTCAATTGTCTGGATAAACAAATTCATGTAATATGCTGAATAGGCCAGCTGCTCGAAATTTCAACGAAGCAAATCGTAATTAATTCGATCGTCTGTTTAATGCTAGACACCGCCACACCTGCGGACTAATCCCGCAGGTATAGTACATTGCGCATCTGAATTCTCTAATATTATTATAATACGTTTCGCTGTAAACGATTCAATCTGGGGAAACTCGCGCACAATGTGATTTATCGTAGAAACCAGAAATAAGAGAAAAATCACGATGATCCCGCAACAAGCTCACGATCAGCATCGACCGGGCGACGATAAAAGAAGCATGGTCGCCTAATCGGTGCAATCTCAGAAATGGCGTCTGGATCGAGCGAGATGGATCGGTCGAACGCGAATTCCGTTTCGATTTTCGCTCGGGCACCGTCACGGGGCACACACGTACCGGTCGCCCACGTACACATGCATATGTATAATAATAATAACGTCGGTGCTTGCGCCGCGAGAAAATAATGTGAGAACGATTTCTTCCTGGGCGCATCATTATCTCCCTCTTTTCTGTTCACGGCGATCGATCTGTCGAGCCGATTCCGAGCCGAACCGGACAACCCTGCAATTACTATCTATTATCTCTTGGCGTGGGTGTAGGTATAATCTCGCGATCGTGTCGAGAGCCACTCCGTTCCCTTCTCCTCTCGTCCAGTTCACCCCCTTTGCGTCCCCCTTCCGATCCCAACCCCCTTTCCGTCTCCTCGCCCCTTGTCGCGCCACGGTTTTCTCTCTCCTCTCGAAACACTAACCTCCGCTAACGGAAAGCAGAGCAAATAGAAAGAGAGAGAGAGAGAAAGAGAAAGAGAGGCAAGAAAAGGAGAGCTAAGATACCGTCCAAGCAGATGAAGAGAACGAGGAAGGTTACAATGGCAGTGTCGTGCGCCGACAAGAAACCGGTCTTTTTGCGACCCGGCTGAAAATCTTTCGTGTTCCCTGCCCTGCGACACCTCGCGAGCCTTCTTACGATCTTCAACGAGACGTGGACATTATGCGATCCTAAATTGCGCATAGCCTGATCATTGCTTTCATTTTAGGGATTTGATTATTCAAGACCACACACACACACACAGTTTCCTTTTTCTCTTTCTGGCTTGACTTTCTGAGTGACTCGGGAATAGTGATAGAAATTGTTTGATGCCGGGAATCAGTGACGATGTCTTGATATGGTTGGTCAAGGTCGTCCAATTGGAGTAGGCGTACCGTGAGTAGGCGTGGCTTCGTTGCTCTCGATTCCGCCGGAGTCAGGCCAGTGCCCCACAGGGCAATCAGTGCTCATGGTCATGTGCATAGAGGTGCCCAACTTACGCTTCACGAAACCTTAACGATACATAATAAAACCTCATTTAATTTTTTTCATCGTCAAAAAGAAATTAAAGAATATGTTTCTATAGATTGTCGAAGTGTTTCTGAGAAATTTTAAGAAGCTGTTCGGATAAAAGTAGCAAAGTGTTCGCAGAATTCATTTCCCGGCGACCCAGGCGAACGGTACGGCACGATTATTTCGTATCGAGGTTCGTAAACACGCGATTCCACGTCGCCGTGATGGCAAATTATTATTTATCGGCCGATTCTAAGGCGCAAAGCCTAATCGACTAACGGAACGAATGCGCCACGGCCAATAAATTTCGGTTTCGCCTGCGATCTCGTTCACCGCCGTTTGTAAATCGCCCACGCCGCCTGTTCTCCGTCGTATCGATCTACGCGATTAAAGATACTGCGGTGCAATACTGTCAGGACACTTTTCAAGGGATCAGTCCGAACGTTATTATTAGACACGTTCGAAATAGTTTAAAGGAGCTCACTTTTTACATTTACGAGATGGAAGCATAAAAGATAAAGCAGAGGATAAAAAAATTGTTTTACAATTTGTATGCATAAAGAATTCTTCCATTTCGATGTACTAAAAATGTTTCACTTAATTTTTAACCGCATAAAATTCTTCATCACAATTGATTGATTGAAAAGCGAGTTGATTTTTTATCAGAATTTATCAAATCCACAAAAGCTGTAATTTGTCGATGTCCAACTGTTCAATGAAACTTCCACTAATTCTACGAACGACATTCGCGCTGTAACAAGCTCCACTAACTTTCATAACTAGGTATTACAAAGCTTATGGTGTAAGTGCACTTTCCAAAGCATGTCGCGCCATTATCTCCATAAGCTATCATTCATCAAGGTACCTCTCAAAAGACATAACTGGAGCTCGCGCTAATCCTTCGATAAAGAACCAGATTAGTTCCAATTTTTCACTCGAAAACATTAATCGGTGACTGGCGGATATTTTCGAGAGTTATGTAATCGATGATAATTGGGGACGTCCCAAAACGTAGATGAAATTGAAAATTGTTGGAAAATTTTCAAAATTGAAGATGTCAATGTATGATTTAAATCTCTATTGAAATCACTAAGCGAAGATATAACATTCAATTTAGTTTCTACTTCTTACAATCGATGCAGATAATATTTAAGACATTATGTTCAATCATATTTTTGAAGGCAAATCATTGTAACATAATTGTCGAAGGGTTCTCATCTCAGCGATCACGACCAGGTGTGAACAAGTCTAAAATTTTCTACTCAGCTCATGCAGACCTAAAATAATCCAAAGGTTCCCATCTTCGCTATCCACGGGTGGCTCTGAACGACCGCCATGTGTCCTCCGCAAAAATTCCTTCGAATCCGCGAATATCGACGCAACAAGGGTCGCGGGGTGCAGAGACTACAACGCAAAACGCAACGCAACGCAACGGATCGCAGCGCGTCGCGTCATTCATCGTGGCTTTTCCGGCTGTTTATCGCGATAGTCTGGCAAACGGGAAACGACACAATGGCGGACACGGTGGAACAAAGGACCGCCTCGTGCAGGTATCGTAGCGTTTCCCGGTATCGCCCTCGTAACGTCGTTCGTGCCGCAAGGGTGGAGTGATAAAGAGACGGCGGGTGCGACGCGGAAGCGTGAGGGCGCAGGAGGACGCACTGGGTTCAGAAAAGGGTTGTACCCGCTTACCGCTCGTACCCAGCTCGGTACCTACCTCTTGTTCGATGGACCCGCGAGAAAAAAAGAAGCGCACGACAATGCATATAATATGTCTAACGTATACTGTCGATGATAATCGCCTCGCCCGACGCCAATGCGTCCCCACCCATCCCAATTCAACCCCGAGCCCGACACCCTTTTCATCAGGCAAATTAGACGATTTCGAGGAGGAGGCACCACTCCCGAGAAACGACTACTGGAACACCCTCTATCCACCCCTCGCCACCCTCTCGCCCACTATAATTAGATTCGTTGCAATCAGGGCGGTACATTTAATTATTTGCTTTATTAAATCTCTGTTGGTATTGTACTTTTCGGGTGTCGCGCGGCGATTTTGATTGGCGGAATTAGGCGGGTACTCTCGTTCGAATATCGACGGGTGTGGCGGATAATGCCGAGGATGTGATAGAAACCGGTGGTTCTATGGCTAATGAATTGGAACGCGGTGATTGAAGTCTGAGGGAATCGGGTTTGGTAATTAGACCGTGAATGTTCGTGTGAATTCCTGTATTTCAATTTCAATGTTCGCCGTAGGTGTTGTCGAAATCAGTGGAAACGAATGTGTATAAACATTTTTCTAAGATTTAATCGTCGATGTTAGAGGTTAGACGACGTACTGACGTTGTTTACGAGCTTAAAAAGACAACAACAAAAATATTGACAAATTAGACTTCATTTCTGTCGATCAAATTTCAACCGTTCAGCCAGAAGTTGTACCACCACGTCATTGCTCGCGTAGACGCGTAAAAAATTGAACGGGCGGGAAAAACATTTTCCGCGAAAATCCGAGCGAATTACTGGAGAAAAACAAAATCTATTCACGAGTCTCTCGGCGGCCCTCCGAAATTTCTAATTCGCCGGACGCGGGATTTAGACTCTAGATCACAGTGATCCGGCTCGGGCAAACACGCGCGCCGGTCCTTTGGGCTTTGCATCCCGCATTGCGCAAATATATATCCAGGGTCTAATTAGCCTAATTAGGCTAATACAGCCAGTAATTAATACAAATACCGGGCGAGCAGATATAAAATTTAAACGATATTTGCAGCCGGGGATTCGGCGGTGGGGAAGAGGAGATGGGGGCTGCGCGGCGTTCTCTAACGGCTGCGGATTCGTCGAAACCTTGTAGTCCCGGAATTTTAATAACCGGCACAATAATTATTCATTTCCGTTTAATTAATGGCGATTGTTCCGTTAATTAAGTATTTCGGCCACTTCGTCGTGTGTATCGTCGTAAATGTTTGTGTTGCGCCGGTGGTCCCCGCACCTATTCCTTGCTTTCAATAAGAGCGCAGGGCAATTGAATGAAGACGACCGACATAAAAACGCGCGATGGAGATAGCAGTGCGTTTCGCAACGGTGCACGAGTAAAAGTGAACGTCGTTAAAGTGACGAGCATCCCGGGCTCTCTTAATTGGATAAGAACCGCGCCGCGAAGAAGGTCGAGCTCAAATTAAAATCCGCGAGACGAGGATCGCGATACAAATACAAGGGTAAGTCGAAAATTATCTACACTTTTCATTCTACAATTTATTTACATGAAGGAGCCAGTCTACGGTTTCGCTGCGCACATCATTTTTCTACGTAATCTCCCTCCTTATCGATGCACTTTGCCAAGAACATGGAAAACCGTGGTGCGAAGCAAGAATTCGAGTCTCCTCGGGACGCACAGGTGCCAGCACGCCTCCGGAAGTGTTCGCCACGAGTCTAATTGGCCGCGCGAAATTCAAATCCGTTCGGCGACAACTCCCAGCGGTACCTGGTCGCCGAGGGCGGTCGCGCGGGCTTGATTATAATACCCGCGACGGTAATTCGCAATTTATTTGTCCGTTCTGACACGCCACCAGAGGATACTCGTAAAAAATCCGTCCGAGACTTTCGCGGGACGGCGAAGGAGGAGATCGTTGAAAAGGACGGTCGAGTTAGTTCTTTTTCCTGCGGTGCCCCCGCCCCCTCTTGGCCCCCCGTGGTCCCCCGTGGCCACCGTTCCCCGTCGACCCGGGGCCACGGTAATTCCCATTCCGCCTCATTCCCCAAGGGGTTAGTTTTCACGCGGGTTAGGCGAGTAATATGAGCTGCCACTCAAGGGCCGTTCTGTATTACCGGTCGAGTAATTATGGCAAAACCTGCGCCGCACACGGACGCACGCTCCGCGCCACGTCGAGAACGGCCCCGGCTCTACATTGTAACGTTACGTGTGCGAATTGTTGCGAAAACAAGCAGCTGAACCCCGCGAGGGAGAAACTGCAGAGAGATGGAGAGAGAGAGAGGGGGGAAGGAGGGAGAGAACCGAGAGAAGTCGACACCGACGTTTCTGTCACGGCCTGCCACCCGACCGAGTAATTAAGGCCCCGAACCGTTTACTCCTGACCCGAGGTCATCGGAGAATCCAAAACGTCGCGCGTTTCCAGCATCGCTGCATTCGGTACTCGACTATGTGCAATTTGATTTATTATGTCCAATCTTTTCTGCGATATCAAAGTGACCTTGCAGATTTTCAAACATTTTTTCAACCTCCACTCAAGGTCATCATACTATATTACATACTATGTCACAAAAGTTCGTTTCGTTCTCGATTAACGCGCTTAGTGCAAATTCAGAGTAGTTTTTAAGAAGAGTTTTTATGAAATAATAAAACATTAACGAACAGAAGATTGTGTTGTTCGTGTACGCTGATGTTATCTAACAATATGGAATGTGCACGTAGTGAAAGAAACTTTTAGGACAACCTAATATTACTACAAACGTTCCAATGATTTATTTTTCTTTTTAAGACATATGCGCTTCGGACGGACCAATGTAAACGCAATGGACTCCAATTATTTTGGGCGCATCACGAATCTAGTGTCCTTTGGCCGATTAAGCGGCAGTCTCGATTAAGCAAGGAGAACCGGAGCTATTCGATTAGGTGTTCTGCCCTTTGATGCGCCGATTAAACCATGATTCAAATAAGCGGAATCCATGTTGTACGTAATGAAAATGGAAGACGACTAATTCGATATTGTTCCATTTATCGGCTGCTTGATATTGCTGTTTACATGTTTTGCTAGAGATTTATTAGACGCGCAGTGATAACCGATTTTTCCCAACTGGTAGGCCAATAGAATTGATAAGTCGCGAGTTCCGTCCATAAACAACCCAGCACACCTCTCCAAGATCAATATTGCACGCGCATTCCACCCAATACTCCCACCGCCAACCAGCAAACTACATTAACCACTTAATGCTTCTCTGACACTCGTCAAACAGTGCCTTCGCATCCTCGCACACAATCTCTCCGCTGCACAGGTTCCTTTAAAAACCTCTTGTTCCCGAAAAAGAACCTGTGAACCACCTTATCCGACGACGAGTCACCTAAACAAATATAGAAACTGCATTATCTGGGGACGACGGTTCCACACAAAATTTATTTCACCTGCGACGACATCATCGATTCGACGCGTTGTTAATTGTGCCCGCAAATAATCCGTCGCGCCATGGGAACCAGGTTTCTTCGAGCTCGTATTAAAAATAATACTTGAAAATATGTTTTGACAATGAGCATAGATGAAGGAGACAGCCGATATTAAAATGCAAGGAAGTCTATAATATTTAGCAGCTAAATTCATTTTCTTTTGAAGTGCGGTTACGAGGACGTAACAAGGTACATTGTTCAAAGTTTTCATTATGTGCTCCTCGGGAGCAGTCGACAAATTCTGGCTGTTGTACTTTAATAATAATAATCGCTTAAATGTGTTTGTACTTTGCGAGTGCGCCTTCCCATGCATTCTCATTCATTCTAATGGAATCTGTGACTATACATATGTATTGTATACTCTATGATGTCTTGTGACAATAATACTATTTCAAGTACCATTTTAAAAAGACTAATTAATCGACTAATTAAGATTATTAAATACAATATATCGGTGTCTAATCGATTGCTAAACATTTAGGTATTGCGTATAATGTATTTATATTGATATTTCACATACATAAAATTTCAAAAATCATAGAGAATGGAAATATTCTAAATCGAAAGAAATGTTTCATTTCGAGTTAAAATAGCTTCGAGTGCAAAGGGTTAAACTGCAAGTTTACCCAATTCTTAATCCAGAAATAAATCCTGGGGGGTAAGAATGGCGGGGCAAGGTGTGAGAACGTGGGACCAGGCTTGAGAATGTGGGCCCAGGGTTCATAAGAGGAGTCCCAAATCGCGAGCCAGTTAAATCATCCTTACGTAAGAGCTCCGCCATCAACCGGCGGGAGAAGGAAACATTTTTTTCCACAGGTGAGAAGACGAGGCAAGATGGGGCAGGTGAGAGAGGGGGGTTGTAGCAAGTAGAAGAGAGTAGGGTCGTGACGCGTGTGCGATCTTCCGATTCCGCGAGGGCCCGCCGGTGAGTGCAATAAATCGCGAGCCGGTCGGAGATTACGCGGCAAACGTAATTCTTGTTTGTAGTAGATAAGATAGGGTCCACGAAGGGGTGACAAGGGGCACGGGAAGATGGAAGGGAGAGGGGAGGGGACCGTGGCGCGAAGGAGAGCGGAGTTTACGCCTCTATCGGCGCGGCTTATCTCGGGAAGTTGTCGGGGCAGCCCGTTTGAGCCCGAGGGCCTGTTTAACGTGCAAACTTCTTCTCGGAAACGTGGAAAGCCGCGGCCAGCCCGAAATCCCAGCGGCTTGGAAACGCGCCGCAACGTTGATCCGTGACCGCGAGAGCCGGTCACGACGATAACGCGCACGAGAGAACCGTGTCAGGCCCGTTAGCTCGGCCAGGTAACCGACCGCTAGGTGTACGACCCGGTCCGGGTCGGGTCATGCCGGACCGACTTGTTTCGACCCGTCCCGATTCGTTCTGACGCGCTGACTCAACAGGTCCGTATCGTCGCCGGTTGTCCTCGTCGCTGACGATCATCGTTACCCCTGATTGATCGGACTGTGATCGGATTGATGCATAGTGGGCTGCATCATAGATTTTAGTGAGGATTTTACCAAGAAATGAACTTTCTCATATCGATGTCCAATCAAATGGTATTCTCTTTCGAATATCCACCGACCACAAAAGTGGAAGAATTAATACATTTCTTCCGATCTGGAATATGTATTAACATTCCCTATGATTTTTGAAATTTTATGGATATGAAATCGGTATAATACCTCAAACAGTACCTAAATGTTTAGTAATTGATTAGATACCGATAAATATAATAATGTAAACGATATTTTGAATAGTGGTACAGCAAATTTAGTGGTGCCTCGGAACACCTGAGAAACACAATTTTTTATTTTAATGGTTTTTAATGTAAGGGTTAATTAGCGAAAAGAAAATATCGTTTTGTTATAATTGTTCGTCGCTCGACACGTTCATGGACTCGTACAAATCGTAACTAACCACGATTCGGTTATTTCAAGTTCGCTTGGTAACGTACAGACTACTCACACACATCCGCATACACACCAATACGTAATGTAAACACCGAGGTAACACCTGAGGTGTTAGGGAACGACCTCGCACTCATACAAACGGTAAATTCGAACTATATCTAACATTTAATTTTTCAATGATTCAGAAGTTATGTAAAATGTTACGAAAATCTTCGATCCAGCCCACTGTGTATCGTTTCGCGCTACCATAGATTCTTGCTTGCTGTGGGAACGGGAAAAGAGACATCGCTGATGATAACGGCACAGATACTGGCCACGGCTACGATTGCTGTCGGTATACAGGGTGGGTCATGGGAAATTGATGTACGAATCTTGATTATTTGAACTTTCTATTTTGTTGTATGAATCACAATCACTGTCTCGCCACGGTGATGCTGTGATGGATGTTTCTGATATTTTGAATCAGTATATACGAAGTTTACCACGCTATTTTCTCAAATACTGGTTAGTCGCTCGTCATCCTGATTTCCAGAATTGAGGATACACCGACAGCTGGAACCTGATTCGCCGTGTCATTGCAACTTCCACGCGAAAATTTTCAAAATTTGACATTTCCTTGGCTGATTAATGAAACACAATTTATCTTGAAGAGCGGAAACGTTTCTGAGTACCAACGTTGCATACTAAATCAATTTGTAACAGCATACGGTGCGAAACTTTCGCGTCATCCATAGCCATCTGTATTTTATAAATATATTTTCAAAGTTCGTAGACAAAAATGTCTCCATCAATTATTCGGTAGAAGTAGCTAGGGACTTTTAAGAAGAAATCGAAAGTAGGTAGTCGGTTATTGACGTTTATAAATATGAAGATGGCAGTGATGAAAGCATCCCAAAGAACCGTGAATACGAGAAAGATTCAGGGCCGCGAAACGCTGCAACAGACCAGAAATCGTCCAAACACTTTAAAATTCCCACCGATTGCACAAAGAGCAATCAACAGCGGAGCGCACACACACGCAGCGAACAATTTCACGGATTCGCAACTTCGTTGGCGAACGCTTCAATTCAACGCCTCTTACCGAAGAATCTGCGGCAAGAACGAGCAAGTATAAATGCTTGGCCACGAACGAGATAATGAAGTTCGCTTGAAAAAAAAGCCAGCTCAACTCCCTTGACAAGCTACCCGGTCACCCCGAAAGAAGCAGCAGCAGCAGCAGCAGCAGCAGCGGCGGCGGCAAGGTCATCGTTCCCAACGATCCACAATCCAACAGTGCAACAGTGTTCGGTGCGCGATCAAAGAAGGAATCGAGCCAGCCCGGATAGCCGAAGAAACAACGGAGCAGGCGGCAAACAACTTTCCAGATCGTGTGAAACTTCTTTCCTGGGGGGCTGCGATTGCGAAAGCAATTACTCGGATCCGCTTACAAGATCAGCGCAACAATTCGCTGTAATTACGCGAGTCATATTCAAGGAGGAGCTGGCGAGGTGGTAGACCGTCTCTGGGATTTAGGAAAACGGGAGGAAAGGTTCCCGGAGACAAAGCCTTCGTTGCGGGGGTGTGGGAGAAGTTGGAGGGTCTGATCGAGGGAAGAAAAAGCAGAAGTAGAGGAGCAAGAAACGAGGAAGAATAACCAAGAGCAACAGGAGAAAGAAGAAGAAGAAGAAGACGAAAAAGAAGAAGAAGAAGTAGGAGAAGAGGAGAGAGCGAAGGTTGTAGGTGCCCTGTGTCCCAAGGTGGGGGAGTAAGTTGTTGGAAGAAGGGTTTGAGGCGAGTCACCGAGCCTAACCGTGCACCACTCGAACTCGAACTCAAACAACTTTAAGCCGTGTGTACTTGCGCAAACAAAACAGCGCACTAATTGCTTACGTCACTCGGCAAGTCAATGGACTTCTTGACTGAGCACTCTGTGAGTCATACAACGAGTCCCCGGCGAGAGGTGCGCGCCACACCGCCGAGCCACCTCGGGTTTCAATTAAATCACGTCCACGCACTGTTTACTTCGTATAAACGAACCAACTCTCTTATACATACCGTGCGCCGACGCTAATGACGATGACAAGACGAAGACAGCGAGAAATGGCACCGACGCGACACGACGCGACGCGACGCGAAGCGACGCCGAGATCCGCGACAACGATCTGCCTGGAGCAGAGCCGATTTGCTGACCATCTTACGAGTTTATACCGGTAACGCTTCACCCAAATATTTCAACCCTTCCGCAATAAATACGGAGACTCTTTAAGAAATTAGCAAGTGGTTGTCGGATCTTCGTAATTGATATTCAGGTACGATCTGAATGAACCGATAGGATCGTTCTTTTTGAATTTTGTCGAGCCAAATTGACGATCGTCACACTCCGTGCAGCAATGGCGGTCATTATGCGAGATCGGCTTTTCATCGGTCGCTGGTCAATCGATTGATACACGCCTCGGACGTAATTAGAGGCCGTTAAGATGATAATCTCCGGAGGTAGGCTCCGATGTTTTCCCTCGTTTCCGAATAAATTTCAGCTCGGATCCCTTAGTGACTTAATTCTCGATGGCCCCATCCGCGATCCACTTCGAAATTGCGAGCGCTGTCTACTCTCGCTCCGGCTTCTATTAATGGCGCCTGTCAGCGGTCTCATTTTCTTCCATTACGGTAATCGCTGTCTCCCGGTGCACGGCGAATGTTAATACAAATTGTTCGTCGACGATGGCGGACGTCGTTGTTCCGCCGATTTCTAGCTCGACGTAAAGACAGCTTCGATCCGCGAATATATATATTTTGTTTTACAATCATTTCTGTGTCCACTTTCGAATCCAATAAACGATCACCTACGTACACAGAAATGAATATACAACTATAAAAATAGTCACGTTCCATTTTCCTATGACTCAGCGGGTTAGGTTAGGTCGACAAAGACGACCAGCTTCTATGTAAAGAGATTGTTCCTGATCGTGTTGGAAACGTTCCTAGAAAAGCCAGCGGAAACAGATTCCGTCCATTAGCTGGGACGAGGGGTCGGTCGGTGCGTGGCTCGTATATTCGCCGGCCACGCCCCCGCACGTCTTCATAACATTCAATCGCAGAAAATTCATCGACGAGATAATGGGCCGAGATCGCAGGTCGTGGAGCACGCGTTTAAAGGACCTCCGGAGCTTTCGAAGACCCGGAGAGCATACGGTAATGGAGTACGGGGCCGTGGGGCTGCTGGAGGGAGTGGAGGGGATATCCGTAGCAGGTATCTCTAGCGGACAGACGGACGACGATGGGGTTGAGAATGGAAGCGAGAGACGATGGACCGGCCAGCGAGGGTACGGGATTAATTAATAACGTCGGTAATTGGACTCCGTTCGATCTAAGATAGCTTCTATAGTCCCCCACCCTTCCCTCCTCCCGTGCCCCCTTCCCTGAACCTTGCATACCGCGTAGGATATGTGCTGCATCCTCGAATCTACCCCTCGCTACTCACCCTATCAAATTCTACCCTGAACTTTCCACTTTTTAGCTACACCGTCGTACTCGATCTTTCGACGTACCTGAGATAATCGATTAACCTTTCCACATTCTTTACATTTTACTGGCCAAGCATTTTGTGCTCCCTTCTTAATCATCTCAGTTTCATCTATTTGTTCGTTTAAACAATTCAGAATTTTGTCAGTGACTAAAAATATACTGTCTAAATCATCGCTCGTCTCGTTACGTACAGATGTCCGGAGCTCCCCGTTCCCGCGCGATCTCCACAGCAAACAAACGCCAACGCGAGCCACCCGATTTTTCAAGACCGATAAAACCGAAAAATGTTCTCTTTAACTATTCACACTCCATAAGGGAACACGTCCGGCCGCTAGCAGCACTAATCAGCGAAGCCGATCGGTCCTCGATCGATCATAAAGATTCGAACGAATGCAACGACGCACCTGAACCGTGCATAGGGGATGAGTTCGTTTGCACCTAGGTGATACCCAGAGGTCCCCGGTTCCCAGGATCTTTATTAACTTCTTGCGATCAGGATTGTGGCCGATGCTCCTTGGACAATAATCGCGGTCCTCTTCGGCACATAAAGACGACAGTTTCTTGCCACGGACCAGCTTATCGGCGTTTACAATCTGCGACGGTTTCTCGCGCCGAAACCTGTCCGGGATCGTCCTAACGGTTTGCGCAACTTTTCCCTCCTCTCGGCGAACACTGATCGCTCGATAACGAGCGGTTTTGTCAGCGACCGTCGAAAACGATAGGACGGAATTTATCGGTTTCTTTGTTCCGTGTTTTAGCACCCATAAAAATTATTGCTCGTCAAACAGCTCGCTGATGAGTATCATTACCAGGAACAATTATATTGCGCCTGTTCTTCGTAGACCCCAGGACTGTTTCCGCTGATTGCCGAGAACATTGTATTATTAAAAGAGACATTTTTACAATGCAGCTCGATTTGCAGTTTACGTTTCTGAAAATTGTCAAGCGTCAAGAGTCGATCGGTCGCATCGTTGAGACAAATCGAGCAAGACAATCGTAAATCGAGGCCCGATTCGAGGTAAAGAATAGAATCGGTTTTGTCGCGAGAATCATAGTGATCGTTCCCCTCTTTCTAGAGACTGTGCCCAAGGAGTTGGAACATGGCGAGCGACGGAGACGCATAGAGGGAAGTTAGAACCATAGCTAGTCGTTTTACCAGGCCGGTTTTTTGCCCGCGGCATCCTGATTGGTGTTTTTGCCGCGAGCCTCGATCGGATCGAGTCAGCACACGGCCAAGGCGAGCCAGAGGCTGCACGGTGTCAGTCAATTACGCCTTAACAATGGGGTTACGTTTCAATTACATCGACGAGGAATTGGGTGTAACCACCGACCCTCCGATGGAATACCGGTCATCCGTACCGGGGCACAGCATCCTGAGAGATCGTTAGCCTGTCTCTCTCCCTCTCTATCTAGCAGCTTAGACAAACCTGCACTTTGAATCCACTAACGAATCTGACTCGCTTAGCGACCGGCAACCGGCAACCGGCAACCGGCGGCGGCTGTGTGTTCCGATCGCGAGATACTGCCGTCTTCGAATACCATTAACACTACCAGCCAGCGGTTTAACTGTTTTTTATTCATTTAATGCTGTTGCCCCTAAGCGTCAGTCGCTGTAATTGACGAGACGTTGATTGCGCCGGTATACGAGCATCAAGAAATTGCGAGACACTACGAACAGTTCGTTCTGTGTCGGTAAAGTGAATGTTTGATGTGCAATTCGTTTTGTTTGTGGAGATGTCGGTGGTAAATATACGGCTTCGAATTGCATATGCAGGGCTGATTAATGAAGATACAATGATCGTGTCTTTTGCTACGTACTTTGACCTGTAACCTCGGTAAGTTCAATTAAAAAATTAACAACACCTTACAAATACATCAACGAATTTGAAACAACAATTCGAGAAGGCATTATAATCACGAGGTGTGAGGATTTTATGCGTTCGTGTCAAAAGTATAACGAGATAGAAAACAGTAGAATTTCAAAGGAGAACACCAACCGGAAAAAAGTCTTCCGTGATCGTTTTCCGTGAAGTTCGATCGATCGAGAGGGAAGAGGAAGAGGAAGAAAAAAATAGCGTAGCATGACGTGCCGTTGCGTGGGCCCGAGATAAGGCCCCTCGAGGCCTGTAGGTGCAGGGCACAAGACCCCGAAGTCGTCGAACCGGCAACGTCGAGACGCTGTGGTCCCGCGGTCTCTCAGGTAAGGAGAAAAAGCGAGAAAAAAGCCGCAACAGAGAGGAGGGTGGGGAGGGGGAAGCAGGGAGGAATCGCCCCCTAGAATGTCCTTTGTCGCGGTCCCCTCCCCCTTCTTCCACCCCCTCCTCGACGTCGGGGCCGAGTCCTAAGGCTCCGTGTTCGAGGCCCTTCACGTGCGTGGAATGCGTGCTTCTACGGACCCGTCGCCGCAGCCATCACTGCATTTTTCCGTCTACCTGTGCGTTAAACTTCTAACTAGATTGCCGATTTATTTCATCGTGCTCTGCTATAGTATTCTCTTCTTGAAATCTTCAGACATGATTTCCTTTCGTTCGAAAATAGCTAAATAATTCTGCAAGGAAGCCAAGAAAGGACCCATCGAGTGGTTCTCGACGAAAAATTCCAAATCCTGCAAACTCGGGATGAAAATCGCTCAGGTTCGTTTCACAATGGCGTTCGAACGTTAAAGGACCGCGTGCAGGTAATTCAATGGGTCGTAATATTTTGTAAAAAGTCCATGGAACGTAAATCCGTCGCGCATAAACCGATCTGTTCTCGAGTGGCGGCGTTTCCTTCGATAACGGTCAACTTCGCCGTCCATCTCCGTCGTTATATACGAAATCTACGAATCTTGATCGCGTGTCCGGTGCATCGTAAGCCTCGTGAAGAGGGATTATTGAAAAGGAAAGAAGACGAGGACCAATGGAGAGAGAGTAGTCGGATGGCAGAGTAAGAAAGAGAGAGAGAGAGAGAGAGAGAGAGAGAGAGAGAGAGAGGACGAGAACGAGAGGAGAGGAAGGAGAGAACTCGCATCTATATGTATACGAAAGCATCTTCTGAACTGTCGAATCGAATATCTGGGTAATGGCTTTCTGGGTCTCCCGCTGCCAAGAACACGGTCCCATCTACGGCGAGCTGAAATTAAGGGTGGACCCCTCATTTTCTTAAAATATTAAATCATCGTTCTGGTGTCGCAGCGGGGCTGCCAACGGGGCACCGAAGAATGAGGCCCCGAGCCGGGGAGGAATTAAAATTCATTGGTCTCAGAAACCCATGTCACCGGTCGAGTGCCATCGTAAATACCTGAGTCTCTCTTCTCGGTTGAGCGAGGTCACCGTAAAAATTATGCTTCCACGGTTCAACGAGGATGCCCGACGGCCATCTTCCATCGGGATCTGCCGACCGTGCACGCGGATTTATGCTGGTTCGCGTTTGTAAACAAATGCGCGATTTCGGCTCGCGATCCTCTCTACATCTGGGCCGGCTGGATTTTCACCATTTTTTTCGGAGACGAAAGTCAAGTTCTACCAAAAATTCGTTATATACATTTCAGACAAAGTACTTCCGTCTGTAACCTCAATAAATTTCACTAACGAATTGGTAATTTACTTCGATATATTTTTTCGAGAGTTTGAGGTCCAACTTTCAATACTTTCTCGTTGGAGGTATTTCGATCTCGCCGGGGGATTTATTAAGACATTACTCAGCGCTTTGTTTCCTCCTAATTCCCGCATCCATCGGAGACAAAGAATAACAAATTTTTCACGGCACGCAAACAGTCCTTTCCGGCGCCGGAGGCTGAACAGACAGGTTCGACGCGTAGTGTTTATTATCCGGTACAATAAATCGAGATTAACGGTGCAATTGTAGACGGAGAGGAGGCTCGCCGGTCGAGATAGGTCGTAGCTGGTGCGCGCAGGTGCAAAATACGATTTCCTGTTAATCTTATTCCAATGACTAGAGGCGGCCGTTCTCTCCCTGCTTCGCAAACACTCGGCCTTCTCTTCTCTCTTTCTTCTTCCTCTCTTCCTCCCTCGGTTTCCTTTGGAAATCGTACGGCAAGATTCGTTAGAAGTCGTCGGGGCGCATTAGTTGCCCCTTTAGCCCGTTTCCAGCGGCCACGTACCCCGATACGATCTTCGAAAGCCGACCAAACAGAACCAGGACCGTTGCGAACCAGCTCGGTAACGAAAGAGGGAACGCGCCGCGCGACAACGCGCGACTGCGACTGGTTTGCATTCGCCGTGTGCGAGATTTTCATCTGTTTTCTCGGAAATTCCGGCGTATAATCGTGGAAAGAGACGAGCACAGTCCCCTAAAGGTCCTTAAGCAGGAAGGACCGGCGATATCAGCCACACTTCGATGTCCTTTGCCGGTGAACACGTTTCGATGTTACGAACGCGGCCATGAAAGCGAAACTTTGAGTGCTATGGAAGATCCTGCGCGAACTGGAATGTTATTCGTTGATGGATTGCTTCGGGGATAGCTACCCGATGCTTCGAATCATGTCTCGCTCGTTTCAAACCCCACGAAGTCTGTTTCTTGGCCAGTTTCCTAAGCAGTTTGTTTCTAGATGTGTTCCACTTTTTCGGATATACGTACACACTAAATAATAAGTGAAGAAGCTTCGATAAGGAATAGAAAACTTGAAGAAACAACTCGACACAGGTGATCGAAGGTCAACTAAACACCTTTTTAGGCAGAATTGAATGCAACGTGGACAGAAGGTGATTTCAATTATTCGAGAGGACGATCAGATTTGTGTTCCAAGGGGAATCCATAAATCTTCGCAGAGGAAGAGGCTCGAACAGGGAAGCTTCGCAGCATTCGCATCGGGGTCCGACGGAATCAGTATTCTTCCCGGGTAAAAAGCCTCTTAGCGTCAGAAGGGTTAATCGTTTTTAAAATTTCCGACACGTGAAAGAGTGAGAGTGGGATGACCCGAGGGGGGGCTTCAAAAGAGCGTATCTCGCGTAAGCACAGAACAGAGCCCGGGTACCTGTTGACAGACATTTGCATCTGAATGGAGCGTGCTGTTCCACTAAACGACTCGCCTAATCTCCCCGAGATTATTTTCTCGAGGACACGAGTTTCCTGCCCATTACCACCTCTTACGCCGCATTATTATCCCGACTCTTTTTCTCTCTCTCTCTCCCGTGTCTCTTGTCACATCCCATCTCGTTCGCTATCCTCGAGTTAATCCCGTCGAATCGAACTTCGTGATCTGACGCGGCGAGACGGTATCGTGTTGCTGCGCTTTTTTGCATTCTGATGGACCGAGGGCTGAATTGCTTTTGCGAGGAAATGCTGTTTGATTTTGTTTCTAAATTGTATAAATCCTTCCTCCAAATCAGCTACTAAAAATAAAGTTCCCGTGTCGAGAAACGTACGAGGGTAATCGCACTTGAAATGTATTAATACACTCATCTAATGAAACGCTCCTTTGAAATTTCATTATAAATCATTTACTTCCATTCTATAAATGAATCGCTGAAACGCTTGGGGCAAATTAGCTACGAAACGAGGTTCTGATACGAGGAGACGTATAAAGGTAATTTCTATGTATTAAGAATCAATTTTAAAAATTCATGGTTTTGAGTTATATTAATACACTTATCTGTAGACAAGTTACTATTTAAGGAATTAAGAAAGATCTAAAATCGAGCCTTTTCATTCGACGCTTTCAATTTCGCAAGGCACAGATCTCTCGGATCTTGTTCGCATCGGACTCGAAGCTCCATTATTATTCCGAATCAGCGGTACACGAAACAAAGAGCCGGTCCATGCATCGGTGGAACAAGCCGAGGACTCGGGCTCGCCGAGTCCACCTACGCAACTAGACGTATGATCCTGTGCGAGCGGCGACACGACAATCCCGTAATTAAATTTACATATCGCGTTCTAGCCGCGTATCGTATCGACGATATTAAAAGGAGGCGGTGACCGGCAGGCTAATCGATCACTCGGCCCCGAGAGAAGGGCAAGCGATATGCTCGGACAATTTATGTCTCTCTTGTTCGCTCGGCTACATTCTCGTTCGAAGTCGAGATTCTGGGTCGCGCCGATTTTGTCCGGCTATGCTGCTGCATTCCAAATGCAAGCGAATTTTTCCTTGACTTGATTGCAATTGCTTGAATCTCACCCCCTTCCTCGTTTAATCCGCATATCGATGTTCAACACATTTTTTATGACGTTCAATTACATTGTAGTCGTTGCACTTCGCTGAACTATGTCCTGGAACAACAGATTACTTCTACGTATCGGGTGCACATCAATTTATCTTGATTGTTCTAATCAGAAAAATGAAGAGATTTATTTTTACTTATAAACGAATGCATGAAATTGCCGAGAGATTTTAGATAGGACTCCGAGAGTTTGTATGAACATTAAGGATAGTGCGGTCTTCTGTGCGCAGGCTGAAGTTAATTTAAATCTTGACAGGGATGAAATATTGCGGATTGACACTGGCGAGGAATTATAATGAAATGGAACAGCGAGGCTAAATGAACCGTGAAATTTATGACACGGAATTGAAAGTTCGAGCCCACGTCTTAAGCAGATTGACAGGGTACGGGCGAAAGTCACAATTTAAACTTGCTGCGAGACATTTCGGTATAAACTTGTCATTTTCTCTCGCTTCCTCGTAGTAACTTTAACAAATAGAACAATCTCATAAATCGTCGTACCTGTCCAATTTTATGGCACTATTGTAATGCGAATAAAATCGAACAAAATGGAGGAAGGCACCGCGTGCACGCTGATGCATCGAGCTCCAAAAAATCTAGATAAACCTAATTTAATTAATAGGGTCCGCGTAGCCGAACATTATACGCGCACGTCGGGATTAATGACCGGATAAGATTGTTAATTCCACGTCGGCCGTCCATCATGTCAATGCAAAGATACGCCACTGACAACGCGTTCCAAGGTGCATCCCTGTGCCTGTGCATATCACACGGACATGCATCTCTGGGTATGCACGTGCACGAATATACAGGGTGTTCCTGATGAAGGAGAGGCTTCAACTGTCAAATTAATAATTATCAAAATTCCACTAAATCAAAACGGCTTGCCATTTCCATCCGTTCAAACCTTTATCGATTTTTTAAACATTTTTTGCATCTCCAAAATCGATCTAAAATTTTCTTCGCTCGAAATACATGATTACGAAGATGAATTTTTAATTGTGAAATGTTAAAGCGCTTACGTCCCTCTCGTTCGAGCAACGCCTCGAAACAATGTTTCAGATAATCTCCGTTCCCTTTCCTTCGTCTCTAAAGGGTTCAGCGACTCGCTTTTTCTTCGTTAGCCGAGATGATCATCGATGCCCCGAGGTATCGTCTCGCGATAAACAGGAACGATGACCGGGATGAAAGTGCTCGGCCGTCTGATGCTCATAATCGAAGCGCAGCGCTGAAATAATGCCACTTTAAATGAGCGCTGACGTCCGACGATGATGTTCCGAGGATATAAATTCGCGCTATCTATTCTAGAAGACGTTCGCTCAAACCCTTCCAGCTTTTATCATCTGCATATATCGCAGAAGAACGCTATACTATCATCCTGCGAAATATAACGTCTGGACTCTAAGAAAATTATGTGACACCTGCAAAATTAAAAATTTCGTTGTACCATCTTTTTCAAATTTTCACGCTGTTCGTTCCGTTCCAATCGAGATTGACTTCGGGATCTATTATCATACGAAGAAGCTCTTCCTCCCCCGGGCGAGGTAAATGAAATTTTTTCTTTCACTAAATCCTGTTACCACTTGGACTGGCCGGGCTCGCTCCCCTCTCTCTCTCTCTCTCTCTCTCTCTCTCTTTCTTTCTCCCTCTCTCTCTCGTCCTGTTATGGTCTATCCCATTATAATTCCGAGCATGCACACGCTCGTCGTCCCGTACGTCCTCCCGAGAGATGGGAAGAGTGTAAAACGTCGGACACCTGGGCAGAGAGTTTAGCCGGGTATTGTCGAGAGACAAATATGAGTTAATACGTCATCCAGGGACCCATTCAGGGCCCAGCGCCGACAAGAATGGTGATCACGAATTGGCCGGCGTATAAATGTGTTTTAATTGTTCCCGCTCTGCCCTCTACCCCTTATCCTCAGCCCCCCGCGCTTTGAGAGACGCCCGTCTCGCTCTTTCGCGGCTCGCTTCAGCTTCGAAGAGCCTGGACCCGTTCGAGGAACGAGCCGAGGATGTGGCACATAATAAGAGACGGCGTTCAAGAATTTTCTATTATCTTATTGTTGCCGGATGGCCTTTTGTCCAGCCGTACGCGCCAGCTTCTAAAGAGCTGGACCATGGTTTCGTTGTCGATCTGTCGAGGAACCGAAGCCTAGAGGTTAAGGGGGTAGACTCGTTTTTCCAGGATCGCAAGGGTGCGGAATGCGCGTTCTCATTTCTCGATAATATAAAATGGGGGTTTTCGGTAGTCGAAAACGCTAGATAACAGATCAATCGAGGCCGCGTTCTCCCTCAAAAGTCCTATTTTTACGCCTCGTAAACGTAGAAATCGGACTTTTTAGAGCGATCGCGGCCTCGATTGATCTTTTTTAGGTTTCAATGCTGTAAACGAGTCTACCCCCTTAATAAATCCCGTGAGATCGAAGTACATCATTTGGACATGCTTCTTGAATTGTTGGAAATTAATAATTAATGTAATTAATTTTGATCGAATGATTGTAATGTGGCTAGCTCGTACGAGTGGATTTGAAGAAATTTTAATCTCAGACGGAACGGAATGATCGATAAGGGGCGAAGAGAGCAGCATTGCCGGCCCTGTCGGTACAGTTCCACATTCCACGTTCTCGACGGGTGGCCCGTTCCCCGAGTATCGCTGTCTTCCTCCGGCTTCATATTAGAGGCACGACAGTTCCGTTGTGTGTTTTTGTGATTGATCACGTGATCTCGTCATTCGATATAATAAGATTCGCTTTAATCTGCCGGGGCGAAGGAACGAGACGCGTTGCGCTGCGCAGAGGCTCGCTCCGAGCGCTCGCAGATTACCGCATACCGAGATAAAAACTGTTAAGCATCGTTCCCCGTACTCCGGGCCACATATTATTCCACTGATGCAACAGTGTGGCACATTCCTTCCCGCGATAGAAAATCAGGCCACGATCGTCCTCGAGCTGATACGAATTACTACCCGTCCTACCACACAGGGCCCCTTTTATGGATACCAAAGACTTGCATCCGTCCCACGGAATTTTTATTTACGTCCCTGGAATTTTTACTCTATTCGCCAGTTTGATTTTCTTGCATTTTGCCCATTCAACTTTTAATTTTAGTCTTTGATGTTTCGTCTGGGTGTCGCTTATGCAAAATAATTTTCTACGTCAATTGCGAGAGCTGGAAAACAAACAATTAAATTTTTGTAACATTCCTACTGTCATAAATTTCTTCTTAGGCTTAAATCTTTGATGACTTCATCTCCGATATAAATAGGGAATTTTTATCATGATACTTAAAGAATAAAGAAACAGAATATATTAAATCGGTCGGTGGAAACAGTAAGCGAGACATCGCACGGTCAAGATTCGTTAAAATCGCAAATACGGATCCCATTCAACCAGCTTCAAACCGAAAAGAGAGGCGCGCGAACAAAACGAAAAGAAAAGAAGAAAGGTGTGGGTGGATTTCGAGGATGGGGGCGGAAAGGAAAATTCGTAGAGCTAACCGTATTTTTTTCCGATGCCCGGTGGCCAGGGAGAGCGTTTAATTAGCTGCACATCCGCGGGAAACGTTACATCATGAAATGTTTCGAAGCCCAAGCGCGCTGATTACGCCGGCCTGCGTTTACACGGCGAGAAAACTTCGGAATTATTCTCGATTATTCAAATTCGCAACCCTTGCCGCGAGCCGCGCGCCGAGGCACCGATTCAAATTTATGCAAAAATCCAGCAACGCGAACCACCGTTCTTATTAATATGGATCAATTTTACGTACATCCCCTACCATCCGATTCCTGTTTCTCTCCGTCCACACCCTAACTCACCCCGCTGCTCCACCCCCTAACGCTTGTTCCTTCCTTCATCTCCTTTGCGTCGCCTCAAATTGGACCACCTGGCTGACGAGATGCTTTCTGGTTGCGAACGGTGTCTGGATAATCGGTAACGAGTGCTTCCTTCGTGGAAAATGCTTACAGCATGTTGCTGGGAATCTTGGCAAATTGTTCTGCATCGTTCCGATTAATCCGTAATATCGTCCACAAAATCATCCCTTAAACAACAACACTGATATGGAACTAGAAAAATTCTTGCAATTTTTTCCCTTGCTTAAACAATTAATTTATGCGTCACAATTAAACAACTCCTGTACGACTGGCCAAAAGTGTTTCTTACTCGATGATTCTATAAAATAATGACGAAACGTTAAATACAATTTTAAAAATGTGCACTGTTAAAACATTTTCTTTTTTAATGACGCCGTTAGTTGTTAGTAACGGTGAAACTCGCAGTACCGAAAGTTCGTTACAATGAGCTAGTTAGAAGGCCACGGTGAGTCAATTTCGCCCGTTCAACAATAAAACCAGTAGGGGATGCATTATGTAGGAAGAACTTGGAAGTCTTTGCGATGCCCTTAATCGGTACACGGATCGCAGTTTGAGTGCCCTTTAAATATCGTTAAGGGTATCCGCGCGAAAGGGCCCACTGTCGAAAGTTAAGGGTATTTAAATACGATCGCGATGTGGCTTGTTATCTACGCGTTGTTCTGTAATTCTGCGTTTAGGAAGTTAACCGACGAATTTTCCGCTTCCTGTGGAAGTTTATTCGGGAAGTTCACCGCGAGGCGACGCGAAGCGTGTTTCCGACGTGAACTCGGTGACGTTATCTTTTAATGTTGAACATTTGATTGGACATTCTTTCTTACGATCGTTCTCTTTTTTATTTTCAGATGCGTTTGATGGGCTAGAACTGTCTTACGGAAAGTGGCAATTACACGTCTTCGTCGCGATCGTGAATCGAAGTCTGCAGAAAACCGAGGGTGAGTTTCTGCCTTGTGTAGAATTTAAATATTTCCCGAGTGCTGCATCGACGTGGAAGATCATTTCTAGCACGAGGATTTTGTGTATTATTGAAATATTAAAAACAGTGAATTTTGTATGGAATATTATGAAAGATGGAGAGGAAACTTTAATGAATTATCGATTATCTATAAGAAGTCATCGAGGGGTTGATATTAATCAGTAATTTTCTCTCGGACGATTGCGCAAGTATTTAATACCGTTTGCAATTTGCTCGGACGAGAGACGGATTTATCATTTATTTCATTCATTAAAAATATTCACGTTCTTGGGATATACATTGTTCAACTTGGAGAGGGATGAACGCTCTTGGAAAAATAGGTCGTGATTACCGAATCGATGTTTTCGATATCGGTGAAATATGTATAATCTATATAACTGTCCAGAAAATAGTCAAAAAACGCAATGCAATACACTACAAGCGAGGGGTTGCACCTGGGCAGCAACCCTCCAAAGTGAAAGACAATGGGAGCGGTCGACGAACGATCGACGAATCGAATTGGGCAGAGGGCGCCGGCAAAGAAAATATTTGGGGACCTTGTCACGCGTCCTCGGAGATTGCAAGCGCGACGAGTGCCGGTAAGTTGGTGGCGCTGGAATATCGCGGAACCACCGAATTTCGTATTCCCGGATGGTAGGCTAGTCAGCTTCTGACAATACCGCCCAAGTGACGTCGCCGCGTATGTATGTGGTATGTACACCTAACTGTGCCGTACGAAATGTCCGCCTGACCCTGCCGTAGCAATGTCCTCAAGCCTCCGCAAAAAGGATCAAGCATCAAATACCAAGGAACCCACAAAAAAATAATTCACCGACCGTCCAATTATCGCGAGCAAAGAGAATTTCTACCCGGATTCTTCAAAATCCATTGATATCAACAATCTATCGTATACAATTGGCGATTCAACTAAAAATGTGTTTCTTTAAATATTTTTTTGTGTTTCTATTGTCCCTGATCGCAACAGCTCATTAATTCAGTCGTTCAAAACTTGAGGAGACAAATGGTAATTTTTGTAGATGCTCTAGGTCAAAACGGACCCAGGCACCGCCATCAGAGTACTATTAAATTTTTGTTGATATATTTTTGGTAGTGTATAGTCGACGAAAGCGTTTGAAAAAAGTCATAAATGGAAATAAAGGAGCAACAATGTTTTTCATGGATGTCGCGGACCAAACGCGTGCATTGGAAGATTAATTCGCCTAATTCCCTTCGTGCATGATCAGACAGTCGACACTGGCTTCGTTTTTCTTTCGGCGAACGCGTAGCGGAGGTGCGGAGGGCAGCGTGTCGCGATCGAGCTCGCATCAAAAATTCGCAGTGGAAGACAATGCCGGTTGATTTGGAAAAGCGTGTATCGATGGGCCGGTTCGGTCAGCGGATCGCAAGGGGTATCCGCGGAAAAAAGAGCGTCACGAGTCGAGGGGGTGGGTGGAGAACAGAGGGTGAGGGGTGGAACAGAGAGAGGGAGAGAGAGAGAGGTAAAAAAAGGAGGTAAAAATTGAACGGCCTAGGCATTTTGTTTCCGATCGTTGCACGAATGAGCCGGCAAATTGGAGTCAAATTTAGCCGGGCTTTTGCGAGCCGTTTAAACCTTTCGCTATACCCGTGGCCGCTCTGTAGAGTTTGCTGCACGCAAATGAAGAATTGTCAGCCAAATACAGTTCGAGAGTGGTAAGGGGGCGGCAGCAGGGGATGAATGGGGCGTAATGCCGGGTCTACCCTGATTGTTGCCCTCTTCTCCCTTCCTCGACCTCTCGAACCCATCGGAATTTCCAGTACGAATTTCCGTCGGTGCCTGCGACGTCACTTCCGTCCCAGGGACAAGCGGAATCGTCAGGCTGCGGCTCCGCTTCGCTCCGCTCCGAATCCGCTCCGCGTTTCGGCTCGCGCCGTCGCGTATACCGCCTCGATCTTGACTTTCCCAGCTGGTAACCCATCTTTTTCCATCGTTTGACTTTCTTACCACGCAATTCTTTAATTCTATCCCTTTAGGGTTTGGAATCTGTGTCAGGCATTGGTAGGTCGTACGATTTTTATTATTTTTTATTTGTAGAAAACACTCTTACGTTTATTTCTGTAAAAAATATTGAATTTTTATCTGTACTCATTCTCCAGACTGAATCATATTTATTGGTTAGAGTCTAGCAAAGTTAAATCAATGGAAACTGTAACAAGTAAAAAAAAGTTTGGAGAAAAATACCCAACTTTCCTTGACTCGTACCGATTGTGTCTCCGAAACATGTTGAAAATTCTCAGCGGATTATTCGAGGAGCCAAAGCAGAGTTAGCCGAACAACGAAGTCAGTGGATAGAGACGCAGTTGGACCATTAAAGGATCTCTCACGGTATCCACGATTTTCCCCGGAGAGTGCACGCTTTCCCATAGAGAAACCGTGGCGCACACCTGGTAGAAACGCGGCCTGCTCGAATGAAAGAATAGCTGTCACGGTCTTTAAGAGCATTATTCGACGTTTTCGAGGTTTTTAGAGGGATCCGGTGCGGTCAGAGTTCTGCCTGTCAGCGATCGTTTGGCTCAAATTGACCGCGTTCCCTTTCAATGCCGAAACAGCCGATTGTCAACGTTCATCGGACTGTGAAAGACATGGGGCGATATTGTATGGGAATTTCATTGGCCTCCACCTCTACCAATCACGATCACGCTCACGGTAATCGAATAAATAGCACGGGCGGTCAGCCTCCGAATCAACGAGACGCTTCATTAATCCGGCGGGATACTGACTTTCGGAATCATCGTCGCTTCCGAGTTCATTCTAGTTTTTTAGGCGAATTCCACGTTCCGGTATCTGCGTCTTGGGACACGCGTCGTCGATTCGTGACATCGATTCATCTCGTACAGTTTCAACGTGTTTTCCAATCGATACGATTCAACGAAATTTATCTTGCTTCCTGAAATGTCATCTTTTTTAGTTAAACATTGGATATTTGTTCAGATAAAAGGAAACACTGACTTTCTTTTGGAAGACTATGGATATGCGAAACAATTCTTTCTTTAATTACATTGATAAGTACTTTATAAATAACGTGATTTATATACAATACATACATATATATATATATATATATAAGGAATGAATATAAGGAATGATCTAACAATTAAAAAAGATTCTAGTGCTTCTCACAATATCTACAATAGAGAGCAACAGAAACCAGTGTCCGCGAATTGCAGACAAAGCTTATCTGGTTCAGGTGATCCCGGCTCCAGCAGGAAAATATGATACAGAGATACAGGTTCGGATTCTGACGCGGCACGGCGATTCAGCTCGCCGATTTTTTTTCTCCTCTCGCGAAACTACCCCAATTTCATTGGGCTTTAACGGATCCCACCCTCTTTACGAGCTGCTCGGTGATAATACGCGAAACAGGGACCGGTTACAGGTATCGATAGACACGGCGGAGCATCGCACCGTGAAATCGTTCTTTCAGTTCTCGCGCGAAGTGTGCCGGCACGGCACGATAACGGCCGGCAGATAATGATACGCGTAACCATTCACAATATTGTATTACGTGCGCGGTGTCAGAGCATTGTTTCCGACGTGTTCCGCTATCATCCTACGTCGCGGAATGGCTCGACACGTTTCCACCCTCGAAAACCACCCTCGACTCACACGCCGCCGTTTTCCCTGCAGTTTTCTGCTGGGGTTTCCGGTTTATTGTTAGCATATTAACATTTTTTTACTGTCTACCCAACGTGCTGTCTATTCACCAGTCGTATAACACAATCTTTCATAGAAATATTTCATAATCATCAAATAATTCATTGGAAGAAAAATAATAGCACAAAATGTTGAATGAATTATTCAGTCGAAAATTATGTCCGTGACGATAATCGCAAACTAGAATCAATGTCGGAGTAGCGCGCAGATTCCAGCAAAAACGGTATGTTCTTTTTTCATTTTGCAACCGCGACACCCTCGGCGTTGTTTCGTTTCACGGGCCACCCCCTTCCACCCCCTATCTCTTTATTATCGTTATCGTCATCATCGCGGCGCGGTTTTAACGTCGAATCCCCGACGCATATGTTGCGTTACTTTTCTATAGCCCGCCGTTCCGTCGTCGTTGTAACGAGGTAGCGGTGCAGCGATACTAACCTTCAACACGATTGCGCGTTGAGATCGTGCGATATTTTAATACAGCCAATCCGAGCACGATCCTTGAGTGCCAATTGCAGAATAACAATTTCATTCGTCGCTTCGCACCGTTGTCCGTGGAAAAGAACGGGATCGTTCCGCGCCCAGCAAATAGTTTGAGAGACTGGGAAACCTTAAAATCGTCGGTCTCCCGCTTTAACGGTCGCGGAACAACCCCTTTATGCACTTGTCTGCGGGATTCGGCTCTTTATGCATTTATCCCGAACGCGAATTTTCGACAAACAATGAGACAATGTGCTCCGATCAGTCTGTCAATTTTCTAACCAAATTTTCTATCAATAACCATAAATATTCCATTATTCCCGAACACTTCGTGCCGGCAATAAATTCTGCTAATTAAGGACGCGAGAAAAAGTTATCGAATCATCGGCCGGGATCGAAAGGCACGTAATCAAATGAACTATTCAAATTAGTTCCGCGTGTCCTCGTTTCAAAAATTGTCGGCGCGCCACTGTCCGGCAGAAAAATGGGTTCGAAAATCGAGGTAGAGAAAGTTACATCTATATATATTTCGAACATGTAAAAATCCATTTCTGAGACGACACGTCGCCGAGCTCGCGAACTCCAATTATAATCGAACCCGCGTAGATGCGAGCGTAGAGCAAATTCGCGAGGATCGATCGCGGAATTGTGAAGAGGGTGGGGGATGGAGGGATGGTGCTTCGCCGTCGTCGTAGGTATCGGGACTTCGCGAAACAGATTTAGCGGGTGAGCTCGGGAGCAACAGAGGCTCCCGTAAAGAAAGCGTTTAATTAACCTAACCCTTTGATCTTGAAAACAGCGTGGCAGCCGCGCACTTAGCTAACGGGCTGCATTGATACCGAACTTCGTTAAGCACTTTAACCTTTACGAGGTTCATTTTCGAATTAATCCGGCCGGTCGATTCCCTGGCAGTTTACGCTCTCCGGAAAATGTTCGCGATTTGATTATTTTTCTGCTCGATCGCGGACTCTCTTTTCATTGAATCCCTTCAACAATTCATCTTTTCAGTCTCTTCTCATTTGCCAGAAAATAAAGGAATTTTCATACCGAGGAACATGAGAAGAAATTGTTCATTAATAGACTGCGGATCTTTATGCATTTATAGCAAAATTGAGTAGATGAGATTCAAAATTGTTGAAAAATTGAAGAAAATTGAAGAAAAAGAAATCACATTCAATTTGGTTTCTATTTCTTGAAATCGATGCAGACAATTTTTATTTTGCATAAAAATCTGCAATCTCTTCGTTAAGGAGAACATTTTCTAAAGATCGCTCTGTAATAACGAGATTATCGATCTTCGTGCAAAATAAAAATTCTCTCCATTAATTGTAGGACAGAGAAACCAAATAAAAGTTTATTTTTCCGTTTTCTGGTTTTATTAAGTTGGGAACGATGTGTTGATACTCGAAAATTTGTTTAATCTTCGAAAACCGAGCGGCTTGAGCCGAAAGGACAAAGATCGTAGGATCCACGGACGAACGCGTGTGTCTTTCTCTGGATCGTGCTTTGGAAGAAGGCCGCGAGAAGCACCTGTAGATCGTTATCGGTCGCCGGGCAATATTTGCTCGATAATCATCGACTGGTAAACGCGGGGTCGCGTGATTGATCAACGCACGGGGGTGAAGGGGGTGAGACTCGGCCTATTTAAGGGAACGAGGGGGCAAAAGTGGGTGAGAAGGGGCGAGAGGGGACTTGTAGGGGTGGCGAACAAGCCATCCGGCTCACGGGCCGTAAATAATAAAACTGCGAAGGTAAATATAATTACCTAACTGTGTGTGTAACGTGTTTGTAAGCGGCCGCGCTACGCGGCGGAACAACAATCGTAAGGTTCTCGTGAAAACGAGCTTCGCCTTTGAAATGGCGGCACGGTCTCGGAAGTGAGGAGGGGAGGTTTGAATTAAGATTTCAGTGCCCCCTCCCCTTGTTCGCCGTAAAGATTGCGCCACTGGCCAATTTAATCTCCGACGGTCCGCGCGCGAGCCCGATCCTTTTCACCCAGAGCCCTCCATTTTGTTTTCATCTGGAAATTACAATGGCCCTCGTAAACATCCGGTGAATGGGCCGTCGATTAATTAACTGGACTCACCCCCGCCGTACTGCGATAGGCTTCTGCGTGTATCTACATAAGACGAGTTGTCCTTTTCGATTGAATAAATACAAAACGATCTGAAGTTCCAAAAAAGTTCTCTTCTTTACATAGGACGTTTGGTATCCAGCATCCAGAAATTTGGTCCCCAATGGTTTGTAAACGATCCACGTGGTAGGTACTCGAGTGGCAGAACGGTTTCGTTCGTTACAAGCCGTAGTCGCAGGATAAGGGGTTTGAAAAATTCTCTTCTTGGTAAAAATGATCTCGGAGGAAATTTGATCGGATAAATGTTCGCAGCGACAGTGGTCGCCCTCAACTGGTTCGGCCTCCCCCTAACGGGGTCGCGATCCGTACAATGGGGCTGCTGAGCATACGTAGCTAGCTAGTCGGGGCATTATGTGTATCTGGGCTCCTCGAACGAACGTACTAACATACGAATATACGAACATACGAACGAACGAACGAGCAGGTAAATTCACTGGCGAGCGTTCGAATGCGCCGCTCGTATGCGAGCACTCGCGGTGGCTCGAGTGCGCCTCGAGTATTCGCGTAAGGCACGTAGATAAAATACGTTCGATGCACGTACACGCGGGGGAGGGTAACTACCCCCTCTCCCCAGGGTAATTGGCCCTCTTGATCGCGTTCGTAGGACCGCTTTTCAATATTCCCGTTGGCCTTCCCTATGCCGAGCCTGTGCAAACCCGTGCAGAACCGTCCGCGTCTTTCTTCCACACACGCTTCTCTCCCCGAGCCGCCGCGCCGTAGGTCCTCCGTATTCATTAATTCTGATCAATTCTCTTGTCGTTAAGGCTTTTTGTGCGATCCCAGTAATCCTTCGAGCACCGTCTATGACCCTCTCGCACTTTAACAGCCGAAACACTGTTCTTTTACCTTTTTTCCCTCCGTGGGGATCGACACCGTTCAGTTCTGCTGTAACATTTTTGTCCGGGGACTTTATACCGCACACTCTTCTTTAATTAATATTTCATGCGCGTTTTGTCGACTGGGATTGTGCGGCTTTTTGATCCACGCATATGAATTTTTGAAACGACATGTTAATTGTTTAGAGACGTTATTTTTGCCAGTGTTTAAAAAATTGTTCTTGCGTTACGAGCAAATTCTGTCTCTTCCATGTTCATTTAATTCTCACAAGTTCAGAATTAGCAAAAACATGTGGACTGATCAAGTTTTCTAGATCAGAGATCAAGATTTCTAGAGAAGCGAAAGATGTTTGCAAGCGATATTTTCTGTTTGAAAATGTCTGCGGGCACCTTGGGAGCGGCAGGGCTCGACAGCGCGGCGAATAATAATTTCTCCGATGACAGTGGCCGGATTTCTGGGTTTCGGGGGCAGTGGCTTGCAGTCAGGTTCCGTCGGTGGATTTTTCAAAGTGGACGTGGGACCCCACGCCAAGGCAGCTGGTTGCTCAGCGGACAGGTCAGTTTGGAATTCGAACAGGCTGCTACCGTAGGAGCTGCCACGGGGCGTGGCGAACGTCAGGCAAATGGAAAGCATCCCTAATTTGAAACTGAGAAGAAAGAGAGAGGGAGAGAGTAAACAACCAGCGAAACCCTACTCGGCGTCGATTTTTCAGCAGCCGCCGCCGCCGTCGGTCCACCGTTGACTCGAGCCAGCCTTGAATTTTGCTTTCGATCCCGCATAATTTCAACGTCGACGATCGCTTTGGAACGAGATGTTCTCGCTTTCTTCCTTTTACGCGAAAGAAAATAGACGTGGTATTCATATCTCCTTTTACTTTATCGATTCACCGTGTGTATTCGTTTCAACTGCGAAACAGAATCGGTTCTGACGTCTCGTCTGATTGTTTACATTCGAACTTACGTCCTCTGTTTGCATTCTTGCCGAACCAGTCAATACACTTACTGAAAACTTTGGATTCAGTAACTCCGGCGATACTCTCGCTCCCTCCTTCACAGGTGGTTTTCTCGAGAACTAGCGGATCAACGATCGAGTGAAAATTCGTATAGGAAATTTGACCGCGACAAATTCCCTTATACTTTACACGAACACGATCAATTAACAAATTTATCAACGGACGCAATTAAATACTTGTCCAGCTACAAGTCGAAGAAATGCAAAAAATGACTAAAGTAAAAATATTCAAGTAGAACCTGAAGAGCCAAATATTATACTACCTTCGCCATTGGGTGAAAATAAAGAAAAGAATTGTAAAGGGGACGGGATCTCTTTCTATCCCGTAAGACAAAAACAAATATATACATACCGATACATACATACATGTACTATAGCTTGATCCTTCCCCTAACAACACCAAAGTCAAAATTCGAAACGCAGCCAAACGAATATTAAAAAAGGAAACCAATAATCGTGTGTAATCCGAGTAAAATATGAAATATGTCCCCGTTCGTTAATACCCGGCGAGAAAGCGCGTATGCGAGGACTTTGTCACGGTTTTCGGATTTCGGAACGGCGGTGGCAGAGAAAACGAGACGCGCCGGAATAAATTGCGCGCGAAAGTCGATGGTAGCACCGCGGGCAGTCGCGCCGATCGTTTATTGGCGGCTGGAATGCAAATACGGAAAAAATATGGTGTTTCGCGAATCGACGGGGAGAAGGGGGGAACGCTCTCAAGTGAAAAGAAGCCGGTGCCTCGAAGAAAAAGAAAATTCGCGGCGAGACGCGCGAGTCGCTATGACCGCTGTAAATTTCCGACGGGAACCCGTGATTTTTAGTGGCAATGATTTTACAGGGATATGACACCCGCCTACGCGACGCTGCCATGTATGGTACGTGTATTTTGGCGATTTTTACGACGAGAGTTTACGAGGCTCGCGAGCCCTTCGCCGTTCTTGTAATGATCTTCGGAAGTTTGCGGAAAAAAAGTCGAGCCGCGAACGACTAGCGGATGTCGCGCACGTGTTTATTGCGGTTCCAGGTCTTGTTGGAGGTGAGCAGGGATCGGCCAGGTGGCCATCTCGATCGGTGGGACCCAGCCTGATCTCGTGCGGTTAAAAAATCTTTTTTTCCCTTTCAGTTTCGGACCATTCTATGAAGAGCTGTCGTCAGATTTTTTCAGTTGTTACACAGTCAACACATTACCGACCGATGATTGTTGCATAATTTTGAAAAAATCTATGGTACACGGCTAAACACATTGTGAACTAAGAAGTCACCCTCGATAACGACATGTAATAGTTTCACTTAAGATTGTAATGTACAATAAAATTTCTATGCTTTCTTTTGGTACAGCACAATTATTGAAAATACCATTAACCCCTTGCCGTACTTTGACGAGCCAGACTCGTGATGAAGGTTTTTAACAAAGTCTAACACATATGAATGTTACGCGTTTCATTTTAGATGAAATAAAATTTGATTCGTTCGTAATCAATGTTTAAGAATTAAAATAAATGTAGCCATACAAACAATATACATTGTCTTTTGCCTTCTACGACATTTTTGTGCATAAAGACGTTCTAATAACTGTAAGTGTAAAAGAAAAGGTACGGTAAGGGGTTAATAGGCTTTCGGTAGGTAAAGTGTTAAGAAGGTATTGGTACTCTGTATGAGTCAGATTCGTGACGACAAACGTTAAACAGCAAGATAGAAAAGATAGCCTAAGGGAGAGGGACAGTGCAAGGATCTTTTTCGGATGTTCGTGGATCCACACCGTACTTGTCAAAACTTTTATCAGCGGTTGCATCAACCAGCAGGAAAACAATAAAGCAGCCGTGGCAAAGTAGCCGAAGGATCCCGAGCGGCGTAGTCCCTTTCGCCGAAGACAATAGGCGAATCCCTGGAAAGGATCTTGATCAGGAGAGCCGGTGGTTAAAGTGGAAAGAGGGACAGAGACGAGAAAAAAAAACAATAACACGACCAGGCTCACCGTGGTTTCGGATAATTGCACCGGATAGCTCGGAAAGGTGCCGACCAGCTAAGGACCGGCACGCTTGTCAGGAGGCATTAGGATATCTATCGCGAGTACCGACGATATCCGGCGACCCGGAGGACTCGTTAGGACGACTTAGTATTGTTTCTTCGTAATCCAATAAGGATAAAATTCCCGACGCGGCGCGGCGTGGCGCGACGGAAAGACCGGCCGAGGATTGTCTTCGAACTTCACGATGAACCGCCGAGTATAGTCAGATATCCTGCGAGTTCCCTCGATTGCCATTCTCTCCTTATTATTCTTTTTCTGTCCCATCTGCCTACGGGCCAGGCAACTTGCGCTCGATTACTTTCGAATCAGCGAAAACCGACTTCTTTAGGCTTCTGGTCATTTGATCGTGTTTAACCCCTTGCTGTGTTTTAACGAGTCAGACTCGTGGCGAACATTTTAACAAAGTCTGACAAATATGAATGTTACACCTTCCTTTTTAGATGAAATTTTTACTCGTCCTTTTAATCATTATGACCGTAAAGAAAATGTTACGGCAAGGGGTTACACATTTCAACGTGTAATATATGACTAGATTGTGAATTTTATGCGTGTACGAACTAATTCACGAGACAACCTGATAAATAAATTGTTCTGATTTTACGTGACTTTTATGAGCACTGGTATGCCGGTCAACGTGTTAGGAACATTAAATTCTTCAGCTTTAAGCCTCTCCAGTTACAGGTGTGTTCATTCACAATGAATCATAATAAATCAATAAAATTAGAACACTATGCTACCCACGGAACTAATTCACGTTAGAGCCTAATAAATAAATTGTTCTGATTCCGTGTGACTTTTATGAGCATCGGAGAGGAAGCTAGACCCACGCGTACTCAATTCTTAAATTTAAGTTTCGGATGGAAGATGTGGGGGCCGCCTAAAATCGCAGATCCGAAGCGTTGGAAATCGCGGCAGCAAACAGCGGGTGTAATTCCGGGAGCGGAGGGAGTGGAGACCGATAAACTCCATGCTCGACAATATAAAATCTGGTGCCATGAATTACAGCGAGCAAATAACAGAGACGTTTACAGAATAAACGTTCATTGTGCGGCCGCGGGCGGGTCCGCGCGCGACAATGCCCGCGAAACTTCGATACACTGGGTTGTTCATTGACACGGGAGGGGGGTTTCTACGATATGCAAATTGAAAATGCATCCGGCTAAGCCAACGGACCGGAGGATCGATACCGACGATCGAGGAGCCGCGTGGTCCTCGCGGAAAGTCACTTTAAAAGTTAAGGATCAATCAGTCGCGCGGCATTGTTCCCGGGCATTGTGCAACCGCGTTGTTTATGGGCTTGAAACGCGAGCAGAAACGATAATAATAATAATAGACGCTCTTCGCCAACCAAAGGCGAAAGAGAGAATGCGAAGGCACAACAGTGTGCACACGTCCGATCGTTTTTGCTGCCGAGCCGCCGTGAAAAAAACGCCGAAACATAAAATATATCCCGCCGCGTGAAATTAGAATTTCGACGAACGACCACCGCGAAATACGAGATCCCGCGTTTTGTTCCGCGACGCGCCGTTGTAAAACATATTCGAAATGTTTGCCGCGACGCTTCCAGCCGATAAACATTTCGCTCGTTCCGGTACGACGATCATCGTTGTCGATCCTCGATCATCTTTGTCTTGCTCGTGGACACTGGCCATTCGGCAGGTGCTTGTCGACGCGCTTTTGTTAAGGCGAAATTTAAGCGACTCCTCTCGATGCTTTTCGACAACGTACGAACTGTTATTTTCGTGGTCTTCGCAATTCTCGATACCGACAGCCTTCATGCTGTGAATCTTAAATTATTTTAAAGTGTATGATTTATTTGAGGTGTCAATGCGGCTATGAAACACAAGATATTGACAATTTCTTACATTTGAGGAACAGAGATCCAAATTTATCGAGTAATTACAGAAACTACATCTTATTCTTCCGCTCTCATAAAATGTAAACTGACATACTCGTTTCCGAATGACTGTGAGATAAAGATTTAAGAAAATAGCACATCTTTAAACTGCTTGTGTAGTAGGCTACGATTGTTTATAATTTGTATTGTATTATGTAAAGTACTGCAAAATAATTTCTTCCATGAGATTCAAATTACACTAAAAAAAAATGTTCTAATCAAAATCGAAGAAAATTTGGGCAACTGCAGTAGCGCTCTTTCTGTGACTTTTCGATAACATCGCGTGAATACGATCGCGAGGGGCTTTCACGAGAGATCAACGGGAACGCGGATCGATGCGCGATTCGAAGGAACGGGTCGCGCGCGCGCGATTTCAATCATTTCGAACACGAGGCGAAATAATTCATTCGCGTTACTATTTACCGCGTTAATTATTAAAAGTGCATTATGACGATCCCGTCCTTCACCCCTCCGGCCCTCCCGAAATCCCCATAATACGTGCCCGTCGCGGAATAAGTAGAGCGCGATCGTAATTAATGAAGTAATTAATAATGGAATAATTAAACGAATTAAACGGGATAAACGAGTCCGGCAGCACTTCTACGAGCAGGGGAGGGCGGAGGGTACACCCTCCTCCCCGTTCCCCTCGTCTGTCGTTCGCTGCGATTTCCGCCCGTGCTCTCCTTTGTTTACTCACAAACAAAACGAGCAAATGAAAAGTGGCCGCAAGCCAGGGGGGAAGTGTAATTGGTCGTCGACCTGTAACGAGTTACACGCTTCGATCCTGAACGATCTTAACCCGTTGCCTTACGATTTTTTTCGCAACTGCGCTCCACGGTGTCGCTTTGTCGCTAACGATTTTGTTAGGCTAGCAAAAAGAATTTTATTATCAGTGCACGGTCGCTTTGAACAGCGTGCCGCTCACAGAAAAATAATGTTCCGACCGATTTGCAATTAATAACACCCCGTCCGCCGGGTCTTGCCTCGATTTTTATGCCAAAGACGTTTTTGAACGAGTCTCGACGACCATCCACCAACATTACATGCATTTCTCTTTCGAAAAGATTCAACCTCCTTTAACCAATGGATTTTTTTATGCATTTATATTAAATTTCTTTTATGCATTTATCGTAAAAATAACTTGCGATGAAAATTGTGAAATGACCGTTTCAACTGCCCAAGAATAACGTATCGAATTTTCTTAATTTTTGGAGAAGGTGGAAAGGTAAAGGCGAATGTTGCTCCGCGAAAATCGTGAGGGATGAAAGAGTGTTAATTTGAGCGGCAACAAGTGAATCGAAGATTGAATTACTGCATGCTGGCTCAGGTATTGTGAGGCGCGAATTAGCTCGCGGATGTTCGATTCGAGACACGCGTGCTTCGAAATCCGCGTGTCGAGCAAATCGGAAATCGAGGAGCGTGTCGTTGGGAGTCTTTCGTGTAAGATCGTAAAAGTAAGTCTCGCGATAGGAAAAACGAAGACCCGCGGGCCAATTGGATTAGATGGGAGCTGACTGAAGCCCGACGTTCCATGAAACGAGCGTTCATCGGGGATGGAAGAATGCTGTCCCGCTTCTGGACCGTTGATTCGCGCGAACTGTTGATCGATGGTCCTTAACGGTGACACTTGTCAGCTGCAATCACAGTTACCAGGTGCCTTTCGGGTGGCATGTGATACTCAAGTTCCACGATACTCCATGTTTTCTGGATTGTCAAGTAAAAGTTACTCGAAGGTAACTCTGCAATCACGGAAAATTGCATTCCCTATCAAATATCGTTTTCCGAACCAATATCGAAGTCTTAACGAAAACAGTGTCAGTCTAGATTGATGCTATTATTTAAAAAAAAAATCTTTTCTCCTTCCCGAGTGTGCCGCAATTAACTGTTTCCTGCTTCCATTTTAGATGGCTTCGGTATCAGGTTTCGCGCATCTTTGGCGAATAATTGTTACAACGTCGAAAAATTTAGGAGAATAATCTAGACATGTGTAAATATGTCTGCAAAGTTTCAGAAAGTTGTTCGGTTTAATAGGAACAAAATTGTCGAACTATAAGTACGAAATGTATAATCTAGTATAGTGCAGAAATTCTACAGTTTTAACGATATCCAAACTCAAAGTTTTGAAACTCAGTTCTAACTACTACATTTTATTTCGACGTAGGTAGAAAAACACGTAACTCAATTTTGACAAAAATTGGATGTATGACGTTTCGTGTGGTTGCTTTTAGTCGCGGGACTTAATTGCTTTTCGTGCTTCATCTCTTTGTTGTAGTCGAGCAACGTCAACTTTTTCGTGGGGACGAAGGTTGGGAATTAAAGAGTAGGTTGCCCGACCTATAAAAGAATTGTTCTACTTTCAAGAATACAAATAAATTCTCTATTCTACCGATATTGCGAAGATGAATAGTTTACGCGTTCAACGGATTAATACTTCTACTGTAGCCGGTTTGAAGTAGTCTGAAGCAATTGTCTTAATCTACTAACTAATTGCTCTACATCTGCCCGTTTAGAAATGTCTTATTTTACTTGCATCGCGTGCACGGCAAATTCCTGCTGAAAAGTACGATCTTCGACGATCAACGATTGTTTCTAGTTGTCTGATCGATACATTCATTTTGGGCTTACACAACAGACATCCCATTCCACCGATATCCCAAAATTGGTTAAGAATGAACTCCTGCTTCGCGTGTTAATCTTTGTTAGAAACGAATTCGACGGCGCTGTTCTGATCAAGGTCGAGTCTTCGTCTCTGGAACAGGTCCAGTCGATCTTAATACTTGTTCTTCTTGCTGCAGGACTTTTCTTCCGCTGAGGATATAAATATGAGGGGCGAAATTGCTATCAATAATTCAAGGATAACGTTGCTGTTAACAATTCATCTATTCGGTGGACCGATATGTCAGGATTACGTTTTATCAAGTACCAAGTTGAACTTCTCTTATCCAAACTCGTCGTATACTGTATTTGGTTACAGTTTTCGTACGACCTAGATAGTCGAGGAATCAATCCAGCTTAAATTAATTCAATTTTCGAACAGTTACAACATATCTTCGAGAATTATTACTTTCAACTTGCATGGGTCAGCTGCAAATAGCGCATTCAAGTATTAACCCTTCGGGAACGACGATGGGAGTTGCACTGGGCATCTGCACCTTCAAAGTTAAGGTAGGACAAGGCAGAAAATTGTAACAGCCACTCCAGGCTTAAGGACGAGAGATCCTTGCAAGGATCGACGCGACCCAAAACCAAAACAAAGTCCACAAACGCGCGGGGCAAAGTTGCGAAAGGAAACGATCGATCGGAAGTGACAGAGTGTGCAGTTATAAGCTTGTGGACGCGTTGCGGTGCAATCAATACCGAGCCAGCCGAGATTGTCTTAAGTCTACCTTGGCCCGCGAAACGAATTGTCCATTTACCTGTGGCAGGTGTTTGTGTTTCGCCGAGCAGTATCAACAGCAGCGAAGTAAGAAGTCATGAAGGTCGGATCGGTTTAGTTGACGATAAACAGCGGTTCGTTTGGTCGTCGGCGATAAATTAGTCGGCGACGCGATGGAAATCCGCGCTTTTTAAGCAGCCAGCACAGCGTTCCGGTTGATACGTACCAAAGACATCTGGAACGAAATATGGTCCGATCCGTGGGGAGCCACGGGTGCTCGTGGTTGGTCAGCGATAAGTGACGTCGCGCGAGCGACGCGACGCCCGCGGGGGAGGGGGCGGGGCAAAGAGGCTGAAAGTAATAAAAATAAGTAATTACTGGGAGTAATCGGCCACCATTCTGGATTCCCGGGGACCGTGGTCGTTCAATTAGCTGAAAGTGTTCTTTCACTTGCACGGTTACCGCGGCGACCGTTCCCCGGAACATTCAGGAATCCGTGTCGTCGAAAGGGACACAACGGGGGGAGAGTGTGATTCGCGAGAGGAGTCGAACTCTCGATCTTTGAATAAACGCCAGGTGCACGGGGAGGGGGGGAGGGCTGGGTTGACACAGTCGCGAGGAAGAAGGAAGAAGGAAGAAAAAAAAGGAGGCGGTAGCTTAATAACACTGACCATCGCAAACGACTCGCAGTTCAGCTGTCCTCGTCATCATTCTTCTCGTTGTCGACATCGTCATCGTCGTCTTCCACGTCGTCCTCGTCGTCGTGGAACACGGATACAGAGAGTTGAAAGGGGGAGGGGGTGAGAGGGAGGTGGGGGAAAGCAGAGAGGCGGAGCGTAATAAAAATAAGTAATTACTGCGAGTAATCCTGCCCCCCTGCGTCCCCGGCCACCTCATCTTGCCGCCACCCCTCCCGTTCTCTACGAGAGTCGTTCAATTAACGGGAATACTGTTGTCTTCCCTCACTACGTTTCTCTTCCATTCCCCCTCCGACCGGCGGAACCCCATCCCACGCCCAGCGTCCGCGAAACCCGCGAAATGTTTCACTCGCAAAGTCGCGTGGAGTGTGGAGCCGCGCTGCCTGCAACGTCGAGGTAGGGCGAAAGAGGGGCGATATCGATGCCCCTCCTTCACTCACGCCCCTGACGTCCATCTATCCTTCCCCCACCCCGTTCGCCCTTTCCGTGGATCGGTGTGCGGCTCGGCGCCCTCTCCTCCCGCAACCTCACCGCTCGTCGAGCTCCCACCACCGTCGCGAACGTTACCCCTTCTTTCACCTTTCCGCGGCGCGCCTCGCACGCGTCCCTTCCCGTCCCAACGGCCCTGATTCGCAGCCTATCCGCTCTGTTCCTCGTCGCGCTCTCTCTGCCCCGCTGCACGGCTCGCGGCATGGTGGGGGAAAGCTCGAAAGCCCCACTCGCTCGTCTGCCGTCGTGCCGTGCGGTTCGTGTCGTGGCTCGTACGGGTTCCGAGTGTCGCGCGGTGTGCTCGCGTCCGCGGCCGATATTCACAGCCCTCTTCTTTTTGACAGCGCTTTTGACAGCGTACCGACCCACGATCAACGCCCCTCTTCACCTCCCGAACAACTGTGGCACAGTGATATCTCCTCTCGATCGTCCCAGTGACAGGTTGTGCTTTGTCAGTTTGTGTGTTGTCGTCTCTCTACCCTACTCCGGTATCTCCCTGCAGCAGCGGCAGCAGCGGCAGCGGCAGCAGCAGCTAGCATCCTCTCCGACTGGCTCCGAGCCCGGAGCACGGTGGCATGGGACTGTTGACTGTCACGGCCAGAGGCCACCTTGGATAACATCTATGGGACAGAGCCTCTGCCCGCATCGCAGCCCCGGAGCACAGGACTAACCACCGCCGTGGATCAACCCTGCGGCATCGCAGCAGTTAGACTCGCGGTACCAGAAGCGCAGGGTTAAGATCAATAATTCGACGTGGAAGACGCGGGCTTTCGGCCACCGAAAGTCTTTCTCCTCGACCTCGGCCGGCTGCGTCGGTGACAGTGACAGTACACGTTTTACCACCACGTTTTACGTAACCACCACGGCGAAGCAGTAGCAGTTGTACGTGTTCCATTGACAGACGGGTCTAGACCGGTGACAGCTGACCGCTACGCTGGACCTGCTCTAGCTCAGGCCAGCGCAACGATCGACCGGCCGTGATCGTCGTGATCGCGATCGCTGAATCTGAGAATTGTGTATCGTTTCGAGGTGTGCCGATCGCCGAGAATTGTGCGGATTAGTGTTTTGTTTTGTTGTTGCGTGCCCACGGGCAGCCTCCACCGGCCCGAAGGGATATTAACGTGGCCCCCCGGAGCACAGTCTACACGCATGCCGTGGATTCAGGTAAGCGATCATCACCGACTGACGCACGCTATCTCTCATCCGATTTGATCTCTCGGAAAAATCGTTATTCGTGGATTCACCGGTAACACCATCAACTAATTAAAGAAAGAAAGGACGTCGACGATCGTTTCTCGGGTGTCTGCTCGCAGTGACACAAGTGTTAGGCAGACCCGGGTCCGGGTTCCTGAACCCTCGCGAACCTGGCGGACCCAATGTCCGCGGCGTTTGGCTCGCAGAACGTTTTGCCAATCGGTCGTCGGGCTATCGTGCCAACTGGTGGGCACGGGAAGACTGAGAGAAGAAATTTCCGTGTAAGGTCTCGAGGCTGGGGCACGCAGGCGCGTCCGTCACCGTGCACGTGGTCGAATGGTGATCCATCCGCGGTGGTCGAGGTGTTAACCTTTTTCGAAAATTGAGGATCAGCCGGCTGGCTGGAGGAATAGAATGAGAGAGAGAGAGAGAGAGAGAGAGAGAGAGAGAGAGAGAGAGAAGGAAAGAGGAAAGAAGAGAGACAGAGAGTTGGTCGAGGCTAGCTAGACGCGGGGGAGGCAAGCAGCACCGTTGGCAAAACAAGTAGTTAGTTACGTGAGCGCTGGCAACCCGCCAAACGAGCCTCGAACTTTGAAATTGCGCTCGCTAGGCTTTCTTTTCGCCAGCGATTATGCGCGCCGGAGATAGGACAACGAAACTAGAGAACTGATATTCCTTGCCTCCGCCACCCCTATCCTCTAACAGAGTACTTTCTCCCTCCCTCCCTCTCTTTCTTTCTCTCTGTCCTTCCTTTCTTTTCTGTAATTCGCACAGCTATCGCCGCTGAATCTCCTTTCTGGCGCGGCCAATTAGTTTGCCGGCGCTATCGCGGCTGGTGGCGGAATGATAGCATCGGGTAAAATGTAATTGGCTCCTTATCGAGCAGCGAGCTTACAATTTCTCGACTGACCGGCGATCGTCCCTGCGCCACACACCGAGCTAACGATTCGATATCGTTTCTCGGACATTCTTTTTCTCTTTTTCGACTGCTCGCCATTTTTGGAACCGGATCTTCGAAGATCGCGAGAAAAATCGCAGGAAATTCGCAACCGCCGATCCCTGTCGGCACTCGCCTCGAAATTGCCTCTATCTGCCTTGGCATTAATCTTCTAGAGGGTAGAAACGACGAGGGGGTGGTTACCGCTGATTCGATGTTCGCATCCCTGCGTTAGGCTCGCGTATCGAGCGCTTATTTGTCCGGTTATTTAACGTTGTTTCTATTCTCGCCTTAGAACCAGCCGATCCGGGGAACAGGAACGGCCCGAGGAATATGGGACGCTGACGCATGATAGTTAGAGCAACGACGACGTCAGTTATAGAAATGTTCGATGCCACGGCTCGTGAAACGATAGGCGCCTTCTTTGACACGCTGAAAATTCCCATCGATGCGACCTTTATCGGAAAATTGCCATCCCGCGCGACAAAAATTGACGCCCGAGGAAGCTTTCTGTCGTTTCAATAATTAATGTGTCGATAACTGAACGTACCGTGCATGAATTATTTAACGGCCGATCGTTTTCTGGTTGATGCGGGTGTAAATTGCATCTTTTCAGTCGGTTCGAACGGCCCACGAACCGAGGAAACGATAGATAATCGATTCTCCGTTGCAAAATCTATGAAACATCTTCGGCCAGAACGAGCACGAGCTCTTTTCCAAGGAAATTTTCAAGCAAGTCCGTCTTTAAAAGATATTCTAAAAGATTGGTGATTTAAGTTCGTAGTTGACTATTTTAAGAACTATTGAAACGGTGACAGTTAGCGGGAACGTTTCTCGTTTAGATTTCTCCCCACGAGCTATCTAAATAAACCGATATTGCGTAATTTATGTACAATTTATTTTATAGGTTCGCTAAGTACAGTCTGGTTTTAATTAACGAACCGAACGCGAAGGTTAATGGATATAGAGCTTGTATCATTCGCGTAATTTATTCGACGTTTACCGGGGACTAGGGTAACTTATGCGTCGCAAGAATTTATGGTGTAATATAGAATTATTTTAACGATAATGCTCATGTTTGGTATCGATCAACCGGGGATTCATGAATATTCAACGATATTGCGGATGTTTGACCGCGCGCTAGTCCACGCTCGTACGGTTCTGCTCTATTTCTGACGAGTGGCTAGCTGTCCTAGCGACACTATCGATAGCGTAATTTGCTCTGGCGTGGACGCGGTGCAATAAAGTATTCCCGCGGCTGTAATATCTCGTCTCGGGGGTTATTTTGGTTTGCCAGCTTTGACCCGCGTTGTTTCGCCCGTGGCCGTAGGTAGAGTATGCACGCGAATTTAGAGTGATCTGGTTTGTCCGGGACTCTAGCAGACGTTGCTCTTAATAAATGGCGCCTGAAGATGTCCATTAAAATTAGCTAACCCGTATTACTATCACCGTGTATCCACTGAAACCTACGTTCTCCATAAAATGGAGGACACTCGAAAATTGATTGGCAATGCTTCTAGAAATTGTTAGATGTATTAAATATGTATACTTCTCTGTACGCTAGTAGAAACTGTGCTTGGCACATTTAGGTGTCTGTTAAAAATTGTTGACCTGTATCATTCCTTACATTTTCAGTGGCATCTGTATTTGCAATAAAACAGTGGACAGTTGAAAATTGATAGACGACGCTTGGATCTTCGAAGAAGCTTGAAATTCTCTGAAGAAGTTATGGTCTTCCGTATGGTGGTAGAGAAGTAGTAAATCTTGATGCATTAAGGTCAACGATGAACAGAATTTTCCTCGTAATTATAGTGTCTGTACATTTACCTATAATTTCCAAATAAAAATGATTTTCCAGTGATTAGTCCGTCTCCAATATTCGATCCTCGGATATACCGTTATTAGTCGCCAGGTTATTATCCCATCCACCAATATTCACGTGAAATGTTACATCGCTGACAGAGCCCCCGAAATTCTGAAAATAATCTCTGGTTGGTTTTCGTCGAACTGCCGCTCGTCGGTCTATTACGTTATAAATTGCGAACACCTAAACAAACGCTAAGTTATAAATTACAGAGTTTAACGGTATGCCGGGTGTAAAGCTAAATCCGTTAAAGAAAGCGTGTTACAAAAGTAAATAAGACACGGTGCTCCGTTCCGTGGAAGTTGTTCCCCATAAAAGTTTGTCAATTGAAAACTTCGAGCTTTCTTTTCTCAGAAATGTTATTCGTCCTCTTTCTCGTAAATTATTATGTAAATCGCTCCCCGGGGCAATTCGCAAGTTCTTTCATTCGCTGTACGATATACCCGCGCTCCTAATTTCCGCTCCTAATGATCGATCTCGTCTTGCATTCTTCCAGGTGGATCGATATGAAAATTGTAATTTAATCCTTCCAGCACTAACGTCAAATAAATCGTTCGATTATATTCAAATAAAAAAATTTATTACGTATACCAGTCACATTTTTTAATTACGTTCAGTTGATTAATTATATTCGTGAATAATCATTTTCGTACTGCCATAATTGTCGGTGTTCGTCCACAAAGGGTTTGAAAAAGTGTTTTTCGAGACATAAGAGGCAAGATATTAACTTGGACGCGCTAAATGAGTTTGTTAACGTATGATCGAAGCAAGTAGAGCACAGAATACAGATTCTCGAAGAATGAAAGAACGACTTTCGGCTCCGTTTCCTTCCGTTCGAGGCGGAACAAGGGCGTGAACGTGCATAACCTCGAATTCGCCGACTCATTGTTCCCGGCGTCCTGTTCGTTAATTGGAAAGTTTGACACCTGAATGAGATCGTAAAAATGTAGCCGGGGTCCGGTCGAAAAAAAAGGCGCGAAAATAGTCGTCAGGCCGGGGGCGAGGGAGCGGCACAGTCGTAAAATAATGAATTTGGTCCTTGACCACCCCGAAACCCATAACCAGCCTCTACAACCTGTCAAATGGTCGACCCAAATATTTTGGAAGCGTGAATAGAGTTCTTGATACCTGCTGGCACTCAAAAACCAGGGACTTTGTCCTGTACCGTCCTCAGAGTCCCTTGTCGCTTCGAAAACTGCTCAAAACCAGTCGGAGAACTTCGACTAAACAGTTTTGACTTTTATGGCTACTGTCAATTACCGCCACAAATGGTAATTCCATTTGTAATCCAACACATTTTCGAGTATCGTAAAAGTACTTGTTGCAGTAAATTGCTGAATACAAATCGAGCCAAACGATGGCAAGGGAACTCTTGCAGTTTCTACAGGAAGTTGAAAACGAATTAAAAATTAGATGTACTTGTCGAGTGAGTGTTCCAGGAAAGTAATTCCAAATCAGGTTGAAACTGTTTTTTGAATTTCTGTTCTCGCGACTCAAGGTGCACTTAATTCGATAACGCGGCCGTGTACACCGAAACAAAATGTCGGCGAGCGAGTAATCGCGGCTTAATAGGAAACCGGTGTAAAGTTGGGGACCAGTTTTTAAATCCCATCCGTCGTTCGCGCGGCTGCAATTCAATTTCGAGTTTATCTACCATCTCGCAGGACGAGTTCGCGTCAAATGAAATTCAACAATGGGTCCAATTAAGTCCAATTAGAAACGTATCGCGGCATAGAACAGCTGTCACGCGAGATAAGCTGTAGCCTCGCGTCGCGTCAGATTAGGTGTGATTATTGCTCCGACTTGATAATATTCGGAGCGCTCTCCCTCTGTATACCCGTCGGAAAATTCATTAGTCCTTCGCTAGGGGCATTCTGGCTACCAAATGAAACATGTTCTGGACACTTTGAATTACCACCAAGACTTCGCAAGCTCTTCGTTCGTTAGCGAAAATATTGCACGTTTATAGATTGTATCTAGAAAATTTGATCTTGCACGAAGATTCGTTTAGTTTTATTTTTACGAACAGTCGATGAAAAATGATTGCTGGTACATTTTACACAAAATTAAACAATGTAAATCTGTTGTGGTTATTGGATTGAACTTTTTCAACATTCACCGTTTCATTACGAATTAATGCAGTATTTATTAATCCCATAGCTGTTCCGAACAACACTTTTGTTTCAATCTTAATCTAAATTTTAATTGATGAACAAAAAATTGATTTGTTCCCATCTGCCAAAATTTGTATTCAACCTTTTAAAAACTTGTTGTTTAATAACCCTCTGTGGCACAGAGGGAGGTTCGACTGGAATAGTAAAAATTGCGTGAGATTTTGTGATTTTTCGGGGAACATTTCGGAAAAAGATAGACGTCATATGTGTCGGCGAGCGGAAGAGAACGGAACGGAGTTCTCCGTGGTCCCTGGGCAGCGATCATTTTGCAACGAACAATTTCCATCCTCGGGCACATTTTTCTTCGGCCACGTCTTGCTGGCCACGTTTCAGCGAGTCCGACTTATTATCCGGGGATAGGGCTGTCTCTCCCTCTTTCTCTCGCTCTCTCCGGCTCTCTCGTTCTGGTTGGGCTAGAGCAGACGTCTTGTCGTACGAAAGTGGCAGTTTGCAATTAAACGACGATGTTATCGTAAAGGACCTGTAGGTCGGTTGAATGTACATGGCAGCGAATTAAAATGTAAATACTTGATTAAAGTTAATCCCGGCCAGGTGAATAAACCTGCTGTACGCGCGAGACAGAGAATGGCGGAGAGAAAGATAGAAGACGCAGTGAGGAAGGGGTGCGGAGGGGTGTGCGAGGAGGGTTTCCAAGGGGAAAGAGAGGGAGAGAAGAAGAGAGGGGTCGAAAGGGATGAAAAGAGAACGAGAGAACCTCGACGGTCCTAAGGGGTGGTTTTTATTGCAGGTTTTTATTAGCTGAGTAGGTGTACTCCATTCTACCCCTACCGTTTCCACGGGGTTCTGCCTAACCCCCCTCATCGTCTTCTCCGCCGTTGCTCGTGTCTAACCCCCCTCCCTTCAACCCCCTCACGAAACCCCCATCATCAGCCCACCACCCTCCGGAACCAGCCAAGCCGAGACGCGAGGGGCGAAGGGTTGATTAAAACTAACGTTGCGCCAAGAATTACCCCGTGAGATTGAAAATTAAATTAATACACAAAACCCCTGGCCACCGGGGCTAATTAGTTATATGATAGTAATTAAAAGTTAAGCGCATCTTGGAGGGAGAGACAAACATCGTTCCGACGCGGCGGGCGGAGGGGTGAAGGAGGAGAACGTAATTGGGGGTGCGTGATCGATGACCGGCGAGAGATTCGAGATTCATCGGGACTGCGATTATTTTCTGATGGATGTCGGTTCTTAGGTATTTTACCACGTTTTTTAAGTCTCATTTATTGACGGAATTGAAGTACGATCAAAAATGCTGTACACGCTCAAAGCTACTAAAAAGGAATAAAAATCGAGCGAGATGTAACAAATTTCGCAACTTGAAAGTTCGAGCACCGTTGCCGAAGCGATTATTAGAAGTGATAATTAAAAGTGATAATTAAAAATAGTTGAATACTCGAATTTTCATTACGTGGACAAAGGGTGTGCCGGTTTCCGCGGGCGGGAATAAATTTCTGCGAAAGCGTATAGAAGCCGGTTGGACAAATAGTTTTCTCGAGGTATTTTCAATATGTGCTCGGGCCGATACTAAACCAATTGAATGTTGTTTTGCGACGGGGAAACACGGTCAGCGAGCGGAATAGCTTGTCCGATTTAATAAGCGAAAAACGCGGGTTGGTGGCGGCGGCGTCGTGGCCAAAGAAACCGGGGAATGTCTGTGTTCCGAGCGAATTTATATAATAAATATCAATTCACTTTTCTCCGACGGTGTTGTTTCTCTCATTTTCGCAACAGGGGCAACAAAGAGGAGGACGATAGAAACGAAAAAAAAGAATAAAAACAACAGGCGTGCGCGACGGTTCTCTCTCGCATCGATCAGAAGATCCCAGTTTAAACAGCAAGAGCGCGCACCCGGGGGTCCTGCGTCGCGGGTGGTGCAATTAAAAAACGTAATGGCACTTTTTAATCACATTAAACGCGATCGAAACAAATAATCAAGTCGGTATTTCTCTCCGTTTGGAGTTTCATTACTTTTAATGAATATCCATTATTTTTAATGAAGCCTCTAGAGGAGCCGCCGCCGACAGGTTTTTTGGGAAAACGCCGTGGAACATCCATAACTACGCGAACGTTTCTATTTAGAAAGAATGAACCGCACAATCTATCGAATCAAAGTATGTCCGAGAGGCAGACAGAAAAAGTTCGGCAAAAATCCTTGTAACAACTGTGTTTTGTCTGCGCTAATCAATTCTAACAAATTTGGCACAAAAATGATTGCTCTCGAACGAAGAAACTGATATTTTTGGGTTGTTAGTTTCAATCGTAACTCTCCTTTACCAATGAATTAATTTTCATATTCTAGCTAATGTCTATTCTTAATTTGTATATTGATTTTATAAGACAGAAGTAGTCCGTTGTGTGAAGTGCGTTGACACTTTAGCTATCAAAGGTTGATTAATACGTTTTCTAATGTTTGTACTATATCTAAAAGAAGCTAGATATATTTTTTAGATAAGAATAATCTCTGGAGAAGTTGTTAAATTATATTACTCGATATAGTTTTCTGGTTTATGCCGGATTGCAGAACTAATCTCAGAAGGAGTTGTTCGATTACATTACTCAAAGATAATTCGTTAGATTACGTATGAAATTAGTGTCGCCGGTAAACTATTGATTGATTCTTCGATTTTTAAAGAACCATTAGGAAATTTCCAATAGTTACAGTGGCCGAACCGACTGAAAAATTGTTTCATCCAAGTTCGTAAACGAGTTTATATAGTAAAAGAAAAATATAAAAGGGTTGGTAATGTTTGGAAGTTTTTCGAAAATTTATTCAGATGTTAAAGGGGTTGATATCGACCCGCGCGATTCATTTTTCGGGCTCGATGATCGATCCTTAGATCAGCATTTTAAATGGCCCGATAGAACGCTCTAAAAGGAAGAATAGTTTCCTTTCGTCTGTTACGTAAACCGTGTTGGCGCGGCGGTCGGACGAATGAAAATCCCGCTTTGAAACAAGATCCCCGGGAGATACTCGAACGCGTTTTCAATCTCATAAAGCCCTCGGCCCCGCGCGCCGTCGATTATTCGCCGCTCGATACTTGGCAGAAATTTTTAAGTATATTAGGAATACACTGGCTGCGGCTGAGTTATTCGAATGCTTTCAAGAAATTGCAGGATGCATTAGCTTACATTACGCCGCCTCCATTACATTATGAATATTACTCTACTCCCCTCCCTCCTGCAAGTATATATCGATGAAAGAGAAGGAGCGAGAGAGAGAGAGAGAGAGAGAGAGAGAGAGATGTGAATCCCGGTTTCTCCGTCGGAGAGGGTGCATCTCGCGCGATGCGGAGGCGGCGGCTTTTATTATTTCTTGCGTTTTCAGACGCGCCATTTTACCGAATTACCGGTGTTAACGGGACCCCCGATACGAGATTTATCGGATCCATTCGCAGACATACACACCGACGATGTATTATTCTACCGGCAAAAAACATTCCCGTCGAAAACGGCTAACGCGATCGCTAGACTGGAGGATGTTTATGCAAATTCGCGGTTTGATAGACCAATTTTCAGAACCGGTAGCGATACCGTAATTTATTTCTTCCGCCGACGCCATTATTAGATTGCGAATAAAAACTTCTTGCCGAAGCTGTCTGTTTTATTGCCCAACGCGCATTTACATTCGCCCGGGGATGCCAAGCGTTATTGAGCTGCGCGCGCGAGCATTATTTTCAACCTACGATGAATATTTAACGAGTTATCGCTGTTCTTTGCGTGTATGGTCTTTGGTTTTATTTATCTTATTAGGCGAGTGTCGATCGACAACTAATTAAGGAGAAAAGGGTTCCAAAATATATCCCGTAGTACACAGGATTACAACCACATAGGAACACTTAATCCGAACAACAATTCGCGCCTCTGTGAATAATTCTTGCAGTCGTCCTCGCGAAAGAAGACGCTCGATCGGGATCGTTCGCGAAAAAGTCTGTCGGTCGAAGTGGAGAAGCCTGTCGCGACTCGGGAGTCAATTTAGAATGAGAATATCGGAAAAGACTATACACGGTTGCCCGCGGAGAGGAGACTCGTTCTCGCTTTGTCTCTCTTTCTCACTCTCTCCCTTTGCCTGCCATCTGTAATGTTCTTGTTGGTCGGTTGTTGGGCTCTCTTTCTCCGGGACGCCTTGGTGCATTAGCTTGAACACATCCATGAATATTATCCCGTACTTTGGCGAGGGCTGAGAGAGGGGTGCCTGGAGACGGAGGGGGTCGGTGGGGGCTGGTGAGGGGCTCGGGCTCGGGCTCGGTATATAAGGTATAAGGTAGTCCATTAGCGTTAATATTATAAACGTTAGCTGCCCTCTGGCCATCCCCGTAACATACTCGCGCGCGCCTGCGCTCTCTCCTACGTCTCTCTCTCTGTTTCTCTCCCTGAAACCGCCATCCCCTTCGTTCCTCCTTTCTCTCATCTCTATTTCAACGACCGTTCCCGTCCGTATACACCGTCTGTCTCTCTTCGGGAGAGAGGAGCTCTCTGCAAGCCTCTCTTTCTCATTCATTCCACCCCCGTTCACGGTGTCCTTGTCCTCCCACAAACTCGTCTGTATCTTTCTCTCTTTCTCCCCTCTCTATCTACGTCTTCCTGTCTCTCTGTTCCACCTTCATTCACTTCGTTCTCGGTCGCTCAACCTCCCCTCTCTCTCTATCCCTCTCTATCTCGTCTTTACGCTCATCGTCGTGCAAACAACACACGCTAATATACCTCTCCACTGCATAGAGGGGCGCGAGCCACTACCACGACCATACAACCGTACACGACAGAACCTCTTACTTAGGTGTTCTGTTACCTTACTTTATCCCGGAGCCACGGTCTACAGGGTGACCGGATTGAGACCCGACACCCGACTCGTCGACAGGTGGCCGATCCGAGGACGCGAATACCTTTACGATTTACCGGGCCGGTCCCAGCCGACGTGATCCGATCGTATACTTTCTGTGTCCCAGGATTTCTGCGATTTTACCAGCTGGTTCTCGAATAGACGCGTTCGAATCCTTGGAGAAGAGCCACCGACGTTCTTCTTGCGAGTTCGACCTCTGACTTGATTACTCATCGAGTTCTGTTCACATCACTTTGGAATATATTCTGGTTTCCGGCAGTGAGAATTATTAGATTGGCGAGAAAGTAATTACGGTATTTTAAGGTGAAATAAAACCCTCTTATTTATTCTTTTTGGCAAAAGATCATCGAACAAAAGGAAACATATCTTATACGTTAAAGTTCATTGCTTGAATAAATAAATGTCTATTTCACCTTGAAATACCGAAATTACTTTCTTTTCCAACCCAATAGTTCTTTCGAATTTTTTTTCAATCTTTCCAATCCAAGTTGCTTACGCGTGTGGTTCTGAGAACTCTAAAAGATTTTTGCGAAACTCGCCGACGATCTAAGCGAATATTATATAGCCATGAAAAACATCCGCCTTTCTACGATCAAAGCAATACGACTGCACGTAGATCCGCACTCTCGATACCCTGACTCCTGTGTTTTCGACATGGTCGAAACAAGGTTCACCTACCGTGAACTAGCTATCTGCATAACATGATGGGGATGACGATGTCATTATAAGGAAGCCCGCGAAGCGTGATTATAAAGAGTGAATCTTCTAATTGCTTTCACCTCGTCAGATAAGCCATCGCGAATGAACATTTTCATTTTAGGGCTTGAAACACCTTCGAACGCATCAATTTCACGTCAGGGAAGATACCAGCAGTGGAAACGAAAAATTCTTCCTCTCGAACACTTCGCGTTGTCTTCTGGTAGATCTCTTATGTTGCGATCCTTACTATTCTTGCAATTGGAAATTTCTTGCATCCTAGTCCCATGGTTTTCTTCGTGTTCTACGATCTTGACAGTCTCGGTACCTTCCGATGCTAAACAGCTTTGATAAGTGGGAGAATATCTTCTAGTGACGTCTGACTTGTACAACAGGCATCTGGACCTCTCGTTTTCGGATTTCTTCGGTTAGCGAACAGTAACGTTGAATCGTCTCAAGGTTCTTTCGATTCGGCGTGGAGGGAGCAGGGTCGCGATCGCGTGAAGTCAGACACGTCTGCAACGATGCTCCGGCCCCATTAAGAGGAATCAACGCGTACGTATCGCGAGGCTGCGGCCAGATAATCTCCGCTTACGCTTCGCTCGAAAAGCTTCTCCCATCTGCAAACTGCATATTCCCATTTAGCGCTATGATCCATCGTTAGAAGCTGCTCCCGGGCAACACTGAATTAGCGAAATCCTCTCGAATCGGAGTAGCCTGAGAGGTCCCCGGGCCCCTTAGACCTCCATTAGTATACATAATAATAAACAACAATTGTACGGTTACAGGCGAAATTAGGATCCTCTTAGCGAGGAAGCTGGCTACCTCGCTCTCCGGCTCTTGGTTCTGGCTTCTCGCTGGGAATAGTGGACAGTAGCATATCCTGCGGACGTTTCGCCCCGGCACTGTATTCCCTTGGAACGTCTAAAAGCCACCAGGAGTTCTTATTATTCTTCCTTTCTTTTCGCCACCGGCCCAGAGTGCACAGGCTCTCTCGCGCCCGAACAGATGCTGAAAAGCTGAAAGCTCGATGGTGATATCGCGTCGACGACCACCATCGGGAGAAATTTCTTTCGTTTACTCCCTCTCACGGGATAAACAGTTTCGCACGGCGACGCTCCACTGCCGGATAATTAATCGCGCACACCCCGGAGACTCTATCCAACGGGAATCCATTTTTTCAATCAGTACTTCGACCGAACGAACCTCGCTAATTATCACCGACACGCGAACACTTTTATCTAGTTACCGCGACGGTGGACGGCGGATATTTCATTCCTCGTATTTATTTTTAATTTAAAGACAAAATTAGAATTCTAACATACCGAGAAACACTGCTGGGAAAAAGGAAAAATATTTGCATATCTTACTCTCCAAGAATAAAAAATTAGCAGATGAACTAGTAAAAAATTGCGCAGGATATTTGTCCGAAATCGCTAACAACCGTGTCAAATAAACAGGAAGAGCAGCCGAAACTCAAACACCGTACCAATAAATCGACCATCCCTACCGGGCCACCCTCGCCGCGGAGAAAAACCGGAAACGGCTAGTACAACAGACATTTTCGACCACATTCTGGTACATAAACATATCCGAGTCGGTCCCCGAGCGGACACTTGGAACATTACGAGCCGATACATCCTCCTTGTCAGTTTCAGTCGACGAGGGGTGGTTTCGCAGCCCCCGAGCCTCCTCCCCGCCCTCCGATTACGAGCGTCGGCTCGATATCGCGGCGGCGTTAAACACGGACACGAGAAGTCGGGGCACCGGGGGGTTAATGCGAGAAAGAATTTGACCCGCCCTCTGGTTCCCACCTTCCCACCCCTTGGCCACCAGGTTCCTTATCGGACACAATATACTTCCGCCCTCGAGCCTTATTCACGATCGCTGCAGCCCACGGCCCCTGGCCGGCTATCGGAACCACTCTCAATTCCCTTTAGAAGCTTCGACTATCGTGGGGGGAGGGAGGGGGGTGGATGGCTTCGGAGGGGCGGGAGAAGGCGGAGCGAGAAAGTGGATTGAAACGCGGAGAAGAACAAGACGGATACGCGTGACGCCACTCGGAGCAATAACGTTAATTGCTGTAATTTCAATCGCCACGGATTCCGTCGGCCACTCGAACCATTTCGCCGATTTCACGGGAAACGGAGCAGCGACGTGGAGAAAGGGGTGGGAGGTGGGTACCCCCACGTCCCCGCCCCCGTACTCGACCAGTAACCCTGTTTTTTTTTATTTCATATCGCTCGAAACCACCCACCGAGGAACTTCCGTTTCACGTGACGCCGATCGGTTTTTCCTTTTTTTTATCTACCCCCGCTCCCCTTTCATCCCGCTCCTCCTCTACCCCGACCACCCCCGCAGTGCCGTTCGTTTTCTCGTATTTTTATGTCGACGCTATTGATTGGAATGGAACTAATTGCTTAGAAGCTGTTGCAAATAACGATGCGCGCCCGGAACACCGGTGCGGGCGACCGGTTCGTGGATTTTAGGTGGATTGTGGTTCCAATTAAAGGAAGCTGCAGCGCTCGCTCTCTGTATCATTCAAACATTTCTGCTTTATGGAGCCGCTGACTACCGTCGAACATGCCGTGATGCCTCTGTATGGTCGCGCTCGAGGGTCGGATGCGAGACCGTAGAGAGGCGGCATCGGTTCCGCGGGGTTGTGTTCATACCCGGCTAGTTTTGGATGGAACGGTTGTTGTATGATGCAGGGAAACTTTTATTTTCAACATTTTTCATTGGCATATCATTGTAACACGGTTCGCGATGTTCCGAATTATTCAGACTTTGATTCATAAATTTTTGAAACATGCAGTTTATTTTACTGTTAAATGTTTTCAAATGGTTGAATGTTTTGGACGCCAATTTTGGCTCAGCTCCTAGATTGAACATAATTTATAAGTCCTAGTCAGCGAACACCACAAATAACTTTGTAAATGTTTCTCTTTGCCAAGATACATAGCTGAACTCGCTTAAAGTGTAATTCATAGTCCATACCACCAAAAACACTGTATTATATTTCTCTTTCCCAAGGTACACGGTGATTCAACATGCGAGTTCTGCTCCAAATTCAACAACTCTCTATTTTTCTATTGTTGTCTATTTCTCATAATTTTCTACTGATCTCGTAAATAAAAATATCTCGTTACGCCCTAAACTAGAAGCCCCGAGAGTGAGCAGAGCACTGCAAAAAACCCAAAAATTCCCCGAAAACGATGCGAAATTTTTGACCCGCGGTGTACGTTTACGTTGCTTACACCATACCAGCAATATTTACAAGACCGCTTTCTCGGAATGATGGAAGTGTTTCTCAGTGTCCAATAAAAAATCAAGAGACAGAATTTATGAACGCAATATCGGGACCAAAATCAAGAGAGCCCGTGGTGCTGCAGGTCACGATCGATAGACCGCCGCGGTCCTCTCGCAGTAAGAATACCAACGATAATCCGATCTAAAATCCTTGAAGACTACCTCAATGTTTGTCTGCTGGATTCGCCGTCGTGCAAAAGCAGAGAATTGTTTTTAATTGCAATGTTTCTTGTCGGTAGAAATTAATTGAACATCAACTGCACATTGCACGCGAGTTAAGAACAAGACATTTCGAAGAAGGGAAGACTACGATACAAGAATTAATCAAGGCCATTCTTAAGAAAAATTCGACTATTGAAGTTTATGTTAATTTTACATAATATTGCTGGTTGTTCGATACAAGAGTTAACAAGAGTTACCACTAAAAATTGCTGTATCGTTATTAAAAATATTGTTTACGTTATTAATTATTTTGGTGCCGAAGCAATTACTAAACATTTAAGTATTGTATGATGTATTATATGAATTTCATATTCATAGAAAGGAAAGGATTAAAATGGAATGGAATTATTCTATGTCGGAAGAAATGTTTCATTTTCAAATAGCTCCGAGTGCAAAGGTTTCAACAATTTCCAGAAGCCCCAGTCTCCCGAAAAATGTTTGGGTCACTTGTTAATCAGTGAACGCGTTAAACAAAAATTGTATTCGCGACATGATCGTGTTGCAGCCACAGTTTCAGGGACTCGTTAGCTTCGATTCGCCGGCTCGGAGAACCCCTGGCCGCACGTAGAATCCTAAGATCTCCTCTGACGTCTGCTTAATTAATTACCATCCGCGGTTTTAATTAGCTGGGGCTTCTACCTTCTCGTCCTCCCTCGTTCCCTCGTTCCCTCGTCGTGGAAAACCATGTGCCAGGCTAGCTGGCTGCGCCGTCGCTCGTACACATGCACGCTCGTCCACACACCCTATCCCTCTACAATACTGTATACGCACACGGAAACGAGTCCGCAAACCGTCCAGGACACGTCCGCGCCTTCTACGCGCGCACCAGGTGCCGTCGGACACTCTGTCCTTCGCGTACGCACAAACGCGTAACTCACGACAAGGCCTCTGCACGCAACGGAGATCCACGCCGATGATAAACGTCGAAAACCTCGCCAATCCGAAGATTTAGCTATTGTTGTGACTGGTTCGAACCGTTATAAGGGAACCGAACCGTGGTGGTCGATTATTCCAAAAAGTGGAGAGAATCGCAACGAATAGTGTACCAATCCAAGGGGCGGATTGAATTAACTTCATTCGACAGATATTTAATTCGTTAATTAACGTGAAAAAACTTGCGAGCGATGTCCAGTGTGTAGCTATGAAAAATTCAGTTATCAAGGAAAATCGTTTTGGGTCAAGTTTCAACCCCTCTGGTTTGATCGATAGAGGGTAGTTACAGAAAAATCGGATTATCGGTTTTCGGTCGATTTTTTCTATTTAGTTGCATGTAGAACTTCTGTTAAAAAAAAAATCGAGCATATTGCAGCTATCGAGGCACGTACTACGAATATTTTCTCCATTTTTTTCAGTGAAAATCCTGGATATGAAAAATTAAAAAGAAGAGAAAATGCAGCATCGTTTATATTGTGACTGTAGCGGTACATTGTTATTGCTGTCGTTGATTTTATGAGATTTTTTGGTTGAGTGCGCTATAGTTAATAAAATAACACTTTTTTCCGTACAGTAGAATTTTTTTTGCGACGTTCATAGTATTATAATCCTTAAACGGTATATAAATAGTTAACAAATCGACAATCCTGCAGCCACAGACATTCTCCCAACAAGACAGTCCACCACTCCCATTCGCCGAACAAAAGTGAAAGTCTCGTGCCAAAAATCGCCGAGATCGATCAACGGCCAGCGAGTTCGGATCACCAGGACGTGGATCAATCGAACGGGGGGTCGTTCACCGGGATCGATCAAATTGGCAGGGGGAAACGCTAACAACCGGAGCTCATTTACCGAAAAAGGTAACCGAAGGAGACGATAGAGGGAATAAGGTTGTGTGTCAAAGGGGGCGAGGAAACTTGGCAAGAAACGTCTGGTGGCGGGGGACCGACGAAGGTGGGGGGTTGTGTGCACGGGGCCCGCCCGGTAGAGAGAAAGGGTACGGAACGATACAAAGACAATGTGTTTGTTGCCGATTAGCAGAAGGACGAGGTGAGGTTTTTACGAGAGTTCGAGGTACGGATCGGGGCCCTTTGGGCTCCGAGGAGAGGTAAGGGGAGAGGCACGCAGTCGTTTACAGCCGGAGAGAATCGGGGCCCGTGGCTTAAATGACCCCTCTCTCCTCTCTCTTTCTCTTGAACCGCGCCACCCGTGGCTTCCCCACCTGTGTGTCAAGATTTACGGCAATTCGCTTTTTGCCCCCTTTAAGAGCTTTCGTATTATCTTACTGCCTCTGTCGCTGCTTCCTCCGCGAGCAAATGTACTTTGCCCCCTCCTCTTCTTCTTCTGCCCCCTCTTCAGAGCCACCTCTTCATTCGTTTCTTCTCGGTGCGTCTTCCTCCTCCTTCGTTTTCTTTTTCCGTTCTTCCGTTCTTCCGTTTCTCCTTCGCTCTTTGTCCTTTTCTTTTTGAGACTCAACCTCCTCAACCTTCCTTCTCCTCCTCTACCTCACCGCTCTTTCTCCTACTCGTCTTCGATACGAACGAGTATATTTGCTCAGGTAAGAAGCACCGGGTACAGGTGTAACGCAGACACGAACACAACGGAACACCCGAGTCCGTAATTATTTCGGGACAAGCGACCCGCTACGACCAACCCTCATCCCCACCGCGATGCTCTCTTCCTACCACTCTTTCGTTCTGTTGCTCTCTTGTTAGCTTGTTTTCTTGAAACGAGGAGTTTAATTACGCCGGATTCGATTAAGAAAGGGGCTGAGCTCAGGGAAAGCATTTCTCGGCGGTGGTCCATCTAATTTTCACTTTTTAAACTAAATCGATTGCTGCAGTCCCCGAGGAACATTTTCTTTCTTCCGTAAAGAATATTTCGGAGTAAATGATACTGTGTTACACAACCCGAATTAGACTGTGGGGGACAGTTTCGAATTATTGGGACATCGTGTAAGTCTGTCAGACGACGAGCAGAAGCTGAGTTTGCGTTGGTGTCAGAATCCTGACGGAGGAAGTGGCCTCGGACGGTCATATAAGTTTGATCCAACTAAGTTCCTAGTACACCGGCGCTTTGTGTAGTATTCTTGTTGCTTATTGTCCTCGAGTGAATGGAGTGTCTGTGTTGACGATGTTCGGCGCTATTCTACAACGTTTGACTGGAAACAGGCTCTTCTTCGTCAAACACCTTCTTTCTCCGAGACGACGCCAATGTGGCAAATATTTCTTCTCGAGACTCGGTAGAAGCTTCGATGTCTTCCCAATTTTGGATACAATAACAACTTCCATTTTGTACAATAAAATCATTTATGCGATTCATAAATGAAAGTTGATAAATTCAGAATACAAAGCGAGAATGGATGAAATATTGCGTGTGCGTTCGAGCACGTCTGAGGGTCGTACAAGGGTTAATAATTTGTGGCAGGTAAAGTGCGAGGAATTCTGCGCAAGGATCAGAAAATTTTGTATTCATCGTGCTTCTGTGTTTACGCGGCGGGTTAAAAAATGTCAGGAGAACAATAGCGGTTAATTTCAGGCGAAAAGAAGTAAACAGCATTCATATTCATGAGATCTGGTGGCCTGGTCCGATGCTGTGAAGCGGGTGGATAATAGAAACGGTTTTTGCGCCGAACGGTTCGACAAATGCACCTAGCCGGGATTATATCTCTGTATCCATCGTCTGACGGTGGCTCCCAGAATGTATCGTTAGCCGGCTCTGGCCACGATCTCCCCGACGTTTAATTACCATCGCGATTCCTTTCAGCGTTACGATAATGGCGGCGTTGTAAGCATCCGCGTTATCGTCTATCAGCATAAATCTTATTATTCTAATGCTGTTATTACGATCCTAATCTGGAGGCATCCGAGCGTAGCCGGGGCGTTCGTACCTCTGTCCTTTTTCCGCTTGCACCATCTCTCTTTCGGTTCCGTCTCCATCACTTTTAACCTTGAACTCCCTCGTTACCGTATCCACGCTCCAGAGCACACGGTTTCAAGAAGTTTTAGAGATCCTCGGGGAATCCCATTATGAAGCCCCGGTCGCGGAGAAACCCCCAGGGCACTTGTGGAAACATACGACACACCAGAATCGAGAACGAGGTCCAATCAGCCCCGGTCCGGCCCGATCCGGCCCGATCCTTTGATCACAGTCATCGGCGATGATCGATTCGAGCACGTCATTGTTATTGCTCGAAAGGAAGGAAATTTTTCTCAGGAATAACCATGAACGAGCTGCTGCGATTACTGAAACAGTAGAAAGTTTCGAATGATTTAGAAACATCGTATTATTGCCAACTTGTTAAAATGATTGAACGAAGAACGGAATCCGTCCATCTGGCTTCATTGTAAGAAAAATGATGAATTTTTCAGTAATTCTTTCACGGAGGAAGGAATATCGTGGACTTTCCGATTACGAAGTTAGCGACGGGAGATCCAACAAGATTTCATTTTTCCCGGAAGCGAATAATTGTTTTTAAACCGGCAAGGAAGTTTCTAAAGTGCGACTCGACTCTGTATATAACAAGTCTAACGATAAGAGACCTTTTTTAACACGCTTCTTTCTAGTGCATAGTCGGACGTACCGATAATTGGTGCACTATTTGCGAAGTATTCGACGACTTTTAACAACGACACGCTACGAGACAAGTTGACAACTTTGGCGACTCTGTAGACACGAGAACAGACCTGGTCAAAATTTCGGGAAAATATATTTAAAATACTATTTTAAATGGCATTTCAAAAACTGTTTCTTATAAAGAAAATAATTGATTTGCACGATTACAGGTATGTTTTAAACATAAAATAAACTATACACTATTTTCTATTTCAAGTACTATTTTGCCCAACGCTGCGCAAGAATGAGGTCCATTTCGGATTATTCTAATGCACTGGAACTTTCACCAATTCGATAAACACGAAAATACATGTTCCACCGTCTTGGGACAATAGAATCGAGCAAACGGGTCCACGAAGGTGCGTGTTCGCGGATCGACCTGTCAGCAACCTCCCCATCGAGCAACCGGAGAAGCAATATACATGCTCCGGCACTCCTCAATAAAATCCTTCGACAGCGCGTTCTAATGCCAATCTCCTTTCTAATCGTGCAATGAGCCGACGCGGCGCAGCCGATCCGAGCACAATGCTCGCGTGAACGACACACGCGAGCAGAGGGAGTACGCTCGACGGTGGGGGATGGGCGGTGGGCAAAAATTTAATTAGCAAAAGCCCGAAAATTAATTGCGCTCGGCGTCTTATTGTGCTCTGGCCCCGTGCCTCGAAGCGTAGCCGGGGACCCGCGGCGCCTATATACACGGGGAATGTAATATTCGCAACAGCCTATATTCGAGCTGGCAGTCAGGGTGGCCGACACCCCTTCCGTCCACCCCCGGAAGAGCCTCCCTCTTCGGGTCCCTGCATCGCTATACGTCGCTCCCATAGTTCCTTCGCCGAGCGAGGGCAACGCGCCGTGCGCTGCTTTCGCAACGACGGGGGTAGCGCGCACGGGGGTGGCTGCGCGAATCGTTTGAATACTGAATATTTTATTATCCGATAAAACAATCGAATAGTTTTTTTAGTTACAGTCGTTGGTTGGACCGTCGAGTGCTTTGCGGATTGAATATTTTTAATCTCGGCGGAGGAGGAGGGTTTAGAGGATTTTAGTGGTCGAGTTAGGGGGTGGTTCTAAGCTGGAAGATGTCTGTACGCATGAAACGTTTTGACATTTTTATTGTATGTAACCCATTGGAACGATTTAAATGTATCCAGCCCAACACATTCCCTTTCCAACAGTTAAACCCTCTCTCCACCTAAAAAAACCTTCATTTTTCGTAAAGTACAACAAATATAAATCTAGCAACCACCCCTCGTGTTCCCACTACAATATTTATGATCGAAAACAACCCCGTGACCTTCCATACGACATCGTCGTACCAGTTCCGTTGCCGATTCCGTTTCCGACGGCGTCACTGGCGTTCATCCCTTATAGTGATCGCGTACCTTCGCCCTGCCGCGACGGTAGCGATGGCAGTGCAGGGATGGGAAGAGTAAGAGACGGGGAACACGAGGGGCGCGATATGACATTATTAATTGCTCCACAATGCCAGGGGCGTGGGGTGGCACGGGGTAAAGAGGGGGTGGTTGGTTCTGCCGCGCTCTCTCACCGATCCGGCCGCACGACGTCCAGTCACGGCGGAAATTTCATTAAGTGGATTCTTATAGACGCGGTTTTCAGATTAACCGTATGATATGTGCTTCGTGTCCTGGCCCGGCTCGACTCGGCCCGACGCGACGCGACGCCGACGCCTCGCGTCCCGACGTTCGATATTAGATCGGGGTCCAAGCTAGCGCCATTCTCTCTCGTCTAGCTCTCTGCTGCCCCCCTGGTTGGTTAGACAAGCACAAAGCCTACCGTCAAACCCTCGACAGCCCCTGCAGTAATATCTGCACTTGCTATTGCTGACAGTCTCTGGGGTGTCCTGCGTGTCTGATGAAAATTGCGTCTTAGGGTTATCTGGCCAAGGTAATTTTTTTCGAGGGAGGATATATTCTCCGTGACACTGAAATTACCGTTTCATATCGAAGTGCATTCGTTGAACTGTTGACAAACATTTTTTTTTCGAAGCACACAAGAATTTTTACCGTGTTTCACACATTTTGATAGAGTTGTATCTCTATGTAGCCTTTCTAACGTTGGAACGTTTCAATTTTACATCAACGTTATGCGTGTTCGATGTGCATTTTTTAAAGCATTGGCAAAAATGTTTCTTTTTTTTATCGCTATCTGTACTATTTTTAAAACCAGCTACTAACCAGTTTTTAAACTTGCAACGTTGAACAAGTATTTTAAAACAATGTGTAAAAGACAGAAACTATTCCTTGGAATATTGACGTCACACTGCTGTAATTACAGTCTTCACGATAAAAAATGTATAGATTAAGAAATACGCTTTTGCGGAATATTTCTTATCAAAATGTGTTATGTATACATATTTATCACTAAAATAGTTGCGGCATACGTTACACTGCACGAATGCAATGGATGGAACCCGTTACTTCTAGCAACAACTTGTCATCCGGTTGAAAACTAAATGGATTAACTCCAGGAAATTAGGTTAGTTGTCTGGAATTAATTACCTGAAACATGGCTATATGATATTACAAATCAAGAAGCACAAAAGTAAATTTAATGGCATCTTGTTCTCGTTGTATATTAAATCGCTCGGCTTAATAAAAATCAATGTATTTTATACCTAATTCTTTCGCTATTTCGGTTGTCAATTACGATGATTATTAATTGGAATGGTCTCTAGTGTATTTATAGAGGCTCGATCAATTTTGCACGCGGTGAAAGCGGATAGAATTCGCTCGCAAATGATACAGCGAATTCCCGAGCAGGCATTCAGCGGAGAGGGTGGCTCGTGTTGTTTCATAACCGGGGGAAAAATTATCCGCGAGGACCTGATCGACCGGTTCGATTAACGCTAACTGTCCGAGTATGCGGACTATTCGGTAAATTTGCCGAACACCGAATGCCGAGTACCAAATAGTTGTCGAATATTCGATGCATCTCTAACAGCAATTAAAGGCACGGAGATTAACCATGAATACGGCAACTCGCTCGGTCAAAATTGATTCGTTATTGTCGGTTTCTCAGCGGATGGAACGCTCCCTCCAGTTAAGATAATGTACACGAACCTCTGGGTCCTGTCTGCCTTCCCACAATCGTGGTCTTACGTTTCCTTCATTAATGATATTATTACAATTATTATTATCCCGTTAACCGTACCATCCAACCGAGTCTCTCGATTCAATCTACGTGTTTCTTACTTTCGAGTCTCGCTTGATTCTCTACGTCGAGCAGAATGCGTCCTAGAAATATAATAGTAAAAGTTTTCACTCGGTAACCTCGGTGAACGATCTTCTAAGGAATACAGCCTGAAAAGTTGCAATTTCATCGATTCTATTTCCTTTTCTACTACGAACAAACTTGTTTCGCGTCTGCGCCACTGCGTGCTCATTCGGCAACTACACCTCGGCGCTCGAATACCAATTAATTCGCGCGTTCTCGATCTCATTTTTCAGAATAAAGTAAAATTTCCGAAAAATTTCATCGCAGTCGCAATAGGATTGCGACTCGATTTAATTCTCAGACTATAAATTGATTTCTAAACTAGCGAATCTCTTAAGCACCCGCAACGGTTGTTTCCAACCATCCTTTAAAAAATCGTTGGGAGCCCTCGAACACGGACAATCGTTTCCTTTGTCGACCGGAAAACGGCGATGGCACGCCACGGTCTGTGTTTCCGTTGGTTTCGATTTTTCTTCATTAGTGTATTCGGCCATACACAGTAGACATTCTCGACCGACAGCTCGTAGGGTTTGCGGGGGTGGCTGGTCGGCTAACGAATGACGGGGGGTCTGCTTCAGGGGATGAGGAGTAGGAGGTGGGGAGGGGAGTTCGAGTCGAAGGTAACCGACACCCTTTCGCAAAAAGTAATTGGTTAATGCCTCGGAAATGAGTTTAGTTCTTTTTTGCTCCGGGGCCGGCGTGTTGCTCGTTTTTCGGCACCTTCGCCGTCCACTCTCTCGCCCCCTGCAACCCCCACCCCGTTTTTCTGCGCACGTACACCAGCATTCGCGAGCATGAACTTACGCGAAACCGGCGTGCTCTTACACGAACAAGCGAGATTCGCTCGTCTCGCTCCCTTTTTCTCTCTTACTCTCTCTTTCTCTCTCCCGCTCTTCTCGCGGTTCTTTTTCTCCGCTCGTTCTTCGTCTTCCTGTCGCCCTTTCACCTTCGAAACATTTTTCTCGCTCTCGCCGACCCACCCTACGATCCAACCTCCCTCGCTCGTTTACTCTTCCACTTTCTCTTCTCCTCTATTTCTTATTCTCTCTCTGTCTTTCTTCGCTGCATGCACGCGTGTGTTTTTATGCTCGCCCCGGGGCTCCACAGTCACGCTTTGTGCCACATTGTGCGTGCCTTTGCCGCGCCATTATCCGCGTGTAAAAGTGTCATTATGGGCCTCCAAGACGTAGGCGGGAGCCGCGAGTCTTCGAGCTGGCTAGACGGAGACTGCTTCAGGGATTTGTTTCCTGTGGAGGAGGCTAAATTCGATGACACATCCGGAAGGAACAGGATCAGAGAAATAAGTCTCGATCGTCGCTTACCTATTTCTATCGTAAACACACAAAATTCATCTCTTAAGCTGATCGGAGTACAAATCGAAGATGGTCGATGAGCGAATCGAGTCGCAAAATTCGCATTGCGGGTCCGTTGATAAGGACCGATGGTCGTGGAAAAGCACACACTCGCACGCGCACACGCAGACAGAGGGAGAGGGGAGGGGGTAAAAGAAAGAAACTTCATTTCCCGGTAACGGTGTAACGACGTCGAGACAGACGCGCCGCGGGACGGATTCGTTAACTTGGTATTTCGACGGAGTCGTTCCCGTTTTCCCGCGGCCGCGGCCGGGCCGCGATACGATCGTCATTAGCAAGGAAGAAGCAGCCCAGCAGCCCCCGCGTCGCCCTTTGTGGATTCTCTTGCGCCTCGTGTGTCCCTCCTGTACTAATGGTCTTAACGAACCCGACACTGCGCCCGGTCTGCCGAGGGTTAATACATCAACCGCTCGCAGCGTCCGGAGCCTTGATATTGCACGCTTCTCTCCGCTCCGCTCCATTCCGCTCGGCTCTGCTCTGCTCTGCTCTGCTCCGTTCCGCACCGAACCAACGGCAGGGTGAACGCGGTGCAGCGTTTCAACCACGAAGACTTCGATTATCGCCAATTTACCGGCTTGTTCCGTGTTTATTCGGTGACCGCCACGGTGTGCCCTCTGGTAATGCGACCGCCCGGAAATACTGGCACCGGCGATCGATCGGCCGGAATCGTTTGACGAAATTAGACGGTTAACCGAGCCCGGTGAATGCTAACGCCCAAGCCTTTTATTCCTTGATCAATTTGTCCGTTGACTCGGCCTCGATGATTAATTGGATCGACCCCGGAATCTACTTGCTCTTCGTTCCGACGGTCGTTTTCTTTCCCATACGATTTTCCAGTAGTCAGGCTTTTGGCTGGGTCGTTCTACTACCCCTGGACAGACCTATTCAATCTAGAAATAGCTATAACAAATCTGGAAACAGCTCCATTAACCATACAAACAAATTTCATAATAAAATCGTACGAGTAAATTGTTCAGAATTGTTCAGAATTAATCGTCCCCTCGCGTTCGCAATATTTTTCCGACAATGTCTAGTATCGTCGTCATCTTCATATTTTGAAGGTAATATCCAGATATATGTAATATAAGCGATTCGTACTCACTGGTCTTTCAATGTTCGATCGATGAACTGAAAATTTCCTTTGCCTTTTCTTCCCCGACGAATTCGTCCATCGATTTAGGTTTAACGATTAATTGGACCGTGGACTGTTCCTGGTTAATTCGGTCGATTACTCTGCCACGATTCGGTTCCGAAGGAGCTTTCCCCGACAGCTTATGATCGGTTCGACTGGCAAAAGGGAACTGGATTTTCTGCGCGGGAGGCGATGGAGATTCGGCTTCGACTGTCAGAGAAATAATGAAAATTAATGGACAAGTTACCGTGCCGGTCGCTGCCGCCGTCGGTGGCTTGTATTAATCGAACTGTAACGAAGCAGGTTAAACCGACGGAGGAATAATCCCCCGATTCTGCTAATCGATCCAACCCCTAGTTCGATTTCGTCCATCGGTCGGTCGCTGTCGTCTCGCGTCGAGAAAAATGGGAGCGATGAGCTAATTAGATCTTGTCAAGAGCAATTCGGTCTCGGAACAGGGAATTATTATAATGAATCGGTGAACGAGGAAAGAACGTACTTATTATTGGAGCGTTATAACAAAATTGTTATAGATTCACACTTCCTGGGATACTCATGTGTACATAGACAGCGGATTTTATGCACTTGTGACAAAAATGAATACGTGCAATTTAAGACAATAAAAATATTAGAAGAATTTAAACGTACCATTATATTATTCTCAACCTATTAGACATATCAAGAAAAAAAATCAATTTAGATTTCACTCCACTTTGTTGCAATTTACCTAGAACATTTTTATATTACTTATAAATTAAAATCACATTTGAGAATAATGTATTTGAACAATATTCTTGAACGCCACTGAAAATTTTGAGTGCGATCATAAAGATTGATCGATGTTTCACATTGTATTACAGGTGGAAGGTTAAGTCTACAACACAGTATCCAATCGTTCTCAAATCCAGTCCATAGTAACCGGAAGACCCCGACAAAAAGAGGGTTGGGGGGGGGGGGGGTGGCGTCCGTGATCCTTCGCTAGCTGGCAAAACGGGGCTGGCCCGTTAATTCGAAATTACACGTTTCGCCGTGCAATGATCATAATGTTAACGAGAATAACGAACGGCCGGCGTTCCGGGGCAGTGGCAGCTCAACATCAGGGAAGATTTAATGTCGACTTCCTGGCCCCTGCGGAGCCACCCCTCCGCCGCCTTTGGGACAAGTAAGACAAGGGAGGCGTATCTCTTCGACTCGTAAAGATAACCGCGAATAACCCCCTCTGGCTGCGGCAGCCTCGTCGCTCTTCTAAATGGCCCTGGCTCCGCGTCGCGTGGGATCTCCGTGGCACCGGCCTCTCGGCTGAATTCATTAAGTCACTGATTTACCGACGCTTTCCGGTGTAAACGAAATTACGAACACGCGAGAGCCGAACGCCTAGCCCCGGGACCGTGAAACGGGGCCGCGGATTCAATATTTTCGAGCGGCTGCGGACGGCCTTCGTAACCCACAATCCCCAATTTACCCAAAAATCCCCACTAAACCACGCATCCTTCCTAGTCATACTCCATTCGCTGTTAATAAACCAGTCTTGGAGATTTCTTGATCCTAAGAAGCTGATTTCGAAAATTACATAATTGCAATATAAAGCAGACCGACGGAATGAGTAAGAGTAAACGAGTAGCTACGTTCGATTTCTTTTTACCACGTTTTTTTGTATAAGAAGCTAGCCGATTGCATGTGAAAAAAGGTTCGAGGTACTACGGGTTTGAAGGAAGACTATGACATATAGTCTTGTCAGTTGGACAAAAATAGTAGAATACAAGGTAGACGAACTTTTTGCTTCCCGCCGGCGCGATCCGTCAATATTAACCGAAACAAGAAGATGGCGTCGCGTTTCCCGTGTGCATCCGGTCCTTCGAGCCGGCTCTCTTTTCAATATTCCTTGAGTTTTTGTCGCGTCTCGGTGACAAGCTCATCCGTTTCAAATATATTTGCCGTTGGATTCTAGGAACACACCGTGTAAACGTAAACAGCTCGCGGCGAAGAGTACATAACAAGCACGCGACCTCGTCTATTTTCGCGTGAACGACCGTGCGAGCGCGGACAGTGTCAATTATGTATATCGACGAGGAAAGAGGAAAAAGAAGAAGAAGGAAGGAGGAGTATACACCTCGGAAACGCCTAATTGAGAGACGTTTCTAATTGGGCCGTGTTAATGCTAGAAACGGGAATAGTCAATCCCCTCGCTTCCCCTCTCGCCGCGAGAACAGGTTCCATCGTTCCGTGGAAATGATTTCTTGATCCGAGACGGTCTCACGCGAGATAAACTAATAATGTTGCTCATAGAAACCTGTTCAACGTATTTATTACACGTCGGTATGCAAATCTCTGCGTGCAGATCCGCGGGAAGGAGACGAGATCGGGTCTCGTACACTCGTGTTTGACAGTGCCGGGAACTCTTGTGAAATATTGATTTAATCAATCCGTGTCGTTAAAGCATCGAGCAGCTTTTATTTTCACGCCGGGACACTCATTATCGCCGGGTTCCCTTCTCCTTGGACCTGTCCAAACGGAATGGAACGATGGGACGAGATTCCTGCCGTTTACGCCAGACCCGCTGAAATATTGAACCGGAGACCCATAATCGTCGGAACGGCCTTTCGTTTCCTGCGGAGATGGCGGGGACGGCAAAACGATTTTCCCGATGTGTTGCGATACAAACGAGAAATAGTTTCGACGAATGGAACGTCGATTTCTGGTCGTGCTCAAACAAAAATGCCGTAAACGTTCTCCTTAGTACGCGCAGTTGCTCCCGGTTCGAAAGCCTCTACACGTTGTAACTATTCGTTTAAATGTTGTAACAACTTACCTCGTACATTTTATCCTAACAAAGAAGTTCATTAGACAACCCATTCCTGAAGTGCGAAATGCTTTATTCGAAAAGAATATCATCGTCGAAGGGTTGAAAACTATTTCTCGCGAGACGACAACTATGTCCGGGTTCGTCGTTTCGAGACAGCGAAAGCCTCGGACGGATAACAGCGACCATTAACCCGTTGCTATATTTTAACGAGTCGCACTCGCAAACGTAAAAACAGGACTTTTGAGCGATTTCGTCTTTGCATTATCGAGAAATGAGAAGGCGCATCCCGCACCCTTGCAATTCTGGAAACGAGTTAAGGTCGCAGTGAGGGAACGAACGCGATAGGAGAGATAACGCCGCGAAGCGTTTAATTTAAGGCGGGCCCGGCCGGGTTTCCGCGTGAAAAATGTCGTCGCGGCACAGTTTCAATTCTGCGAGGGGATGACCCGCCCCTGAGCAGAGAAGACCGAGACCGTCTGAAAGGCCGTCGCACAAAGAACGAGATTCCGGTGAAAAGGTGTTGTTAAGCCCTTCCAGGGCAGCGTAAGACAGTGGAGCGACGCCGACTTTAATTAAACCCATAAATCAATGTCAATTAGGCCGGGTCGCGGGGTCGTCGCGCAATTAATTACAATTAACAATTAATAATAGAATAATTAGCGGACGGGGTGGAAAGTTTCGCGAGTCACGGGCCAGTCGAGACGAGACGCGATGCCGACGAGAACCTATCGTCAGAATCGTTTCGAAAACGTAATGACGAGGCCGTCCGACTTTTAATGAATCCGTTCTCGAGCTCGGACGCTTTATTAAAACGTGCGACCGGTTACTTCCGCTCGACGAACCTCGTACCATCGTTCTATCGTTAACGATTATCCGAGGAAATGCTGGACAGCTTCGTCCGGTGACGATCGGCCGCCTGGAACCACCATGGAATCGTCTTTCACCCGATGTTCAGCTTCGGAGGCTACCCTTTTTAGTCTTTGTGTTTTAGGCGGTTTTGTTTAGGTCACGGTGGTAGGCTTTTACTTCATTCTCAGGCTAAAGCGTACCCTGGAAGTCCTGTTTATCGGTAGGGAAAGTTAGATTTGTTTTATGTGGGTATTTTTATGTATTCAAAGTTCTAAACAGTTGATAAACATAACTGCTGATAGAATATACAATAAACGAAACACTCTAATCGCCATATGAATATTCAATGTGGTTCGAGAATCCACTTGCATTTACTTTAGATAACTGGAATACTTATTGGAACGTACGACAGAATATTCCAACGCCATTTAAAAAATTCAATAAACTTCATTCGGCTGCATTCGAATGCCCGCAATTACCTCCGAACATGTGCAGACGTATAAATTTTTATAATCTACAAAAGCCGAAGAGTCAAGTGGAAAGCAATTCGCCTAATCAAGTGTCCCTTTTCATTCCGGAATAAAGTGAAACCCACACAAATTCCAGCAAACGTTCGAGAGACCCGTGGCCACCATAATCGCATAACACCCGTGGTCTACTAATAAGATTCCCCCCGCTAGAAAGCAATTTTCGCCGGATTCGGACAGTTTTCGAAACTCGTTCCGAATCGATCCGAGTAGGATATAAATTAGCATAAACGTCCGTCGTTTAGATAGGCACGGAGAAGCAGTGGTGTAGGACTCGGTGTCTACGTGGTTCGGAGCGTGTAAGCGTTACGAGCCGTGGCGGCGCGAGTTTCGGGGCCCGGTGCCGATGAAATTCGAATAAATTTAATGGCAGGGCTTCGTGTCGAGCCGAACGGGCCCTACGGGGCCTTGCTAGGCGAGCAGGTGGCCGGCGTGGTGGGGCAGGAACGACCAGACTGACCGGTTTACGTGGCTGGAGATCCGAGAACGCCTCTCTTCGTCGTCTCTTTTGCTCTCCTAGCGAGCGAGACAGAGTGCAGATCCACCGGAGGAGATCCATGGTGTATACCCAGTCGAGAGACTCGACTGGACCAGGGGTAGGGGAGTGATTGTGAGAAGCGCACGCGTGTTGGTACGTGCGTGAACCGAGGAAAGGTACCAAAGGGCAAAACGCGAGGACGTAGAGTGTATTTGAGACACGTACCAGAGACCCGACATTGTCGTTCGCCACTGAAACGGTTTGATTCCGGATTATCGGATCTACCATTTAGATCCAAGGACTTGGACGGCAAAAGCATTTTGCCTGGAGATCGTCAACTAGAGAGACGAACCCCTCTAGGTCCATCGAATCCTCTAGGTTTTTTAACGTTTCAGTTCTTTTGTGCCATATGGAGGTCTTCCAGTTAGATCGCAAGACTTGAACTTCGTCTATACCGTATTTCTGGTCCATTCTAATCTTTTCAAGTTGGTAGGTGTTCTAAACGTCATCCATTTCGTGCAGAAATTCTTAACCTGTGATCTAAACGTGCTCTTACTCCACTTTAATCCCTTCAAGGTGATCAGTGTCCCCTAAATGCTGAACGGTCGAATCCTCCACACCTTGAACCGGTCTCCCATTTAGATTGCAGTGCTTGGACATCATCTATTTCGCGTCGAAATCATCCACTGGGGATCAAGCCACTCTCCCGTTCCATTTAGTCACTGCGAACTGATCAGTGTCCCCTAAATCGTGAATATTCGTGTTCTCTGCACCCTGCCCATAAATCTGGACACTCTCGAGCACTAAAACATATATTTGGAGTATCGCTAAACGTTTCAACCGATTCACAGATGTACACCTTCTACTAAATTACTTACAATACCTAATACAACTATCAGACTCTTTAAGATAGCTCTTAGACCGTACTTCCAACGAAAAGTATCCTCGGGTTGTCAGAATAATTCACCAGGGATCCGAAAGCACCATCTTCGAGAATAACAGGTAGAAGCGATCGTTGAAGGACATAATATTGCGCGAGTCGGTGCAGGAAAACAGGGCAGCAAATGGAATACGCAACAAGAATAAATACACAGGAAGCAAGAAAAACATCGTTCGCATCTTGTATTCCCTTTCGTTCAATTCCTGCGCCCTGCGACGCCGCCAGAAAACAACCAAAAGACGAAACGATCACCATCGACCGGGTGGCACGAAGCATCCGAGTAATGTTGAAAATGTTTGAAATATCTATTAGCTCAGGCCGCTTGTCCATCTACTTACCGCGAGATACAGAACGAGAGAGTGTGAGAGAGAGTGAAAGAGGATCATCGAAAGACGAAGAGGAGAGGAGAGAGGAGTAGCTAGAGCCGGCGGATTGTCCGGGGCGTGATTATGATCTCGAATCGCGTGTCGGATCGATCGCCGGAAGTGTTCGTCCAATTTGCAAAACGCTCCTCTCGAGATGGGGCAAGGTGGAATGCCAAGCAGACGGATCATGTTAAGGAGGCTGAGTGGAATAAACAAACAAGACGTTCGAAAGGCAGAAGAGGGCGGCCGACGGACGAGGAGAGAGAACCGGTCGGGGGAATGTAAGAGAGAGAAAGAGTGAGGGTGCGAGAGAGTGTGAGGGAGAGAGAGAGAGAGAGAGAGAGAGAGAGAGAGAGAGAGAGAGAGAGAGAGAGAGAGAGAGAGAGAGAGAGAGAGAGAGAGGGAGAGAGGGGGTGGGTGAGAGACAGGGAGAAGAGAGACGTCGATACAGAAGGACGCTCGAGGAGCAGCGAGGATCGGGCTTAAGAATAGTAGAACGAGCGGGTAGAGGCGGGTCGTGGCGGGCCGCGGCGGGACAGGGGGTGGCAACGAAATGGACGAGTCTTGTTGGGGGTTGAAAGGGGCGAGCGAGAGGGTAAATCTTAAATAAAGTGATATGGAGTACTTTCGTATAAAAGCTCCATTTCCAGTGCTCCGCCGACGAATACCTTCAACACGGTTCCAGCGTCGGAACTTTGTAAGGATTTCGTTCCTTACATTGACCTCGTAAGGTATCCTTCTCCCCCTTCACTCTTTTTTCACTCTCTCTCTCTGTCTCTCTCTCTTTCTTGATCTACCCCTCTTCTTCCTCTATCTTTGCGAAAGCTAATGTTTGCCCCTCTGCCACTTAAGAAATTAAATGACCGATCGCCCGGGGACGATGGATACGCTTCCATTAAGCTCTTTGTCGATCGAGTAATTCTCCCCGCCCCTCAGCGGCCCTTTAATCTCCAACGCCGAAGATCGAAAGCTCTGGCCCACGGAATAGTCACTGTTACCATTTCTGAGTGGCCATTACTGTCTGCATATGCGAACTCGCGACCGTGATTAATCGTTGGTTTCTCGAAACGCTTGCTTAAGGTCGCCGATGATCACTTGTGAAAGATAGTCCACGGTGAGTTTGTAGATTGTGGTGGAGACGCATCATCTGCATGGTCCTTATTGAATTATTTTCTTGAAATGTTTGCTTATGGAAGATCGTACATAATTTTCCATGGGCTACGGATTCCTAAAATTTATTCAGGTGTCTTATGCTCAGTGGTGAAAGAACAGGATTTAGAATCGGGTTTCAATAAATACGGAGCTGGATATGTACGTTTGTATTTATGTGTTTTATGTAAGGACCAGTTTGGCAGCGTTGCTAAAGGTGTACCGGGTCGGGCATGACCCACGACGCAATATAGGTTCGCGAACAGGTACTTCGGAAGTAGTTTGAGATCCACCTGCTGCATATACATATAAATTAGCAACATGTTGTCGGGAATTAATTGATTAATACGCCGCGTAAGTTCGCCCATTTATCATATGTGCAAATTTGTGAAAGCGACAGGAATTACTGATGCAGGTATTTGATTTCTAGAACCGGACATTTTCTAGTCAACCAGAACAAAATTTCATTTTCTCAGACATTCAAGAATGCACACTTAGATCTTAATTTTCTATAGTGCAGTCTACCGAGCAGAGCACCTGCGAAGGATCACACTCGATTTAGAATTCAGCAGAGTGATTTAAACGTCGCGATCCGAGTGAGACAACTTGTAGCCTGTAACTAAAAGCCTTTTCTCTCAGGAACAATGCTAAGAGTACTATATAAATATCCTGAACTTTTACGTTTATGTAGCTTACATTCCACAATCAAGTCCGTAGGCGTTTCACGAACGTGGCTATAAATAGCAAACACCTGGACAAGTGTGAATGGGTGTGGTTAAGTGAAAGAGATTCCACTGTCAACCAACTAACTCGATCTTCTTCAAAACTCCGTATCCAAGAGTGCACCATCATCAAAAATTGAAAACCCAAAGGATAAATTCTTCACGGCGAAACAGCTACAAACAGCAACAGTTCAGCACTCTAGTCGAATCGGATCGAAGACAGGGCGGTCCCCAAGCTAGCCAGCTACCTACTCGGTGCTTATCTGACGCGGAGCCGCGGAGCGTTTATTATCAGCAGACATCGGTCCGTTGGTACGTACGTACACACGCGATCCTTCGAACTCGGCAGTGGCTCGTTAGGCCCGCACCACCAGCATCTTTCTCATTACGTCTCCACACTTCTTTCCTGCGTTCCTTTTTTCCCGGTGGCTGCGTGGCGTGCCTCCCTCTCCTCGCCCCGGGCCCCTTGTCCGCCGATTTCCTTTTTTAATCGTCGTCCCTGTCCTCGTCGCGGCGCCGTGTCACTTGGCCCCGGTAATTGATATCGGTACGCAGTATGCAAGCTCGGCGTAGCGTGGCGCGGTTTAATTGGGAAGAGGAGAGGAGCAGGAGGAGAAGCTCGGGAAGCTGGAGTAGGAGGAGAATGTGGAGGACGTGGAGAAGGTGGAGAAGCTGAGGGATGTAGCGAAGGTGGAGAAACTGAACGAGTGGAGGGTGTAAAGATGGTGGAAAAGAGGTGGTAGGAGAAGAAGGTGGAGGACGCTGATAGAGCGAAAGATGTAGAGGAACATGTGGAGGACGTAGAGATGGTGGAGTAGGAAAAGAAGGTGGAGAAGTTGAAGTGTGTAGAGAAGATGGAGAAACTGAACGAGGGGAGGGCGTAGAGAAGGTGGAGGACGTAGATAAGGTGGAAAAGGGGTAGAAGGAGAAGGTGGAGGACGTAGAGAGAGTGGGGAAGCCGATAGAGTGGAAGATGTAGAGAAGTTAGAGGGAATGCTGAAGGTGGAGAAGCCGAGGTTGCCAAAGGTGGAGAAACTGAAGGGCGGAGAATGTAAAGAAGTTGAGGCAACCGAAGGTGGAGAAGAAGCGGAGGATGCAGAGAAGTGGAGCCTGCCGAAGGAAGAGACGGATAAGGATGCAGAGAATGTGGAGGAGGTGAAAAAGGTGTAGTAGAAGGAGGCCGCCGAAGGTGGAGAAGGTGGAGCCGAAACGAGCCGAGCCGAGCCGTAACGACGAGGGAGGTGGTGGCTCGGTCCGCCGGCCGGATTACTGCGTTATAAATACAGAAGGCCTGTCATTATTCGGGGACTAATTGGAGTAACTTCGCCTCTCTCTCTCTCTCTCTCTCTCTCTCTCTCTCTCTCTCTCTCTCCTCCAGCCCACGATTGTTTACCGTGCACCGCTAGACGCGGCGGTTTGATGCGTGTCAGCTCTCTGCATTCGAAAAAGATGTCCTCCCCGCAAGAATAGCAATTATCCTCGAGCGCATCCTGGGCAAAGATCCTAGGCTCCAACCGACGACGTTCCATTCGCGTTTTTTCCCGGTGTCCCTCCTGGGGACGGTTCTATAATTCAACGAGCCGCGAGGATGTCCTTTTCCCGGGTACCCGGCCCTTTATGAATAAAACAACATCGGCGATCACGGTAATTGGAGGGAACGGTTAATTGTACTTTTCGGTAGAGCAGCTAGAACTGACCCTTTTCGATGAACGCCGGGGACCGGAAGTGGATGGGTCCGGTCGTTTGGCAGACCGATTGGTAGTACAGGCATCTTTATGCAGAATAAAAATGTTGGACTGTCGCCTAACAATTTTTACAACGATCTCCTCCTATGTCGAACCTGAATAATCGCAAACTCAAAAATATACCGATACTTCCATCATTAAGATCACAGCCCATTCATTCGAGAAGACTCGATCCAAAGGCTTTCCTCTCCCGCACAAAATCCGATCCCCTCGAAAGCAGCAGGGCCCGAACACACAGTGGCTTCTCAGCGCGGTATTGAACTAAAAACAATACACGCTGCAGGGAATCGTGCCGAACAGAACTGGTAAAGCCCCATTGTAACAAAGTTCCCGATCTCCTAGAAGAGGATCGAGCGATTGCGCGTGTCTGGTTCTCCGAAACGAACGCCGTGATTTCGGTGTTGGTTGTCGAACGAACACGCTGCAGCGTATATGTATAGAAGCGTTCTGCGGCGCGGAATCGAGCACGCAACAGGAAAAGATTAGAGAGCCGCGCGGTGTCTCAAGGAAGAGAGAAAAAGGGGTATAGTATCGGATCGATGCGACGGGGAGGACGCATCGTGGAAAAAGGCGGCCGGCACCGTCGGGAATCGATAATCGAAGTTAAAACATAAGCTTTGCTCCCGCGCCGCGCCGCGCCGGCTTCTTCCGTGAAGCGCGACGGCAACTTTCGCGTGCTGCTATTGTCTCCTGGAGTCGAAGCTGGAGAGCAAGACATCTGTACAGAGCGTTCTCTCTCTCTGTTGCAGCCCCCTCTTTCGCTGTAGCGAGTCGAGGGGGTGGGTGGAGGACCAGGAAAATTCACAGGCAACCAACCCCCGTTTCGAAGAGCGCATCGGTCCATGGCCGGAGAGTGCACTCTCCTCTCTCTCTCGCTTTCTCGTTCGTTCTGGGCTCTCGAGGAGGACGGACAGAGCCAAATTGAAATGTAATGTACACCCCTCCAGCCTCCCACACCGATCGGCCGATCCCCCAGCCGTGAACGCACCCATTCCTCCTCTTCCTCTTTCTGTCCGCTCCGTTTCCCAACACGCCCCGGTCCGCTCGCGACCCAAGATGCCTCGTTGTTCCACCATGGAAAGAGGCTCGGCTGGTATAAGTGCGGGTGATTTACTGCTCCGGGCTTAATGGAGGCTGTTTACTGCTAATTAAAACGAAGCCCCGGTTCGTACCGTGCACACACCGTACCGAAAACCGATTCCACGGAATCGTGTCGCCCCGCCTCGGCTCGCCTCGGCTCTCAGGGGCTCCGAGCAACCCCGGGGGTAGCTCCAAAGGGGACAAGAGGGCTGTTCGGGGATTCGGTTTGATGTATATGGAACAGTTACTTCGAGACGAGACGAGGCGAACCTGTGACGAGGAGATTGAGGCATGCGCCGCTTTTCGACCCGGTCCGCTCGCCTTCTCCTCCTCCTCCTCCTCCTCCTCCTCCTCCCCCGAAATAAATGGCCGGCTGAACGTGTCAAGGTTGCTATTGTCTACCGCGTGATTGCGAAAACCGGCCGACGACGCGATTGTTTTTCAAGCTTGATAGAAGCGGCGGATCATCCGCTTGGACAGCTGCTCTCGATACGCTACGGCCCCTGGATGAAACGAGCTTGGCTAGTTTGCTATTAGCATCTGCGATTATCTTTCTCGAAACTTTTATGAGAAAATTGTTTTCAATTTTTCTCACGCTAACTTACAAACACAGAAGTGTACAATGTATCGAAGATGCTCGCTGCAGATGCTTTAATCAAATACTATCGCGAGTAGACAAAGAGGCGTATCGTTTCCGAATATCATAGAGGAGATGTTTCATTCGGAATTGGCTCGATCGCGGAGTAGCGCCACGTAAACTGCCTCCTGGAGATCAATACAGAGAAAGAGAAGGCAAGAGGGACGGTAAAAAGGAGCATGCACGATGGAGAGAGAGAATTAGAGAAGGGGGGGGGCAGGTGTGGGGAGAGGTTGGGGGCGAAAGGTCGGTTTACTGCAAGTGAACCGACGATATACGATCCTGCAACTTCATCTCGACCTCTTCCATGAGTCGGGGGGTCGCAGGTCGAGGGCTTCGTCAAGTCAGGAACCCGTCGATCCAGTTTGTGCTCGGAATCACGGTCCCGTTTTCACCTCAAACCCCTTGAACTCGACCCGGGAACCGAGAGTCGCGCCGCGGCATCATTCCACAAGCATAACCGACCAAGAAAACCCGGGAATCATCGTCGTCTTCGAAACTCGATGGCTACGATCCTTCTTGCCTTAGGAAATTTTCATTTTATTTTCGATCGTTTCATACGAACAATATTCTTGTATTATGTGTGTTTCCTCGGTTGACACAGTGTTCTCAGAAACGGACGTCCGTCGGTCGAATTCTGCAAGAAAAGATCTGATAACGTTTGTTGTGCCGCGTTTAGGCGACCCGCCCCTTGTCGCAGTAATTTTAGCGGAGACGCCATTAAATCGGAGGGCGAGCCGATGCAAAGGATTCGGTCGTCTCAAAGGAAAATCTTAACGAGCAGGAACAATGAACCCATGTGAATTATTACCGGACACAAAGCGGCCGTGTTTTCGCCGTTTAATAAAACTCGGAATGAATTAAGCGGACGACGTTCTCTCCTCTCCTCTTCCCTTCGTCCTTTGTTGCCTCCTCTCTGGTCCCGCGATTTTTATTTTGAATAACGAGCCATCCGCCTCGTTTCCCCTCACAGTTGCCGTGGTCTATTCTCCTTGGCATCGCGGCTGAACCAATTACGATATTGGTAGCGAGACGAGATGCATCGGAGGCACCCGGAAGCTGTTTATCGATTAGCAGTCGTTTTCGCGGGTCGTTGTCCCGGCCGACGGCGCTTGGCCCTTAACGAGTTCGCAAATTATATTCATCTAACAATAGTACGTTCGTTCTTTGGGTACATCTTCTTTTTAGATCCAAAACTTATCTTCTCAGGATATATGGCAGACGGGACTCTTCGAGTAAATTGAAAAATTAAAATGCAAAGAAGTTAGGACGAGTCGATCGAGTTTGCCAAAATGTTATTCCAAAAGGATTGAACGGGAGAAATGATTTCTCGGGGGCCATGTTACAATTTCCTCCGATTTCACGGTAAAGAGGCGACGCGGCGGCGGCGGCGGCGGCTGGCGATCGAATAGCGTCAATGTAGCAGAATTCTTATTAACAGCAGAACCCATCGTGTTCGAAGAAAGAAACGAGAAGAAGGAAGGCTCACAGGCCGTTCCCTCGTTTCTGCGGCCGCATGGCTGCAATGGAACCCTTTGTGAGCCCCGGGGGCCCAACAAACGGGCCTTTGTCCTCCGTTCGAACGGGATTGTGGAGGGAGTAGGGAGTAGGGAGAGGAGAGAGAAAGGGGAAGACAACGTAGAATGGAAAACGTCCGTTCGAACAAATCGAATCTATCGTTTGTTTAGTTTTGCGATTTCAAAGGTACCCCTCTACCGCCGCTACCGATTTTATTAGTTCAGTTGCTCGAGGATGCTTTCAAACAGAGCTGCCTGGTAAGCCTACCGATCGTTTTAATTACTCAAGATCAATGCGAACCTCTGCCCGTGATGTTAATTTTTCAAGAATAAAACATTAATGCACGCATGATCGCGTTACATGGTCGTGTTATCTAACGATATTAAACGTGTGGATATTGCAGAAGAAGTTTCGTTGCTTATGGGTGACCTAGCACGATGTAGGAGTTCGTAGCAAGGTAGGCTCTGAATCTGTGAAAAAATCGTGTTCACGGTCAAGTTTCCAGCTCGTCGGAGTCCCTGGCCGAGCTGGAGCTGTCTACCGAGTCGCGACGTGACTGCAAGTCCATAGAGGAACGTTGAGGAAGCTGCGAGGAGGTGGTGATGGTGTGGGTGTCCTTTTCCCGAGGGGAGACCGCAAAATCCTCGCTCGCAAAATACAGGCCACTCGAGCGTCCCGGTTGTGGAAGGCACGCGATGGTCTAGGCTCGGAATCGTGAGCGTCTCTCGTCTGGTCTCGTCGCGCCTCGTCTCGACGTGTTCGAGCCAGCGCACGTGCTGCTAGCAAAGAGCAAGTTTCTTTCGTTAAAGGGGCGGCTTGGCTCGAGAAGGCAAGCTAGAGAGCGAGAGGGAGCGAGAGAAAGAATGAAAAGGAGACGGGGCGGGTGTATCCACGGCCGATAATCCCTCCGGTGTTTTTCTTTTCCGTTCCCCGACCACGACCCACTTATCCCGGCATCGTAGAAGACCTCCAACCCTCTCTACGGCCCGTTTTATCGGGTGTCGCCGCGGGTTATCGTCGTGGTTGCTGCCACGGAGGGTGAAAAAGGGGTTGAGCTGCTGCCGGGCTGAAGCAGCAAGCCCGGTAGTGTGAGGTTGCTACCACCTGTTGGCAGGACAACGTCTTAGCCCACCCCACATCCCCCGACCCTCTCGCTCCACCGACTCCTTCTTCTCTTCCTCTTCCTCTCCCCCCCCCCCCTCATCCCCGTCCTCCTTTACAGACACTCTCGTTTCCTTCTTCTTCGTCGTCTTCTTTTTTTAACTTGTTCCTTTTGCCCTCGCGCTTCTACGAACAACCCTCCGCTAGCCACCCCCGACGCGATTCGGCCCGCCACGTTTCTTACCGACGGACCCTCGCCGACGCAAATTAACCTCGGGAACAATCAGGGAGCAACCCACAGATTGGATAATATCGAAGACACGTTGTTTCTTTTATATTAACAAATTTCTGGAAATTACTCGTTGTCGCTTGTGGCTTCGAGATTGATGCAAGCCAATAGTAGCCAATAGTAGCCAATTATAATAAATCGATTGCGGTTTTTGATGCATTTACGACGCAATTCAACCTATGCTTATGTAATTCCTTTTTCACGGAATGCGTGCAAACAATTTTTATTTTGATCAGACTACGCGTTTGGAAGAAAATTGGCCAGCTACAATTTTAAACAATGAAAGGGATGTACTATTTTGAATTTATTAAATTTTTGTTATATAAAAATTGCGTCATTCCAAGGAGAATCGATTCGCGCGGACTAGATGTTTTCCGGGGGAGCGACAAATTCGCATCGTAGCGGCTTTATTAAGGGAGCCGGTCGCATTTATTTCGCGTGTAATTGAATTACACCGCGCGTCTAATTGCGGCACGGGTATTTAACATAGCCGGGGTTCCGAGGCTCTCGGTGCTCCATCAAGATCTATCAACCTGTTTGCGCCGGTGTACGCTGTTCTCTGTTCCGCAACGGAGAAATACGGCCCGACGGGGTGGTAGCGTGGGTGGCAGTTCGCGTGAGCGGGGGCGAGGGATGAGACGCGCTATGAGGTCCGGTAATGACACCACTCGCTTCTCCGCCGTTAGTATTTGACATCGCGACACGGTAATGCTCCTCTGCATCCTGCGTCCGCAAATGGATCTTGACGAGACTAGGAACGAGCACGTCGCCTGATAAATGTTAGATATGACTATTTCACAGCCCGGCTCCCGACACCATTGGTCTGTCGCAGACTCGCTAAATGACAGCGAACGACCATTCCCAGATTTCACCACGATTTTTCTCCCAGAGAAATTAGAATATCGTGTAACTGATTCTGAACGGACACGGGAAACCTGCGTCGCGTCGGAGGCGGGCTTGACATCGTGATCGAGAGTCCCGTTGCTCAGTTTCCCTTTTTCCTGCCGGAACGATTATTGCGAAATTATGCGACCTCGGTTTTCAAAACTAATCATTCGACCGTTTGAACTGTATCCCGCTTCTTTGAAAAAATTTGAGTTTACGCATTAGTTGAGTTGTAAAGTATAGGATTTACGTAAATACCAGAAAAAAAGTCATGAAAACAAATTCGGAAGGCTCAAAAAAATAATGCACCGATGTCCTATGTTCAGAATTAGCGATGAAAACTTTAAATCGATAGATGCAGTGATTGCCAGTGACAGGGCCCAAAGAATGTATCGATAACTCCTACAGACATGTGCAAATAAACCTGCAAAGTTTCAGTTCGATCGTTCTCTTCAAATTAATTCCCAAATGTCGCACTCGACACAAACATTTCCAGACTAGAGCGTAATCGAGCACCTCGGTGCACTTCCAAGATCAAGATATCGAAGTTCGACTCTTCGGTATCGAATTAAGGTCTGGCAGAGCAGTTTTTCCCGCATGCATATTTCTTGCACTGTCAACCCCGCAACGAAAATATGAGGGGCATCGAAAGTTTCGCGGTGGAAAATGTGAAAAGCGGAAGATTTATTCGCCGTTGCGCAAACAGAACGGCGTAGCCGGAAAGTTTGTAAACTAATTGCATAGTTAATGTCGTTATTACTTAACCGGCTCGCGGATTACAGGTTGTACGGGAATAAGAGGTGGCCGGGTCTAGCATTATGCATGGATCCGGATTAACGAGGCTTTTTAGTCGTAATCGGCGTCCTTTTTCCGCATGAATTTCTGTGGGTTATCAGATTTTGTTTTTCGTTGTCTGTATTTTATCGAGTATAATTAGGAACAGTGGTTTTTGCGCTTGGGACGCGCGCGCACGCTTACGTTCTCGATCAAGTTTGAACCAAGGACAACGCTATAGCAATCACGTGCGAGCGTGTTACGTAATATATTCGAGATTAGACGTGGCGTGTTAAGTGAGGTAAGCACACAACAGCCGGGACGGAACAAGAATCGAGCCGAGTTAGACCATTATTTCTTCGTGACAATGACGAATAAAACAAGTCGCGTCGATTCATTAGGAAATAATGTATTCGCGGGACGGGTTCGGCCGGGTTCCATTACATTTGTCGTAAGTATTGACGAGAGTGTGTAGTAAATCAAGCTAAAGTGCACTTCATTTGCCTCGTTAAGTGCATCTGGAAATGCACCATCAGGTGGATGTAATAAAATTATACGGTACCGCTTCTGATAACGAAGAGAAGCGACGGGTATCTGCCGGCAACAATCTCACCGAAGAAGTTCGGCTCCTATCGACCAAGGAAAGCGTGGCTCCGAGTTCTTTGTCATCTGCGAACGAGATTGCACGGTTGTCTGCAATATGAAAATCTAAAAATCGTCAAATTAAAATATCGATCGGATTACCAACCATAAAGTTCCCGCTATGCGCAAAGGATCGAGGACCTTCGCTGTAGGCCGTAGACAGTGGCGGCTCAAGTCAAGTGGAGGTCCCAAGCAATAAAAATATTGAAGCCCTCAAACTCAAGTTAGAAATACAAGTTGCAAGGAAACTCTCATAAACTTATTAACGAAAAAGAAAAGTAATAAAAAATATCCCGGGGCCTTACGCAGCCGCTTAGTCCGTTTACCGTTAAACCCGTCACTGACTATAGGTCCTCCCGGTCCCGCCATCTTGCCGAACCGAGCGCATATCGATTTCAATCGTCGAAACCAGCATTGTCGAAGCTGGGAACGAGACCAGGATCATTGTCGCCTGTCCAGGCATCAACGCCCGATCCCCAGTCATCGTCGTTGACGTCGTAATAACGGTCATTCATTATTATACCTGGCGGACGTCCGCCAGAGTGTATCGTAGCCCCGAGACCTCGTATCTGCTGGTCATTCCTGGCAATGATGTGAACGAAAACAGGTCGTGCAAACGTCGAGAAGGGACCACGCGTTTCTTATTTGCCCATTTTTGTGCCGTTTACCTCTTCATTCTTCCTCGCCGGTTTTTTTCTCTCTCTCTCTCTCTCTCTCTCTCTTTCTCTCTTCTCTCCTCCTACCACCACCTATCGTTACCTGCCGCCGGTCTCAATTAGAGTGAAGGAAACCGTTGAACTGGTCGCGCGTGGGTTTTACGAGTCTCTCTGCCTCCTCTCCATCTCCCCGCGAGACATGTTGAAATTGATTTAAGAAAAAAGTTTCTCTGCCGGTTGCGCAACCCAGGATCAGCTACCACGAAGAGCGTGGGCCGGCTTCGAATCGAGCAGTGGACCAGTCCTCTCGGAGAATCGAGATCCTCCACGGGCAATGATGGATACTCTACTGGCGAGGAACCTCCGAGGTCAGCTATGGCATTCCGGGGGTGGTGAAGGTCACCGAGCTGAAATTCCTCCTCGCTGGAATTTTCTTTGCTATGGCTGATCCTAATGAGACGATCGCCAAATTGAGGACCTTCGGTGACATTTGCTTCGCGGGTGTTTGAATGATTTGTTGTTGAAGAAGATGAGCTTGTCTGGAGGAGGTATAGGATTGCTAAAAACGACTGCAGTTAAAGAAGTTAATCTCCCTCGAAATAAGAAATAGAATGAAGTCTCCGCTTCATCCGAAGTCTATCTTTATGAAACGAAACAAAAATTCATCGTAATTGCATTCTACAGTGCCATGGGCGTGTATACACCTATATCGCTAGACAGTATGCGTGTCTATATTCAGCATTGTAAAATTTTCTGCGGACGGTAATGCGATCCGCGCTCGAATTCGTAATGCAAAGGGTTCCCAACGAGATTCCGGGACGTCAGCATCGTTTTAGTCACTCCTGCTGGCCACGAGAGCGAATTCCATCGGTTCTGTGTTCCTTATTGTAAACACAAATAGAAAAGCTGAATCCGAGGCAGGCTATTGTGAGGAGGAGAAACGCTTTGTTGTTTTTTCATCGAGCCACGGAGGACCTTAAGGCCCGGGGCTTTGGGACTATTCACGAGCAACCGAGTGGAAGTCCCATTTTGTTGCATCGACAGCCAGCCACGCTTCGCTTAACATTTTTCCGTTTTCTTTCATCGCTGTAATCCGATTCTTCGTCGATCCCTATTTTCAACTGCTTCGGTCGTTAGCGAATTTTGCGATCTAGAAATTCTCTCAATTGCCTAACAAAATATTCCGTTAGAAACATTTGATAATAAACATTCGATCAGGAAAATTTACGAAGTCTTTGAAATCATTCGTTGGTTCTCAAGTTTTTCGAGAAGAAGAATCAAACGAACGCATCCGACAAACGGCGGGATCATTTTCTCGGCATTTCCGCAATAACGGGCAGGTGTTTCTAGAGGGACTGGCGCATCTGATTCCTGCACCAGCTGGTTCATCAAATTCAATTTCTGCAGTAATTGTTGCCTTATAATTTTATCGTGGAAAAGAGTGTTCTCGCTACTCATCCGCTATCAGAGAACGATGATCGATGCGATAAACCTGTAATTACAACGGAGTGAAACTATTATTGCATGGAAATTATTAATCGTTTTCTATGGCCGAGTCAAACTCGATAGCATCTGGCCAGCCTCTTCGCGGTGTGTATTCCGCAATTTTAATTCCGTCTTAATTAGCTTTAATTCGCCACGATTGCGATGCTACGACTTACGGTTTAGTCGATCTATAATAGTAGAGCCTCGTGGCCATTAATATCGGGAGCTGAGTACGAAATTTACTGGATCTTCTATCTTGAATTTTTGATCTAACAGACGAGCAGCTTTTACTTTCGAATATACACGTTCCGCAGATTTATAGATATTAGGTGTATTCGCGCATATCGCTATCCATAATTCATTCGACAAATTGCGCCCGCGCGATCTCTTAGCGATCTTTCAGTAGCAATAAACTTTCTAACGAGATAATCCGGCCATCAATTAAACCAGCTTTTACGTAATACATCCTCATCGGTCGAACACAATGCTAAACACTAGTCCTATACCTCAGTCGCCGTGTGTTTCGTGTTCCGCGCCGTAAAATATCATACTAAACACACGAAGCTGCAACAGCGCGGAGGTGGGCTCGTTTAGAAATTTATAAGCCGTTTAATTACCGTTGATCGTCAATGTCAAACGCACAGTGGCGAGAACCCGTAGCTCGGCAGCGTTTACCCGGGCACCGGCAGCAATCCCACGATTTCTACACGAAGTTTCAATATATCGGTCGCGATGATAACGTTTTATGCGCGCCGTAAATCATCCGGTATCTAAGTGGCTGAAGTTGGTGATCCACGAAGAATGCTTGGTTCCGGGCGGAGCATTAATGAATTTCCATAATGGCACGATAACACTGTGCACAGTGGGGTATTAATACGCACTCGTGAGATCTTTACGGCCGTTTTACGCTTCTCGTAAACTTCGCCCGCGTACAATTTGTCCTTCTTCCTTCGGATGGATCAACCCGCGATCCTGCGACCCCCTGATCCCTCGAAACGGCTGGCCGAGGCTTCCTGTCGTCGACCGGGCTCTCAAAAAGCACATTTTTTCTACCGCCTCGCCCAACCTGGAAAATCAGAATTTTTCTTGTAGCGAGATCGCTCTGCTCCGAGGAAATTACAATTCTTGTTGCTCCAATAAACGTGTATCTTCTGAAATGCCGTAAGTTAGCTAATTTAGTTGCGTGATCGAGTTATCTCTTTTCCTCCCCTAAGCGAAGCAGATACTATCCCAATTTACTGACCCCAATAATGAACGTAAAAAGGTAGAAAAAGTGCTCTAAACATATAATTTTGAGAGTTCTTCATAGAAAAACGAGTCCTGTTTTTTAAAAATGTTTAGTGAATTAAATTGGGTACAAAGGAAAGGGTAAGAAATATGGTGGATGGCCAGGTTAGGGCCAGGCGTCTCCGTCTAAACCGGAAGTCCTCGAGTAACGATCAGCGTCTCGTACAAACAATTACCCGTATAACGTTGAATAAAAATTGGTAAAAACTTCGTGGAGGAAGAGGGTAATATTTATTACGCTGTAACGACCACGGTGGACCGTATGCTGGAGTCAGGGATTAAGAAAAAGAAGAAAGACGGTCGGCAGAGGTCGAAACAGCGCGACTTACGCGCAGCGCGTTTAACGACCACGTCGACCACCGATAAAACCGTCCTCGACACTGAGACGACACGTGACGAGAGTCTCGTGGAGCGGTTAAAGACGTTGGATCACGGGCCGGAGGGCCGATCACCGCGGTCGATAAGAAATCGCTCGGAAAATTGGCTTATTCCGATCGAACGGCCCCACCGTCTCTCTCTCTAATGCTGACAAACGACTCTGTCGGAAGTGCCGAAATACCTGCGCATACCGGCCCGCAAAGTGGCTGTGTTGCTCGATACATCGGCAGACGAGCACTCGATGATCTTCCGCGAATCGATTATGGTTGGCGTTTAACCCTCCTCCATCCCTCATTTTTGTTTGATTAACGCTCTGCGTGCCACTCGGTCACAGGGCGGCTAGTGAACGAGTTCGTATCAAGATTTATCTTCGTGATCAAATTTATAATGTATTGTTGGTCGATTTTATTTAATCGCGCAAACGTCGCGCGCGAAGCACGGCCTTCGGATTTTTCATCGGTCGGGCAGAAAAACCGGAGAAAAATATGTTTAATCGATATCTGGTACGATGATCAGCGAATAATTGATCACGATAATTATCGGTAATCGCGAAGAAAATCGAGGAGGAGGTTCAACAAGACAAGAAGAAGAAAACATAGGAACTGCCGCGCCACGATTAATCTGTAATCAAGATAGCGGTGTAACTTGTAATCACGCGTTACTCTTAATGCCGCGAATAAACCGTTTTCGTGCGACCCTCGTTCGAAAGAGGAGGCAGACGCCATCTGCCTCTGGGTAAAAACATCACCGCTGATTTATGCATGAATTTACTATCAACAAGCATCTTATTAATACACGAAACGATCCTATAGCTTACAAACGATCGGTAACTGTTCCCAGAAGCGACACGCGAAAATAAGTTCATGACTCGTCGAATATATTGTCGCGGTCGTTAAAAATTGCCGGTTAAAATAAATTTCCAGATATCCTCTTTACTCGTACATCTTTAACTTGATGGCGCCGTTCATTTTCACTCAACTTTTACTCGCTTATTTCATCGCAGAAATTACCTCTTATCTGTCTTCTCTTATCTTTAGCTGTCGAATTCGAATCGATTAAAGTCAATTTTTTCCTTGTTTCGCATTTCTGCCGAACGCAGTAATTTTCTTATCTTTCTTCGCTTATCTTAAGCTAACGAATCCATTGTTTTTCATTCTGGTTTTCGCTGGAATTAATCCTCTGTTCCGATTTACTTTCGCTCGAAAAGCGTTCATCGATACCCGTAACCGCGAATTAAACATGATTGGCCCCGGTTAAAGTAAACGTCGGCACCATCGGGCCAGTCACAGTCGAGATCGGCCGAGATCGATTCTCGGACATCGTCGATTCGAAAGTTTGACCCAGGAACCATTTCCCGACTCTAGAACGGGTGTATTTTTGGAAACGCGGCACCGTTCCAAGCCCAAGATCCCACAAGGTGTCGTCACACCTGCGACTCGTGCAAAATCAAATTTTCAGCGTCGAGTAGACGCATTTAGATTTATAAATACTGGACTGGCCGGCGGCCAGTCAACAGCTAGAATTATCAACGGGCCATCATCGGCGGTCATTGAGATCGCTGATCGCGTTAGGGGATGATGCAATGCGCCCCCGAATGAAATTCGAAAAATCTTCAACGAAACTGTCCACGCTAAAATCTTTGAAACAACACAAAATAATGTCTTTACTTTTTAAGGATGAACAAACAAAGAATTCGACGAACAAATTGTCGGTGTCAATAAATTTACACTGCCATATGATTTTCTCGTTTTCACAGTATCGAACGAAGCAATTGAGCTCCGTTTTGATGGTTATCAATTTTAGAAAAATCCTGCCACACGATTGGTAGACTTTAGCGCAGTTCCGGCAGCGTGCAGACGGTAGTGCAAATTTCAATCGTGCGTTACACAGATACGTAGTGCCATTAAACCTGTTGCGGTTACTGCAAGGTTTCGGGTGCTCCTGGAATAGCTTTATCGTGTCTCGTCTCGGACCGTGCAGTTTCCACCACGAGATAACACTATCTGCAGAGTCCGTAAGATAATCTTATTGTTGGCGTATATCTAACTATTGTTCCGGAAGGTAGTTTACGCGAATCTTTGATACATGCATGACTCGGCTTGCCGAGCCATTTTGTACGGCGAACTGTCGCCTCGCGATAACGTGACTCGCGTTTCTCTCGACTTTCTGTCGCAGTGAATGACGATTTATGACAGCTATACAAAATGTTATGCCTCTCAAACTAGTTCCGTTTTATTTGTTTAAATAAACTTTCTTGGGAGACCGTTAATAATTCGGTGACGTTTATTCGGTCGCGTAGTTACAGTGTCGCGAAGTCATTCAGAATTTCGTCACGTCGTTGAGTAATATTTTACATCGGATTATTAATTTAATCTTTCATGCACTTCTTCGGTCTAGTAAATATGAAAAAGAAATTTCGCGAAGTGTTTTCGAGAGTGCCGATTTCGGACGTTGAGCAAACATTATGCTCGATAAGGAATTGGCGCAAGACCGGCGTTTAATCCGCGCGGATTCGGTGCGAGCGATTTTAGAGGATCCATAAAAGTTCCGTTGTTCCACGCAATATTTACAGTTTAAGAGATATTTGAGATAGAAACGCGGGGAACGAGCTGCTGGCGGCGTCCAGCGGCCGGCAATCCCCGAAAGCTTTGGCCAAAATAAAGTCTGCGCGCAAATTGGATGGGAATAGAGGCCGCGCGCAGTTTTGTGCAAACATTCGCCGGTTTACTTTCCTTCTCGTAACACGTATCAAATGATATTCGAAACAAATTCCTGGGGCGTCTATTTTCCGGCAGATTAAATTCGGTTTCCGATACCGTTTTAACGATCCCGATCGGCAAACGGAACCGATTTTCAACGCCGGCACTTCCTAAGCGTACCAAATATTCCTGCCGCTATGTTTTCTCTCTCTGTTTCGTGTTTCGATTCGCGAACGATCCCGCGTGCAGAATTCTCGATTATAAATCGCAGACCGGTGCACGACGGGAAGGTTTCGTGCCTGGTCACCCCGGCTTCCGTGATACGCGTTCGAAGAAGAACCTGTTCGAGAAGCGACCGGGCGACGTAATTAAAGCGCGATTAAAAAAAGATCCAGCCGGGAAAGAAAGAAAGAAGAAGGAGGAAGTAGGTGGGAGCCGCTCAAGTGTCCCGTGGCAAAGTAAATACCTGCCTCTCGCGGAGCGGACGCTTCTACAGAGGCCAGGAACTCTCCGACGCTGGAATCCCATTTTGTCGGGAAGGTGTCCCCACACGGACCCGATCAAGCTACATTTTTATGAAACTCGTAAATGAAGCCGATGCTCGCATCCTGTGCCGGTTTTATCTTTCAATTCGATGAACGTTACGACCTCGGCATCGCTTCAGCGTTCGCGCACGCGCGCTCGCGTCGGGAAAGTGGGCTAAATACCGTGCCCTACCTCGCCGGAAAATTATTTTTTCTCAACACAAAAGAGGAAGTATTCAACTAGAAGAACAACAATCGCAAGGAAGTAGAGTTTCTTTAAGTTTCCTTTGTCCCTTACAACGATTTATGAGAAAGGATTGCCCCCCGGGGCACTGTCCCGGCTCCCTCAAAATCACGATCTGCCAAACCACGCCCGTTCGGACCCTCCTCTAATAAAGACTACGATATACGTATAATTCTCCTCGCAACTAACAAAATCAAGATCCTCGACATCATTTGCTCTTGCACCGCCCCTGGGGGCAAACCAGTGCTCATCGCCCGTACTATAAACTCCAGACCACGATTACCAAGGACGAGATTACCTTTTCGTCAAAGTGCACTCGCATAGCATCGTATTACCATAGAATAAAAATGTTGAAGACCCGCTGAATTCTCACGGAAGGAGCGTCTTCCTCTGCAAAATCGCGGATTCCTCGAATCAAGGAACAGTCAGAGGGATTAGCGAAGGTGCGCGAAAAGCGAGGTGGAATATTTCTGCGAACAGCAGGTGTGTCGAAGGTGGGCGTCGGTGGGAGTATCGGTCCCACGGTGTAGCCCGAAGCTTTCCTTTAGCGTCGTAGACTCGGGGATTCATTCGTGAAGGGTTCTCTCTCGCTGGCGGACGTCGTTGTCGCCGTGGCCGTCGCCGTTAATTCCGCGTTACGGTGTGCGGGACCGTCGACGTATACGTTCGCCGTCGCGTCGGTCACAGGCGACCGGCGCGTACATATACATACATATGTGCAGGTACGCATACGCATGCACGCGTACACGTGGGAGAGCCGGACACGCCAGATGCGGCGCGCCCACGCGGTGAAAGTCGCGGTAATTGATTCCGTGCTCTTAAGACATCTCGGACGGAGATCCTGCGGCGAGATTAAGCGGCGAGGAGAGGATCGCCTGAGAACACCGTTCGTCGCTCGATAGAAATCTAATGGGGAGGGATATATATTCGTGCGACCGTTATGCGGCCGGGCCCTCGCTGGAAAAACGAGCCCCGGGGGACAGTACCGCCACCGCGACGCGAAAAACTTACGGCCCTGCTCTCTCAACCCAATCCTCGCCGCCCGGTATTTAATGGATTTTAAACGCGTTGAAAATAGCGTATCTTTATTCCGCAATTATCTTAATATTTCTTCTGTTTCAAATTACACCAACCCACGTCTCCTCTTCTATTAATAAATTGTATCGTTCAAGTCCCATTTTACCGTTGAACTTTGTCCTCGAGACATTTAACGTATCTTTACCCTGTATCGTATCTTTCAGCCTGAAACAGAAAATGTCTACCACGTTTGAGCATTCGGTGTCAAGTTTTCCGAATTTAGCGGATTAAGTAAACCGCGCCGCGCCGATGAAGATAGAACCGGGTCGAGTGCCCAGCCGAATGAAAAATCAGATGAAAGCGGCTAATTGTTAAAGAACAAGCCCGGTACTATGAGTTTTTGTCGAGACTCCACGAACTGAATTCCAATCATCGTATTTTCATTCCTCCGTACACTTCACGAAGTCGAGTGGCAGCGTCTCGAGGGATCGGGACTCCCCACTCGAGATGCCTCTTCTTTATTTTTTCTAATAACGATGAGTCAACCGTGACCACCAACCAACCCACCGGCGAGAATACGAGAATCGTGGTAACAAAATGAACAGAGAAAAGAACGGAGGCGATTGAGGGCGGAAGAAAGGCGCACAATGCCGTTACCTGTTTATTCTGATCCACATTGATGCGCATTGATTTCACGAACAAAAACCTTGCTCATCTTCCGTGGCCGGCGATATTCGGGCCTCTTTCTTTTCAGAGGAAGCTGCTACAGAAAAGTATTGTTCGAACTTTTTATATTTATTTTGTCCAGGAAATTAATTTCGATAAGAACGTTAGCACGCGTAGGAACTAGTTTTTAGAAGACGTTTGAATGTACAGGATGTCCAGAGGTGTCCGAGGGACGATTTCGCGTGGCTGTTTCCGCGTTCGCGTAAAATAACAGCATCGACGATAATCGAGACGGTAATTTGACGCGCGCCATCGTCGTGTGTACACGGTGAATATATTACGTCCAATAAATTTGACGGTAGGAGTGCCGAAAGAGTGGATTGAATGTGGCCGGGACGGGGATGCGCTTGCACTTGCACCCACCCCGGACTATTCCACAATAGACACCAAATGTCGCGTTCAAAATTGAAAGCTAAAACGCGTTAACAACATTCCGGCCATCTGAATCGATTTCGTAACGGCGGCAACGAAACGCGCGTTACAAACACTAGAGGAGAACGTAAATTTCGCGTGTCGCCCGGCCACCGACGTGGATCCAGGCTGTTTCGGCCTGGGAAATCTGATCGAGCACGTTTCCGAGCCATGTATGAGCTACGATCGTATCTATTACTATGCAGCGTGAGTCATTGAAGTCGCTACGCGCCCGTTTTCTGTCCCAGTCGAAGAAAGATTGCCGAAAAACTCCAGTCGATTCCCAGTTCTCACCTGCGCACTAGAAAACTAGCATCGAGACGTACCACTTTATTTTTAACTAAACCCGTTGCGATTGAAAACTTTACTTCTGTTTGGAACAATTACCGGGCCCGGGTAAATAAAGAGACGATGTACCACGATATATTGCGACAGTACCATCTAGTTCTCGGAAGAAAATAGCCATTCGAAAAGTCCTCGCACGGGTTAAACGAATGAATTTGTATAAATGAAATCGTTGAAAGATGCATCGATTTCGGCTCGCCATTCGGTATACGAAAGTTCGGCTGTATTAAGGGATGAATAATTGATGAGCCACTCAGAAATAGAGCGTTGTTCGTACTGGTCGGTCCATTCTCTACAGATTTAATTAGAGTGCATTTTCAAATTACCATTGAAGCCGTGCCGCGACACCGAATATGCGACGATTTATTAAATTTTTGTATCCTTGATCGAAGGCGCCAAATTGGAGTGTGATTTAAAGCACGATGCATCGGCTACAACGGTGATCTACCCAATTAAAATGTACAGCGTGCATTCTTCACCCGAAAATACGATTAAAAATTCGTGAACGATCTATGAATGGATCCGCTCGTATAACTTGTTTATCCCCGTAACCATTTCATGTTCTCCGATAATAGCGTTGCATTATTAATTGATATTGTTCGCAATTTAGTCGATCCAATATTCGCGGTACAAATAATATCTTTAACAATTATGCAATTCGTTCCGGCATGGTTGATTAGGCTGCTCTTTAATAAATAAACCGTCTCGGCGAGTTATTTGATTTTTGTACGATAAAACCTATGAATAGAAATAAATGGTTATCGGTGGACTCCATATTTGATTAAAATGTATAGATGAAATATAAATAGTGGTAAGATAAAAAAAATAATTTTCGATTCCTCCATCCTCTTCGAGGATGACCTCGCAGCGTGCGGAGCAAGAGGTTCTCGAAAATTCTTTTTACACGGTGACCCAGAGCGAGAGCCCTTTCGTCCCCGTTCGGATCGTTAACCGGGGATAATGATGATTCGATTACGGGCATCGCGCATAATTCAATAACGATCCAGCGCGCGGTGGTTTAGGCATAACGCCGCCGTTGCGACGCCATCGTCAGCCAGACCAAGCCAGACCAGGCCGGGCCAAGCTCGGCCGGCCATGACGATGACACTCGTCCCGTGTAATCGGTCATTACGGCCGATGACGTGCGTTTTGCGTGAGACTGCGACCACCGCGTTAACTTTGTTAACGTTCGAACGAGATTCCCGTTGCATTAGTGGCTGATGGACTGCCCAGACTGGCCGCGCGCATTAATCTTGCCTTCGCTTGGCATCGCCACCGGATTCGAGCACCGAAGAGCCACACGGAAATCCATTGTCCCTTCGAGGGACACTTGACGTCTCAGCAACCCTTGTGTAGACAACTGTCTCTGTCACCTCAGATTTCAGATCTCTCAAACTGGGGAATAGGGACTGAGACCTAGAGACTAGGGAGTCTAGGGTCTAGGGATACTAGGAAGTCCAGGGATACTAGGGAGACTAGGATTTAGGGGGCTAAGGACACTAGGGAGACTAGAGTCTTGGGATATAGGAGGCTGACAGCTCCAGAGTGACTGACAATTTTTGCTGGTGCTGCTCTGTTTCTATAATTGTATCGCAGGATTTCCTTGCGATAGTCCGAAGCTCTATCAAAGCTATTGAACTTATTTCTTTACGAAGCTTCATGATACTTCCATTTTAACATTAGACTTTCTGTTTGTTGCAGGTAAGGAAATCATCCAGACACAAACATATTTCTCCGCAGAAAGTGGCAAGTTTCATTACCGAGTGAGTAAACTTACCAGTGCTTCGAGACACGTTCAACAATTACCTTAATCTTCGATCACAATTTCAGAAAGTGCTTACAAGTCCATCAGAAAATAATATTAAAAACAAACAGATGAGCCCGTACTACTTCCTGGTATTAATAAAATTTAGATGCATGAGAAAACTAAGTTCGCGAGTTCGGAAACTTCTTTATTGAAACATAAGCTCGTGAATTAAAGATTACGTTCGAGAAACGGTCCATTCTTTGCCGTGGTGGGGAAAGATTATTCATAACCGACTGTAAAAAAGCGTCGTCGAACTATTTATTATATTTCGCATATTAGAAATAAAACACAGCTCGCGGGTCCGTAATAAATAATGTTGACATTTACATTTTCTTTACTGTCTGTTTGTGCTTGTTAAATACTATAAGTAATCCAACTCTCGAGGTGGCTATTAATCTTTCGCGCGCAAAAAGGTAGATGAGGTCCGGCCGAGTTGATCTGTACGTTACTTTTACTTCACAAAGAAACTAGTCCCATTACACGATACCTTCCTCGTTCGCCCCGATCATTTTTGCGACAATTATTCTCCATTCTTCCATTTGCGAGATCATTATTGAGTCATTTGTTCGGGATAACGGGGATATTTCAGGGGAACAGTTATTGGCGTAATCTGTACGCGTCCAGAAACTGGAGGAAGCGGTGTTACGTGTGTATGTAACACGGCCGAGCATGCTCTCGAGCAACTTTGTGCCCCTGCACACTGCAATTTACTCTTTTAACTGCTAGGAAATGCAGTCTAATAGTCGAACCTGTTACCGAGATGCTTTAATACATTATCGCACGGATAATAATAAAATTAAGATAAACGGTGTGTACAGGAAGACGCCTCGCAAATAAATTTGTTTCGCGTCCTAGTAAAAGCGAACGTTCGCCAGAAAAAACATGGCATTAGCATCATCCAATTAGTTTCTTACAAAAGGTGTAGAAGTTGTAATTAAATTACAAACGAGTCATTTTGATCCGTTCTGCAGTTTCACTGTTCTACGGAAGTTCCGACCATAGATGTAAACTTTCTCGTGACACCGAACATAAATATCGCAAATATACGTGACATTTAACGGTGGAGCTGTAAATTACGTTATTGATAACGATATCCAACTGGTTAGACGTCTGTTCAGCCTTTGATCTTTCTCTTCTATCCATATGGACCATATTGTCGGCATTATTTATATCCCGCGCGTGATTTATCGACCTGTCGTTTGTACGTTTCACGACGCAAGTTTGAATAACTTTGAATGTCTTTGTCTTCTATGGATTTCAGCGAAGGGAGACAATAGGAACAAAACAGAGAGCAAGTAATGACAATTGAAATATTGTCGGAATTTTAAAAGAAGAATTGCAAAAATCAACCGGTTGTTAATAGTAATCCATTTCGTATTCAGAACGCGCGATAAAATATTGATGTCCATTTATATTGTTATTTATAGCGAATCAAAATCGTTGACAATCATATAATATGGTACAGGATTTGATTATATTTAGTGCAAGTTTATTCTGTTCGCAATCCATTAAAACCAATACGTAAAGAAAATAATTAAATTATTTCTTCATTTTCCTGGGTTACTCGTGAATGTAGTTATATTTATGTCAAAATATTAATAACCTTTTGATGTTAAACTTGTCCGGTGTACCAGTGAACCATAAAATGTTACGGAAAAAAGGATAAACAAAAAGGTGAAAGGGCGAAGTTGACTGACAAAGATTAGATGCTCTAAAGTTTGCTGTCTGAAATTCACTTCAGTTAATTTTAGCAACGAAACTCTAGGAACTTTCCCATTGTTTTTCACCCTGCGCTTTCAACCTTCTATATTTTTAGTCTTGTACACTTTGTTCCAGGGACATATATTATTAGCCAAACACAAACTGCATTTTAAGCTTTACCATTTCGATTTTCTATAGAACTTTAAAAACACACCTAACGGGGAACACAGTCCATTCCCACTAAACCAAACTAAACGAGACTAGTTAACTACCTAAGATCGTTAGCGAGCACAGTCTAGAAAGCCCTAAGGCTGCATTTACATCAGCAAAACATTCCGCAATCGAAATAAAACAGACCATTCGCTCTCTTAAAGTGGAAAGGAATTAATGGTAGACGAGGAGACCAATAACAACACAAGACATCCTAGACTATTTCCATTGTGCAAGGAGTACAATGATGTAAGTGTAATATAAAGCAGTAGCGACATAAAAAGAATTTAAACAACGAAAATAAATTTCTATGTCGCTCCAGTTTGTTGCAATTCGGTTAGAAAATTTGTATTTTGCATAAAGATCCGCTGTCTGGTGATAACACTGACTTTCTGAAATATTCTTGTACAATCACTGTCGTGGATGACGTCGATCTGTGGACTACGTCGGAAAAAAAAGAAAAGAGAGGGCCTAATTCCCAAGAAACTATAAAGCGAGAGAAGACTGTGCGAGGCAGATCCTGAAACCACGAGAACGTGTCCCAGGCTCTAACGAACGCCGGGTAGCGACTTACGTTCACCTCGGCAACGAAACCGTAAATCGATAACAGCCGTCCTAGGCACCAGTTACATAATATCGAGCCGAGGCACGGGCACAGTATCCATTAATTAATTGGCATTATGCGCAAGATAGCGCACCGTCTCCCTTCGTCTCGCTGGCTCCTTTCTAGGGCTTTTTCCCTTCCCCTAGTCTGTCTGCTCCCACCCTTGGTCCAGTGTTTCCTCTCCTCTTCCCCCACCTCTTTCTCTCTCTCTCTCTCCCCTCCATGCGTTTCTCTACCCCTTTCGTGCGTCTACATCATCTCTTTCTCTCTCTCTCTCTCTCTCTCCCTCTCTCGCTCCCTCTGATCCTCTCCTCTCTCATTCTATCTCTGTTAGTCTCCGTATCTCTGTCGCGCGCCGAACCACTTTCCCTCCCTGACGTCCATTAGAATATTAATGCGAATTGATGCACACGTGTCATTACCGTAATGAGTTGGTTGGTGCTGTCCATGGGTGTACAAAGTGTCGTCTGAAAAGCAATCACGAAATTGCGGGTGTCTCTCCGTGCCATTCCTCTCTCCCTGACTCTCTCTCTCACTCTCTCCACACCCCCTCCTCTCTCTCTCTCACTCTCTCCACATCCCCTCTCTCTCTCTCCCTATCTCTCTCTCGCCCTGTTTCTCTCACCATCGTTCTCGAGCGTTCTTCACCCCAGGAACGAAAGCCGTTTCTCTTTCAGTCCGCATCTCCCGGAGAATTTAAGTAACCGTACTCGCCAGGTTGCCAGACAAGGTGTCCTCGCTACCTGGACCCTGGTCCTTGCCACCAAAAAGATTGCTGGTCCCCAGGACACCAGCAAAACGGGACCCTAAAATCCCAAAACGAAGGGAAATCCAACAGCCCCCAAACATCTAAGACCTTTTTGCTAGAAAGGTCGATCGCGCAGGAGTTAGCAGCCATGACGAGACAATATTGGTTTACGAGGACTTTATTGTCTTAATCCTTTGCTCGTTGCCGTACTCCGCCATTCAGTCATGCTGTTTTATGGACGATTAAAGGATGCCGGTTCTACCAACGCTTTTTCTTTCTGTACTTTGGCTGTCGAACCCCTGACCGGGATGCACTTCGTATCGATTGCAAGAAAATATACAAACTAAATTGAATTTTATTTCTTCCCTTAATGACTTTAGTAGAAAAGAAACCATATATTTACATCTTCAATTTTAAAAATTTTACAATTTTGAATTTCATCTACTCGTGATAGGATAAGAAGATATCTTCAGTCGTTTCCCACAAGAAGACCTCTACAACTTGGACAATTACCAAATAAAATGGATAAAACCCATTTGACTATCGACGGTCCATTTAACTGGTTAAAGACCGGCGAGTTTCTCGACTGACGCAAAACGTACAAAGAAGAAAAAAAAGTTCTCGTCGTCTCTGTACAAAGTATGCAAAATCATGGATCGCAATCATGGTCCGGCACTTTCCAGGATTAGCCAGCGGATAGGCACGGTCGGAAAAATCGAAAATCGAGACGTCGACGAGGGTCGTTCATCGAAAGATGTCCTCGGCGACGAGACGAGCCGTCGAGCGATCGTTAGAGAGTACTGGTCCACGGGTATATACGATCGTATCGGCGGCTAATGGACGTACAATTAACGTGCCGCGCATCTGCGATTGGATCTCCGTCAAACGGCGATAAATTAAGTTAATTAGCTCGTTACACGTATCACCCGGTGGCTCTGGGAACGGTTTGACGAATGTGACGCTCGTTAATCGTCCGCTGACTCGCCTCGGCTCGCTCGCTCGATTTCCTTCGGCCAAGAGCCTGGCTTTCGTCATCCAACATCCTCGACTTCTTCAAGGCTGGACACTCCGCCATTCAGTCCTCGGAGAAACGCTCCTTTCCACCTCGATGGACTTTCCTTCGGACGGAATCCGCTCGTGTACCTCGTGAATGAAACGTTTTTTTACCCAGTCACCGATCGCTGGTTTTTGCAAGCTACTGTGGACAGTTATCTTTTTTCGGGACTCACGATTGAGATATTCTTGTCGCCATTTGTTTCGGTAAACGGCCTCGCAATTTTTTATCCGACTGTTTGCAGCCCTTTCAGAGCGTGTCCGAAAATGTGTCGGAGAGAATGTGTAGTCGGATGGAACTTGGAATTCGGATGGAACTTACATTTCGTAATTGGTCTACGTATGTCGCATGTGTTCCTTTCTAGCAATTCTCCGCGGTAGTTGGTTGAGAATAAAAAAAACGATGTGTAACTTTCTTATCAGTTTGATTATTCGATAATCTCTGGTCTAGATCTGAAAGTTAATCCTCTCGCCCTCGTGGTATCGAGTGAAACGAATTTGGCCAAGCTCCAGGAGACCCGAGCTATCGCGATGTAAAGAACTGTACGTTCAATTATTTCGCACGTGAAAGAATTCCCGTAATGATACAAACTTTTACAATTACATTGAAATTACTGGTGTGACTACCGGTTTTCTTTCTCTCTCGGTGAACGTGTGTAAATAACAAGAAAAAATTCAAATATCACGGGGCAATTTATTCAGGATTCCAATATTAGAGCGCCGGAACTTTTGTTCGAACGAAACAGTGACAGTGACGCTCTCGACACGAGGGAGCGTTTACAATGGACCTACTATACACGATCAATAAATGGTATGAGTATAGACCCCATTAATATTTCGTTTCATCTGCTCCTGAGAGTAATGTGGACAATAGTTGCGCATAAGGCACCGGCTAACGGCCGACGGTGTAAATAAATTTGCGAGATGCCCCTCTAACAATTTGTCCTGACATAGAACCTCGGAATAATATATCTCTAATATATGTCTGGGCTCTGGTACAGCCTGGAGAAACAAATTTATCCATTTTTCATCAACTTCGTTGTTTCCACTTCTTTCCTGAATTAAAAAGACTACGATTTCGATACTGTAATACTTCCTTAAAACGTGCCATTATAAATAAAACGCAACTTACTGAATTAAACCGTACAGCAAAACAGGTAAAATATAACCATTTCATTTGGTGTAAAAAGACTACACGTCATGATTAAAATAATGGGTTATCAGAACTTCAATAATAGCTGGTAATTCACGAATATCGCAAAATGGTTGAGTCTGACAAAGACAATGGACGACAGAATACAGAGAAGCGAGTAGAACGGGTCTGGCAGTCTATTATACAAGTTACTGGGTTCTATAACGGGCTGTATAGCTCGAGCACATCCTATTTGATTAACGGGCGCGAGAAAAATAAGAAAAAAAATAAGAATGGCTCGAGCTCGGGAAATGGTACGACCTTACGCGCGGCCCGCTTAATGGTTAATAATTATCCGGCGCAGGCTGGGGAGCACGTAACGATGTTTATCTTCAGACCCATTCCGCTTCGAACTTCTATTACTAAATAAAAGATCCTTTCACCTCGATAACGCGAGTAGCTCGTCGCGAGCTCTCCGGGCTGCGCGCCACGCCAGCTCGGCTCGCGACTCGTTGCTCTGCCTCGGAAATTATCGAGCGTGTCCGTAAAATCCTACGATTGCCCGTCGTTAATGAGTAATTAGCGCTCGAGCGGCAATTAGCGCGACTGCCGGGGATGCAGTCGAGAGAGGAGGGGAGGAGGAGAGCAGTCGAAAAATATTCCGAAAAATAGATGGTCGAAGGCCGAGAGTCTGCAACGGAGAGAACGAACGAGAGCGAAAGAGTTCGTTCGTTCGAGACAGAGAGGGAGAGAGAAACGGTTGTGTGCTTCGTCGTAATTAGTCGGAATCGGCGGATTAAAAAAAAAGAAGAAACAAAAGGAAAACGAGATGAAAGAGAAGCGGGGGTGGAAGAACAAGAGAGCAAAGCGCGCGTTCTTGTTTATACGGCCGAGAACTCGGGTCTTGGCTAGCTGGAGCGCGCGCGAGCGCGGCCCAGCAACATCGGCCGAAATTTTAATTAATCCGGAGAGCTTATTAGTTCGAGTGCCGACAAGGACGGCCGGGATCGAGGAGGGGCTCAGAACAATTTCCAAGTTGAGCGAGGCGAGGGGGATGAAAACGCACGGGCCGAGAGGGGGTGGCGACTACTGCGTTTTCCACGGAACAACGGGACGGAGGAAGAGCTCTCTCTCCCTCTCCGTCTCTCTGCGGGGCGGGTGAAAAAAGGCCTGCTGCCACGATGGAAAAGCGACGCGATACGAAACAGACAAGTCCGATAAGCCCCGTGTTTCCATTGCCCACTAACTTTCGAGCACCTTGCCGAGTTCTTCACCGGATAATCGGGGCTTTTTACTTCCTGCGCCGCGGTCATGCGTGAGCCTCCAGTCTTCCAAATTACTACCCCTGCGATATATTCGATCGAAATCGCCAGTGTAATTGTTGAAAACACAAAATACTGTACTGTAGAAAACTCATAAGTACATATTATAAATAAAGTTTCTTTCTCTGCTAGGAAATTGTTAGGAACGAGAAAGAGTTATAATTTGTTACCGTAGCTGTGAAGACAGCAATACAGAAAGGGGTTGATAATCCTCGCACAATCTTTCAGTGTAACAGACTGCAACCTGCCAGCAACACTGTCGCCTCGCGAATCGACAAATCGCAGCAATTAATTCCACTGCAGTTCCGAATGACGCTATCATCGTTCGAGATTCTCACCCCTGTGCTACGTCCCCCGAAACTTGCCCCCCTCTGCCGAATTTTCCACGGGCCTTTGAATGACATTTCAATCCAGGATTGAATATCGCAGCTGCCATTGCTAATGCTCTATTATTTCCTGTTTCGCAAGCGAACGGCTACAGGATGCGCGAATGCACCCTCGGCGTTGCACGCGTACCAGGCTCCATTCCTCATCCTCCTCTCGCCACGGAACCTCATCCCACCTAGCACTCTCAATTTCCTCGACTTCCTTTGTCCCTTTTTCTTGTTGCTTTACCTTTTACCGTTGCCTCTTCGCCTCTATTTACTGTCCCTTTCATTCCTCCGCGATTTAACTACTCGAGATCTGAAGGAAACCGTCGATACTCGAGGATTGGGGTGAGGCGACCACCCTTGCAACAATTGTTACCGTCGAGCTTTATTTCTCGCACGCGGAACAATCGCACTTGTACCTCACCGGAACGGAACGCTGTCATTTATCTCCATTTCTCGAAAAACCGACGGCTTGACAATCAATATTTTCCCGCTTGCTAACCCTTAAATCCCCTTTAACAATTTTGCTCTTACAATTTTGTACGCGGAAGAATCGACACTTTTACGGTTTTCAAGCGAAAGGAAATTAAATTATTATTTGTTCTTGCAAGAATACAGCAAGTTTACGACAAATCAAGAATTTTTGATTCGATAAATTAGCTGATAATTGGACTGTGGATTTTTAGATAAAATATTTCCAGATTCTTCTAGTGAAAAAATACTGGTTTTCTGTACTACTCGTTTCCGCCATAAATCCGTAACATTCGCTGTCTACGTGTTTCGAGTTCAGGCACAGCAACAAAGTGAAAAGGCACCGCAGCAAACCGTTTTACAATCCCTGTTTCGCCACTTCTCCGCGATCGTGTACAGAACCGCGAAAGTTGAAGCTTCCGGGGCCGCTCCCGCGCTTTTCCTTTTATTGGACGAGCGCTCATTGTTCACGAAACGAGTGATCAATTATTTTTGAGGAGCGGTGTATATTACTGTATATTGACTAACAAGTGCACAGAACCGTTTCACTGTTTTCCCGGGCTCCGGATTTTTAATTACCTTCGCGGAAGAGGTAAAGTGGCGGTCGCAATTATGCAATTAGTGTGTTCCCTGTTTCTCTCTCTAAATCGCGTTTTGTCGACCTCGTTATAGCCGCATCGACATATCCACCCCCAACTACATACTGTTCTTCCAGCTTCGAGAATTTCGATTCTTTTACCGTTATTGCTACAAGTGCCGTCAGATATTGCCCGAAGTTCGAGCCGCTGATTCTCACTCCGCGTACGTGACTCGAATTGCCAAAGTTTGAATATTTATGGCGCGTAAATATGTACTCGTAGGTGTCGCTTGTCGATGACGAATACTTGCCGCGTGTTTCGGGAAACGATTCTCTTGCGGCCACTCGCCAATTCCTCGACGTCGGCCGAGTAATTTTTATTTCGCGCGTACAAATACCTAAAATTGATATTAACACTAGCTTTTACGGAGAACAAAAACCTCTGGATTATTTTATAAACAGAATATACCTATGTATTTGGTCAGAACTAATGAGTAGACTGCGGATCTTTATGCATTTAAGGCATATGAAAATGTTCAAAAAATGCTGGGATATAAAAATCGATAGAATTTAGTACAATTTTGATTTATTTTGAATCTACAAAGGCTGTTCTCGCTAAAGAAAAGGATTTTATTTGATTTCATGTTTTTAAAATTTGATTATAAAAATTGAAAATTGCATAAACACCCGCAGTCTACTAATGGGGTACGTATTGTTACAAAAATTTTACAACTGGAAAGCTGAGCAGAAGAACGTAGAATCGAATCGATTTCTTACAGCGTCTGCGAATGCGAACGCGTCCAAAATCAAGAAGCGCATTTTCGCGAGCACATAAATGGCACGCATGTGCGAAACCGCAGCGGCGTAAGCTGAGAACCGACAAATGTCGGAAGCCACGAGCGATCGAGGAGCAACGTCATGCCAGATTGCATCTGCTGAAAGGAGCTCTTTTCGTTATTCCCGCGGAGGCAGATGTAAAACGGGGGGTGCATGACGAGGGGGTGAGGGGTCGTGACACTCTGGATGAGGGAGAACATCCCCCGGTACAGTCGGAGAAAGAGAGACAGTCTCGGAATTGTATTAGAGAAAGAGGGGACAGAGAGAGAGAGAGAGAGAGAGAGAGGGAGAGAGGGAAGGAGTGAGAGACTGGAGGAATGAAAAGGGGGTAAAGGGGGATCTGGAAAAAGAGAAACAGTGGTTATAAGGGGTGGCTGCGGGCGACAGGGGGTAAAGGGAGGGGGAGGAAGTGCTCACTCTTTAAGGACTTCGGTCCTTTGTCGTCGCTGGGCAAATTAATTCGATGAAGGCACGTTAAGGATCTTGTTCCCTCCGTCATTCCGGGACATGGTGAGGGTAACAGCGAAAGAGGACCTTTTTGCCCGGAAGGGGCGAGGGAGGGGAAGGGAGACGATCACGTGAATCCACTCGAGCATCGTTAGAGGGATTTACAATTAGCGTGTCATCGGGCCGGGGATGCAATTAGTGCAAACGCGGGTTTATTAGACGCGGGACGTGTTAGTTAGTTTCGCTTGTCATCGGACTCCCCTGGCTCAGATCATCCGGGAGATGCTCGATGACGGGGCGATGATGCAGGGTAGAGGGTGCTTCGATTCTGTTCGATTTATGGCTTTTATTTCATTTTCTTTTTTTCTGACAATCGATGGTCTAATGGTTAGCGGGTGAATAAATCATGTCCAGAGCAACCTTGACTGGATCAATGTACATATATATACATATGTACGCACATGTTCGAATTAATGGCAAAGAGCAAAGTTTCCCCAGGAACCGTCTCCTGTAAACAATGTACCACAAACAGAGGGAACCACCTTTAATACCGAAGTCGTATCTTATTCTCTCTGGCTGTTAAAATATCCCGTTGGATCTGATGTATATTATCTCGGGCTCCGGGGACTCAATACCCAAGTCCCTGAACTTATACGACATGATTGAGACTCTTGAGATATCCCCGAGATCTCAGATATTCTCGTATATGGAGCCCACGGAAAACACGTTTATGGTCGTTGAACATCAGTGCCGCATTCCATAAGATCAGGTTCAGTAGTATTCACTTTCATGAGTCCTCGCGAGTCCTCAATCGTTGATACTAGTTTCCATATGACTCAAATATCCCGCATTTACGGGTACTCCTACAAATTAGAGCTGGCGAGCTCTAGTAAGATTATACTAAATTTTAGAGCTCGAAGTCATTATAATTCGACTCTATGGGTAATCGATTTGGCCTTAACGTTTACTATTGTAGTTATTTATTATTTGGTACTAGGTACTAGTCGATGCACGCTATCAATCGTTAATTAGAGAGTTTCAGAGAGAGTAAGCATTTATCCATTCAGTATCTGACGTCACCAGTCTAGAGTAGGACCACCAAACATCGGTACAACACGATTATTATCGCCCGTCGCCAGTCCAGAGTAATCGAATTTTACGGGTCCCAGACGACCGGCATCGTGGTCTGTACGATTCCGTACCGATCCACACGAGTCCATCGTCGTCATCGTCACGCTTCGTGGTATCGACCAAGCCACGAGACTCGCATCGTTCCCACTGAATCACGCTAATCCCGCGGCGCTCTTACACGGTCCACGGCTCCCGAATCATTAGCGGCGCGTCCTCCCCCGCACCAACGCCGCTGCGCCGCGCCGGCCCAACAATTAAAACTCGATTGCTCTCGTAAAGTTTATATATTTTCTTCGGCTGAAATTTAATTAAACTTCTCGCCGCGACCTGAATTCAGTTAATTCAAACCTCACTTTAATTAATTTCGCGAACAAAAACACGTTCACCGGACGGTTCGAAAATTGAAGAACCGATTCGCGGAGCAAATTGATTCCTAACCCTGAAACGACGAAAGAAATGTGATATTTGCAATTACGTTGCAACGTTGCGAAAACCAGCGTCCAGAAAACGTTGCCAGGATCCTGTGACCAGGTTTAATCGGCGCCAACCGAGTCGCAGCTACCTTTTTTCGTCTTTCTATCTTTTTTCCGTTCTTTCAACCCCTGCGGCGCGCGATATCGACACGAAAACTTGGACCGAGCCCGACACCGTTCGAAAATAATCCGATACAACATCGCCCGGGGGGGAACATCCGTTGCTATCGTCCCCTTTACTTTCACCTCGCGATTCACGAAACCGAAACCGAATAATCTGAATTCACTGGGTCGGCCCCGAGATAAAGCGAGAGAACCCTAAAGAAAAAGAGAGAAAGAGGGAGGGGTTGGACGCGTGGGCTGCGGCAAAGAAAATTAAATTGGGTCTGGTCCACGGAACCGGGCCGTGATAAATCTGAAAAAATATGTGTTCGACAGATATTGGCCGTCTTACCCCCTCCTTACCATAAACCACAAATTCTCCCTCTCTTTCTCTCTTTGTACACCCTCATTCGTCTCCATCCACTTTCTCTACCTAGTTCTCTTTGTAAAATTGCCATACCTTTGGGTAGCAGCTGTCGGAGTCGCCCTCAGAATCTGATAAACTGATAGAAGCGACACATGCCTGTGTCAAGGGGTGCGAATGCACCCACACCCTCACGGATTTTCGGAGGAGGGGGTGAAATGACGGTACCCAAGGTTCTTCAAGATCTTCCACGTTTCCGTTTCGCACGTGGTGTGTGTACGCGCTCAGCTACGTTTTTGATGTTTCGTTTTACGACTGTTTTGGTTTACTGTCGGATTTTCCCCGACCGTTGCGCCCGACGCCATTGCGATTGTAAATGGTACTGTTTCTGCGAACGAACTCGGACAAGGTTTATGGCCGGCGGTGCCCGCTCTCGAACCTTTTGTCACGGGATTCGCAGGAATTGTTCGACCCTGCGGCCGACTCCGAGCTCTCGTTGCAGTCAATTTTCTCGAATTTGTCCTGGCCCTTTGTTCTCCGCTTCTTCAACGCGAGCGTGAACCACCCCTCCGGAGTGCGTTAATGCGATCTCGGAGCTATTAGGATCGCGGAATATTCGAGACGAACTTATACCATCAAATTATTATTTGTGAATCCTCGCGTTTCTTAGATGAAGCTTTCTACGTTCGTTAAATGGTGTTTAATTCCCAAGTTTATAGTGTAAAGACGCATCCGAGTCCTGAGATATATTAACGTTATCGAACAAATCTGTAAATAAATGTCTGAAGTTTCGTTCCAACCCAATCTAATAATTTCTAGCAGTACCTTAGGAGGGAGAATCGAATGCAACGAGTTAAAAAATATCGACAATAATTAAATCGACCCAAAAAGTGCTAAAAATTCAGCCGATCCCTTTTCCAAGTATATTTCTCACTCCGATGACCACACTACCGTGTCCAGCTAATTACCGAGGCCGAGATCAGTCCCGAGGGTTGCGACTGATTAGAAAGCATAATTCTCTCGTGTAGCGACACACCGGTTTTTGCAAATTCCACCGGGATCCACCGGGTGTAGCCAATTTTGCCGGCGCGCCCGTAAAGTAATGATTTCAATTTCGCGAGATCGCTGCCTGCGCCAGCTACGAAGGGTTTACCCCCTCACCCACGCGTCTTCCCATACCCCCGCCATTCGACCCTTTCTCTCTGCCCGGCCGTGGCCGTTCGAGGATTTGGATTAAGCGACTAAGGAAATTCAATATCAGTGGCTGAGATGGGCACATAAAATTACTGACTGCCACTTCGCCTTAATTTGCGCAGTAAAGTTCCCCGCCCCGTCGTCGAATCCCCTTCGCGCGTCACCGCCCCCCTCCCTTAAACTCACCTCCCTTTACCCACCCTTGGTCGAGCGTTTCCGTGTAAAACTAAGGGATTATGATTCGGTTATTGGCTTCGGAGCCATTTCGCTGCGTAATTCGACGAAATTTCCCGGACCGACCACCCCCTTAATGAAATACGAGGCCACCCATCGCCCCTCCGGACGAGGAACAAGCCTAATTTTAAACCTCTGTAAGAAAAACCTCCTTACTTACTCGAGGATCTAGCCGCTCGAGGATCTAGGATGTAGCTACGGGAAAAAGAAAAGCGTTCTTTAAGCTTTTCTGAATGAAGGGGAACATGCTACTGAAAGTGATGTTGATAAACCAATTTTTTTATGCCAGCGATCGAGCAACGTTACCAGAAAAAGATTCATCGATTCAAGAATTTTAATTCGAGCGAAATCCCGGGACGTAGATTGCGCTGCCCTAACCGAGGGAGAGTAGAACATAAAATCAGCGTTCAAAGTGCACTCGCTCTCAACCAGCACGATAGATCTCATCAGTCGTAACAGATAGAGGAAAACTTTTTATACGAAGACAGTATTATTTTGAAAGATTTATGGCGGCGCGGAAAAGAAAAATTTAATAAGATTTAAAGAGATATAAAAGTACATAAAACCTCAGGGTGATTTCATCCCTCTCCGAGCGAATTCCCGGTCTGAAGACGGGGAACAATTTGTTTTTTAACTTATTTCACTGTGCTCTGCATTATCGTGAAGTTTTATTAAAAACAGATTAACCAACTTCGCTGGAATATTAAGTGGACGCGAGAAAGAATTCGATTATAATATTTATTCAGGACACTAATATTTACTTTTTTTCCCGGCTTCCACTCTTTCAACTGGGAGATAAGAAGTTACTCGCGGCTGGTTAGTTAGGTTAAAGATATTACGGCTAGATTGCGCATTTTGCGCGGTTATAGGTCCCGCAATTCTAGAGAACACCGTAAAATAGAAAAGTTAACGAACTTTAATATTCGTTCCGCCCTCGAGATGATCAAAGCCTTCAACGTGAATCTCTGTTTAGATCCCGTTCCTGTAAATTCGTTCGAATGCTTCCACATTCCTAGCGTAATTGAATCCAACGTCCGACTTGACCGCTATGTAAAACTATTTACACGGAAATATTCGTACTCGTTACATAACGAGGTAGAAATGAATGGCGCGGTCGAGCTGCGGATGTTACACATGTTCGTGAACTCTGGGAATACGCTATATTATCAATTCCCATTCGCTGAAAAATAAGTGGTGTTCGAGCAAACGTTATTTCCTATATTTAAAAATTACAAAGAATGGGTGCAAAGAATTAAATTTAAAGACGAAGAAGTCGATTCCAAATCTATTTCCCCTTGTATTGATTTTCATATCACGCCAAAAATATAATCGCCTCTTGATGAACGTTCCGAAAATCGTTTATTTTACATAATCGACCAGAAAAGCGATGGGAATAAATGAATTAGAAGAACGCAGGGGTTGAGTACCGTATGATAAACAACTTCAGTGGATGTAGAGCTTAAAAGAGGGGCAGGTTCAACAGGTTTACGAGCCCGGAAGACCGTGATCGCCGTCGAACAGCGGGAAAACGTTGGAATTCGACTTTCTTCGCGGACAATGGCTGGGAAAAACGATTTCCGTAGAATGGGTCATTATCTGCATCGACGAGGAAACGGCAGAAGGTGACAGGAGAATCGAAACGTTGTTGTGGAGAGCGGAGAAACCGTAGCGCGTGAAACGCGATTCCATCGGCGGGCCAAGCAGCCCGACATTTCGATAATCAGCGGCCACGTGTTGCGCCGCGTTGACTTGCCATAATTACTACAGCCGAGCCGTTACCGTTCGCCACGGCCGATACACACACGGGGAACACACCGTTGCCGCGGAACAATAATTTATCGCCAGCCGATGCACGGTCCCGCACGCCTCTCCGCTTCATTCCGCTCGATTCCGCTCGCAAAATTATCCCGCCGAGCGCCGCGCTACGGTGCTGCGCTGGGAACCTCGTAAAAGCGGAGACTGTGTGTTACAGCCGATCCTCGTCTTCGTCGTCGTACTCGAGAAAGGCAACACGCACGAGACAAGGGAACAAAGATTGCTAAAATATACGATACACGGATCGTCGATTCGAAAGGCCACGATGTTGCATTACCCAGTCTAACGAGTCCGCGAATTTTCTTTCCGGGGCAACGATTGCTATCGGAGAGTTACTATCATTTCTTCCAGCAATATGCTAACGCGTTATCTATGTATACCGGCGATTATTCCGTCATTTTTAAAAGTCTACGCATCATGACTTTTTAACCTTTCCAGCGCAGGAAATTGTATTTTAACCCTTTGCACTCGAATGGTGACTCTGAGGCGCCTGTAAAAATTACCATATACATATATAAATATACAGGGTGAGGCACCAATTATTGCCACCTACAATAACTCCGAAAGTATGATAGTAGTATAAAAGTTTTCAAAATAAAAATTGCATCAGACAACAGGGACCGTATTGTGGCGTTAATCTGTTGTTGCTAGATGGAGTTGCTTTAGAGATATGAAGGTCACCTTTGTTTTTTTAAATAGAATGCAACGTTTTGTTACCTGTTTTCTAATAGTGGCTATTGAGACGAATCCAACGAGGTGCAACATGAAGGTCTTTGAAGGACAGCAAAGGTCATTTATGATCAAAAAAGCGAAAAAAAACTTGCATTTACAGAAGGTATTCAAAGTGATTTCTATTGGTATCGATCCAATGCTGCAATCTTCTCATCACGGATCGAGTAGTATTTCCTATCGCTTCGGCCCTAATCGAATCATATGCTGTAATCATTTATTGTACAAATGTATTTAATTGTACGGCGTGTAGGGTGAGAACGTTCAGGATATCTCGTTCTGCGTATCAACTAAATCTGGTAATGTCAAATAAACACTTCTGGACGATATCGCAGGACATCGTTAATAAGAATGGTAAAATTAGTATCATCGAATCAAGCGATTGTAAACAATGTATTTTTTTTAATGAACAAACCGATATGCTTCTCATTTACGGAGAATGCCAGTAAAATTCAGTGAGAGCTACAGATTTATGTACACGCCGTACAATTCAATACGTTTGTTTGTACAATCAATTGTTACAGTATGTGATTCGATAAGTGCCGAAGAGATAGGAAATACTGCTCGATCCGTGATAAGAAGATTGCACCATTGCATCGATACCAATAGCAATCACTTTGAATACCTTTTGTAAATGCGAATTTATTTCGTCTTTTTTGTCATAAATGACCTTTGTTGACCATCAAAGACCTTCATGTTGCACCTCGTTGGATTCGTCTCAACAATGGCCACTATCAGAGAACAGGTAACAAAATATAGCATTCTATTTAAACAAACAAAGGTGACCTTCATATTTTTGAAACGACTCCACCTAGTAACAAAAGATTAACTCTACAATACGGCCCCTGTTGTCCGATGCAACTTTTATTTCAAAAACTTTTCTACTACTATCATACTTTCGGAGATATTGGAGGTGGCAATAGTTAGTGCCTCACCCTGTATATTAATATAAATAATTTATATATATAGCATTATTCAAAACAGTTTTAATATCATTAAACTGGTCAGTATTCTATAAATTGTAAAATGCTCAACTGTTATACGAGATGTAAAAAAAATTACATAGTATAAAAATGATCTGGATCGAAAAAATGTCTTGATTTTCTCGTTTCCAACGATCCAAAAAGCAAAATTGAACCTGTAAAATTCCCTAACATTGGTAAAATGTTTAACGCAGTATCGGCCACAAACTTTTGCAACGGCCTAATCAAATTTACGGCAAGAATCAATCAAAATAGTTCTTGAAGATTAAAATCGTCGAAATTCTAAAGAAAAGACCCACTGCTTGTGGGTAGAATCACTTCTGAACTTTTCCTTCGAAAAATCAGAAACTCACACACTGAAGCGGCAGCTTCGGAGAGACACACTAGTCGGCCGCACTCCAAGGAAGCGCCCAAAGCAACAACAAAAGAAAACTTTCGCCGCATCCGCAAACGCCAAGCATTTTCGCGCAGGCAAATGTTCTCCCCGCGCGACCGGAAAAATGCGAAAACGTCTCGCGGCCTTAAAACCGCTGTTTTACCCTCCGCCAGTCCATAAATTGTCGAGTTAAAGTCGAAACTTCGTCCCCCCCCTCCCCCCTCTCCCCCTCCCCCGTGGAACGGGTTCGGAACCCTACAATTTTCATTTCGAGAAGGCAAATTGACGAGCTTGGAAGAACGCGCCGGAAAGTTTCGAAAGAATGTTTCCACTTCGAACAGGTCATCGATGGAGCGAAATACTCTTGCGGTGGTCGGGGGGGTTGCAAAATGCAGGGGGACAGAAAGAGAGGATCGTTTTACAGCGGTGTTTCGAACGCCGCTGCGAAATCACCGTGCAATTTTCTTTCCGCGAGAGAATCCGCGAGGGTAGGGGGCAGTTACGGAAAGCGGGGGATTGTGGGGAGGGGGCAGTGCGCGTTCCCGTCGGCCACGTGATTGGTCGTAAACGCCAAAAATATGCGCCGATTGGCCGACCGTCCAGCTAGCTTTATGGTAGCGCGCCGGTATGCCGGCCAGGTTTTATGGTTAATTTTTGCAATTTTGTAATTGCCTGGTGCCCCCGCGGGCAACTGCAACGCGTTCAGCTCCCCTTTTCGTCATCCTCGTGCTCTCATCCTCCTCTTACAGGTTCCTTCTCTCTCGTTTCCCCGCTCTCGCGATTCAAAACGCGAAACATTTTCATGTTTTTTCAACGGAATCAGTAAATTTACTAGATTGGAAAAAATATTGAAACGGGGGCTGGGCTACCTGTGCACGGTGATATTGATATAGATTACGGATGTTTCCAGCTTTACCCTTTGACTGCGGCCGGATTTAACCAAATCCTGTTGCAGATAGACGCATTAGCCACGCGACTAAAAACTAAATTGAACTACTCGAACGCGGAAATGAAACTGCTGGTTGATTAGCTTCTGCCCGGCGTGTAAATATTTTTGTATTGCTGGAACCGTTTAGCCGGGAAGCCAAATGATTTTTACTCGGAGAATTTCTTTCTGTCCGAATCGCGCGGTGATTTTTGAAATTTCTATCTCCGTGACACGGTTCATCGAATTACATTTTAATTTTTAGTCAATACAACTCTTCGCTCACAGATTCGTTTCTTTGATACCGACCTAATTTTCACAATTTTTTTACCATGTCTGACCAAATGATTAGTCAAGATGGTCAACGATTTTCCAGATTATTTCTCGAGGTGATTCGTTTGTTCTTCGGTCGTATAAACCGCGGGACGTTTGAATCGATCTTTTCAATTGTATGTTGGCGAAATTAGAAGTCGGCCTCGCTTTCACGAGCGATAACCAAGTTACGTACCGGCTGATGTGACATTTATTGGCCGTACCGTTGCCGATCGACGCGACGCGCGCGGTAGCTCGAAGATTAGCGGCGGAGGTCGATGGTTAAATAAATCGATTCGCGCGGAAACGACATTTTTGGGAAGCGGTTTTACGGGGATCGTAAAGCGACGTTATATGCGTAATTCGTGTGCGTCGCCGAAATTGAACCAATTGAGGCCGGCCAATTCGGGTCGGTCCAATTCCGACAGGCCGTATCGCAGATTTCTTATCGGCGAACTGTTTGAAAACGAAATTATTGCAAACCGACGGCGGGGAACGGAGGGGGAGGGGGGTTTCGTTCGTTGGGCTACTCCGGAGAGGGGTGGCGGGGGTTTATAATCCCCGGAATCGTACGGAATTGTCGTTGCTTCGACGGCATCGCTCGTTAAATTGATTGAACAGAACGGGGAGCACTCGCGCCATGATTAAAAGACGATGTTCGACGCGGAGTCGTGAATTGTAGTCTGCAGATTTTATGCGTTCGTAGTACACCGGATTACACGGAGCGCGTCCAATAAAATAGAAAATTCCCTGAATTTCCACGGAGCTCTGTAATAGATTTTTATTATGGTAATGCAACGTTCGGGAGACGAAATTAAATTTCTCCAGCGCGACCTTCGGTGAAACATTGTGATTGCTGCTCGGGCTCCGGGCACTCATAATGACGTTCATATAAATTCACTGCGAGCCGAATAAAAACTTATTGTTCCAAGCGTTTTCGGAATAGTGGTTCATTAGACTTTAATCGATTCGCGTTGGGAAACTTCGGGTGGACGAAAATGTATGCGATATTTCGACCGTTGGAATTATTTAGTTCGACTGGGTATGTTTATGCGGCGTTTATATAAAAATTCGAATCAACTATATTAAAGTAAAATAAAATCGTGAATCGTACAGGCCGATTGACCTATAAACTTATAACATAACATATTGATCAAACACCTCTTTTTACGGAGAGAATGATAACAGATGTCCTAATGAGCGAGGGTGTGCGTGCGATGAAAGGATAAAATCCGCAACGAACAGGATAATAGGAAAGAAATGAAATGTCTGATCAATCGTGGAGACGGTCGCGTTAGCTCAGCCACGCAACAGTTATTACGCTTGGCAAATAGAAACATAGCGGTGTCTTTTCTCCCGCGGTCGAGCGCCGGTTTTTCCACGGCTAATCCGGCCGCGCAGAATTTAGATCAATGCATTAATTCCCCGGTGACCCCATTGTACGTGGTCCGCGCGCCCCACGAATCAACAATGCGTCGTGGGTCCGCGTTATCCCGTCGCATTCACCGGTCCTCCGGCATATTAACGTCAATACATACGGGGGTGCACGCGTGCAATCGTGTATCGTTGTACCCGAGGACGCAGGGGCATCAGCTGCCGCGTTGTGCTACGAGGGCCCTTAATTATTCTATTAAACGGGCCGCGGACTTATTGTAGTGCACGATCGCGAATGCCACGCACCTTCATCCCCCACCCTTCTCAATCTCTGTATTTCTCTCACCGTATCTCTGTCTCTCTGTGTCTCTCCCTTTCTCTGTGTTCACGCAGCACAGATATATAGGGAGTTGATGTAGATGGTCGGGGTGGGGGGAGGGGGGAGGGGGTGGTAAGTAAGGCCGCTGAATGGAACCATAAATTTATTGTACCGAGGAGAAGAGATTGGTCATGAGGGGACCAAGAGGGAACCGCGAGGGGAGCCACGGGGAAAGCTGTTCCCCGCGATTGTATGCGAGTTGCGGTATTGTGCGTTGAAACGGAAAGAAGCCGGATCAATCCGTTCGGATGCTCTTTTTTCCCCGCTTTCCGCGACCCGCTCCTCGAGACCCGCGCCGGCCAAGGATATTGATCAACTTAGACGGTGACCCCCCGATTAACCTGCCCACCCGTGCACCCTGTTTACTTATTTTCAACCCTTTCGGGCCCTGATATCTGTATTTCGAAGTCAACTTTTCTTGGGCTAGAATGAACACTTTTATTCAGTTTTCGGTGGAACCAGAGAGTGGATTACTGTATTGGAAATTGTTGGAAAAAGAAGTAAATATCTACGTGCCTCTCGCGTACCGCAATTAGCGCAGACAAGTTTTATTTTGCAGAAACATCCGCAGACTAATGATGATCCAACTAATGTATTCAGGTAATGTTCTTGTAGAGTTCAGGTAATGTACTTGCAAATCCGAGATTGATAAACGGAGAGCGATCGTGGTAAATCTAGCGCGGTGAAAATACGTATTTTTTCGCAGGTGCGCCGTCGCCCATGCGTTCGCTACGTTTAATCCCTCTCGATGCGTCATTAAAATTCGATATGGGTTTCGCGCGATGATGTTATTCCAATAAAGATTCCACGGAGATTACTGGCCGGCTAATGAATAGTGAGGAATACAGCGTTACGTTACGACTGAAAGATAGCCCTCGGCTGTAAGGATTAATATGTGATTTATGTAACCGTGCACGGATTCGAGAGAGGTCACTTTACGTTTATCCTGTAGCCTTAATTAGCTTGTCGGTCGTTAAGAAAATCTGGTAAATAAATATTCGATTTATAAAGTTAATCGCGCACGGTGTCTATTCTTCGATCTTGTGTATTTTTAATGAAAGAATCGTTGATATACGTATGTGTATAGCTGGGGGAAGCATGTCCAATGCGATACCGGTGATAGCTCTTTGAATATCAGCTTGTGAAGGAGAAATCCGCTGATGGTCTGGATAGTTAGAGTACTGTTATTGTAAAACGCCCTCATCGGGGTGGGCACCGGTCCAAAAGTTGGTTAAGAGTTTTCATGGTAAATACAGGGATCGAGGACACGTTCGTTTGCATCCCGAGCTACTAGACCGCGATAATACGGTTTGAATACGGTTTATTGTCGCCAACTTGTGATCGGACAGAGTTGTTGTAAACATTCGTCAGAACAGGAAGTCGCTAATACGTTCCGTCATCCAGCGCATTTATTGTACGGAAACGGGACACGATCAACGCGGAATAATCCTGATCCCATCACTGAAAATGTTCTGCATCATTTGCAACGAACAAAAGTAATGTACCGATTTATTTCTTCCATTAATAATTGTAGCAGTAGAGACATAAATTTCAGTCAAATTATAAGTCGGTAAAATTCTAATGAGATATTGCGTAACAATCATTAATGTCCGAACCCAGGCAGTGCGCAATCAAGATGTTCAAACGCGAAATCATAGCGCTCCCATCGCAACGTTGAAGTAAACTGCGCTTTTAATCCCCGCGGAATGAATCCAGCCTCGTTACAGTACGCTTACAGCCATTACAGATGCTTGCGAATTAATGTAGACATTTCTATAAATTAGAGCTCCGTGCGTGGGATGTATAATTCTAGGTCACGTGCACTTTGCTCGCAACTATATCAACGTCGAAGCCTTCCGTATAATTCATGTAATAACCTAAAGTGGCCGTATCCTCGGAGCAATTGATTTCAGTGTTCGTGTTTACTGAAATTTGTTACCCTCAGTCTTCCGCGCGGTTTTCCAAAATAAAATTCAATCATCGTAACCGGCATTTCGAATGTAATCGAGCAACGGATAAATAAAAACCGAACGTAACATAGAGCAGGAAACCATCAGGAGACCAGGGTTAATTAAACACGATCATGTATCCCTCCCGAAGGAATGAGCTGCGGAAAAAGGAGAATTGTTCGGGGTAAAGGGGGTGAAAGGGGCTACGGCATAGCTCGAAACTGCGGTAACACGGTTTAAATACACAGGCCGCGTTAAGGCGTTGATATCGCGGCGACGGTAAGGTGTAAAACCGCAGGATTCCAATGGAAACAGTTATTTGCGGTCACGAAGTGCTTCGTGACGTATCCCGGGGCCCGTGCACTCGGCCGTTCGTTCGCTCGCGCGTGCAAACTTCCCCGGAGTCGGTCATACGTGTATGCAGGTCGCCGGTGTGCGCAACGCCGTGCGTTTACACGCGCGCAAACAGACGCACGCTGCACACAGAACCGTAGAAGCATACATACACACAGGCAATGCATGCACACAGAGCTCAGGCAGGCACCGCGTAACCGATGGTAGGTGTACACACCTTCCTTCCGTCCTTCCTTTCCCAGGAAGTGGAGTCAAGTGGACCCACCGCCACCGCCGGAAACTCCACTAATGACTAAACTTGCTAATTTCGACCAATTAGGCTCCTGCCACCCCTCTCGCCGCCCGTTTCGCCACCCGACCGACCGGGCTACCACCCCCAGCCTCCCTGAGCCCTCTGGAAACCAACCCCCAACCCCCGAACTCCCCATAACTGGACCCCTCACTACACCCCCCCGGCCACCGACAACGCCACCCCCGCACTGCGCTCGAGCCAACTTGCAGGCTCCGTCTAATGCGCGCCGCATTTACCTTGACCGATAGACGCTCAGCTCCTAATTTCGCGGTACATTGCGCACTGCGGACCGGCGGCGGCGACGGCGGCGACGGCGGCGGCGGCTGCGGATTAAATATTTTCTTATTAAACACCCTCTTCCTCTTCCCCGTTTACACAAACTATCCCTTTCACCCGCCCGACCCGTTTTCAGTTGTAACCACGCACGCTCACACGCGCGCAACGTGATCCCGACATTCCGGCTAATTTGACGGGGTAACGGGGACAAATGGTGATCGAACGTTGCCATTGCGATGATCGATTGCCCTTTGATTAGATCTACGGCGAACCGGCGCCCCTATGTTTTGCTCTACGCGCCGGCAATTGATCGCTATCCGATATCTAGCTACGATCGATCCACCCCCCGCACCATATTCGATGCTCGAAACACTGTCAAGAGGCGATTGTAATTCGTTTGTCCGCGTTTCGATTCGAAAGGCGGTTTTAATATCGGATACACTGCTGGGGCACAGCTTCCAGAAACAAAGTTAATATCCAGCTCTGTCCGGGTACCGATGCAACGGGAGATGCGAATATGCACCCTTCCTATCGGCGCTGAAGTGCTCCATTATCGTTCGCCCGTCCACCCTCGTAATTTATGCACTCGCGTTTCGCAAGCCTCTCCTACGCCTACCCCTCCGCCGAACATACTACTCGCCGGTCGTAATAATAAATACACTCTTCCAGTGGCTCGTTCCTCGACGAGAGACTGCTCCACGGAGCGTTTTTGGGAATTGCTTCGAGAAGAGCGACTCGAAGGTGGGTGAACATAATGATTTTGATTTGTCGACGGTCCGTGAACTTTGATAGCGTACAGAGTGTATAATAAGTAATGGTCACCTTTTTTTTAATTAAAAACAAATTTTAATCAGCGTGGAAATAGCAATTGTTTGAAGAGAAAGAATCTATGTGCGAAGAGGAATCACTTTTCCACGTTTGTAGGAAATTACGTAGTTGGCCTAATAGTCCACGTTTATCTACGCTCCCCTCGTTAAATTATTCAGAGACCTTAACGGACGAAATTCTATATAGAACTACTGTCAACATCAATATTGCATTCAATTATAAATAGACCGTTGATTCTATGCATTTATTCATGTATTCAGCTATGCAAAACACAATGAAATAAAAATTTTCATTTTGAACGCACCAAGGAAAATTCTATTTAATTACGCTCTTGAAAAATTATTCCAGGGAAATGTGAACCCGCATGAATATCCGCGGTTTCATTACAATACATTGTCTCGCTGGAGCAACGTTGCTCGCAACTACCACAGACGGGACTAATTGGAAACTTACACGTGGATGTTCAGAATTTGTCAACAGGTTAGATTGTTTTATAGTGTTGAGAGAAGTATCGGGAATAAAAATGAATATCCAAAATGATACGCGGTATTCGCCGCGTTAAGGCAGAAACAAGGATGAATAAAAATTTTTATTTGTTCATTGCTGAACTGTCTGAAAAGGGTTTAGGTTCCTTAGGAAGAAAGAGGCTGGCGGATCTGCGTTTCGAGGCAGGCGTGCCCTGTAATCACGATAAAACAGTCAGCGGTGTAAGTTCCTCCGGATTATTCGGTAATTGAACGGCGAGGGAACGCGACGGATAAGTAGTCGGGGGTTATTGAGTGTTGTGGTCGGTTTGAAGTTCGCATGGTGCGGAGTAACAAGCTGCCACCGTCGGATATTTATGGGGGCCGTCAGGGGTCGAAGCCGGTACACCATCCAATACGTTGAAGCCGTGGTTGCTACGGAGTCGAACGCAGGCTAACACCTTTACATTTTATCTCCGAGGCCAGGGTTCCTTCTTTCCGTTGCGCAGAGTACGACCCTGTTCCCCTCTACCCCCTTTTTTCTCTGCCCCCGAAAATCAATTTTCCGTCGTGGGGTCGCGTAAGCAAATTCTCGCAAGCCGAAACTACCCCCCTCTCGTGCACCCTCTGTCTCTTTCTCTCTCACGGCACCCAACGTGATTTATGGGATGTGGACAAACGAGCGTGATCTTTGGTAACGAGGACTCCTCGATGTCGAGCCACCCTTCATCCCCCTTTACTCTCCACGAAGGTCGTCGAAGGTGACGCTAGATTTCCACGGCCGAGATTAATGGATCGGGAAAGTAGATAATGGAAGTGGTAAAGGACTTTGTCGAGTGCCAGGATTATTCCGAGCAACCGAGAATGTTTATTTAATTCTTCAGGATGTTTCGGCGTTTAGCGATTCTGGGGGGACCAAAACGTTCCGGGGAGGGGGAATTAATGGTGAGATAAGTGGCCGCGGATGAAAGGATTTTTGGAAGTGCCTTCTATCCTATTACTAACATTTTTTCAACCCCTAACACAAGAAGCTCTTTGTTCGTATCAAAAATTGGTACGATAAGAAAAAATATGTTTCGAGGAGGACGATATTTGATAACGTTTAGCATAAAAAATATTCTCCGTTTCTATTGATTTTTTATCTGCTTCGCTGGACGTAGTCGGAGGAAATGGAATTTTTCTTTAAATTTTTCTATATTTGCACAACTTTTACAGTCGAATCGTCCCTTTTGTTTGCTGTTTTAGTAAACGTAAAATTTCTGCGTACGATCCCTCTGTTGTCGACTATTATCGACCTCATAGGAGTAGTCACTCCATTGTTATGATCGGAATACCTTCGTTCGAACAGAGGAAAGTAAACATTACATATTTGTAACGGGAAAGGGCATCTGCTGCTATGAGGCTCTCCGTTCGAATAACAGGATGTTGTTACATCAGCGTATTCGAGTTCGCATATTCGATCGCATAATACTATATTGCTTGAGAGAAAACAATTTAACTAATTCACCCTATTAAACTCTGAATGAAACACAAAATCGAGCTGTAAAAAATGCAAACCCAACTCGTAGGAACCGCAGTAACGACGAGCCTGGTGGACACAAATCGTCAGTGGGCACCGAGGGAAAAAATCCGCCATTACTTGCGGCCCTCGGGACCATTATAACCGATACATTATGCAGCGAGGAGGACAAATCCTGCGGCGCCGGAAGGCTCCTTGTAAAAAAGGACACCTTCGGTAGCCGTGGAGGAGTCCTTATCGTTGGCCACACGCACACGTCACGGCGTTAAGTCCCCAAATCCGACGATTTATCGCGTCGGAGGCCCCGATTCTCGTTTCCCGGGTCATGGGTTAAGTGGAACAGCTTCGGGAGAAGGGAATAATGAGCGACCGTTCGCGAAATATTCAAAAACTCGGGTGGAAGGGCTCGCGGGGGGTACGCGACATCGATAAGGGGGGTCCGCGGACTGATCGTATTAAGGTGGTCGCCACACCGAGAAGGGGACCAGGCCCTCAGGGGCGTTAATGCGCCGGAGATTTATGCCGTAACGGTCCGGATGAAATTCCATCGCGGTAGGTACGCGTGCATAAGTGGCGCTGCTGCTTCGGTCTGTGATGCTGGCGCAGAGTTATGGTGGCCCGTACTGATATCCAACTATAAACCCCGCCCGCCAACCTTCCCCCCCCCCCTTGCCTCGCTGGCCTTACTTAATTAAATACGTATTAAGGGCCTGAGTGTGTTCCAATGTACGACCGTATCGTCCCGTAATATATGTACGCTCACCTAGAACCGCTGCAGGGGGACAATACCCTTGCCCCAACCCCCTAACTCCTCAGCAATGATTACGTTTCGCGAGGTGTTGCCGGGCAGAGGTTCTATTCGTTATGGATCTCGGAAATTTGGAAGAGCTGATTGTTTCAAGTATCTTTTTAGGTTTCTGCGACATAATATTCTTTCGAAACGTCACGACGCATCTACTTGCAATTTGAATCCCAGTACCCAACCAGATCTCGCCCGGCTAGAGTCATAGAGCGACAATTTCCGCTGAAGATTACGCAATAATTAACTTGGGCATCGTTTTCGCGTGACTATGCCGTTCCTTTGTTCGGGCCGGGAACCCGGTAACGAAATACTCGGTACGTAAAGCGCTTCGGGGGAATGTCCATAATGATGGTAAAGACTCCGTTCCTTCGGCTCATCCTCCATCTTGGCCACACCTGGGCCGGCTTGTCCACCTCCTTTGCGAAACGAATACTCTCTCTCTCCTCCGGCGGGTTAGTATCGTTCGGACATTCCTGTGCAACTGGCCAACGACAATAAAATAAAACATTACTATCTGCTTGGTGTTGCGCGGACGTTCTCACCCTCGCGGCGAAGATTTGTTCTCAGTAATAAACGCCTGCCGGTGAACGCGGGGCCCCTTCGAGGAACGGGCCGACGCCATATTAGAAAACAGTCTTTACTGCAGCGCCGCGCCGCTTTAGCTCCGCTAGGAAGCGATCGCACCGCATGGAGGATAATAACGGAAACATTTGTTCGAAAGTCAAGGGAAAACGTTGCGCGGCCAGGTAATTGCTTCGGCCGAGGCCGTAAAACGATCCTCGTGGATCGCTCGGGACTACCGAATCCGGCGACGAACTCGCCTAATCTCGACTGAGAATCGCTCGATTTATTCCCGGAAATTTTCCTGGTCATGTTTATCAAGTATTATCGGGATACTTGGTGCAAATCTTGAGCAATTGGCTAAAACTATTAAACTATCGGATAATATTGAACATCCTCTCTCTCGAAAATAAAATCTTGAGGATCGCTGTAGAGATTAAATGACCGAAACAGCACCATTCTTGAAGTGTTGAAGAACACAACTGAATCCCAAGGGACCCGGTATCACCGGTCCGGCGTGGTGAAACAGCACCAGAGTGTTTAGACCCGTGCGAAAAGTAGTCTCCGCGAGCGTAGTAAAACATTTTACACCCTGTGTTTTGGAGTAGTGCAATTTTAAACGAAAGGAGCATTGCGATCGACGCGCCGTGCCGCGCCGCGCCGGGCTCCGCCGGTCTCCGCGGGCGGGTCGATCTCACAAATCTGAAGACCCCCGTAATTGAAGGCAACGAACGCGTTAGGGCGAAGGAGAGAATAAGAAGAAGGGAAAAGGGACTAGGGGTACAAAAACTGTCGGATCGAGCGAACGAGACGCAAACAAAAGGAGGCGGTCGGGACACGGAGGGGTCGAGGTGAAGCCCGGGCCAGAGGAATCAGCCCCGGAGAGCAGATATAATGGTAACTTGGACCCGGGGTATAATGACCAGCGAGGGACAGCGCTCGAAGACACTGAAAATAATCTAATTATTAGCGAGGACGATTATAGTAATTAGATGCAGAGAAGCAAGAAGAAGAGGGAGCGGACCTCTCTCCCTTTCTTCTTCAAGGAAGAGAGACGAGTCTCGTGTTTGCCGCAGCCCACCTATTACAGGTACACGCTGCCTATGAGAGCGTTCAAATGAAAAGGTGTACACTCCTACGGACCTCCTTTTCGAGGAACCGCGTGCCCTCGGGACAGAGCGCAAGCCGAACACAGAACAGAACAGAACAGAAACGGACCCGAGTGAGGCCACGTTCCCGGCATGCAATTATGTAGGAATCCTGACGGCGGAAGAAAGCTTCCCCGATCTCTTGGCTATGCATTGAATGCAACAATCTCGAAATGATCGCCTCTTAGAGGACGCGGCATTTGACGGCGGGTAGCTCCTTTTGTGCGGACGATTTTCTTGCGAGCGCGATATGCTCTAACTTAGATCCCCCCCCCCCCCGGTTCCGCGAACAACGACGAAAGAGAGACGGTCAGAACCCTTCGGGGAGGGGAGAGCAACTGCGGCGATTCCTTTGACCACCTTAATTCCTGCATTCGTATTTTCAGTTCGCTGGCATTCCTGTCGGAGGTAACGAGCTCGCTAATACGTGAGCGCGACGAAATCGCTTCGGATTCGTCTTTTAATAATAAGTTTTCGAGATTGTATCCAACAAACTCTTTGAATCCTTAAATATACGAGGTCCGAGGGATTACGAGCCCCTGGTTTGTATCTTCGACTCTAGAGTCCCTAGTTCGAGTCTCAGGTTGGATCGCAGGATCCGTGGATCTCCCCTGAAATCCTCAGACCTCGTTAACGTAGTCAAGTCGAACATCCTCCCGTCCTCATCATTTCCAGTTCAGCTGCGTTCGAACGATCGTTTTCCCCCATCCACGAGACATTCAGCTTTTTCGAGCGATCTAGGAGAAGCATAGTACACTCGGAACGCGGCTCAGCCCGGTCTTGGTCACCGTCGCAACTCCTCGACGCAAGGGATTCTTTTCGTCCACTACAAGCATCGGAACGGCGTCGTTATTGTATGGAACGAGGCGTCCTCGTTATCGTCGCTTATCGCTAATAAGATCGCTGGACCGCTCGTTATCGTCGTCGTCGCACTCGCCCTGTCCTCATTTTCGTACGATTGCGATCGTTAATTATCCCTATCGCAGCTGATCGTCCTCCTCCTCCGCTTCTCGTTCGGCTGCCATCCCCGTTCAGTCGTCCCCTTCCTCCACCTCCACCTCCACCGCACCTCTTTCCTCGTCCAACATCTCCCCGCTGTCGCCGTTGTTGTCGTCGTCGTTCTCCTCGTCATTATCATTCCGGTAATTACCGGTGTATTCTCTCGTTATCATCTTGTTATCGCTCGACCGTCGTGCGCTTCCGCGGCTGATCGAATTTCGAGGGATCTACCCGGTCGAAGACGCGTCGATCATCCCGCGATCACCGTCCCAGACGAGTCGACCCTTGGGAAAGGATCACTGCGATTCCAAATCGATCGATCGTGTTGCGTGTGCAACACCATTTACGTATGCACGTTCGACGAAATTTTGTTCCATGAGAATTAGGTCGCTCGGCGCCTCGCTGGCTCCAGCGAAACAATTAACGGATCGATGAGCACTGGAATACTATTTTACTTCACAGTGTTTCCCACGATGCCATGGCTTTTATCAAAAATTTTTTAACCATGTTTTATATCAAGTACTCCACGTTTTATCGTTCTATGCACGTAAAACTTTCTTTCAAGCGACTTCTTCTTCATCCTCTTCAATCCTTCTTCTAACACAACCCCTAAAAGATATAAAAATCTCTCTTCCCGATTTTTCTGAATTATATATTTTTATGCCAGACGAATTTTATGTATTCATGGAATACTCGGTTTTCTATCGTTCAATATACGTAAAAATTTCGTCCCTCTTGCACTCCCTGGGTGAAAAGTAACCCATTCTCGTCTTTAGATTCTGTAAAATGTTCGATTTCTCTCTGGTCGTGTTTCGTTTGTTATATTTCCTTCGAATGTGATACATAGTACGAATAAGACGTTCTCAAAGAATACAACAAATTTTTCTTCTCGATTTTTCGGGATTGGAGTGGTCAATGAAATTATAGGACGATACGTTATTTTTTCAACTGCTTATCAACGGGAATTCAAAGAGAATGTTGCGGCTTCGATTTTCTTCGGGAGCGTGCATAAGAAACGGTTGGTTTACGAGGCCTCAATTATTCCGAAACGTTTCGTTGAAATGGGAAACGGTACGCCCCGACATTTAGGCACACAGTTGATCTACCTGAATTCGACTAATACGCACTCTGACTTTGATTTAAGTATAGCGTTAGCCCGATCTCATCGAATCCAAATGAATATCCTACTGTCGGCCGGCGGTGTGTAATTTCGGTGCACGGAATTATTCCGACGAAACGTGGAATCTTGTGGAAAAAAGTCTTCTGGTCGAAGAATATGGAAACAGGAGGAACAGAAGATTTAATATCGCTGTTTCATCGTCGTCTCTAATATTTAGACGTTCAGTTTCATTTACGCTTGGCCCTGTAACTAAATTGTAGCATTAGAATGATACTGTTTTGCGGAAATTAGAGATTTTTGTAATAAAAAAGGAAGTTAGGCGAGCGCGCCTCGAAATAACATTTCATGGACATTAAATTAGAAGATTGAGCGGCGTCCATCTACGAAGCACATGTGCGTACATCGTCGTAGTATACGACGTTAACCAACTGAGACCACGTAACTACTCAGACTCGTGATACGTAACTCACGTCTAAATATAAAAGCAACGAGTCAGACTCGTTATGACTTTTCGGGAGGCAGTAAACATTAGCGCGTTAAACGTGACATTTACGCGGCCGTACAAAATAAATACTTTGTTATTAACTGCGAATTCCCGTCTCTTCCTGGTCTATTGGCGTCCACAGTCGAAACTAATTACAAGCGACAACCGCCCGAGGCCATCTACAAATTTCGCAGTCCATTATTTCTCTCCTGCTTCTTATAACAAAGCAGAAGAACCATATCGAAAACGAATATTAAGTCTAAAATTGAAATTAGTTTGTCATATAGACAAGGACAATAATATTGAAACATTTAAATTTCACACTTACATATTAAGAGGAGCACAGACATTGTTCACTATTTTATCTTACTTTGTAGAAATAACAGGAAGGTGTTTATTCAGATGTCCAGTTATTTATATCGCAATACACGTCCAACGAAACAAATTCACTGAATAAATTTCCAATAAATATATCCTCACATCTCAATATGTAATCCTAAATCCAATACTTTGAAACCCATCGTCGCGACTAGTCCCGCGTTTCTACAGTTAACAAGCGACGACTAATTCACAAATTATTTCGGCGATGGAATAAAAATCCTCACAAACGAATAAACCATTTCCTAGTACAACGAACCTCTCGACGATCGTTCGACAGACCATAAGCCCCATGCAACCTGTCGTTTGTTCCTCCATAAAAGTCTCTGTTGTCCTTCGTTCGCTTTCATCCGGCGTCGAGTAATGATCGAGCGTAATGAACAAATCTCGCGACTAATTGGAACAGATTGAACGCAGGATCTTATTATGCCGTTGGATCAGCGCGTGACGTTTCTTCGCGATTAATGGCGGCCCGGTGCAACAATCTGCATAACGACTGCAGTGCACCGGGACGTTCGTCAGCCTCTAATCCCTAGCAAACGGGTTTGCTCGTTCCCCACCCCTTTGGCCATCTCCATCTCCTCTTTCCCTAATTAATATCTTGCCCGTCGCGTTTCCCCACCACTTCTCTTTCTCGTCGTTGTTGTCGCCGTCGCCGTCGCCGTCGTCGTCGTTGTCGTCGTCGTCGTCGGTAATGAAATGGGTCCTCCCTTTTGAATTTCCATCGGAGCGAGCGTCGCGTCGCGTCGCGTCGCGTCTGCCCCGATGAAAGCCTGTCGTCCAGATGGCCCGATAAGCGGAACCGGTAATTAATAATTAACGGTTAACAATTAAGAGTGAAATTAGCGCGTAACGCCGCCAGGTTTAATTGGACGTAACACACGAGGGTCGGGCAGGTGGTGCGCGACGGGACGTGCGCGACTCCTTCTTCGACGTTCCACCGTTCTGAATTTAATTTCCTCCACCGGCACGCCACCAACCACCACTGATAAATATTACCGGCCAGGAGATTCCCGAAGACCCACCGGGATAATTAAATTCGGTAAAAACGCTCTTAAGCGGGCATTCCCGCGAGCAACCGTCGATTTTCGACGATTTACGAAGAAACGACGAAGAATTGGTTAGTCTGGGTTAGGCATCCTAATTAAGTAGCTTTGTCGATCGTCATAACTAGACAGCGGATATTTTATGCATTCGTGGCAAAAATTAGTAGACGTAATTTAAAACAGTAAACATATTATAAAAATTGAAAGATACCGTTACATTATTTTCAAGCTATTGACTATGTATATTAAAAAAGGAAATGAATCTCTATTTCACTCTAATTTGTTGTAATTCGCATAAAAAAATTTTATTTTGCATAAAGATCCGCTGTCTAGTCGTAACTAAAGAGTCACCACTGAAAATTGTTGTACCATTATTCACAATATTGTTCACAATATTGTTCACAATTTACATTATTAAATATGTTGGTATCTAATCAATTATTACACATTCAAGTATTGTGCGAGGTATTATATCAATTTCATTTATACACATACAATGGAATTATTCCAAGTCGGAGGAAATGTATAATTTTCAAATTAAAACAGCTCCGACAGCAAAGCCATTTACCATTTTTAATAAATAGAATTAATTTATATCGATTTTTCTGACGTACCTGAGCACGAATATTTTGGCAGTCGGACCTCGGAAATGGTTAGCTGTTAGTTAATTTGCTGTAGAGCGACTCGCAGATGCGTCACCTTTGAATAAGTGCTGTGAACGCCGGGGTGCAGCGTTTCGTCGAGCGAGGTCGATCGATCGGATCGCAGCAAATAGGAGACGAAAGTTAATTGGTGTTACGGAAGTGGGTTATCGGTGAGAAACGTGCTCGATGTTTGCTATTTTGTAATATAATATTGACTCTGGAGGGACCAAGCAATTTGTCTTTGCGCGCACTTGATTCGGACTAGTTTAATTTCATTTCCGATTTCGCTGGACGTCGCACAGTGTACCGAATGACCATTTTAGATCGAAAAAAAGTCATGTCAAAACATTCATATATTCTTCTTTGTATTTTTGATTTTTATTCAAAAAAAGATTTTCAGCCTTGAAATAAGATAATATAATGGTGAATATAATTTGGATTCATCAGTCGTTTCAATATTCCACGGTACGCATATATTTAATTGCGTTTCCCGCGCGCGAGGAGGAGGCCGCGCGTCCCCGAAAATAGAAACGAAATCGAAAACCGGGTATGGAGTAGTTATTTGCGTTTCGGCACGGGTTGGACGGGGACATTTTTTTGCGAGCGTCGTCGGCGTGACGACATCAAAGGTCTAATCTTCTTTGCTAATTCGAATCATCTGGGAATACGTCGGGATCGATGGAGGAGAGATCTTCGACGCTGGAAACGGTCCATCGTCGACGATGAACAAAGAAAAGCTTATACATACAAGGAACAAGATTTTCCAGCGGTAAATAAATTCATTGCATTGTCGCAGAAAATCCAATTTCAATGATAGAATTAGCGGCGTGATAGGGGATTAAACGTCGACGGAGAGTCAACACAGAGAGCCGAAAATTCTGAGCGTCACCTGTGCCATAATTCAGCAGGGTGGAAAAATGGTGCCTCCGTATAAGAGGTTCAGTAATACGGGGTGCACGAGGGTTAATCAGCAGGACAGCAACCACGCGAGCGGTAACACGATAAATTGGATAGTCCGGTGGTTCTACCTGGTTCTACCTGGTGCTCAGGTTATTTTACGAAGGTGCATTCTCCGTGTTGTAAACGTCCGGTGCACCGTTAGATCTTGCCCTTAATGCCCTGGTCCCAGGGCGAAATAAGGCGTCGAAGAAAAGGCACTCGTTACCCGACGGTACCTGGGGGGGACAAAAAGACAGAAGTTTGTCGGGCACAGGTCGGTCCGTGATGGTGTCCCGAAAACGACACCCGCTGAGCTACCAGGAAGGACGATTATTGTTAATTAAGGTGGGCGTGTCCAGGCAGGTCGTACGCCGGTTCTACGGCCCTTAACGAAGGGACAGGTCAGCCCCGTTTTATGAATTCTAATGCCATACTCCCTCTCCACCCCCTCTAAACCCCCTAGGTTTGTTCGGCCGGTTGACGAAATTTCTCTCCTACCGCATTTGCATTTCACCGGTGGTTGTCGGGCTCTCTCGCCGACTTTTAACCTCGTTCGGCCGGCTCTTGATGCAATTAGCCCGCCTATTCACGGCCGACGGCCCGTGGTATTATCAGGTGTTGACGGTCACCGAGGTATTTGATAACCAATCAAACGCCATTGTCCACGCAGCCCCTCCCCGCGTTAATCGTTTCGCGGGAACTTACGATTTTATTGGAAGCCTTGCTGTTTAAGGAACAACTCGAAAGACACACGAGGAACCTCGTTGTTTATTCTTGCATGTACTTTCTCTCCTAAAGGATTAATTTTAATACTCTCGGTTAGAATAGATTCGTGAAATGATTCGGGATTATTCCCTTTGTGTTCGTGCGACGCTGCCTGTGGGTCTCGGGATGATCCCCTAATTCAATAACGCCTTTGTCGGTGACCATCTTTCTTTTGTAATTTTCTTACAATTAGTTCTCTGTTTATACCGCGGCGTTGTCAAGATTGTGCCACGAAAGGTTATTCAAACCGAAATGAAAAGTCGAAGACAGATCTTCCGATCTGCATAGAACGCAATTCTTGAGAACTTGTTACAGTAGTTTGCAGCGGTTCTATGTTCGCCTGAGATTCCTCGTTTCCGTGATCCGGATTCGGACGTTGGGGTACTGGTAGGAGTTACTGGATGCTCGATTTAATTGCACGGCACCCGGATAAACAAATAAACCGGTCGCATCGGTTCTCGTAAAATGTTTATTACGGCTATCGCTCTGCGTCCCCCCTCACCGGTTACAGTAACAATCGAGTACATCTTTATCAGGCGCGGGTGGAATCTAGGGAAACAACCTTGGCGAAACAAGATTGCGTTTTGCCATCCTGTCTGGAACCTGTCTCGAGGGTCTAGTTAACAATCTGTGAAAAGCGTGTTGGTTAGAAATTTTCTCTGAAAAAATTTGTGGATCTATTTTTCAAACAATACCATTGAAAATCTTTTTGCGATTACGTTAAACGACTGTCACTTTGTTAAAAATCAATTTCGCACAAGCATCCTTTGTTTATCTGCTAAATAAATTCATACATTAACAGAATCGGTGTGACAATAATTTATTTCTGATGATTCATCGTATAATATCTTCAGGAAAACAACTACCGAGGAAGATGCCACTCAAACACATCTTAAGATTTTTTTGCACCAAAATTACTACAAATAGTACAATGTACGCACCTTCGAGTAAGGTACACGTTAAAAGAAACGATGCATTAATTTTGTCAGAAAAAATTCCCGGAGGTCACGGTTTTCTCGGATTGTTAACTAGCCACGACTCCTGGATACTACCCCGTTCGGATTGAATTTAAATATTTCCACGACCGACAAACTCTCCCGCGAATTGCTCCATCGTCAAAGGCACTCTCCAACCCCGCACTCTAGGATTCGTTTTGTTACGTACCGTTGTTTCATTGTGATCGAGTAGGGGATTATGAAATCGTTGCGCTACAGTCTTAAGGACCAATAAAATTGCACCGGAACTCCGGAGAAATTAATATCAGCCGGGCACAATTTCATCGCAGAATCTAATGCAGCGGTCGTCTTTACGGCCAGTTCCGAACTGCACCGAGCTAAATATCCTTGCCTCGAGATTTTCTTATGAAAGAAGTTTCGAAGGCTGTTTGAACTGTCCCGATCGGGAGTCTCGATCGCGCCGCTTTGCTTTTCCTTTGAACGTAATTAACGGCCCCCGATACCTTATTGTCCCGCGACGATCACAATCCATTAGTATGTCGGACTGTGGTTCGTACGTACGAAGAATCAGAGCTGGCAACCTATGCGTCCGAACGTTCAGAATAAACACCAAACAAATTAAAAAGGATTTCCCAAAAGATGTCCGTGTTTGCCCGATTAGCGAGAACGACCCTCAAACCGAAAGCGGGACGACGACGACAACACGCCTGACACCGTTATGTTTTCCTTGTTACAGATATCGTCCGAGAGCCGGAAGAAGCGAGCCGGTTCTAGGAGAGCCGGGCCCCAATAAGCTTCGAGCGTGGTAGGCTAGCGAAGCTTTTTGTTTTTCGTCGTGGGAAGCTGTTGGTGGGCTCGTCGGGCCCACCCTCTCATCGGTCAAGCTGGCGAGCGCTCTAACCGCTGGTATGAACCCCCACCACCCGGGCCACTCTGCAGCCTACCCGCATCATCCCTCGCTTTCGAGCAGTCCCCATCACTCGGGACCCCATCACGGCTACAGCACCGGAGGTGGGGGCGGCGGGGGTGGCACAACCACCACCCCTGACCTGCCAAGTCCCCATTCACCGCCACATGGGCCCGGAATCGATCCGGCAACCCCGTACGCATCCATGCAGCCCGGACAAGGGATGGGCAGCAACGGACACCATCACGGCGGCGCTGGTATGATGACCGATCATCCCCATCACCCGGGACACCCCCATCCACACTTACCAGGACACCCCGCTTATCCACCGGTCAATCACAACAACAACTGTACGCTCAAGGTAAGACCAGATTAAGCACTACAGATTAAGATTGTCTCCCACTCTACCTTTCCCCTCTACGACCCTACTCCCATCTCCAATAAATTGTTCACTCCATCCTTGATGTAATACAGTCCGCGACAAAAAGATGGCACACCCGTAAATATTGCTATTTCTGAAAACTGTGATGAAATTTGATACGTTTCTCTCCGTGTATGTACTTCGGTGGAGCTGTAAGGTTACTTACACCGACGGAGTTAAGCGGAGATTACAGATTCTAGTCTAAATGTAAACAGCCGGGGTCACCGACGCTACGAAATGATGGCACAGTCTTAAAATTCCTTCTCTGCAGTTAACACTAGACCGTCAGACTGTTTGTATCCTGTACTATTTTACCGTGCATTAAATATTGTGCATGTTTCTTATTATCTTCTATTGAAATTACACTATGGGTAGTGGAAAATCTTTATCCGATGCTGAAATGTTGAAGTCAAAGTGTTTTGTAAAAGAAAACTCAAGAATTTTGTTACATTGTAATGGGTGATCGGCCATCAAAAAGACGATCGGCAGCCGGAGCGACGAACAAGACGAGAGTCGCGAGCTCAGTTCGACGCTAGAGTCGGTTTAGGCAGGATATACCTGGTGCTGTTACCTATTAGCTGTTTTCAAATAAAGTTATTTGAAAAGTTACCTATTTCACTAAACTGATTTATTCCACTGAACATCATATCCCTTAACATGAAATAAAAACGATTTTGACATTGCATAAAGAGAATTACTCAGTTTCAAAAATTCCACGTATTATGCATCGAAGCAGAAAAGTGGTGTATAATTTATTAAAAAATCCTAAAACATACGGTAAAAGAAAGAGTTCCGGTCGACCGAAAGCGGTAAGCGATCGCGGAAAACGTGCAATTTTAAAAGATGCTTCGAATTCTTCGGGGCAGCACGACAAATCGCTAAAGCAGCTGGCGTACATACAAATGTACGTAATGTGCAAAGAATAATAAAAGAATGTCCGCACTTAATTCGAATGAAATTGTAAAGAAAACCACCTTTAACCGTTCAGCATAAATCGGAGCGTCTAAAATTTGCGCAAGAGCACATACATTGGAGGAAAAAATGGCGTCGTGTTATTTTTAGCGATGAGAAAAGGTTCGATCTAGATGGGCCGGATGGTTTCGCACACTATTTTCACGATCTGCGGAAAGAAGAAAGAATATTAAGCCGCAAACACATAGGTGGCGGAGGAGTAATGCTTTGGGCCGGAATTGGTTATCGAGGAGCGACCGAAGTAAAATTTATTAACAAAACTATGAACAGCAAAATTTATATAGATTCGATAGACGAACAATTAACTAAATTCGGACAGACAATTTCCGGGGAAAATTTGACATTTTAGCAGGATAATGCAAGCGTGCATACCGCAAAATCCGTTAAGTAGTACTTTGAGCAAAACAAAATTAGTGTCTTAAAGTGGCCAGCGAGATCGCCAGATCTCAACGTAATTGAAAATTGTTGAGCACAACTAGCAAGACATGTTTACGAAGGCGGAAGACAATTCCAAAGCCTTGCAGATTTAAAAACGTGCATAGAACAAAAATGGACAAAAATACGGCCAAAATATATTAAAAAACTCTTTAAGTCGCTTCCGAAACGTATGTTGGCTATTCTGGAAAATAAGGGAGGCCACGCAAAGTATTAAACACAATGTTATATATTTTATATACGTAAATTTTTTTTGTATATGTGCCATCATTTTGTCGTACCGATTTTTGTTATTTTCTTGTTTCCATAAACAAACGAACATTTTCTTTAATTTCATTCTTTGTAATGTAATTTATTTTGTAATAAAAATGTATAAATACCGAAAAAGACTAGATTTATTATGTTCAAATGATGAAAACATTGGATTTTCATGGTGTGCCACCTTTCTGTCGCGGACTGTAGATATTACTCGGCGATTATTCCAGAATTTTTGTAACTCTACGGACCACGATTGAGAACTTTTTAACACTAAACATACCGAGCACTAAAAGCGATTAAAATGTTTCAGCTTACAAAAATGACGAGGCTCTATTTATTTAAATTTAAAGAGATTTATCGAATCTACTTCTATGTAAGCAACTTCATTATTTCAATAATTGTAGGATGAAAAATATAAAACCGGATTTAACCGGCAGTGATAGGTTTACTGTTAGTCCAAGGTCGCAGAAGTTCTTGTTCGCAGAAGGTCAGATCGTTAGATGCGATCCGAAATTTAATTTCTGCGTTGCGATGCTATTTCTGGCAATAACACTTCTTGCTCGAGTCACCGATGGCAAGCATAAGAACGGTCGCGCGTCGATAGTTTTTGTAAATACACCTCGTCGACACTCAGCTGTTCGAGTCCGGCGTCCGATCGAGGGTGAACGAACCCAAACATAAGCCGCGTGGCGCCGGGTATTTACAGTCACATCATATTTGACAGGTGGGTCATCGTTCCGATAATCCACATTTCAAATCCTTTACCTAATTTCCTCTTTTTCCCTAGCATTACCGTTCGTCGTGCTCTAACGAACGCTCGGTGCCGTCCTTATTCCTTGATTATACGATGACCCGAAGCAGTGTAAATAAATTTCTCTCTATTTACAATTACTCTCGTGCTGTAAACGAGCAACGAACTGTTACGCTAATCTTTTCAAAAGCATCATACGCGGGCCCGTGTCTATCGCGTTTTTCAATGCGCATTTCCACAAATTCGTTTTGTGAAGCGAGAATTAACCCGCCGTTAGTTAGGTGGAGTCTCACAGATCCCAAAGATTTTAGATTGAATGTAACATTGTAACAACGCGTGACAGCGAGTCGGGCCTGAGTGTATTTAAAAATTTAATTTCGTGGATCTGTGTTTCTACTCTGAAAAATTACAAGCCTCTTAAGCAATACCTAATCTTATATTCATGTGTGTGTATGAAAAAGGTATTTATTTCTATAATACAATATATTATTTCGGTTGGTCTGTGAGACCTCACCTTACCACTTTCGATACATTTTCCCACCTTACCAACGCCGGGTGAAACGAAGAGCCTACTTCACTTGCTGGTAGTGCTACACTAAATGATTTTCTTCGGCAATATCGGTAGAAATCTGACGAGTAACACTTAAATCAGCCTTTCTCCAATGCTAAAAGTCGGACTGGAATTTTAATTGATTTCACGGGGCGGTCGTGTAATTCGAAACCGTAGGAACGGCGATCGTTGCGCTCGTCATAACCCTCGTATTTATTTAGTGTCCCATTTAGCGTTATTTGCCGGCCCCGTTCAGCCATTGGTCAGCTGGCGCGCGAGAGGAATAATGCTAACAGAAAAGAAGAAAATGAAATTAAACTTCCCTAAGGCGTCCCCTCGTTCGTTGCTTCCCCTCTAATGATACTTTGGTCGAGTGCCTCGTCATCTCTCGTCGACATAGATCCTCGTAGTGAACGGTTAGGCTCTCTAGGCGAGTCGCGATTAAAATACACTTTCTACGCGGAGCCGTCGCGCGAGGATGGCCACGAGAAAAAGTTTTCAACCGGAAGTAAAACGAACGAGTACATACCGCATTGTTCGCGTAATAACCACTGTTGGTCGTTTATTACGTAAGGCCACTTCGCTCGACGATTTCCCGCCAACGAGAAACGTGTCCGTAATCTACCACCGTGCCCAATAAACGTAATCGGCGGCTGGTGCCATAGGTGCACCGACAGATTGCCGATTATAATCGGCAATGGACTGCTAATACTCGTTCTCCACGGTTCGTTCGTCAAAATTAGATTCGGGGAAAAGTTCCATTCATCGATAGCGAAATATTATTAGCTGCTGTTGTTACAACGATCAACATACAACTGGCTATAATCCTTACTGGACTGCAATTTCCAGTACATCTTATAAAAACGCACAACTTTTTCAAAATTGGACACGACAGCTTGAGTTCTTTTCACAGGAACGTTGAAGTACGAAGATAATCAGAAAACTGAACAGTCTGGAATCGAAATTCAATATACAGTGAAGTATTCCAAAAATGTATTTACTAGATTGCTGAACATCGTGTACGATTTTCGAAGACCACGTAAACGATTGATTAAAATTGAAACCACGGTTGTTCCAGAAAAAAAGCTTACATCGTAAAAAGAAGGGAAACCTACTATTCCATCGATTCCGTCAGAATCCGACGTCAAATATTTTGCAATACCGACAGGGAATTGTCTCCAATAAAGAAAACATGAACTAAAATGAAAGAACAATAAGAGTCCTCCCCAGGAGTTCTCCGAAGAGCAAGAATAAGAAGTCGACATCATAAATCCGCGATGAATATAGAACAAAGTGTTTAAACTTCGGAACACGTTTCCCCAAAAACAGGTTTCCCAGTTAACCATCTTCCCCCGCTTCGGGTCACGTACATTTCTCCGGCATCTACAATTCAAATAAATCTCTCTGGCTACCGAAGCACCGAATCCTCCGATTAATAGACAAGCTCTCCGTATCGCCATTAGTACCGTAGTAACAAACAAAACTCGACAAAGGAGAAATCACGGGTTTGGCACCTGGGGACCACCGCAAGAAAACCTTAACCCAACAAACTGTCGATTGACACGGTTCTCGAGGGTCGAAAGCGTTCCACCCTCTCGAGGACACTGACTCTCTCGAGACGATCCTGATGATCCTGTCAACAAATCAAGGTCCGCGACGGCTTTTCACCCGGCGAAATCTGCGTAACCGTGCACACAGGTGAGAGCTGTGCCAGAGGATCAAGCAGAGAAAGAGAAAGAAGGCGAAGGAGGGTCGGCAGGCTAAAATTCAGAAGGCATTTACCCGTCTACGCGACCCTCACTTAGCTCGCCATTGACAAACGTAACAATATAGGCATTTACCATGGAGAAATATAATTGAATAGGGGCGGAGGGGACTGCGAGAAACCCGGGGGCCCCGCTCGTCCCTTCTCTTCTCCAGCATTTCACTCCATAATGCAGCGGTCGTCTCGCTCTCGGGCCCCCTTCCACAGTGTGGCCGTCCTTGTCGGGCCTGGACGGAGCTATGGATGGGTCCCGTCCCCTTTCAACGTTAGTTAGGTCCTTTCTAGGCTCACCTTTTTATTCCCCCCACCAGGTCCGCTTCTCCTGGCTTGCCGGGGTACCTGAACCCGAGGCCTCGCGAGGCATTCAGAGGCCCAAAGCAGCGACGGACCAGTCAGTTCACTGTTGACTTCGGTCGCGACCGGTTCGCTTTTTCCTTCTTTCGCGACGCGTGTTCTCTCGCGTCGCTTAGCTCGCTTTTGCTCGATCGTTGGGCCTCTCCCTCTCCCTATCCCTATCCCTCTTCCTCTTCCTGTTCCTCTCCCACTCTCTCTCTCTTTCTTGCGCTCCGGTTTTTTGGAGACAGATCCCCATCCTCCAGGGATGATCCTTGCGAGACGTTCCGCAAATTGTACCTGCTTGTTGCCGACGGCGACGCGATCCCATCAACGTGCTCAGTGAAGAATAATCTGTGTGCCACTCTGTGGATTTTGAGCCCACTGGTCCCCGCCAGTACACGGACCCACGGATGAGACCGACTCGAAGGTGAACCCGAGACTGGGTCCACTTCTCTGTTTGTTTGTTTGTTTGTTTGTTGTTTGTTTGTTTGCTTGGTTCTTCCTTCCTTTCTTTCTTTCTCTCGTGAGAGAGGAGAGGATACGTTCCTCTTTTTCGAGGATAAAGCAGCTAACACACCACCGATCATGGAGGTTCACGCGCATCACTACAACACCATCGCGTCAAGGATGAACCAGATGAAGTGCTTCCCCGGAGACAAAATTGTAAGCAACCAGAATCCCTCTTTTTCGCAGATTACTCGACGGATGCTGCACCGTGTTGACACTGTACCCTCCCCGCACCCGGACGCTATTGTTCCGCAGAGTAATTTAGCAAATGTCCTTGAGCCACGGCTCCGCGTGGATACCCTGGTAACTGGTAATAGCGATAGTGATGGACCTGGAGCGCAGTTTCCGAGCTTGATGATATTTCTTGCGATCGAGACGCTTCGGATCCGTGGATGAGGAATATTTTTGTGTATGCTCGTGGCAGCACTAGGAAAAAGTGAGATCATTGAAGTAGGAGGCTGTTTCGAGATAGCGATGTATAATAGTTTTAGAAAATTGTTGGTTGTGCATACTTGAATTGTATAGAGCCACCTTCAACCTTTAACACAAACTACAGGACTTGAGTGAATGTGAAATGAAAAATGTTCTACAATCGTCATAGTATTTAAGAAATTAACTCGAAGAAAGAATGTGACTTATTTAATTTTTGTGATTATGTACATGCACAAATGTACTAAACAATGAATACGTTAAGAACAAACTCGCTTGTACATCAATGTGTGGAATTCTAATACTTTTGAAGTAAAAATTCTGTAGAAATCGAGTGAAAAGATAATGTGAACGATTGCCGTGACTTCTGTCTTTGAACGGTGGTGTTTGGGGCCCGGCGAAATCAATTTCGAGCATCTCGGCGATAACAACAAACGGCAACGGCTGTGCGCGGAAAATCGTTGCGTATTTAGCCGTTCCGTAGTTGCAAGCCCGAAATTCCGGGCACCGTGGTCGGAATCCCGCCACGTATCTCCGGGATCCGTTCCCTATCGGATTTGACTTTAGCCAGGGCAAATTACTTAAACGACTCCGGGTAGTTTCGATTGACTTGATTTGTCTCGATACTCGACTGTTTCCGATTACAACGTTGCATTAATGGTATCAGGGCAGATCGAACTTTCCACCGGGCCCCGCAATCAAATCCATATTCTTCGGTCCTCTCCAATCGAAAATAATGCTCGATTTTTCTAAATATTGTACAATAATCTCTTCCCGACTGTCCTCGCTTTTCGGAAACGTGCGATTTTGTAAAGACCGAGACGGCAAAATAATTTAAAATTATAATATCCCAATTTTATATTGCAACAGAATAAACTTAAAGAATAGATTAGAATATACATATCTTTTCTTTTTCCACAATTTGAAATAAAGAAAAAATTAAATATCTACTATTAGCAAAGCACGTCGAATTTTTTTTTAAATTGTAGACGACATTCGTTTCCACTGTGTAAAATCTTATTTCAAGATTTGAAATTTCGACGGGGCACTAAACACTAAATTCATAAAACGGTGAGAATTTTCAATTCGGACGATATTAAGCAACTACGAAGTAGGAATTTAAATAAACTGCTTAAATTTTCCAAACGGTGGAAGGATTTCGCAACAAATACCGGCGGCACATTTGTTTAGACTGCGCTGATTGCGCGATTGCGAACCGGCAGCTGAAACGCGGAATGGTGCTATTCGCTGGCGAATTCTTGCGAGGATTATATTATTCCCGGGGAATTTTACTGGTTGCTCGAACGACCGTAAAAGTGCGGTTCTTGTTCGAAAACGAGTGCGAGAAGTCGGCGGATTTATTCTCTAACGCGAGACAATTCGCGAGCAGCGAAAGCAAATGCGGCCGATTTTTGCGAATCCTGGAACACTTCGGTTGGAAACTTAACACTTTGTTCTCTGGATCAATCAGCGAGCTTCCGAATTGCTGTACCACGTTGCAAAAATTCGAAACAAATTTTTGCGCTTAGTACGAATATTAATAAAATAATTTTTTCACGTGTGTGTTAATGTGAATTCAATTTAATTCGATCGGAAGATTCGTATATTGCCCCTAGTGAAACTCCGTTCGAAGTAGAGAAGTAATTGGAAAATGTTTCAATCTGCCATTACGCCATAGCACGTAGGAGAAAGTTATATACAATTTATTTATACAACGAACGAAAACTAAAATGTCTGTGACATGGTCATATTGACCTGAGCACCGTGGAAGGGTTAATTGCTTCTGCAGGTTTTACTGCAAGGTGAAAGTATAGATTGTTTATTCTTCATTTGTAGTTCGCCATTTTGTCGTTTGCCCGTGTACGTATATTTTCTGTTCGTACAACGACTAATTTGTATACATACTTTTCAAGTAACATCCAAATGTAAAAGCTTTTAGCTGACTTCTAGTCGTTTATTCTCGTTAGTTATTCCTTTAGTATCTTCATATGGCGAACAACTCTTTCCCAGGCGAATTTTAATGTGACATTTACAGTCTGATGCAAGCTGATTAGCTACCACGTGGATTAATCATTATTTGTCTGTGTTTTATCATGCTGAGTATTGATTATTGCTAGACCGTGACAATTACTATTCGAAGCAGCACTTCCTTGTATTCTTTTTACTGAAATCATTGACTTTCCAATCATTCCTATTCACTTCCTTTAAACTGAAATCAAATTCTATTTCGTTACCTTGTAAAAAGATTTTATTTAAAACAATTCAGGGAGGACTCTCCGAATAATATGCTGTGTGCTACGTTCGTTATACAACGAAGTGTATACAATTAATTTAACTATCTCTAACTAGCGGCATTATGGACGTCGCATTACGACGCTGGTCGCAAACGTGTTAAGATGATTGGCTTTTATTCTCCTATAGTAGCTGAAATGACGAAACTGCATTCCAAAGAAATAACTTCATATTCAAGCCTGACAACGGAGCACAAACAAAATCTAAATAAATGCAGTCATGTCATTTTCACGGGGTAATAAAAAACGTGGTTAATGCTCGGCAGATTTACTATCGATCGATCAGTCAGCAAGTAATTTTTCTCGGAGGATAAGGACGACTGTAGGTGATTAAAAAAGAATTGTCTCCGGGAGTTTCTTAAGTTGCGAATCGTCGAAACGTCGCCAACAATCGTCGGCTCGATCGGCCCGCGCAATTACGCGAGTTTGATTCGATTATACAGTAACTTCGCTGGTAATTGCGACGTAATTGCGAAAGAAGTGTCGTTAAGCCTAAAAGCGACGCGAGGTGGGGAGAAAAAGAGGTACGAGAGAAAACGGTTTTTCGCAGATGGATTAGCGAGGCGCACGCGTCGTTTTTCCGAGGGCAGTGAGAGGGAGAGATAGAGGGAGAGGGAGAGAGAGAGAGCGCGAGAGAGCCCGGTGTGTTGATTCGTTTGTTCACGGGAACCGGCTGCCTTGAACCCTTCCCTGCTCTCGTATCGACTAGCCTCGCGCGATATTTCGCGAGATCGGAGCCGACCGATAAGCTCTACACGACTGTGAGCAAATTACAACAAAGCCACGGCTTGAAAATTTCCATTGGATCGACGAGATTCCGCGCGCTCGCTACGAAATGAATAATTTTCAGCCTCGCTCGACATAATCGCGTTTTTAACGCGTCCGCACGTGACCCACCACTCTGATCACACATGTTCACGAATTTCACATTTATTCTATCTTTTTATACCCAGCGGGACAACCTAATAGAATTACTGCGAACCGTTCTTCTCCATCAACGTCACTTTCCGAGAAGTTTACGAACAGCTGAAGTTTAAAGTTCAAGAATTTTTTCCGACTTAACTGTAACAGGTGCATGAATGATTCCTATACAGAACGATTCTCTACGGTCTCCCAAATACAACGGTATTTTCTTTATCACATTTTGATTATTTAACGTGGGTAATTTACAACTTTTGTGTAGACCGTTTTCTCGGGCACTTTGAAAACGTCTTTGAAAAATTATGGCTAAAAACATCTTTTTAAAAAACACATGTAAATACATTTTGAGAAAATAGTTGTGTAAAAATGTTGAAACAGGACATCCAAAGGAAATAAAAGGCGAAAAACACGTGACTCGGGTAATTTTCATAATAGCATGCGTCACGACGATTTCACCTGAGGACATCGAGTATCGCTCGCATGATTCGTCGACTGTTTTGAATCCGGCATTGCGCAGTCCCCAAAAGGAGTTTTCTTATAATTTATTATCGCTCCAAAGAAAAACGTGTTCCACAGCGAGTAGATTGACGTTTAATAGAAAATTAATTGGGCAAACAAGGTTGAACACGATTACTAACACGTTGAAAACGACCGTGTCCCCGAAATGATTGATCGAGGGGTTTACGAGACTCGGTCTCTAACAACAGAATAAATATCAGTGTTTAACGCGTCTAAAAGTCGCGTAATTTGTTATCGGCGTTTACAGCACGGTGTATAGTTGTCGCGTCGAAGTTAAACGCGTGGTTTAGTCGGTGGAGCACAGTGAAAGGCGATTTCTTTTATCGTCGGTTAATGACGGTCGAGTTTCATTTGCGCCACCTGTAATTTTCAGTGATATTTCGCCGCGCTAATTGTTCGATTTTCTATAAGACTCGATAACGAATAACATTCGTCGAATCTCATTACCGGCGTGGAATTTCTTTGGAGCGCGGACCAATTACCGTCCCGTTGGATTATTGATATTTTCAGTTTCAACTTAGTAACATTTTTAATTTTATTACTTTATTGTAATTCACGTAGAACAGTTTTTTTCACGTAGAGCATCAATCTAATACAACGAAAAAAGAAACGAAAGTTGACTAGAATCTACGATTAATACGGAGAGAAACGCGAGATTTTTATCTGTCTATAAGGAAATTAGATTAAGACCAGTCCCGATGCTCGGTGTATCGTGAATTAGTTTTAATTAACTTGTATCTATCGGCGTCATTAATCTCGATTCGTCTACCGTTTCACTTTTTTCGCTCTGGGCTGCTCAGAAATCGCCGTGGCCGAGATCCCCCTCGAACCATTTTGCAATAACACCTCCGTTAATCATATTGTTATCGTGCACGTGAAGTTTTCTTCGTAGCTATCTGATGAATTCCTCCTTCCACTACCGGTGTAATGAGCTGAAAGAGTAATGAGCTCGCTTATGCCGGATTAAAAACGGCCGCTTAAGATCGGCGAGCGCGAACGCGCGCGGATCCTAAATGCTGTATTTTGCTCCGATTTCATATCTCCGCGCTTGTAATATTTTCTTGCGTTCGAACGCGATATTACACTCGACGTCGATTACGCGAACAAGAAACCACAATCTTGGATCGATGACTGGCATTTGCAATTCCATTTTTAAACGGTTCTACGCCGGTAAAAAGGTCACGTTGCGAATAGGTTAATAAATTACCATTCGTGTTTGTGTACGCGCTGTACTAAATCAAGTGCAAAGTTTATATGCGCGTGCTTATGCGATCGAGCATCTGTATCGGTAAATATGCTCATATTTGTTTCAGAATCCTTGCGGAGTCAACGATTCCGTAATGATCACATTTCGTAACATAATTTCCCATTCTAAAGGACAGTATTGTGTTAATCTCAAATATATAAAATAACAGAAACGCCTCGGCCAGCTAATAAGATAATTTACCTCGATTAACAGGTAAAATTTAAATCTGCAAAGCGTTGCAAAAAGGATCTTTCCTGCAGCATAAACTGAATGAAAGTGTTGGCTCGTTTTTCGCATAGCTGTGAATTCATCGAGTTAGGAGATGGGAACAATTCCGGTGACGTTTATCGAGGGAACCGTATATTTTAATAATCAGCCACGTCGGCTGCGATTACTCACGCTTACCGGCGTTTACATAATCGCGACTAAGTGTTCGCCGAGATTACTCACTCGACGGTGCGCGATGATTTATCGTCCGTTAATGACTTTCGATTCCGTATTAATTATAGGAATGCCTCGGTTCCTGTTAATAGAGAAGCTGCGCCGGTCGCGCGGATGCTCACCGACCACGCAACCCGTTATTATTTTCAACAATTTCGTTGCATAATCGGCCAACGGACGCGCATCTCCGCGACGTCACGTCCCATCCTGTTTCAGCAACAGCTTATCTCGCTTTTCAGCACGGGCTGAAAACCGGGAGGCCATTCTTCGGCGAACAATCGAGCGTTACTTCCTGCGAAATTATTCCTAGAATTTTCAATACTTGTCTTTTCTTTACTCATGGCTTAAATGGTTAAATGGTGATGACGTTGGAGTATCAAATTTACAGCTGACACTGAATTTGTTTTTTTCACTGTTACAGCAAGAAGGTGGTCCAAGCGGAGCAACGGGAGTCCAACAGTGTGCCGGCTGCGGCGGCCAAATAGTGGAAAGATGGCTCTTTTACGCGATGGATCGGTATTGGCACAACGGTTGCTTGAAATGCTCGTATTGCGGCGCAGCACTGGCGGAAATCGGCCACTCGTGCTACACCAGGAGCGGCATGATTCTCTGCAAAAGCGACTACAGAAGGTAAGAGCTAACTTTCTATTCAAAGCGACTCTCGCCGCTAGACGTGCCGCTAAAATTGGCGTAGAACCGATCTTCCCGAAAAATTACCATACAGACGACGAAAATTCCAGATACATCTCGAAACCACTAGCCGTAACCTTAAACCAGTTTAAACCTTTTTTTTTGCTATAGTTCGTCCAATAATAGTTAAAACATCGGCGGAATCGTTATAAACCTGCGGCCCTACAGAAATTTTTTAGGTTGAAAATGATTTTAAATGCTTATAGCAATGATTTTTATGAAAATAATCATAAGATCTGCAGTCTGATAATTAACGATAGCAGCGACTTACGTATCGCCATTATTTTTGGAGGTATACATGGATCAGGTTTTTGACAGTATTTTTGTTTAGCTGGCGAAAGTATCGTTTTCCTTGTTAGTCGAGTAATTACCGTGGTTCTCGGAGTAATTAATAAGCAGAAAAATGGTGAGGATGACGCACGCGGGTGCAGTCAAAATTTATTCAGAATTACCGAGTCTTTATTAGTGATAAATGGTTCAATTAGACACTTCCGGTGTGCCTCTGATTATTAAGTCGAGACACGCCGGCTCCCAAGTATCGAGTAATCAACATTCCGTGGACACAAAGTAGGTGCAATTTAGGAAGCTGTCACTTAAACGTTGATTAAGGCACCGCTGATGAAATATTGTTTGTAATAACTTCTTTGACACTGCGAGCTCTACCAGACAGCTCGAAATGACCTATTTTCATACCCCTTGTCCCCCGATCACTGAAATCGTAATCCATCGTCGCAAATTGTTAAACAAATTCATTTATTTCATTTATTTCAATAATTACCTTTGATGCTCATTTGACGAAGTTGCTTTGAATCAAAGAGAACTTTTTCACCATTGATTTTCACTGATTAAGAATTCTACGTTAATTACAGGCTGTTATTAAAAAAACTGAATTCAGTTTGCAAGATAAATTCGATAATGTATGCACGGATAAAGGAAAAAGTTGGCGATCCATGAAATCCAATGTTTGCGAAGGTCGCTTTAATTAAATGTAATTATAAAAAAAATTAATAAAGCGGAATCGAATCGATTTCATCCTGGTCTGCTCGTGAACTTTATCGACGTATATTCAATTTTTGTACAGGATCCTTTTCTTCTCTCTCTCTCTCTCTCTCTCGCGGTCGAATTTCATGTTGTACGAATATTCAAGGAGACACACTGTACTGCATCATGGCGGAGCTCATTATACCAGGTGGCGCGTCTCTGTTCCCTCGTGGAGTAGAAAAACTTTTGAAATCCGCCGCGTCGCGCGGTGGATATACCTAATCGGCGGGGACCACGTTCCAAATTTAGAAGATTCGAGGTCAAAGCGCAATTTAATGAGAAACAGACGCAGAAGTTAGTTAGCGTACCCGAAAATAGATCGGCACAATCTGGCCGGGGCCGTGTGTACGAAATCTAATGGGTCTGTCCATATTTTTTTCTTCATTGACCTGTTAACTCTCTACGGAACCGACGGCTCCTTTTCATCTCTGATTAAAACCGGGAAATATACGAGCCCCGGGCTCCGACGGGACCCCTCGAGACTCCACCGGCCGTTTATTTTCGGTTAATGATTCCCGTACAATCCGATTAATTTACAGTTAATTGCCGGACGCCGGATATCAATCGATTTTCTTCCGTTTCTCCTTTTATCTCCGCGCGGACCGATCTTTTTTCAATTTGTCAGATAATCGAGTTTTTTAGAGCTCGAAACCTCGTTTCGAACATACTTTTTGCGCAATCAATTTAATTAATTAGGTACAGAACGTAAGGACAGAACTCGTTGATCGAACTCTTTCTCAATTTCTTCTTTCAATTTCGAAGCAATCGATTTTTCCAAAGTTCCAAACGCTCCTTTATTTCATTCCTTTTGAAGCAATTAATTCGATTAATGAAGTTCGAGAACGGAGAAAGGCGAAAAGAAATTGTTCGATGGAAAGTTGGTTAGATGAAAAATTCTTTGAAAAGTGCAACGATCGGTTATTACAATTAATGGTAATTAATGTTCGACACTGTATTAATACCGCTGCTCCGCACCAGCGGTGATTCAGTGCTAAGAGGCTAATAAGTAAGTGTTCACAGTGCTTTAATGATTCTTGCCGGTCGGGCCATATGGCGCTGAGTTACGAGTGGTAAGAATTATTAGAGTCGCATGCGCTGGTGCATTCGCACACAGAAACACGCGCGGCAGGCCGTTCTGCTTATTAAATTCAAAGTAATGCAAATGTAATAACGTAAATGCATACAATCGCTTTACGTATGCATCTGAAAAATCAGTTATCTGGCCTCGAGAGACTGGGAATAAATTATCCCCCTCCGAAATCGAACGCGTAAACACGTCAAGTTCATCAAGTCCGTGGAACACTTATTAAATCGTAAAAGGAAATTTAAGCAAATTAGTGTTCCGCTCATCCTTTCAGCAGTCGACTAAATAACGACGGGTTCTCACGCATTTATGCAATAAGCATTTTCTTACATTTCTAATTAAGTTGGGATGCATTAAACTGACTCCGAAATGCATACGATTGTTTTGGAACGCATCAAACCGTTGCAAATTGCATCGAATTAATTCAAAGAGCAACGAATCGCTCCAGAATTTGCCAAATTGCTACTAAACTCGTCAAGTCGCTCAAAAATTTATTGAGCAACACCATAAACACGTCGAGTCAGTCTCAAACAAATAACATTATCTCAAAACAAATTAAATCGCTTTAAAACGAATCAAATTAAAATGATGAAAACGTTGTTAAATCGCTACAGAACTTCTCAGGAAGAAATTGATTAAATGCTCCAAAAACATCCGGAATGAAAAGTGAATTACATTTCTCCTAAACGAATGAAATCTCTAAAATTCGTTATAAAATCCCTGAAATCGTTTCGAACCGCGCCAAATCGCGTAAAAACGTTGGAATTATAATTCGCGGTGGAGGGGAAAAATAGAATAGCAAGGAATCTCGATTTCCGGTGAATGCTAGCGGTTATAAGATTTTCCCTGGCATTTGTATTCTTCGTTGTCGTCGTCTTTCTCGTCGGTAGGACCGTCGGACCAGTCCGCAGCACACGTACGCCCTAATCTGTTAGCACAGTCGAACGATTTAGTCTAGCGTAGTATCAATATTTGATTACGAGGCGTCTCCGTCCCGCATGCCGGAATTGGAGACAGAATCGTCCATCCAGATGTCCACTGGCTCCTTCGTATTTCCGGAAGTCGGACGTCGTGGTGGAAATCGATCCCGGGGAACGCCAACGCGAGAAAAACGTCCCGTTAATTGCGACCGGGTTCTCTCGCTCCCGTCCCTCGTGTTCCAGAAGGTGGAGGAAACGTAACACAAGGGACGTCGACGAACACGCGTGTTTCTAAATAAACGAAATTCGGAGATGCAAATTTCCATCGTTTCGCTCGAATCATTAATTAAATACCAACGACATTAATAATCGTACGTTCTTCAAAATCGGCCGTTTTTTATTTGAAGTTATATTCACCCAGGCTCATAATCTTTCCGTGAAACGTCCTCAATCCGGCCAGATATTCGGAAACAATTTAGATTCCCAATACAAACGATTCGAACTGCATCACGGTGTTTATTCTGCGTATCTTGAACGCGGAGGGGTTTCCTTTGACGCAGCCTCGCGAAAAACGATGTCTCCTTTGTGCATCCCGGTCGGAAACGGGTAGGAACGGTCCCGCGAATTCCGCGACGCTCTTCGGAACCCCATTGGAGAATCGGCTGGCGAAATTTTCCCTTGAAATTTCGATCGGGAAACAAGCCGCTATCCGAATTGAGCGAAGTAGCACTCGGAGCGGAGTGACGCGACAGAAGAAGCATCGACATCAAGCCTTGCGGTAGGGGTTGCTACAAGGGGGCGTCCAAGAAAGAAGAAGAAGAAGCAGTCGAAAACTACTAAGAAGAAGAAGAGAGAAAGAATGAGGGACCTCGTGTAGAAAAGGGGATCGAGGAGAGAAGCGAGAGAGAGAGAGAGAGAAACGCGTATCCGGTTAGACAGAGACTCGACGATCGACCGAGTGAATGGGGGGTAAAGGCGAAAGAGAAGGCTGATCCAGAGACACGGGCGAGATAGCGTGACAGAGAGAGAGAGAGAGAGAGAGAGAGAGAGAGAGAGAGAGAGAAAGAGAGCGAGGGAGGGTTGGAAACGGTGAAACACGGGCAGCGCGGGTGGTTGGAAGAAAAGAGACAGCAGAGAGGCAGCAGGCAAGGGTAGGAGGTAGTGGTTCGTTTCTTTTGGATTCAAGGAATGTTTCAATCAGTTTGATTGAAGGGCTGAGCCACGGCAAGAGGGTAAACTCGATTTACAGCCGTGCAGGAGGAGGGGGGAGGTGGGCGGCTGTAGCAGGGGCGAAAGGGGGTGAAGAGGGGATCTGGACTGGGGGAGAGTCGGGGGTATATATAGGTATGGGGGTGAGAGGGGAGGAAACGGTTTGCTGGCGGGGAACGCCGGTGGCTGGTAGTTTCGGGAGGGGTTTGCAGGGGGGTTGGAGGCGAGGGTGGCGGGTGCCACAATCACCGAGATGCGTCCAATCACCCCCAGCCTCCAACGCCATCGGGTTTCGGGTGCACGGACGAGGGCTGAAGGGATTGAAGGTGTACGGAGGGCGAAGGGGCTGGGGTTGCGGAGTGAAGAGAGCGGCCAATCATCGCTCGGCTTTCCGCTGGAGCGACGTCGTCGTGGTGCTGGTTTGGCCTAGATGTGCAATCAGACCGCTTCAGAGCGTCTCCTCGCTCTCTCACTCCGCCTCTCTCTATCCGTCCCTCTTTTTCCCCTGTCCCTCCGAGTCGCTCTCTCTATCACGATGCGTCTCGATCTGTCTGTCCGCGTTTCTCGCTCTCTCGTTCATTCTTTCGCTTTCTCTCTGCCTCTGTCTCCAGACTTTCCCTCCTTCCTCTCGCTCCCTCTCTCTTTCTCCCTCCCCCGCCGCCCCCAAGCATCCCTCCACCGCCGTTTTCTCTTCTCCTCTCTCCTCGCTCCGTCTTTCTGGCCGAATACCAAATTCCAGCAATTTGGTAGGTGGGTACTTTGTTGAATCAACATGATTGGGCTTGACGGAGCCCGGCGACAGGGCGCTTCGTCTGGTCGTGCCGCGCGATTCCGGCCGGCTGGAAGACGCGCCGGATCTCTCTCTCCTTCTCTCTCCTTCTCTCTCCTTCTCTCTCACTTTATATCTCTCTATTTCTCTCATTCTTTCTCTCTTTCTATCGTTCGCACCAGCGCGAGGGAACTTCGTAAACCCTTTCGCGGACGGACCGGTTTGCCGGTGGTAATTCCATTAAGAGTAGAACGTGGCCGCGGCGGCGGCGGCGGCTACGCCACGCGTTGTCACTTCGTCCCGTGGAAGAAGAAACAATAGGCATGGGGCACCATGAAGCGATCGAATAGCACGAGAAAGAGAGCCGAGATACCGAGTCGTGTTCGCAGACCGCACGATTCTACCAGCTATTAGCCAACCCGAGATGATAGCTGATCGCGGCTTAGGCCATCGAAGTAAAGAGTAAACTTGTTTCGATTGTATGAACTTGTGTTCGGTCGCAGAGGCATTGTGCTTTGTCGTGTTACGTTGCGCTACTGGAATTATTTGGTACGTCGTTGCCAAGTTTCAGTCTTGTATTGTTCGTGGAAAGATTTGCACGCAAGATAGTTCACGTATAATAGTTCATCCATTTTTTTATGAACTCTTTGCTCTCGCAAGATTATCGTATTAGGTTGTCCTAAAAGTTTCTTTCGCTACATGCACATTCCGAATTGTTAGATAACATCAGCATACACAAACAACACAATCTTCTGTTCGTTAATGTTTTATTATTCTTTAAGCTTCTCCAGTCTCAACGATGCCATTGGTTTTGTCTTAAAAGCTACTCTGAATTTCCACTGATCATATTAATCGAGAACGCGTAACTAATTTTTGGACAACGTAATATGTATATAGATAGATAGATAGATTCATTCGAAGTCTTACGCAGATCCCAATAGGTCGATTGGGTTCCCCCGACCTTGGACAACGAGATTCTGCGCGAGCAGTTTGGCAGAACATTGCAATTCCGGTGGAAGTATCACGCGACGGTGATATCTTGAGGGTGGTTTTCGACCGCGAAAAGCAACGTAACTGGGCGAGAACGAACGATCGTCGACGTTCATCTCCCGATCGGGGGAAATATTTACAGTAGAGGGTATAATGGGGGCGGGCACGCGACGATGAATAGAGGACGACTTTCTTGTATGACAGGAATCGCGATCGACGCGGTAATGGCGCCTTATCGTGATCCGCGCGACACGCGGCCGGGAAAATCGAAGCTGCCGATGGGTCAGGGGGGGTTGAAGGGAAAAAGAACGATGGAACTGGTATAGTATATCGTTGCCGGGGGTGGAAGGAAAAATTTCCGAGAACGTCGGGGACGATTGTGACGACGAGAGAATGACCGGTCGCACAGTGTTTCGAACACAGTGCTGGCCGAGTAAAATTTAAAACTGGAAAATAACGTGCTAATAGTTTCCATGAATCCATGAGAAATCAATGACGTCTCTGAGGCGTCGTTTTAACGCTAACCGTACCACAACAGGTCAAATGACCGGTTTCATATTTTTTATTTTTCAATTATTAAAATTATAAAGATGTGTTTCCATTAGAAATTATTACATAAATTTATATATTCAAGCACACATTCTTAACAGAATCGTGAGAAATTTAAATAAGTTCAGTCGTGTCATTTTTACAAAACAATGTATGTCACCTTTTGCACTCGATACGGTTAGTGTTAAGGGGTACGTAGTGGCAAGGGGTGGATGTACTTAAAAAATCCAATTGCTTAATATTATATAATTCTATTCCGTTTGAATTATTATCCATCGATTACATTGGAAGTTGAATCGATTGTTTTGAAACCAATGTGAAAGGACACAACAATATAGTTTTGTCCAGGTAGTTGCCATCCTTTGTAGCACCGTGAAGGTGGTTGTAATGGTTGCAGGTGAATTTCTGGGCTCGGTTCGGAAACACGCGGACACGTACACACACACAGGTAGGCTAGGTCCTCGACTGGCTAGGTCCTCGGTAGGTGGTGGCGAGGTGGTAGGTCGCTGAAGAAGGCGGAGGGTGGTGGCAGCAGCGATAAGGGGTTCATTAGAGGCAGTTTATTACTGCCTTTGAAGTCTCTCGCGTGTTGCCGTTAAGTCGCTCGATATCTCGTAATATCTCGCTCTAATCTCGCGAGGAGAAGTTAATTGCTACCTCCACCTCCGCCACCTTCTCACCTCCGACCTACCTATACTCGACTACCCTTTCCTCAACCCTTGCGGAACACCTACTTCACCCCCGCACCAAAGAGACTCTCCTCTTCTTCCTTCCTCTTCCATACTTCTCTTGTACCTTGGTCTCTCTGCGCCACCCCTACCATTTTCGCCACCCACACACCCCAGCAAACCCCTTTCTCCCCGTGCTCGCACGTGTCGCCTTAACAATTAGACGCTTAATTCGGGCCACCATCGTGGCGAAATTTTCACCCCGTGCACACTAGTTCCTCCTCCTACCGATTCTCCTTCCTCCTCCCCCTGGAACCGTTCCTGGGATCTTTGGTCAACCTGTGGTCCCTGTCGGAAAGCCTTCCGGGAGCTAAACTGATCGTTGAACCGTGAAATTCGATAAGGATTACTTTTACTTTATGCATTCCAACAATATTGTGATTCTTATTTTAGTCAAATGTGGAGGAGGCTTGGCAGGGTCTCTAACTTTGGCTTCTTTATATTCTCGATAAATATTTGTGGTATTTTTTATACGGTTGCAATTGTTGAAACGTATTTCGATAGCAGATCGCCACCGATGGTCCAGTTTCAAGCGCTTTCGTGATTTATTCCGACCTACCGCGGTTAAATTATGCGATCCCCGTAGCCGAGAACGCGCGACATTTATAGAATATGTTTCGCGTGATTCGCGGCCGTTAATAAAGCGCGTTTTGTTTGGGTCAATGAATATAAGGTCGCGCCCTGCAGGATGTTGTTAGCGCGTGATGCCAGCGCGTCTTTTGACTCGAACCTGCTGAATCGTGATTATTCGAATAGTCTACTTTCTTCGAAAATTGAAAACTGGAACGCAATCTTGTATTTTACAAATTCGTGTTCATTAGCAAAGTACTGTTACGAGCCAGGGCCGCGAGCAAGGCGAGTGGCCGGCGAAGGGTTATTACCCTAGGAATAAGGAATCAATTTGTTAGTCGAAGGTGCGCGGACGAACCCAATGCGAAATTGGGGAGCCGCTAGGATTATAGATTGCGAGGACGAACCTGACGCGAAGTCAGGGAGCCTCTAGGAATGGAGTCAAACGCAGACGAACCTGATGCGAAATCAGGGAGCTGCTAGGAAGGTGAAACTTCGCGGACGAACCCAATGCGAAATTGGGGAGCCGCTAGGAGGTTGGCAAAGAGCACAGACGAACCTGATGCGAAATCAGGGAGCTGTTAGGATGCGGACGAACCTGATGCGAAATCAGGGAGCCGCTAGGATTGTGTAGTATTCGTGGACGAACCCAATGCGAAATTGGGGAGCCACTAGGTAGAATAAATCTCTGTTTGGAAAAATAGGAATGTTGCGAACGAACCTGATGCGAAATCAGGGAGTCGCTAGGAATGTTAGTAGGGGCCTCGTAACTGATACAATCTAATTGATACAAACCGAGCGGTAAGGTTGTATCTTGTGGGAACGTTCAATTACTCTATTAGGATACAGGAACAATAATTGAGGGTTTAGCGAGTTTACACGAAATTATCAAATAACACAAATATATTCAACCAACGAGTGTGTTACATGTGTAATTGTCCCGAACGAATAAGATGAGTTGAAAGAAAGGTGTTGTTATCTAAATTCAGATGCTCGGTTTTAACGCACTGGCAATGCGGGGGTCCCGTAGCGACTTTAGAAATGCCTAATAGATTTTATACCGGACTCGCGGAATCTATACGGTTAACGTTGATACGAAGGGAAACTTTAGCCCGATCTCACTGGAAGTTGTCTCTACGAGATGCAGCACGACGCGACACGATTCGTGTCTACCGAAGTACTAGCCCCCGAGAGTAAAAGTCAGAGGGTTTATATACCCCCACAACGAATGAACTGCTTTGTTCGTAATCTAAGGGCACTTAGGGCCAGACTAATAACTCTAGTTTTTTGTCACTTCCAATTAAATCAGAGCCAGAGCTCAGTCCTAATGGAAAGGGTTCAACCAAGATATGAAAGGTTATCTAGGACGCTTCCCTCCAGAGACGATCTGGAAGAGATTCCTGTGAGGAAACGAACGGAAGATTTTCTCTATCCGTAACAGTACATACATGAAACCCTACATTTTGCATTAATCACAATGATTTTATTTCAATATTTTAGAGCTCTTCTAAACTCTTAATTTATCTGAAACATTGAGAACAAGATTACTAGAAGCACCCTTTGCCTGTAAAATCGATCAGATTCTTTTAAACCCGTCGCAAGCAATCCAATTTCGAGTTTTCGGTTATGAGGGACGACCGAAGTCAGGGTCGCTCGTAAATTCCGTTGACGCTCGTGGAAAACAGCTACGAATCTACGGGGAACGTATCGTAATTAATTTTACGTTCCTTGAACTGGTAATCCTCGGAAACGACTGTCTTAATGAAGGTAATATTTCAGTGCTTAGCAAATAACGTCCGCCTGCCGCGTGTAATTTACGAGGATCCTGTAATAACAGTCGATCGTTCGTAGTATAATTGTAATTCGAATTAATGTATGGTATTAGCGTGTCGATGCGTCCGCCATTATTCGAACGTGAAGTTATTTTGATCCAACAGCGGCCGCGCGTTATCCAAGGATCGCACGATAAAACCCACGGGGGCCGCGTCTTTATCATCGAAAATTAGCTCGCCGGGGGATCGTTACGAATTAATTTCTCCGGAATACGCGGTGGAGCGGAACTGGTTTTCGCTGAAAAATGATTAACCCTCGAATTATTCTAAAAAGGGTATAGCAGAAGAAATATACGTATCAAATTTTAACCCCATATCTCGACCAAGAGGTTAGTTCTGAGGTGAAAAGGAAAAAACTCGTTTTTGACCTATTTTCCCTGATTATTCGTGTGCAAAAATTCTGGAAATAATTGAACACATGTCAAATACCCAGATACACGTACCGCAATTATTTCGGATTTTTAAGTCGAAAATCCTGGTTGCTAGAATTTAAGAATTTTTTCAGATTTTTTGGGGAACCGGAGTAAAAGGAAATAAGTACATTCTTTTACTATCTACTAAGGTGGTCTAAGCGTATATGGGGACTGAACCCTCCACAACTCGATTGCTGTCTGTAAAGGAAAGATAATGTTCGAACTCGAATACAGAGAGTACAGAGAGCTTGATTTTATTAACGACGGGCACGACGGATTTCGATATTAACGCGCATTCGACTGGCCCGGGAATTTCAGCCAGCAATTTAGTCGAAATTCCGGACGTCTAGCTAATAACGGCTGATAACAAACACGACATTATTACTCCACCTTTGACGGCGTTAAGCTTTGTGCCCCGTGTTCCGATCGTTGATACACAGCCCGAGCCCAGCTGCTTGCTGCGAATCTATGGTTTCTGTGTCTGGCGACGGCGAGGCCGATTCGATCCCGAAAAATCAATCATTTGAAAAATTTATGCAACCATTAAAATTATATTGCATGATAATCATAATTATATTTAATAACATTTATATATTTTAAATAACGTTAAGTGATAACTAGACTGCGGATTTTTATACAAAATAAAAATTGTCTGCATCGATTGCAAGAAATAGAAACTAAATTGAATGTTATTTCTTAACGATTTTATTACAGGAGAAATTATACATTGACATTTCCAAATTAAAAAATTTTTCAACAATTTAGAATTTCATCTACACAATTTTCCTGTAAATTCATAAAATCCGCAGTCTAGTGATAACAAATGAAATTACTTTCGGAACGACCGAATATTATATTTATTGATTATACACTGGATTATATAACGCACATTTGCGAAGACGCCTGCATTAGAACTGCACCGGTTCGTCGTCGCGTTTTCCAGCGAGATATAAAAGAATCTTTCACAACGGAGATCCCAATTTACCGTGCGCAGGCTCTCCTAATAAATGTTCCATGTGTCGAGCACTCGAGAAGTCTCTCGACCACAATATTCCCGTGGATTTCTTTTCACCTACGCCGTAGCCTCGTCGCAAATTGCCAGGCACTTGATACGAAACCGAAACAGCCCCCCAAGAGGCAATTAGCCGGTCCCGCTGCGATTCGAGTCCCTAATATCGATTTTCATACGTTTTACACTGTCGCCACGTATAACGAAAGAGAGAAAGTAGACGGAGTAGACGGAGTAGACAAAGTAGAAAGACAGCATCACGCTGCCGTCACGTCGCGTTTTCTGAAACGTTTCCGATCGCGCCAACAGATATCCTCTATTGCCGCATACAACACTCGTTGTTATTGCTCAACGTTCGGCGCGGAACTGCTTATGCAATTACCCGGCTGCGAGTGCCACGAGAAAGAGAGATACAGCGTCAATTAGTTCGCCCCGCGGAACGTTTCAATTAGCAACGGTCGGGGAAATCATCGCCCGTGGTACCCACGTAAGAATTCGTTAGAAAGGGTCGACATTGTTGCGTTCTCGCGGTCCATCGTGCGAGTTTTCACGATTCTGATAGGAAATTTGATTCCGCGTTCCATCGATACTGTAGAACCCATACGCCAACACCGTGGTCTGATTTCCGAAAGAAAGTTAGCTGACGATGTAATAACCGTAATTACTCCATTGTTGCAAGTCTGAACCACTGGGAGTGGCGTCGGCAACTGCGTATTACGACTTCAACTATCTTCTTTCGAAAAAGTCCACGTAATTGTTCTCCTCCGTTCTGGGTTAACAATACTTTCTGCGTGTTCTGGGTTTTCATACTTTACGGAGTACGTAAAAACTGTTGTATTATTCTAGTTTTGTTACGTTGTTAAATTTGTATTCGATAAGTTTCAAAAGATCGTGTACAATGGAAATATTGTAGATCGAAATAAAAATTTGGTTTCTGAATTAAAAGCTTCGAGAGCGCAAAGGGTTAAGCGGAACCCTTAAAAAATTGGCTTGATATATGGAAAATAAGCTCATCTCGCTACGTTTCCATAAGAAATCTGAAATCCATTTCGACGGGCTCGGTAGTTCTAGAAATAAGTTTGGAGGGCCACTTGGGGCAAAGTCCTGGGAGCTCGCGTGAACTCAGCGACCAATAGAAAATATCGTTTCTAATTCGCGTCCAGTTGGACGGTGCTCTTCCAATTAGATTAGCGGCGTTGCGCCGGTCACGCGACTCATTTCCATGGGGGTAGTCTGGAAAAACGTATCTACGGAGTTTGTTTTGCAGGGGTTTAGTTGCTCGATGGTGTACATACGCAGGCACGTCGGAATATGAGTATCGACGTTATCGAGTAGCCACGTCAAAGGAGCTCGAGCGACGCCGGGACAAATACGTTTCGAGGCACGACGACGATCGCGACAGCATTTATTATTCAGCGGCTCGAAAGGGTCCGCCCTGGCTCGCTCGTACATGCATACACACATACACACACACACATATACATGTATGTATGTATGTGCACCTGTGTGTGCAGTTCGATCGTAGGTAAACGTTCCCGGGAACGTAATGTGGGCTTTACTTTAACGATTAGGTTTTTCGCGAGCGTGCAGGAGAGCCGGCCGGCTCTTTCTCTCTCTCTCTCTCTCTCTCTCTCTCTCTCTCTCTTTCTCTCTCTTTCTCTTTCTCTCTGTGCATATACTCATCGACGTCGCAGTCGTCGTCGCAGTCGTCGTCGTCGCAGTAGCAGCCGCGAGGGCGACAGGACGGCTCACTTGGAATTGATTCGGGGAATAATCAATGCGGGAGTAACGTCGTTCCCGTGTACGCGTACTGGAATAAACCGCCGCGTCGCGACGAGCCCGTGTTTGCTTCCCTTTCTGTACCGCGAATGGCTGGCTCAGTGGCTCGTTCCATCCGCGGATTTTTCTTTCGCTTGGACACGACCTCAGCCGACCAATCGCGGTGCCGTTGCGTCGACGGATACAGAGCACCTTCTTCCCGAGTTCGAACGTTCTTCCCAAAGCTCTTCGAAAACCGCTCTTTCCCCAATCCCAACTCTAATTCTAATTCTAATCATTGTGGTTAACCCTTGCGTAGTCGACAGGGTACCCGAGTGCCCATTTACTCTAAAAAGTATTACAAAATTTCTTTGAATGTCCATTCTTTACTCGCTAATATATTAATTTATAGTCTTATAATGAGAATTTGTGGAAACATGTTGAATACAGATAGGTTTTCGATAATCTATACATTTCGACTACATCAGGGTTGAAGCAAAATGAGTAGACGAAGTATGAAACAGCAACCAAAAGTGTCAAGGAGACTTTCATTTTGCATAAAGATCCGCAGCCTGCACAATAAGACTTCCCGACCAACGGGGGAGGAGTAAAATGAATTCCCGGTGATCACGCGGGAGAAAGGATCCCATCGGACGTGTACCGGACAAACGAACCGTAACAGTTCGCCGAAATCACGACGCCCGATCCTCCGCATTCAGATTCGTCGGCGCGGCTCGCGCGGGAATTTCGAAAAAAATTGCGATGTTCCGAAAGTCTCTCAGCTCAACAAAAATCTCTCTGAATAAAGAGCGCGCGTTTAACCGGACTTGCAGGCGAACAGGCAGAACGAGAGAAAGAGAGGGAAAAAAAGGAATTCACAGGAACACCGTCGCCGCATGAATTATGGAACGGTGTACGCCGAAGGACCTTCTTCTTTTTCGACTATGCACGTTGAATGCGCGTAATAGCGGGGAATAGAGTAATAAACGATTCCGCAGAGTCCACGGGAGCACCCCGCATACCTTAATGATCGGGGATACAGGGGATTTGCATAGGCCACACAGTCTCACCGGCTCGGTCAATCAGTGACCCTCCACGGACCTGTCATCTGCTTTCATAGTTGCCAACGACTGTCCCGCCCGCTTTCCAGTTTACATTGGCAGTCACGAATCTTTCAAACGACGTGATTGAAGACTCGACCGCGTTCTTCTTCTCGTTACGTTACTTAATCTCGATACTCGATTATCGACCAGCTGTTCAGAGACGACGCCCCAGGCTTCGGCATTAGCGAAATAAATTATTCGACAAAAGTAATCGTCCAGTCTCCAATATTTATACTTTAAACGTTTCACGTGTTTCAACGATTCTGAGATAGGGACACTTTCATTTATCTGTGGTTGCCAGGAAAAAAATTCGAGTTTTTGCATCAACCCCGTGCACTACGATTTATTGTACGGTTTCAGTGATCAGAACTTTTTTGTAGTTCGTAATTTCCTAGAAAAGGAAAAAATGTATATGTATTGTATGCAATGCATATACGTTCTCCAATAGATGTACGTTAACGAAACCAAACTGTTTAGAATCTTCATCACGAGTCGCACACTCACGGCAAGGGATTTACGTCTTCATCAGAAATAAAAGTCATGAAAATAAATTCGAGAGGCTCAAAAGAATAATGCAATTTAACCGACGTCCTATGTCAAAGCATTAGCGACGAAAACTTTAAACGGCTACATCTCGAAAGTGAAAGTATGTAACATGCGGCGTTCTTCCTGAAAACCACAGATATGAATTCCAGAATTTTTTTTCACGAGACATTACAATTAATTTGAAATTCTTCCGTCTTCTAGCTCGAAAATCCCGGCGATTCTTCGTTTCCACCGGCGCTCAAAAAAGCCCCCGTTTCCCGGCGACCAGTTCTTTCCGCCTCGAACAAGGGACAGTCGACTTGAAATTCATGTTGTTCCGAGATTTAATTTGAGATTAAACTTAATATTTAAATTTATTCCGCCGGGAACATTTGCCCACCCCCTGGATATTAAAGGAGAGAGGACCTCCTCCTGGCTGCATCTCCTCCTCCTCCTCCTTCCAACCACCTCTATCCGCCTCATCCACCTTCTTGTTCCGGCCGGTCGCACGAACCAACCGCCAGTCGATATCCGCGGCCGAACGAGAGCCGTTGTTTCCATCGATCGATACACACTATATTCAGGATCGCATGTTAGCAAAACGATGCCATCGATGTTCATCAAATATTCAATAGCAACCGCCTACGAAAATTCACGCATCTGTTCCGTGCCGCGTGTATAAAGCGATCGCCACGATTACAGGGAAAATCAGCTGAAACCAACCCTTTCGAGACGAAATTGTTCTGTCTGACCCACCACCACAAACCACCACCACCATCACCACCTTCACCCATCCCCTAGCGAATACGAGGTCGCGACAGGTGGCTCGTTGATTTCCGATTCCCTGGTAAGCTCATTACATTAAACATATATCGCCGCTAGGATCTTCCTTCTCGATAATACTGATTGTTAGCCCATTGAGAGGCGGATTCGCTCGTCGAGAAAATTCGGAGCGAATCGGTACTATTTTTCCAATTTCTGTCCGTCCAAGAAACATTAAGAAATAATTGAGGTCAAAAATAAAATGTATATTAGTAATGTTTCAGGTCAAATTTCAGGTCAAATTTCACTGAAATAGAACAATTATTTCCATCCCTACACGGTTTTGTACGAAGCCAGACGATCTCGACTAAATAAATGTGTTTTAGTGGCTGGTAGATTCTCTTAGAAAATCGGCAAGCGTAAAGCATAAATAAATGAGTCACAATGGAATGCAGGGGATTAAAAACAGTAAGGTTAACAGAAGTGCTGGATGAAAAAGAAGGGGGTCCAAAATGACCATCTTCAAACATCTCGTGTAATCGAACAAAGTCTTTTGTGGGTTAGGCGATTTTCCCGCAATTAAAGCTGTTCGTAGAAAATGGAACACGCCGAGGCGGCATTCGGCGTCCACCTGCCGAACATTGTGCCCGAACACACCCGAAAGATTCTGTGTGGGTACGAGCCTAACTCACGGCCATAAAATAAAACCATTGTGTCCGTTATCGGTCCATCTGCGAGTCGTTCCACCCGTTTCGGAATTCGCTTGGAAAGCAAACTACGGCCGAGCAAACTGTCCTCTTTGGGCAGCAGAGAAGAGAACCCGCTCCCCTCCCCATGGAAAGGGTCGCAAAGTGTCCAGATATATCCGTGCGGCAGAGATTATGGCACCGCGGCGTGTCACGTACATCGTGTCCACGCGACCGAGAGCGAATTTCACGCGAACCTATTCGCGAGACAAGAATAAGGGATACTCGACAGTAAGGAAGGACCGAAAGTCATGACTTCTATACTTCTATTTGTAAACAATCCATTGAACGTTGCTTTTGTACCATTTAGACGACGGATGGCGAAGTTGTAGAACCTTTCAGAATCTTTTTCGAGCGTTCGTGTCGTGCGACGTGTTTGTCGTTGTTATTTTTATCAAAAATCGTTTTGTTGTTTTGCTCGAAGTATGCGTAGTATCAATGCGTGCATTAATTATTATATTGTAATATATTGTAATTATTATATTGTTTATTTCTGAATGATACTCATTTTGAGCTAGGTACCAACGAAACTAGTATTATTCAATAATCGACTGAAGATCTTTATGCATTCGTAGTAAAATTGAGTAGATGAAATTCAAAACGTTGGATAATTTAAAAAACTGAACATGTCAATATACGACTTCTCTTTTTTATTTTGCATAAAGATCCGCAGTCTATTAATTAATAACGTGTTATATTCTAGTGTATTAGGATCGAGGAGATTTGAGCAATCAGAAAAGTACATGTACACTATTTGCGTGCTTCGGTTGCGCGCATGGTCGGATCCCGGGACTCTATGAGAGTGATCAAACAGATTTGAGCGACTAACGTAATCAATTCCCTACAAAGAACCCATTAATGTGTACAATTACTTCGTACCGAAATTGTAAACACCGGCATTACTCGCTAAGTCTAACGAGCGTTGACGAAGACACGATTAGACACGCGCGTGTATCCGTGTTTGAGCGGGCAATAACTAAAGCCAACGCTTCTAGCGAGCCTTCCAGTTTGTACGAGCCACTGTCCAAATATCATTACTCGGTCCGATGCTGAATCAAGTGCCATATTTGAATACTTTGGCCACTGGTCACCGATTGCCCTAACATAAATATCCAATGGACGTGCCATCAAGCTTCATTGGATCTTTGATCGTGCCCACAGCGGCCAATCAATCTAATGCTTTTAAAATTACACAGCCGATAAACTTCTCCTACATCTACGAATCGTTCACCTATTAAGTACCAAATGTCCATTTAACTTCTTTAATCATTAAGTTGCCTGAAAAGATGAATTGAATTTGAGAAATTAATTATTATTATCTGTTCGTGTAGTTTTACATATGTACAAAAATGTACAGTCCCTGTTGTTCTTTGTCATGAACAGTGTTCTATGGACTGTCCGAGACAAGACAGTCCCATTCTGGTTCTCGTAGCGCCAACTTTTCGGACAGTGTATTAACCCCTTTAACACGGTGCGTATCGTTTTCCTTTCCGAAACCGGTTCTCGAACTCACCTCTGTTATTTCGTGACTTGGGGAACATTTTCGTCTGCGTGGATATTCCGCCGAGGCACCGATGCATAAATTCAGTTTCGTTTCAGATCCCACTGCCGATAAACTTCCAGATTCTTCTGCCTAACCGAGCTAGCCATTATTCTCGGTACATTCAAGAAACAATTGCTCTAATCATTACTTGGAGCAACAAAATTCCAGTTTCGTTGGATAAAGAACCGCGAATTTAGTATTTTATTCTAACTTTAAACAATTTTTTAGAACATCTACACAAAAAAAAAATTCAAGTCGTATCCAATATTAAAAAAGTTACCATTTTTTACAGTGTGTTCAAGTCACTGTATTCTTCGCCAAGATTAGCGTCTCACCGAAGGAGTCCGCAGCCGCAGCATCTTCCAACGAGCCCAGTAAAGAGTCTCCTGTCCGCGATTAGCGTCGTTAATAAGTTCGCGGTGTGCAATTCGTCCGATTTGTTGGATCCGCGTCGGCCAGGGTGTCTCTTTGAGGGCCTGGCGATTCCGTGTTTCGCGCTCTTGTCGCCGGTAACATATTAAGTCGGTATTTACGGGGTCGGGGTCCGCGTTGACAAGATCCCTTTGAGGTTAATAATAGAGCCGCGTCGGCTAAGCACGTTCTTAATATTTCAGTAATCGCCGTGACCCGGCCCCGCACGGATTTACAAGTAACGGGCCGACACCGTTGCTTCTTCCATCTTTGATGCTTGCAAATGTCTGGACACTTGGTAGAGTCGAAAGTCCAAACCCATGACAAACTTAGTGACAACAATCTGCATACGTACCCGTCCTTATCAGACGAACTGTACAATCATTAAGCTGTACATTGAACAAGATGTTCCTAAACAGAACGAACAATAATGTACAATCTTCCCTCCTCAAAATAAATATTCTTTTTCCATCGAAACCCCAAGTAAATCGTCGCAATAGAATTTTCTGGGCCGACTTCCATCACCGAGCAGTCGAAGTTAGACCCTCAAGCACGTGAAAGATTTTTTAATTTGCCCAGCGCGATTCGTTTCGTTTCCTCACGTGTTCACACTTTTCCAACAAAGCGGGGCAGAAGTTTCTACGGCAAGTTCTCCCGGGGGACAAGTCTTCTACCCGATGGAGAGATCATTTTCAGTTAGGCCGTCGGCTTAAAGGGTAGAGTCGGGGAGCGCGCGTGCCGCAAATAAGCGTCGATAAATCCGAGACGTAATACAACCGGGTCGGCCGCGGGGCAACTTAATCCGGGGCCAAATTAAATCGTGGCCCCGACAAATCTGTGCTTTCCGAGTGATTTGTGGCTCCGTTTGATGCCGGCCCCCCCCTCCCCCATATCGGAAATAGCTTGAAACGTTCCTACCCCGGCGATTCCGTCGCGCATCGAATCTTTGAACTTTGTTTCATCTCTTTCCTTCGTCGTTCTTCCTTTTACCGAACTGTTCCGATAAACGAAAGCATCGCGCGTTGTTGTGCACTTGTATCAACTACTTAGGTATTCCATTAGATTTTTCTGGAATGTGTGACGGATCGGTAGAGCCAGCTGTCCTGCGAAACGCTAGTAAAAATTGCTGTACCATTATTTATAATACTGTTTATACCACTACCTATGTTGGTATCCAATCAATTATTATAACATTTATATGAATTTCGTATCCACCAAATTTAAAAGATCATTGAAAATGGAAATATTCTTCTAGGTCGGAAGAAATGTTTGAACGTAAGGGTTAAACGATTACACTATATAAAATTCGAAGGGAATATATGAAACAGAAAAATCAGTTTTAATGGCAGGCTGAACGACTGCACAAATAGCTGGCGAGCACGTTGAAGCAACGGACAGTATCTTTTGACACGTAATCAGGAATTAATGATACGTAGTGCAGCAATTACTGGAAAACTTAGTAATAAACTTGCGAAATTCGTGACGTAAAAACTTGCTTTCTAAACGCGTGTATCGCATATATACCAATTTTATCATGTGTAACCTACTTCGAGACATTCCTTACAAGTCGTTACAGTTTTATATTGTACGTACAAGAGAGGAAATTAACTTTTTGAGCGTAGTTATCTCAAATTGTAATCTATTGGGCGATAGCGCAAGCTTGAACGTGTTTTGTTTTATATTTTATAGGAAGGTGTGCCAAATTTATTTTGACATACTTTTCACTAACGTTATATTAACGCTCCAACAACCGAGTAATAATTGATTGGAAAATCCTGAATATTCTATTTCCACGTGACCGTGCGTTAGAGCACGTGGGAACGCGGCTTAAGGCCGTCATCCCCGTTCCCCGTATCCGATTCTTTAACGAACGTATTCTTCGTGGAAAAAAGGCGAGCGGCGAGGGGGCAAGGGTTGAAAATAAAAGGATTGAACGCACACCTGGTGACGTCTCAGGAATCTGCGAGTCGGTTCAGGTCTTCCCGTCGGATCACTTCGCAACGCGGATCAATATAACCCTTAATGGCGGACAAATTGTGAACGTTGACAGGGAGATTGAAGCCGGCCGTTTCGCGGCTGCACTGAACTTCGCTAATTGCTCAGGATAATCGAAGTTAACGGTCCTGGGGAGCGATTTTAACGGTCGCGCCGCCGTCGAGGGATTCTTCGCGATGAGATCATCACGGAAGAGCGCGCGAAAGCTGCCAGAGTGAGAGAGAAGAGAGGAAAGGAGAGCCGTCGTCGTTTTCCACGTGCCACGCGTTTCCCAGCCGGCTTCACCTGCGAGCGTGTCTACCGGTCGGTTAATTAAGGGACCGAGAAAGTTATGAGACAACCTTTGACACTCTGGGAAGACGCGCCGCACCGGGAGGTTCATTGCCGTGGAAAAAATCCGATTTCTTTCGTTCGATGACTCGAGCCGAGCTTGCAATCTGGAATTAAGACGCGTTGAGTGACGACTCATCTGCCAGAAAAATCACACACGATCAATGGAATTTAGAAGTTCAATCCTAAATTCCGTTTGAAATACTGACCGTCTTCGAACTGCTGTAACTGCGTGAATAAAAATCGTATGTTACTCTGTTTCAGCTCATTGTTAACACTAGGTTTACGGAGGTCTAAATATAACTATTTTACATTAATTTATAAACATAACAAGAATGTGTCTATCCAAATTTTTTGCCATTTTTCCGATAGTGTATACCCCAAGAATTAAATTTGGTAAATAAAAACTCAGAGAAGCATCTTTACAATCTTAATAATTGCAAATTAAGAATATTAGAACCCGACGTTTGTCGGGTCCCGTAAACCTAGTGTTGAGAGTAAAACCTCTGTTTTTACATCGCTCGATTGAAATTTCCATGGAAATGTTCGTTTTATTGTAAAAAAGAACGGAATACAAATAGGGAGCTAGATTTTCGTTCGACAAAGTTGTGCCATTCCAACGATCGTGCAGAGATCAAAAATTTTTTTCGCTGATTCGCTTAACAATAATTTTACAGCGCAAAGTTTCTTCTTTACAACGATCGCAGGTAGATTGCCGTACGACTTTTGTTCACAAAGTTACAACAATTCAAAGTTCGACTATATTTCGGTCAAAAATTTAGTGGCTCTTCGTGTTCGCGGAGTAGTTAATTTTAAATATATTTTTTAAGCAGGAGCAAATAATTTTTATTTAAACTCTGGAGACTACACTCGAACAGTACTAATTCTAAGAGCGCTGTTTCTTTTCTCTAAAATTTCTGCAGCGACGTCGGAAGTCAGTATTATCATCGCGGAAAGAAAACGTAGTCGAGCCGACGATGTATATTTAAGAGATCGTTCTCCAACATTTGCAAGAATATTAAGCGCATTTTGTCTTCCCTTCGATCCCTCCTCGTTTCGATATTTGCTAACCAGATGAGGACCGGCAGAAACGAGGTATATCGATCAGCAGTCGCTAACGATCGAACGCGGTGGTTTCGCCCGCGGAATCACTCTCGTTTTCGCTGGCGCGTACTCTTCTTTTTCTACCGACGAGGGAGCAAAAGGGAAAATTTTGACGGTGTTTCTTCTCTCGGATCCGACAGGAAAAATTAAAATTCATGGGCGCGCGGCGCGGCGCGGCGTCGCGGTCGGTAACAACCGTACCAGAAGAGAGGAACGAGAAGAAAACCGGGGGAAGAGAAAGAAAAAACAGTTCACCCTGGACAGAAACTCTCTCGCACTTGTCAGTGACTTTGTTCAAGCACAATAGTGCCGTCGACGTTTTTCGTCGTTCCGCGAACAATGATCAAGTTTATGGAATAATACGCTTTTACATCGTGTCTCGCTCACCCACGCGTTTTTTACTCCTCGCGAAAATAAATCGGTAAGCGGTCGTAATGCTTCCCATCGGACCAGGAATTTTTTGAAGGTTTCTTTTCGACTCAATTGTCGATTGTTTCATTCTAAAATATAGATTTATGCACTGTGGATATTCGCCGGAAATTAAAAGTACCGTCCCCGGTTAATAATATTTTGTATCGGTTACGATTTTTCAGCTGCGACGCGTGGATTGACGATTTTGTCGGGGAAAATTGTTACTCTGGAAATATTTCGCGAATTCGTCGAGCACTTTCGGCCCATAGAATTTTATGAATACTTCGTGTCGGTTCATTTCGGAAGATTAATTTTATAACTTCGGATCGAAAGCTCTGTCGCGCGGTACGCGAGTAACGAGGCGCGGTCGACGCGTTAAAACGGAATCGAAATTAAAACCGACACCGACACGAAGAAACGGAAGATGAACCGGCGGATAAACGCGCAACTATAATGTTTTATTGCCGCGGAGATTTATTGCGTCGAACGCGTCGTAAAACTTCCCTAATAAATCCTGCATTTTCATAATCGCACCGTGCCCTCGGCTCGACGAGAAATTCAATTAAATATCGACCGTTTCGCTTTTTTTTCCCCCCCCCCCCCCTCACTCTCTCTCTATCTATCTCTCTCACTCTTCTTTCTACCGATCGATTGACGTTAACTCGTTCCTTATTCTTTTTTTTCGCCTCGTAAAGTATCCGTCCTCGTCGAGAAATTTACGTTCTTCGAGCATAAACTCTCGCGCGGGTTCTGCGAAACAATCTTTTTCGCCCGAGGATTCGGAATGGCAACGCTCTATTATGGAAATGTAAAAATGTGGCAGGCATGACAATCTTCCTAGTTAACACATTATTCACCGCCGTTTATTATAAAAAAACTATTCGAGCTGTCAATTATTCAAGTTATTTATTATTGGTATGTATTATAATTGATGGTTCATCGAGGAACGTTATTTCATAATATTTCAATAATTTTGATATTGTGTATTGCAGTGTTATCGCAGCAAGAAATACATGTTTTATATTATGAGGAAGGACAAGAGGCATTTACAGTCCTTTTTATGTCCAGTCTTGGAGACTGGCGTTGCGCTATGCTGAATACCGTGTGTAATTTGCGAAACACGCAAGAAAAGTCTTTTTAGACGCCCATTACCCACGAGGGTCTTCACCATAATTTTACGCTACCGACGGAACAGCAATAATGTGTGTAAAATATAACCGAGATTGTCATTTAACACATTACACTGGAAACTTGCATCTGACGCTAGATATACAATTTTATTCTTTTTACTCAAGGATGTGCATTGCTATGTAGTTGATGGACATCAAATGTGATTCGTCAAAGAATTAATGGATTGTAATAAAAATTGATTTTTTTCTGGTTAGGTAAATAATTTAGGGAAATAAAACGAGTATTTAACCAATACGTCGAAAATACGCAAAAGTGTCGGCAAGAAGACAAAGTTTGGCGGAAACCACCGAGGGGGTGGGCTTTGATAAAAACGTCGGCGGATCATTCGATTAGAGGGATTCGTAGGCCTTGACAGGTGGGCCCTTCGCGTTTTTCTTTCGGTCGAAGGGCCGTGGGTGGTCGTGGGTGTACACAGGCGCAGCTCGGACGTCAAAGGCGCCGCAGTTGGGGTAAACCACCCCTTTCCGGTGGACGCGTTTGCCCGTGGTACCGAGTCTGCGGCCGCGCGCACCGTTCTCCTGTAAAAATAACGGCAATTCGGGAAAACCGTCGCGTCGCGTCGGCACGAATTAACGGTCGCTCGCTCTTAATCCGCGCGACGATATGCTCTCGGCGTTTTCCCGCTTTTTTACTCGACCACCCTCTTTTCGGCTGTTTCGTTAACGCCAGCCACCCCCTCTCAAAGTTACTGTTGATTTTTCTTTGCGCCGGATCGAGTCACGGGCACCTACGAATTTACTTCCGGTCCGTCTCTTAGGGTAGAAACGAGCTGATACTTGGAGAGCATGTTTCTCGATTATTTCACCCCTTTATGGTATTGTGCCTGTAATGGAGATGATCGACTGTAATGCAGATTTCGAAGAGAATGTACTAAAACGTGAATGTTACCCCACTCTTTTACATCGAAATAAAATTATTTATGTGCAATTGTCAATATGTACGGCGCTCATAATTGATAATCGGACTAACAAATAGTTGTAGAACCTGCTAGGCAGACTGGTTGGGTCTCGAAGTAAAGGGTATATCAGCAAAAATGCAGATTTCGAACAGAATGTGCTAAACGTAAATGTTATTCCACACTTTTACATCGAAATAATAGTAATTGCGCTCTTTGCACTCGGGTATAGCGATCGCCTAAAACGTCGATCCGCTTATGGATCGAGGAGCAACTCGAACTAACAAATAGTTTTAGAACCCGGTAGGCAGACGGGTTGGGTCTCGAATTAAAGGGTATCGACGGGTCTCGCGAGGCGAGTACAACCACCGTCCAGGAATTCGCCCCTCTATCCGCGTCTAGCGCTCTGGTGGTTTGTCATTCAAGGCACGCCGCCATAATTTGATATATTAGGTACACATAAGCGACGGCTGATCGCGGTTATTAGGTTGGGTACACGGTATAACCACCCCCCGGACCCCCATTCGAACGACCCCTGGCCCGTTCTGCCCAACCACCCTTCGCCTCTCTTCCTTCTCCCGCACTTCATCCCCTTGTCTCTCCCTTCCTCTCTTTCTCTCTCCGTGTTCCTGCCACGTCTGGTGTACACGCCGTGTTCAACCCTCTTCGCACACGAACCCGTGGAAACCACCCCCGCCGCTCTTTCGAACCGAACGTCGTGCCCGACGTGGAAATTCGCGTCGCGAGGCTATTTACTATGCGGCTCGTGGCCGCAAAATAGGATTATTATTGTAGTCGAGCGAGCCCTGACAGAGAGGAGCCTGCATCTCCACCCCCGTGTTCGTTTACGACGGGAATTTTAAGGATCGATGAAGAACAGCCCTGGATCACTCGTAGATCGGAACTGTTGCTTAGAATTGAAACCGCGTCATTATTAATAAGTAGACTGCGGGTGTTTGTGCAATTTTTAATTTTTGTAGACAAATTTTAAAAATGTCGTATCAAATAGCTGTAGATACAAAATTAATAAAAATCGTCCCAGTCTATCGAATATCGCATTCCGATATTTTTGGTTACGAATACAGAAATGAATCAATGAACATTTTAGTGAAATTCGAAACAACCTTTCTTCATTTTTACATAAACAACATTTTAGATTCTAAATACTTTTTGTGTAATTTACAATTATTCTTAGTTCTCTATTCGTGTAATTGACTGATTTCTATTTTTGTTCCAGGTATGTACTTTACGCTGACTCTTTGGTACCGTTCGTGTAAGTACAAAAATCTACCAATATTCCAGTGCTGCCAATTAACGGAAACCAACTATCTTTAATAAAACAGAAACGAAAGAGCACACTTAATGCATCGACAAAGAGTTACACTATCCATGGAGGTACACACATAGATACCGGTACCATGTTTAAGAGTGACGGGGATAATTAGTAATAATTAAGAATCCAGCAAGAAAGGAATCGACTCGGGTGGTCGTAACGAGTATGTATTTGCCGAGCATAAACGCTTAACTACGAGAAGGATACCGATGCCGGAGCTTTCTCCATTACGTTCGATAAATTCCGAAGCAAGCTTATATTTATATAAAATCTCTCTTGCAATAAATTGTTCATCGCTCCGGATAACAATAATACAATCGTGTTCCGGGAGAATCGATTCGAACAAAAGAGAGATACGGTTTTATACATGCGCGTTGACAAAGAAGTTTTCTCGGGTGAAACCGCCGCTCCGCGAGCCTAAAAAGGGTCTCTCTCTCTTGCAGAAGTCCCAGGAACCGTCTAATTAACAAGGTTTTGCAGTCCGCAAATTTGTTTAATTAGCAGCGAACCGTGTCCTCCTTACCGGACAGCGAAGGAACGCAATTTCTTCTTCTTATAACACTAATTACAATGTACAAAGAAAAGTAATAGTTTCGTAGCTCTCTCAGCGGCTGTCTCCCCCTCGTTACCCATCGAATTCTAATTACCGTGGCATTCCGACGCGAGAGTTTCGTCCCGAGTCCGTACGGCCGTCGAATTATAATCGATCCCGAAGTTCGGACCCGGCCGATTAATTAATCGGCCTCGGGATCGACGATCGAGAGGTGGGGGACAGTCGGTCCCCCATTTCGCTCACTGCTCGATGCCCAGCTTCCTTACGGGGTCAGGGAATCCCGATTAAAAACAAATACGACCGCGGGAACGCGCATGAATTATGGAAGAAATTGCCGGTGCGCGAGGTGGGAGAGCACACGATTAATTGGCAAATCTGCCCAGCACCCTGCCAACCGACGCGACGCGACGCTCTCTCGTCCTCTCGCTAACGAGGATCGTTTCGAATTGTTCGCCCTTTTTGCGTATACCGTGCTGGCATGCACCTTCGTTACGGTCCCGCTTCTCGTGTCCCTCCTGGCGGGAAATTCAAAACGGCCCCATTGGAATTGTTAATCTTTCCGTATTAACGTGCTGCGACCAGCTGGACTTACATTAATACATACGATTAAGAAGTGCCACATACCTTTCGAAGGTGGTATCAACCCTTTTAGGGACGCAGAAGGACGTAGTCGACTACACACGATTTCACTGACATCTTGGGAATTGCGTTTTTTTTACTCGAATTCTTTATAAAGTTACATTCGCTGCGTTCAGCACGTTTCAATCAAGTTCTTCTTTTTGATCGGCAATGAAAGGACTTGAGGATAAACTTGTGGTGCAAAACTTGGCATTTTCAAATTGGAAAAAATGTATAAACGTTTTGTAAAGGAAATCCGTGGGGCAATGTCACTTGTAACGAGGTAGGAATGCGTACATGTGGAGACTTGATTTACTCGAGGAGCGAGAAGTGCTCTTTTAAGTCCTTTAAACGGCGCAGCGCCGTTAACCCTGGAAACTATGCATAAATTTGCATCTTGTCACTTTTACACGAAGTTGCTTGTAACCCTGAGACGTAATCCGAGAAGACTGGCTAAGAAATATTGAAACATGCCGGGGGAAACTGGAGCTTGAAACAAGAGCAAGAAAAGAAAGGCCACTAATTAATAAGAATACGACAGTGCGTAACAGTTTCTGAACTAATTGAACAATTCCGCCGACTCTCCAATTAGAAAATCGACATTTCGCAGACTCGAACTAACGAAACTAGATTCCATCGCAAAAATAATTCTTTTTACATTCTAAGAAAATCTAACGTTAAGACATGATCCAAGAAGACTGGTTAAAAAATGTCGAATCGTATCGAGGAAACTGGAGCTTCAAACGAGAGCAGGTAAAGGAAGTCTCCTAATTAATAAGAACACCACGCAACAATTCCCGAGCTAATTGAACAATTGCTCAGTCTCTCCAATTAGAAAATCTCTATTTCACAGACTGGAGCTCACAGAAAAAGAAAGAAAAAAAATATCCATAATAAAATCGCTCGAATACTCTCGGCGTTGGAGGACGCTGGACCCAAAAGCGGTAGAAACTAATTAAAGAGAGAGAGAGAGAGAGAGAGAGAGAGAGAGAGAAAGAGAGAGAGTCGCAGCGATGTCGCTAAATCGGGGAAACTGGATTCGGGCGTTTTCGGCGGGCTAGAAATCGAAAAGAACCGAGGGGCGCGATTGGTGTCCGTGTCATTATCCGGATGCACACGTACACACGTACACAACGTTGCGACCCGGTCAATTAAACAGGGAAGCGGGGACCCCGATCCGGCTGGGCTCTCGCCCCCGTGTTTCCGGGTGGCATTACTTTTCTCTTTATCTTTCGGCCGATTGATTTCAATGGGGAAGAGAGGAGAGAGCGCAGCCACCTTGCGCGCTTCCCTCCTCCCTCTCTCGTTCCCAGAGTGTATCGACGGGCCGCGTAATTGGACGCGGCGGATAATTGTTTCGTTGTCCGGCGTCTCGCGTTAGCGGCGAGCCTTTTAGACGGCGCACTCATTACCGTTAAGTGGCGTGTCGCGTCGTCGTTGCCCGGTTTTCGGCAGCGATATGAAACCCCCGGATTCCACGTTGTTAATTGCGCCCCATCGTGTGCCCCTTTGAAGCCCGTCGCGTACACGTCGTGACAAATTTCAACCTACGATCGAAATCCTTCCGTTTGCTTCCCTTAATTGCTATTTTCACAGACAGCGCAGTTTTTCACATATTTTCTTTTTTTTTGCGAATTCATCGTGGAAAACTGCTACCTATTTAGTTTCGATAAGTTCCTCCGTGCGAAGATTCACCCATTTGATTTTTTTTTCTGAGAAATGAAGTTTTTCGTCACCGTCGAATTACAAATAATTCGATCTACGTATCGGATCATAAATTGTAAATATTAATTGCCGAACGAACTTTTTCGTAGCGACTCGAAACAACGCCTAGATACATCGTCGAGCGTATGAAATTTAATTTTCGCCTGTTTTCCGCGGCGAAAGGGAAAACAAGCGACGTCGCGAGATCCAATTATGCACGCTGCTCCCCGGCGGATTTTAAATTGCGTGGCTGAACTGCGTAAACATTAGCGAGAGTATCATTAAGCGTCGTCAACAACCAGCGTGGAATTCTAAACGTTTCTTCGCTAGACCTGTATCTTGCCTGGGGACCGGCCGAGGATTATCATCGAAAATGTTCATCTTTATTCTCGCATTAGCGCGGAAACTTTGCGTCGCCGTCGTCGCCTGCGAAATTCTTGGGAGACAACGCGGTACGGCGCACAGCCTCGCGCAAAAGTTTCGAAACGCCAATTGTGCCGAAACCAATTTTACTTCTAATTCAAAGTTGCTTCGCGACGTTGCACTGTTGCACGGGATGTGGCTCTTTTCAATGGCGACGCGTGATTACTATCATTAATTCCGGGACTGAGAAATGTTCATTCGCGACCCTCGATCGAGGCATTGTTAAAAAGAATTCCGAAAGAATTGCAACATCCATCTTCGTCGCAAGAAACATCGATTTTGTGGTTGTTCTCAAAAATTGGAAGTAACAAATATTTTTTTCTAGAGTTAATAAACAAGTTAAAATTCTGCAAAAACTGAGAAAATTCTTTAAAAATGAGTTCATCAGTTATTTCACATCATGTTATTTTAATCTATATTAATTCAATGTAATTTTTACGATATTGTCAAAAACGACCGTTATAATTATGGGCACATATATACTTAGCGTCTGCATTTTGTTCGTTTCGAAATCTTCTATAGTAACCGAGAAGTTAGGGGTGGTTTCATCCTCCTCCCGAGAAAGAACAGACTTACAGCATCCTAAATTGCTATCGCACGTGAAATGAAACTATTCTAAGAATATAAATACTAAAAATGGTGTTATTATACGTCTGTAGCAAATATCGGTAAACAACAAATTAGGTTTCCCGACTTGCTTCAAGAATTCCTCGAACAGTGACGCTAATAAGAAAACTTGCATCGAATCTGCGAGCGTAGAGTTCCCGGGAGTTGTACAGAAGGAAATACAGTTCTTTCCGTGAAATTGTAGGTGTTTCACCCCCGGATGAGAGGAGGGAGGTAATAATGTCCGCGGGACGGGGTTTCACGCGATTGGTTCCGCGAGACTTGTCGGGCCACGCGGTCGCCGGGCAGATCCCTTTTAACGGGAAATCTGTCTCATTAACAATCTAATTAATAATCCAATTACGCGGCAAGATCCACCCTCCGACATATTTTCACGGTAACGGGAAAACAATTCTGTCGGACGTCTCCCTTCTGGCCCTCTACATACCTCCGGTTGGATAGAGAAACGTGGAAGAGGGGGTGCGGCGGCGCGAGGGGGATGACGCCTCATCCCCCAGGAATTTAATAAGCAATTACCAGGGATGAAACGAGACGCATCTGTGTACCTGTATAACGAGAGCCGGCGGGGTGGGGAGCTGGAACAGAGGGGCAGGGAGAGGGAGAGGGAGAGAAGTCCGGGGGTTAGGTTAGAGGAGGCTGCACGAACCTAAACAGAGGGATGAAACGGAACGGAGAGGTGGAGAGAAGAGAGAGGGGGATGAAAACCCCGTAACAGGGGGAAGAGCCGCGACGCAGCGTGCTCTGATGGAACTTGAGAGAAATAAGAGGAACGCGAGAGGCGAACACGCAATATTTCCCCGTAAACTGTGTTCGATTCGCACCATTTTCTCATTAGACCGGGCGATTCGAAAGGAATTTCTATTATCGAGATAACTTCCGGAGCGATTCGACGGCGCGGGGAACCATTTCACAATATATCGTTAAAGAGAAGATAATTAGCGACCGGCGGCGCACAGTGGTCCAATTCTATTTTGTTACAATGCACGACCTCTTAAGAATAAAAAGATACACCTTGTCAATTGTAAAGTATTTTGTGATTTTTCTTTATTTCGTTCAACATTACGTTTAAAAGACATTATACACAATAATTATTAATGTCATGCACGATTTCTTATCTCAAAAGAACGCTCTTCAAAACAAAACAAAAATCGAAACGAAATATCAACTGAGCTCCTCAGGACACCACGAAAGATTCCAATTTCAAAATGACCAACTTTAAGTGTTTGTATAATTCAAATCTGAATTGTATTTGATTTATTTTCTTCATTTTCGAAATCTATGAACATTTAAGAAGAGATACACGTTGATCTGATATTAATATGAGAACGTTGATTTTTGGCGAAATGTCACTGAATTTCTCGTTTTGGACCACTGTGCGGCGGCCGACGAAATTAAATAAGATATTTAGTACGTATCGGGTAACACGCTTCCCTCGTAGAAGTTGCGCGCGGAACGCTGATGTAGAATACAAATAAAGACCTTGTTTCTTCGGAAAACTAATTACAAGACGCGCAAGATAATATCTTCTAGCTGCAGTGTGTTACTGCAACTGGGAGAGGGGAGAGGGACGTTCGAGCACTCGGCTGGTAGAATAATAATTAATTGGACGCCCCTCGACTCGCTCGTGTTGCAAACTACTACGCTAGCGTTGCCACGTCAGCAACAAGGTTTCTTTCGCAGAAGTAAAAATTCGTTGCGCAATCCTGCTTCTCTTATGTCCGTAAATGAAGTTGTTGCATTTATGGTCGCGGAAAAAACCCGACTGTTTTCGACCGTTCTCTTCCGAGTTCAACGTTAGAGAGAAATGGTAATTGAACATGGAGAAAATTATGCACTGGAAAATCATTTCCTTTTTTTTTTTTTATTTCCCGTACGAGAAAGTGTGTGGGCGTTCAGTTAAGTTTGTGCAACAATTAATTGCTTGCTTTTTGTGACGTGGAATAAAAATGGCTGGAAATGAAGAAAATTATACGGTCATGTTGAAAACGATTCATTGATTCTTTCTTGTAATAAAGAACGATGGTGAACATTTAGATTCGGTGATCTTCTTGTATCATTTGTGTCTTACGATTAGACTGCTGGGCTAACGAAGAATAAAGGAAGATGTTTAATGTTGCTTGGTAGAAGATTGTAAAGGTAGCGGCGATAGCATTTGGAGGAACAGTTAAAAATGTGTGTTTGCGGCGGGATTACAGAGGTAACTGCGCGGAAGAGGTAAATCTGAAGTAACAGGTCTCTTGGAAGCTTGAAAAGGTAGCATTTAATAGGCCGCGATCAGCTTTCCACGCAGTCCTTCCCCACGGCCGTTTCGTCAAACGACAATGGCCCCCCTGAACGGTTTCACGCTCAGCTTCCGTTCGACGATCTCGAGTGCCGGCATTCCGAGACTTTCGATCCACCGGTGGAAATTCGATAATACGCGTTCCCTGCAGTCGGTAGCCCGCAAGATTCGAACGCCTCTCGAAACGCCGCGCCACAGGTGGTTGCGAAGTGTCTCATCCTGCGGACCCTCAAATTTTCCACACGCCGCGCCGCGCCGCGCCGATTATATTCGGATCGAGCGTTTTCTTCCGGCTCCGATTCCAAGGAGAACCGACATGTCTTCGACACTTTACCCCGCGACGCCTCCCTCTAACGAATCTTAAATTCTCCCACAATGTTCGCTCGTTGGAAAATTGGAGCGATCGATCATCTCGGTGCTGGAACATAAAGCAGAGTGGGAAATCAAAAGTGTTTGACATCGAGGGAACTGAAAATTTGAAGCTCTGAAATTATCGAAGTAGCATATATATTATGAAGGATTCTTAAATTGGAGGATTTGGAAGTTTGAAGATTCGAAAATTTAAAGATTTAGATATCCGAGAATTTGGAGAATTGAAAATTTAAATATTTGGAAATTTGAAAATTTGTTCGAAATGTTCCAATCTCAGAAACTGGAAGAACCAAACAACTCGGGCACGTTGCGTCAACTTCCAACCATGTTTCGGACTTTCCATAAACTTTCGATGAACGGCAACCGACAAAGACATCGCAGTATCGTAATTCTCGGTAGGTTAGCAAAGTCAGTATCGACAAGATGGCTCTTTGAAGCTCTATCGTTGGCAGAGTCGCGTTAATAGCGCGTTGCGCGGAGCACACACGGCGCCGGCCGGCAAAAGGTGTTAATTACTATTTACCAGGTTGATTGACTCGCGCATAAATTGCCGGCCGAACCAGTTTTCGCGCGGTGACCAGCGTCCAGGCACTTTCACAGCCTGCCGCTGTTTGGGTGGAGGATGCGGGGGCGGTGGATTAAAACGAGAACGAAGAGGGAACCGAGAGGAAACTGGTTACGCGTAGATTGTCCCTAGCAAGGGTAAAGGAGGCCATTCCGTGTTCAAACGGGGATGGAAACCTCTTTGTGCGTGCACGTCGTTGATTCTACGCGCAGAACCTTCTGTAACTAGGACAAAGATTCTACGCACAAAGACGAACTGCTAATACCGTCGTATTATCCTCATAGCATTCTTCGTTTTAGTGAAAGATAAAAAACTTAAGCGTTCATCGGGCGCTGGAACTTTTGAACGAGTATGTCTGACCATTGTACGCTGTTTCTACTTTTTAACTCTACTTATACTCTGGTTTTCTGCGAGTTGAAGATTTTTAGAGTCTTTCACCGCAAAAATTGTTACATATATAGTCCTATTTACACTGGAGCCAATCTTTTTGGAAACCAATGTCGTCCTAGGTTTTCCCCGAGATTTTCGCGGTTACGCTCGCAGGACATTCGATCTACCACGCAGTTTCTATGTGTACACGTAGGCGTGTGCGCTCGCGCGAAGTCGGTGGGCAGGGGATAGGCGAAAAGGCATTAACAGCCTCTTAACATGCAGATTGCCCTCCTAAAGACTTTGGGAGTTGCTCGAACGTTGATTGGACGATTATTTAATACCTTGTCGAGAAGCCTCCGTTATTCCACGCACCACGTGTGCTCTGGCGTGGATTCACCTGCGCGATTCGTCGCTCCGGTAATTCCTGCAACCACAGCGTCACGGCACGCTCGAAAATTATGCAGCCTTGTCTCGCCGACCGAAGTTTTTTCGCCGGTGAATCGTTTATCCGCGGGACGATCGCTTACGTCCTCGCCGCAAGCCTAATGATCCGGCGGGACAACGCGCGTGGACAATCGGCCGTGATTAGGATCATCGGCTCATTGTTTGCTGATGCGCACTAGGCGAGAGACTGTTGCTGTCTCGAAACTTCTGTGCGACATACAGGATGCACACAATCTTTAGGGTCGGAGAGAAAATCGGTTGGTGGTACGTTGCCTTAGAGTGTCCAAGAATAATTAATTTGATTTATGTTTGATCGGTCTGCATGATTGCTACAACAATATAGAGAAACGAAAGAATCAACCGAGCTGAATAAATTGACTCGCAATCGCCACGCTGTTCGGCAGGAAAGGTAGTTTAACGAGGAGTACAAATTTCTGTTGGAGCCAGGCGAAATTACGCAAACTCCTATCATGTTAGCGCACGATAATGGAATAACACTTACACCGTCGGTGTCATAAATTCACAGCCTCTCGACAAACGATTTCCACTTAAAGGCTTAACCGCGCTGGCTCGAATAAAATCATGATGGGGGTAAGAACAGCGTAACCTTCATCAGTGAAAAAACGAAGGAAACGGCCAGGGAGGGGGTAGTGATTTAAAGTCGAAAAAGGAGGTTGGACTAGGACCCGCGCGTCGAATCGTTAACAGGGGACCGGTGGGAGAGGTTGGTTAATGGTAACGAAGGGGGAGAGCGAGAGAGAAAGAGAGAGCGAGAGACAAGGGAGCCGAGAGCCGGGGGTTCAATCGCATTTAATAGCACGAAATTACGCCGAAATTGGATTCTAATTTACCATCCGCGAGCGAAATGTATTCAAATTAGCCGGAGGGGAAATAACGAGTCCTTCGGCCGGGCGCAGGATTAAATAAATTTCCTTTCTGTTAATGATTATGTAGATTGAACGACATTTCTTCTCGTGGTCCCGTCCAGGCCGTGGCCATGGCCGTCGTGCCTTTTTTACCCGACGACGTTGTGTCGCGACGTCCACCGGTGGGGGACGGGGAACCGAAACGCGTCTCCTCTCTCGTACCCCCCTTGCGTAGGAGGGGGACCCGGCGAACTCATGGCAGAGAGGGGAAAAGGGTCCGCAGAACCGAATTAAGGATAATTGCCTCGCGGCGAACCAACGAAAGAAAGAAGTCGAGAAGGGGGCATCTCGAAACCGGCTGGACGATATCGAACCAGCGAAGGAGACCGTCGTAAAAGCTGCCGGTCACCCGGCCAATTGATTCCCGACCGCGTCCCACACAATTTTTACCGTTTTTCGAAACCACCCATCCCACTCCTCTCTGACCCGCATCCTCGGTGGCTTTGCGATTTCTGGAAAAGCTCCAAGCTCTCAGTTTGGGTCGGAATTTAGTTTGAGTGTTAATCGGGTCCATTTCTGCTTGCATCTTGAACAGCAGCAATTTTTATTTGCGAACTAGATCGTATATTGTATTTTTTAGTACTCTATACGTCGACTTTATTGTAATTTAAGAAAAAAATTTAAGCCACTGCTGGTCCAAAAAATTGACGGAATAAATTTATTATTTCCAGTAGAGTAGTACAGTTTGTTTGCAGAAAAGCCCCATCAGATTTTCGCAGCCGTCCAATATTTTCGCGTCCTTCCGTGTTTAATCTTCCAGCGGGATTTTTCGTTGGCCAGCACAGTCGGCCGCAGGTTGCACGCTGATTTATGCGAATCGCTGTTCCGCGGCGATAGTTACGGAAGTGACGAGGGTCGGTTGAGGTCGCGGGGTGGTTAGAATCGACTACGTGACGCAGCTTGCCAGTGGGAATTTTTTTATCGTATATATGTGCTACATGAAATTTCAAAAACCTTCCCTGTACCTTAAAATTACATTGGACCTTGCGTTGCACAGATTTCTGTTCTATTTTACATATGTTTGTGATCTCTGATTCAATTCAAAGTTCGGATGCAACAATTTGTTCATCGACGAAACTTGAAATCATTACACAGAACTGTGCCCTCGCGTTTTCTTTGTCGCCAACAGCTCGAACTAAGGAAAACGTGTGACTATGTGGTAAGGCAGAATGGCGAAGCCGAGTATCTCCGGTGAAGAGGCCCTAAGTGGCGTATCGAGGATCGAGCATGCTTGTCAATGACACGTGACAATCGCCGACTGACTGTTGACCGACGCACTTCAGAAGCTGTAGAAATCTCGAAGCTTTCGCGTGACCTTCGCAACAATATGAACCGCGTGTCCCCTCTTCCTCTCGTTCTCCCCAAGAACGACGTTCCACAACCTCTGAAAGATTAACCCCTTGCCCGACGCTTTATTTTACAGTTTCAGTGACTAAATGTCACTTCTAGAGGTCTTCTAGAAGTCAGTCAATTAAAAAGTTGATGTAACATTAAATTCGTGGTCAGGGCAACCTCAAAAACCGTAGTGCACGGTATTTTCAGAAAGGTTTTCAGTGTTTTTAATGTTTGGCCAGGTTTTCGGGGCTTTGGAACACTGTTGCGGCGGTGCCCAATCGTTTGTAGAATGCTCGAATAAACACCTCGAGATGACCAGCTGCTCGACTCTCGTTTGAGAGCAGCCTTCTGGGAAAAGTCCGGCTAATGGAAAAGCAAGAGTAACTCTTTCCATTCCATTTTTCAATTTCAAATATTGCCGGTAACGTTAATCTGTCAGCGAGGCGCGGTAAAACGGCGAAACACCGAGGGATATATCCAACAACGCGTAGGAGGAATAAAAATTTCGCCGTAATTCCGGCCGGGCTCGTCGGTCCCGGAGATTGTTATGTAAAGCCTGTCCGGGGCACGCCGTTGATTTTCATCGTAATTCCATTTCAGTAATTAATTATAACGCAACCGACTATCGTTAATGGTTCTTTTTCTCCTCCTCTCGTGTTCCTTTTTGTTCTTTTTTCGCGTGAACAGTGAACAGAGCTTGCTTGCTCGCTCGCTCGCTCGCTCACGTTCACGTGTCCCGCGATTCGCTGCCAGTGGTTTTATGTAACGCGAATGTGGCAATACCAATTATAAAACCTCGACCAAGCAGTTATAGTAAATTCATTAACGAACTTTTCTCTCAGCGCGGGGGCACAACCAAAACGAATGCGAGGGCAATAATAAATGTAATGGGCTCTCAGCTAGAGTACCTCGTTACTTCCACCCCTCTGAGGAGGAACAGGAAAGGAGGAGATCGCACGTACGTATGTACATACTCGCGTGCATGTTTCATATAAAATATATATATAAATATATATTTATATATACATACGCGTTTCTGACAAAATGGAAATCACCATAGAACCGTATTGTTGCTCAACGAAATTTCACTCCTCTTGCCTACCACTCGCCTCTCGGCTGTATTAATTCTGTTTTATCGCGAACCAACTTTCATTGCATCTTTCCAACGGGTGTGTACATGTGCACGGTATTAACAGAACGTTTCCACGCACCAGGGTTTTTTAATGTAACCCCCGTTTCGACGATGCAACAATGAATAACGTGGGCAGTTTAGGTTTACAAGCCCGGTGCTTGTAGGAACTACGTGTAATTGGGTTCGGTGTTTCTTATCGACTCGTATGAAAATCATTGGTTGGACGCTATGTATTAGTTTGTCCCAAAAGTTCGTTTCGTTGTCGATAAATGTGCTCAGTCCAAATTCAGAGTAGTTTTTTAAGAAAACCAATGGCATGGTTAAGAAAGAGGAAGCTTAAGGAATAATGAAACATTAACGAACTAAAGATTGTGTTGTTCGTGTATGCTGATGTTATCTTACAATATGGAATGTTCACGTAGGGAAAGAAACTTTTAGGACAACCTAATATAATAACCATATCATACTTAAATCGACAAAGTTAAGAAGAAGATCAGCATCAAAAGAATATAAAACAACATCACGCAACGTTCACCGAACGTGAGTGTTCACAGCCTCCATGATTAAATAAAAATGAAGTTCAATGATTCATCCTCTCGATCAGTATCAAACGAATTTCTTCCAGCTGCTCTCCTTTCACGCCCCTATCGTTCCACCCAAAAAAGCATCGAATCCAAATTCAGCAATGGAACAGAGCTCGCTGGCAATCGTCAATGAAGCATCCACCGTTGTGCCATCGCTCGTTACCATTTACCTTGTCACGCAGCGTGTCCCTTTCGCCTTCGACGAGCGGAGAGCGCGATATTTTATTTTACAAGCCGTCCGAGCGAATCGATTTTTCGTGTAGAAGATAACAAGGTGGCGCGGGCGTGCGAGCGAGCTAGAACAAGCCGGAGCTGTTCGAAGCGGGTTGAAGCGAGCAGAAGCGAGCGAAAAAGGTCGGGCCGTGCTGGGGCCGTTTAATAACAGTTTAAAGCGTTATCGATGCAAACTTGGCCGGCCCAATAAAGGCAGACGGCCGTCTCGCGTACGAAATCGAGCCGTGAGTCGGTCGCTCGTGACAATTTAATATCGCGGCGCGGTATTACAGCAGTGAACGGTTAAATTTACACTGGGGCAGTGCTACAATTATGAAGAAACCACGAGTTCCAGAATTTCTAGCAGCTCGCGGTAGGAGTCGCTGGTAGGCGAACGAGGATCACATATAATAATCGAGGTTTCAACGATCGAGGTTCTACTGTAAATTGAATCATGCATTACAGTAATGTCCACATTACTGTCCAACAGCCGTATTTTTGGTTGACAGTAATCTGGATCCTGAATCGTATTTTTGTTACTTCGAAGGTGAAGCCGAATATAGAGAAGGATAGAATGAAATTCAAAGGAGAAGCCGAACATAGAGAAGGATAGAATGAAATTCGAAGGAGAGTCCGAACATAGAGAAGGAAGAATGAAATTCAAAGGAGAAGCCGAAGTCTCCGAAGTCTCTTTCTTTCCAATACGCTGTCGTTCCTTGCGACCGAAACTTGAAACGTCGATTTAACCACTAAATACAATTGGAATTATTCAATTCCATAAGTGAAATTCATTAAAAAAATAATGAAAATTAAGAAAGTTGAAAATTTCGATTCGTTCGAGTGAATGTGTGGTGTTTACACCGATATACCCTAGCCGAGATCAATCATCGCGCCAGTGGAGTGAGAAGGCACTGGACATTGAACCTAGTATAAACAAAGGACAGTAATGCGGATTTCACTGTACAGTAAAATCCGCATTACTGTCCAACAGCCGTATTTATGGTGGACAGTAAGATTGGTGTGTACATGTATGATCGTATTTTTGTTACTTCGAAGGCAATTCCGAACATAGAGAAGGATAGAATGAAATTCAAAGGAGAAGCCGAGCATAGAGAAGGATAGAATGAAATTCGAAGGAGAGTCCGAACATAGAGAACGAAGAATGAAATTCAAAGGAGCAGCCGAAGTCTCCGAAGTCTCTTTCTTTCCAATACGCTGTCGTTCCTTGCGACCGAAACTTGAATCGTCGATTTAACCACTAAATACAATTGGAATTATATCGTGTTTGGTCTTATATTAATCAGAAAAATGCCAGAAATACGATAGTGAAATTTCATTTAAAAAAATAATGAAAATTAAGAAAGTTGAAAATTTCGATTCATTCGAGTGAATGTGTGGTGTTTACATCGATATACCCTAGCCGAGATCAATCATCGCCGCCTTCGGCGCGGCGCGGCGTCGGCCGCCAGTGGAGTGAGAAGGCACTGGACATTGAACCTAGTATAAACAAAGGACAGTAATGCGGATTTCACTGTATTGTAATCGCAAAAACCTGGCGAATTATTAGGTTGTTGCATACGAAGTGTCCGATTTTGAACAGTGACATTAAACAAACGCAATTTTGTACCTAATGTGCTCTAGGTACAGACAGACCTTTTTGTACCTGAAACTTTTATATAATAAACTTATAGACTGTAATAGCATTTCTTGATTGAAACGTTTTATTAGAGTTGCATTCTAAAATCGGACATTTCATATGCAATAACCTCTTAGGCGCGGCTCGCGTCGCAAACTAACGAGCCGCGGAGGGTCTTTTCTACGAAACTGTCTCGGAACTAATTATGGCGATGGATAAGGAGGTTGAAGCAGGAAAGACCGAAGGCATCGCGACGCGTGACTGCTTTTTATCGCGCGAGCCATCCGACAGAGAGCCAGGCTCCGCGGTCGATGCCTGTAATTCAAGCTATAATAGCGCTACATTATATCTCACTGTTTTCGCAAGAAACCGCACTTGTCCCAGTTCCAAAAGTTTCCTGCGTTTTATCACCGACGCGGTCGCCCCCGGCTCCCCATATACAACGTCCAATTTGCAATAATTCATCGCTTTACGGGGGATTCGTCAGGGACGACCGGCTCCGGAGAAAAACCGGTGGTTGCGCGGGGGGCAAAAACGCGTGTTGCGGATTGGACAATCGCCTTCTGTATTCTATATTCAGTCTGTCTATACCGGCAATAAAATCGCTGGTATACCTACCGGAACGGGCCATTACGCTCCGCGTTTCTCAACGCTTTTCCTATATTACACGGTTTTATTTATTGCCGGGCCGAGGCGCGGTTTATGGCATGCATGCGCGAACAACGAAAGAAATTAGACGGACCGGAAACTGTTCCGCCGACCTGCAATCTAATTTCTTGCTTAACGTTAGCGGGACCTACCCTGGACAAATATAAATTGGCACAGTCGAATTTTTCGATTAGACTGCGGATTATATGCATTTATGACAAAAATTAGTAGGTGTAATTTAAAACGGTAAAAGTATTAGAAGAATTTATAAATACTGTTATATTATTTTCAACATATCAAACATATTAACAAAGAAAATAAATTTCTATTTCACTCCAGTTTGTTGCGATTAAGGGAGAAAATTTTTATTTTTCAAAAAGAACCGCTGTGTACTAATTATTTATTATTAAATCTTCATCGCGAGTCCGGCTCGTAAAAATACGGAAATGGGTTAATCATCGAATACAGACGCGTTTGAAAATTGTTTGAAAATACGTTGTTAATTTTCTCTTGTAAAAAAAAGTCGTGGTTGATGCAATCGAAATAGTGGAGGCCGACAGGGAAAAAAAACATGAGAAGGGAAAAATAAACAATCGTTTTTCAAGGCGTATCTCTCGGACAAGTCGGCGTGCGTTATCTTCGCCGCATTCGTCCCGTTCGCCGGCGCCAATGGAAAACGGGACAAGGGATAAAAGGAAGGGTGGAAGCCCGAAGGGGTGGGAAGGAGTGAGAGAAGGGTGCTCTCTCGCCGGGGGTCGACGGTAATGAGGGAATGCGTGCCACCCTTCTGATAAGGGTGTATCTCTCCGTGGCGGCGCTGCACTCGTGTTTACATCGCGGGCCACTGTGCGTTACGCAATTGCGCTTCTGCGTTGTCGCCGCGAGTCATTCTGATTTATTTCAGTTTGATCGGCGCGTGTCGCCCGTGGGAATTCGCGATACTGTCGCTCGTGCATGGCTGATTAAAATTCTGCGACCGGCCACGTTCTCCTCGTTTCGCGAAAGATCTATCGATCCGATCCGTGCGCGAATCAACGCTCGAAACTCTGATCATGAGGTCGGCTGTCGTATTGTTCGTGACTTTTAACAGGCTTCCAGTAAGAGCTAAGAGTTTCGAGAGTTCGGTAAATAAAATAAAATTCATATACGAAATTCACAGATTGCTATTAACTTGAAAATCAAACATTTCTTTCGACCTGGAATAATTCCATTGTATATGATTTTTTCCATTTTGTGCATGTGAAAATGATACAATACCTCGTGCAATACTTAAATGTGTAGTAATTGATCAGATACCAACATATTGAATAACGTAAACGATATTGTGAGTAATGGTACACCTATCGAGAGCAAGAAAATCGTTTTAAGCTGTCCCCGAGCTTCAGGAAAAGAGTAAAGCCACGGAAAATTGTTCCAAGCTAGAAACAGTGAGAATCCAGGATGGAAATTTGGAAAAGGGTCGAAGCGAGCTCGAAAACGAAGGGAACGACCATTACGGTGTCGTGGTGCCGCGAAAACGAAGAGTAGAGAGGGCCAGATACGCGGCCATAAATTATCACGATACACACGGTGGCAGCCTAGGAAACGTAAAGCAACTGCGTATCAGGTCTGGGATTCGTGGGTTCGCGAGTCTGCACTCGTTTATATAATACTCAGCGTCGAGTGAGTATTATACTCGGCGGCTGGCGCAGAGATAAAGCGGAGTCGTTATCTCGGTTAGGGGTTTCAACGGTGCCGGCGCGGTCGGCTTCGGGCTGCGGGGGTGTCACGGGGGTGTAAAGGGGGAGGCCGGCTCGAAGAACGTTGCTTAAGGGTTGTGAATCGTAATGGGCTGCGCCCTCGGGCAGGAGTTGACGATGTCATTGGAATATGTAACGCCCGGCTCCGCTTTTTAGTTTTAGCGATAATAAATCCGACACGGCCATCCCCCTCTTACACTGTGCACCCTCGTTTTCGGGACTCGTGGACCCGAGAACCGCCTGTCGATCTCGTTCTCGGGATCGTGTAACGATCGGACCGCCATGCCGCGCCGGTTCAGAGCTGTTATGGCACGCGCGATTGTCCTCGGTGATGATAAAAATTTTCTGGAGTTCGGATTTTCGGAATAAGGTACTGTTTTGTTGCTGGGTTTTCTTTTTTGGTCCTGTTCGATCTTTGTAGAACATATCGATTTCAATTCTTCTATGTTCGCGTACAATTTATTTGGTGCTATAGATTGACTGTTCGATAATTATCGATTATAATATGAATGGCGATTGTCGGAGTATATGGGGCTTTTTGTATTCGCTTTACGTAGTATAATGCTAAAGCAGAATCGTTCGAGAAAGTGGTGTGACGGTCTAAATGGCTCGAGGTGTACCGATTTCCTAGATATTTTATCACTCTCTCGTGCTTTCATTCTCGCGGGCTACACATTTTCTTGGTCACGCTTGGAAGATCGAGGTCTCGCCGGACAGAATGCATAATCGGAGAACACATTATAGAGAACCCCTCTCTAATCGCCAAAGAAACCGTGTGCCGAGAAGAAAGTCACTCGATCCGTGGCAAAATAATGATTCAAAAACATCAAGAGAACTGTTAATCAAAAGCACGATCGTCTTCAAAAGAGCTTCTTCCACCAGGTTGCATCTAATATTCCATAAAACTTGATGCTGCCACTTCAATAAGCGTTTGTAAAATATTAATTTTCGGGCTGGATCCATTAAAAATGTTAATACGTCGTTCTACAAAAGGATACCTAGTTCCGTGCAATTTTCCTACGTAAAACAAGTTGCCACAACGTTGGACCGAGCTTATCGCGTTTCCGAGGCGGATTCGTTCGATTTTCTCAGCGACCCAATCAATTACCGGGAATTTCCCGGGCGTGTAATATGCAATTAACGGTTTATTAATCACGAACTGCCGGTGTAATCGCGACGCGCGAATAATTAACGTCGCCGAACTCTGTTTAGCTGGAGAACTGTTAACATCATGCAAATGTTCCAGTAATGACGCGTACTGACAACGCACTTTTGTTTCGCAACCTTCATTTAGCCTCCCGTTCATTCCCTGGCGACGAACGTCCCTCCTCCTCGACCGCGAACAATATGGGAAGTGCCTGGCGAGTCTGATCTACCGGGTGTTTCTCGCGAAACCGATTATTTTCGAAAAGAAACGCTTTTCTTCATAATTCTGGGTCAATTCCTGGAAATCCGAAGATAATTTTCTGTTACCGGTTTCCTATCCTCTTTCTCTTAATAAATTGTCGAACTTGAATGACGATGGTAATTCCTAAAAAAATTTTTAAGAAGTCGCTTTAAATGATATTTTCGTAAAGAAAATGGGATTTTCTATTTTTTATAATCCTCGATGTCATTGTTTTGAGAAATATGCATCAGATACTTGAACGTACCAAAGACTTCTAGGACTGCAGAACTTCCGTATCGTGCAATTGTTGAACTAATTGGTAGTCTATTAGACTATTCTTAGATTGCCAGTGAGTATAATTACCATAAAATGAGGCTGACTCATCTACTTTATCTCGTAGCTCGAGAAGGCTAGTGCACAGTGTTGAATGCGCTGTTTTTTACCGATAACAGCACTAAACTTCATGACATTACGCTGTTAACAATGTAGATATAGTCAAAAGGCTCCCTTTGGATTGACCTACTAATGATTGCGAAAGATCATCGCACTCTTTCTAAGATTCACGAGTAATCAGTTTCATACTATTTAAAATACTTTGGCACTGATAAATACCTTGAGAATACCAATTGGAACAATTTTGTATTTGCTTTTCATTCCTTTAATATATTCCTATAGGGTGTTCGAATAATAATAAACGGTCACGTGACCCGAGGGGTATAGCAACCGTTCCACCGAAATTTACAATCTCCTTTTATTAAACCGATGGAACCGATCAGCGAACGTCGCGGTCTCGAAAGAAGAGTTCTGCAAAATTGGATCCTCCGAATCCCAATTTCCCGGAACGCCACGAAAATCGACACGGTCCCGGTCCAGCTTCGCCTTCGGCTTTGGCTTCGGCTTCGGCTTCGGCTTCGGCTTCGGCTTCGGCTTCTGCTTCGACTTCGGCTTCTGCTTCGACTTCGGCTTCGGCTTCGACTTCGGCTTCGGCTTCGGCTTCGGTTTCGGCTTCGGCGCGATAATCACTCTCTCCTCGAATCCGCGCCATTAGGTGCACGCGATAGTTGATCCGAGGCATTCGGCGAGCGCGGCGTTAAACGAGTATATAACGATGCACCGAAAAAAAGGGAAGGAGGAAGCGATGCGAGCAAAGGTTCGACAGAGAGAAAAGAGAAAATGAGCGAGAAATATAGAGGAAGAGTTAGGGACGAGAAGAGCGTGTCGGAGTGTCGGCCACGAGGAGGACGGGAGACACTGTCGATGAAGGAGGGTGGCTGCGAGGTGGAGTGGAGGTTGGAAGAAAAGGAGGTCTTTTGAATCGGAGGTAAGCGAAGTTTGCAGGTGTGCGCCGGTGCACCGACCGTGAGACTCGACTGGTAGAACGAAGACAGTGTACCCGAGAGAAAGATTGAGAGAGATGGAGAAGCGTGGAGCGAGGGGGATGAAGATCGCGAGACACGAAGGCAGAGAAACGGATAGAACGAAGAAGGAGAGACTACTACGACAGAGAGAGGCAAGCAGAGAAAGTGTACTAAGCAGAGAAAACGAGCGTGCCGCGGAGGGGAGGCGGCGGTTAGAGGGGGCAAAACTCGAGGAAGGGGTGAGTCGGGCGGTTGTGCGGGGGTGTGCGACATCGCCTGCTGCAAATTGCAATTTTGTTGTGAGATCATTATAAAATACATAATGCCGAGTCGCCTACTACCGTTCTCCTCCCCGCCAGTTCGCGTTCCCGCCCCCACCACGGCGAGGAGAACTCGCTACTTTCCTTCTCGTTTTCTCTGCGGGTGCACCCGGCTCTCTGCTCCAGGTTTTGCGACGGTGCTTCCCTCTGCTCGCCTTCGCCTGCATCCTTTCTCTCTCTCTCTCTCTCTCTCTCTCTTTCTCTCTCCTCTCCTCGTTGCACGAAAGCTTATGGAGAAAGAGAGAGAGAAAGGGGGGGGGCGGCACAGCGTCTCGTTAAAAGTTTCTAGCGACGCGTATTCTTAATAGTCTGCGCGCGGACACGCCGTCATTAAAATTATAACCAACCTCCTGTATCACCACCCCGGTGCTCCATCGCCCGCCACCACCACCGTATCGCCATCCATCCCCTGTTTCGTATATTCCACCCCTTTTCGCTTGGGGGCGCGCGCCGCTCGCGCCAGGCCCGCGAGAGCTTCATCGGACATCGACCACGGTTTTGGCAGGCACCCTGCAGGACCTGCCGAAATTTCTACACCCCCTTTAGTGTGGATTCGAACGGAAAAAATCGAACGATTTTTAAAAATAGTTTATAAATGTTTCTTACGAGAACGTTAAGAAAAATGTCTAAACAATGTCCGTTGGCAGGCATCGAGATTCTAATAATTGGCAGCAACAAGTAGCAAGTGCCTCGCGGGGGATGAAAATTACACGCCTTCGCTGTAACCGTTAAATAAATGTCTGTTTCTCGATCAAGTTAATGAGACCGATTCCCCTCGGTCCGTGAAACGCAAGAATTGAACTCTCGAGAGAAACACTCTAATTCAAACGAAACGTCTCACCTTAAACAATTATTTCCTCCTAGGTGGCTAAATATCTTCGTAAAATCAACCGTTTATTATTTATTATCGTCTAACAAGTCACCGTCGCCGTAAAAAGAGGAGACACGCGCTGTGTCACGATGTTATCGCGGCAGGGAAGAATACAAAAGGGGGTTTCGTTGTATGGAGTCGCACGGAAGCTAAAGAGATAGGAAGAGTTCCGCAAGAAATCTAGTTTCTGACAGAAACTCGCAGGAGTGCTACAAGAAATCCATTTTCTAACAGAAACTCGCCGGAGTGCTACATCTGCACTTCTCCGGTGAATCAGCCGGGGCAAAAACATTCGACCGGTCGCGAGTGGTTCACCCTTGACCCCTCCCGAAAATCATTAATCGAACCCGAAAGCTTTTTTCCACAGCGACATCTATGGCTCCATCTCTGGAGCCTAAGAAGATCTAGATTTCTCCGTCACAGTTCGAAACTACCCTTATCCCCATCGTTATAAACCACCCATTATCTCCTCTTCCGAAGAAGTATCATTTTTATGCATTGAGCTTCACGAAATCGACTTGCGTGTACGTATTAGAGATACCCATTTCACGTGTATTTTCAATACGGTACACTCTGTAATTAACATAATCCGTGCAGAAGTCCGGGTTCTATTTAATACACGGATATACGTGTATCCTCGATACACGTCCAAAACCATAGTCTCTACCACGTATACCAATGTAGTACCAACAATAAGCGATGTAAATAAACAAGTGGGAACGTTTTTGCCAGCTAGATCGGTCAAGTACGCCACCGTGCGAGATTCGACCGGTTCGGGGTTGTCTGATCGCGAGACAGGGGTCGGGGGTTGGCAGAGGAAGAAGAGATACTTTCCGTGGGGATAAAGGCGGGTTTAACTAAAACTTACGCCGAAGTCTCGCAGGCTCTGTAAATATGTAAATATGAGGCCGGTGGATGTTATTACGTGTACGTTGCACGCGTACAAGCCGCGCGGATAAAGAAAGTCCGCGTGCTGCGGGGGAGAAAGTCACGGTCTCCGGTAATCGTTCGATATTTAAGTAGCGAGTTTAGGTACACCGGGTATATTTAAACGCGCTTATTATCATATAAATACAAGTTGGACGTTCAATTTACGCGTCGGTGAGCCCTGCCGCTCCTCGAGCCCCGACCAGCTCGTGGTGCGCGCTCGCGGCTCTGTTTCTCTCTTTCTTTCTTTCTCCCTCTCTGCTCTTCCTCCTCCTCCTCCTCCTCCTCCTCCTCCTCTCGCGTGCACCGGCAGAGTTACAAAAGTTATTATTGTTATTACCGTACCGTTTAGAAACTTTTGTTGCTACCTACCCGGCCCGCCCACGCCCGCACCGCCCACCTATCTTCCGCGCCGACCGAACCCATCCGAGGCCCGTCTCTTTCCACGTGCGCAATCCTCTATGCCGGTATCCCGGGATTTCAGTACTTACAAGGCGAATTTATTGAACCCCCCGACGACCTTCTCGGGATCCTTCGACCTTCCTCGTCCCGGAGGCTCGCTGGAATTTTTTCGAAATCAGCCACTTGATCCCGGTACTCCGGCATCTTCATTCAAAACATACCACTTACTTGCGTTTAGTCAATTTTACTTTACTCGTGTCAAATTGTTGGTTTTGTGTAAATCAGGTTTCTTGTTTGTTCTTCTTTATTAGAAATTGTTCGTTTGTCATTTTTCTATCATCGATTGCAAGAATCATGAGTCCATTATCTTCCCTTCGTGTTGCAATTTCTTGTTGGCGAGACTATTTTAAGAACTCTTGTTTTGAATCGATGAAGAAGGAAAATTGATTTACCAGAGTCTATGTAGCACTATCTAGCAAAGTCCATAGGATCCTGGTTACGAGGGAAATTCATTTCGTCGAGTACAAGATTCCTCGCGATAAAGAGGGAAAGAAACGCTAGTAACTTCCATTAAGATAAGAGTCGTTTTTCATTTTACAAATTTCCAGGTGTCATAAGTGTATAAGTTCAGTCATGTGTTTTTTCGTACATGAATCTTCTACATATGTATTGTGGTATTCCGCGATAAGCCTACTTCGGCCCATACCACAGTTCACTTAATTTTAAAAGTTGCAAACAGCAAAGATCATGTAAATTGAATATAAACGTATCGGTTCAGGAGCATGTAACGAGACATTTCCTGTGACCGTGCGATATGAGAGTTAATTGTAAACAGCATATTATTTCCTTAATAATGTAAAATCCCTGAAATACTCGAATACGTATTGAGAAAAGTGAATATAACGTGACGAGGCAATACCGTGGTCGAGTGAAATGTAACTAGGGATCGCTGGCAAGTGTGGCAGATCCTCGTAACGGTAACGAGGGAAAGTCGAGGGATGAACGAGATTAGTTGACACGTAAAGAACGATGTTACTCTCATATTGCAACGCACGTAACCGGTGTATTTTTGGGAGTTACTATGGTCGACGGCTAAACAGCGATAACAGATTTCAGGCGGGCCAGCAGATTGAACCCTCGGCTGAACCGGCTGAACACGAAGCACGCTATTTTTCAGCAGAAATTGAAGGTGCTGGAGCATCGAGGTCGACGCTGCGCTCGATATTACGATGAACACATGCTTTCCTTGCGCCTAGATTCTACTTTCGTCCCACCCCCGCTCCGACCTCCGTTTAAAACGCTCCTGCCTTCGCAATAATAAAGACTGGATTTAATATCTGTTATTTATATACAAAGTCAAATTCAATCTGCAACCCTTTGTGATCTACGTACGCGCGAAACGCAACAACTAGACACTGAGACTCGCTTGATATGAAATTCATCGGTGCCACTAAAAATGACCGTACCGTAATTCCATCCATAATTTAATCAATTGCAAAGTATGTAAAACTTCACCTCTCTTGGTAGAATGTTCTGAACATCATTTTCGGTGTTCAGAAATTTCGTACATGCCAGAATATTTTCAGAGAAGAACAAAATGAAAGAATAGAAAAAATTCACTTGAATTTTTCAAAAACCGGACTATACGACCAAGTTCCGGCGATTTTGAGCACTCCACCATCGCCATTAACATTCTAATCTTAATACGCAATTCTTATCATCGCATTGAGCTCTCTGAAACATTGATCTACGAAGCTCTCGACGTCCCAGACTGCTTATCCCCCGACGAAACTTCCTAAACCAGTTTCTGCAGGCTCTAGCCTAGCGCATAAGCGATCTCCTAGGCACTGAAACCCTTAAAACTTGTTCCCCGAGATAATTCAGTGACGTATGCGTCATTAATCGAGCCATTACACGGTCGAATACGTATCAATCGTCCCCGGACTCACATCCGAGTCTTTTTATCGAGGTCCAATTTGTAAGTATCGCGCAGCGAACGTTTTAAATTCTCGCGAGAGAGGTGTTAGGGAATAGCTGAAAGAGCGAACTGTCGCAAGAAGTAATGTTACAACCGCAAATGACGTTCTCTCCGTGGATCACTCCGGCTTTCGTTTATCTAAATCGTAAGTGGCGTGAATCCTCCGCGACCGCAAATAGGACAACATCGTCGAACGAAACGAGCCGCGTTTCACTTATCTTCTCTTCTCTCATTTTCTTTTAACCCTTGTCTCTTCCTGCCTGTCTCTGTCTCTGTCTCTACCCGTTTTCAGCGAACCATACTTTTTAAGTGAGAACGGTTCCGGGGCGAGAAACATGCGAGCCACGGATATCGATCTGTTCTATTAAGTGAATTTTCTCATGGACCCGTCCCCCACCCCCGCCGCGGAGTCCATCTTAAAAGCAATCGAAGAACCGTGTAGCTTTCCCGGGATTTGATGGGATGTCGCGAAGCGGGGCCAAAGGACACTCAATAAGATCCGCCAGACACGATTCGACGACACAGGCAATCGCATCCTGTATCGCGCCTCCATTTTATTAACGCCAGTTGATTTAAACAATTTGCGGTGCCTCGACCCGAATCGATTAAACCCCGCCCAACGGGACATCGATAAATTCTACGTAGAAAAAAAGTTGTTTGTTTAATATCTACCTAATAATTATTAATTACTCAATTATTCTTGAATTTAATTAGACCAATTATAAATGCTTTAACGACCAAAAAATCTATTCATGATGAGTACACTCAACACAAGCGAGCCCTCGCGTAGTCAATCAAAATTTCTAGATTATTTAAAACCTTCCTGTGTTTAACATGTTTGCACGAATTCTCATTATGAGACTATAAATTAATATATTAGCGAGTAAAGAACGGACATTCAGACAAATTTTGTAATAATACTTTTAGAGCAACATTAACAAATTGATGAAAGAAATGCAGTAAATGGGCACCCGTGTACTCGGTTCACTACACAGGGGTTAAGGGGTTAAAGATGGTGGTTCGAAATTTCGCGGAGCACCCCATAGATAGTCCGCAGTGGTCCATTAAATAACGTATAACGAGGATCACGGTTCCGGAATCGCTGCGGCCAGATCGTTAAAGTAGTTTCATCGAAAGCAGCTCGGCGTGGGGTGGGATTAGAACGGACTAGTATCCAGGCGAGCCACGAGACGCTTTTTCACGGGGACGATTTTACGAGTGCGCCTGTAAGTGTCACGTTTCGGTCTCCAGGGACAGTCTTCGGCCGATTGGAATTGATACGAGAGGTTAATCCGCGTACGGAAAAATTATTTACCGGCTTCCCCGGTTCTCCGTTGGTTAGGTGAAGAAAAATCTGCGCGAGCGCGGCCGAGTAAGTAAATTCGTTAGCCGACCGCGCTCTCTCGAGCTCGATAATCCACTTCGCAATAAACAACGCCAATTAGCGCGCGATCGCGAGCAATCGTGTTCGATCGAACAGAACGCTGCAGTGTGCTCGCAGGGAAATGGAACGAGTGGAAAAGACAACTGACCTTCGGGCCGAGCCGGAGAAAGCGCGGAGGGTTACGGATGGCTAACGAAAGAAAAACGAAATGGCCGGCTTCCGGAGAAATATGATTGTTACTCATTGGTAATTGCACGGCGTGTCGGTGCGTGGTCGCGTTTTTATAGAGCCCGGTGCGGGGGGGGGGGGGGAGGGGTTGACGCAAAATAGGCGCACGGTCCAATTATCCGCGGTCTTATTAAATCCAAAGCGAAATGGTCGCTGACTGTTCCGCGTGATTCGCAATTTCATTCAATCGTAATCGCTATTTCGAATTTATAAAGTCCAACACGTATTTTCAGTTACATAACCTAATAATGTTTGTGTTTCATAGACTTGCTTTAAGTCGTATTAAATTGTAATTAGTCTTTGTTGTTCGTAAAAAGGTTTTACTTATCATAGAAATTTTTTTGTATCAATGGAATTGCAGAAACCAGTAACGTTCGTTTTAATCAATTTTTTAAGGACGATAGAGAGGAACGCACACGGATTGTAGAGAATTAATCAAGACGTATTAATTGCGGCATGTTGCGTTTGCGTCAATCCGTTTGTGACGGTTAAACGATCGCCTTGAGCGCTATTGCGAATCATTTAACGAGTTTGCGCGGCCCGCCGCGAACTATGGGACGTTATTCGTTTGCAAATATTTGCGGCCGCGTTGTCGGTCAGATTTATCGGACGCGATTTTTAACGCGGTCGCGCCGCGGTTTAATGAACTTGCTTTTAATTGCTGCGCCACGTCGCGCGATTTGCGATTTAAGTTCCTACGTTTCAACAATAGTGACGGTTTCGACAATCGGCCGTTCGATTTGCAAGGCAATCAATTTTCCCGGAGCACGCGTTAGACATGGAGATCGCTCGATACACGTTTCGCGTCGTGTGTTCAAAACGGTGGCTATTCTTTCACTTTTATTTCTTTCACTTTCTGGCTAGCAGCGTGATATATGTACGTCTCGCACGCAATATTGCAAGAAATTCGAGAACTCGCTCTATCTCGCAAAAATCTCTACGTTTGCAAATGACCAAACGTACAATTACAGTTTATGGAATTATTTCATTTATAAACCATGGTCCACGTTAAATGTACGAAAAGAATAATTCTTAAAATAAAATGTACCATGGTTGAGACAAAAAGTATATTCGACATCTTGCAAGAATCTCGTTACGGTAACGCGACGACAATCACTGAGAATTGTACCGTTGTTCTTCGCTCAAATCTTTCCATCGTATAATCGATCCCTATGGGAGCGTAGAGCGACAGATGTCCTGCACCGGCAATAATTGCTCGACTTCGTAAAACCTTGGAGAGTCCCGGATTCAACTTAATTAATCTATTTAAATTAGCCGCTTCCTTCCGACAGAACAACGCTCGTTTCTCGGCGCCTGCTTTAATCCCCGTTGTTGACAACAATTCCATCTGGGGGAAGCAACGCACAAAGTAGAAAGAAAAGCTTTCTTAGCGTGTTTTATCGCTACGGATAAGATACAATATTATGGGCAAAATGGCAAAGAATCGTTACAAAGTTAATTTTGCGATCACAATGAGACCTACAAGAATCAAAGTTCTGTCACGCTGTATCAGAACCTACAATTAAATTTTCATTTTCATTCCTTCGTCAACCTCATCGTGCATTCGTCACGAAATTCCACAAAGATTTATACTCATTTCGATAAAAGCACCAGCGTCCCGAGAGAATACATCAGGAAGAACAAAGACCAAGGCGGACGAACTTCCACGAACCGGGTACCGAAAAATGAACGAAAAAAATCTGGAAAATCAATTTCCAGAAATACAGGAGGAAATTCGCATTACTTATTGGACGGGCCGAGCGTTCGGCAAAAGACAGAATGAAATAAACGGGAGCCAGGTCCGCCCACCTAATTCGAACTTGTCTCGCATAGTTCTCGTCCGGATCGGTTTCGTTGGATTCCGAGCGTTTCCATAAATCATCGGGTGCGACGCGAGGGTTCGGGCTTCGTTGGAGGAAAAAAAATCAATCCGGAGGATATTAAGAATATCTGGGGCCCGGGGTATACGTATATGTATATTATATACGCGGAAACATATTCGCGAAGACAGGCGCAGAGGCCGATCGAAGGTATTCAGGAGGAAAGAGCGTAGAGTGACAACTATAGGAAAGTGAAATTGTATGGACGTGAGATTGTGTCCGGCGATGTGCGCACACACGCGCACGGAATGCCAGTCACGACTGATCGATCCTCCTGGTGCACGGTCCCCTTGTTGCGGGGGTGGGATCCGACTGCGGCGGCCGAGGGGCGGCCCGACGAGCGCCGGCGAAGGAAGGTTAGACGAGGAAACAAAGCATGCAATCAAAACGTTAATTACATTAAAATGAGTCGAAGATCAGACCAATCAGAATTGCCTGACGATGGCCTCGAGCGGCGCTTGAGAAGCGCCGACGGCCACGCCGGCATTCAATAGTGTTTGTAATCTTCGAAACTTTCTTCCGGGCTGAATTGATCGGACAAGGCTTGCAAAATGCATTAATGATAGTTTTTACAATTGATTGCGGAGACGTACGTGATAAATTAAAAGAAAAAACGAACTGACAAAATGTTTAACCCTTATCACTCGAGTGGTGACTCCGAGGCACCACTAAAAATTATTGTACTATTATTCAAAATATTCTTTACGTTATAAATCTATGTTCTTATCTTATCAACTACTAAACATTAAGTATTGTTTACGTAATTTTCGAGTTAAAATAGCTCCGAGTGCAGAGGACTAGAATGATCGAAGTTGTGGGTGTATCGCACTCGTTCATTCATTTTGGTTTACTTTAAAAACACGCCAAATAATGTTTGTCTAATGTGTATTCGAATTTTAACATTTCGTACAAAAATGGATTGTTTTCGGATCGATTAAAGAGTCGACTTTTCGAAGGTCAAATACCGTGCCATCTGAAGCGAACGTATCGGGTGAGACGCGTGGGAGGATTTCTCTCTCGCGAGAAATTCGACGCGTGTCGGGAATCAAGAGCGCGGACTGTTTCCCCGTGGAAAGAATTGTTTTACGAGGGGTATTATGGTCGTCGGGGTTTATGGCTCGGTTGTAAAATCGCGATTCGGTAAATTGAGAAAGTATAAACGGCCTCTAAAAAAATGGCGATCGCGCGCAGCCCGGCTTGATGAAACGGTATTATTGTATAATCGAAAGAAAACAAAGTTCGCCGGTCGGCACGCGAGAAGAAGCCTCTCGTTCGCAAAATCCCCGAAGATCGAGGTTTCGTCGATCCGGATTCACGCTCTAGATTGAGTTTGCTCCCTGGATCCGATCAATCTCGAGATACCGGGTTCGCAGGAAGATCGATGAGCAACCTCGCAGCGTGCCGGAGTGGTTTAATGAGGAACGTCCCCTCAGCCCGGGGTCCGGTTAGGCTAAAAGATTAATTCGGTCTCGCGGCCGGCTCGCAGCCATCGCTGGCCCTCATCCAATATCTCAGCGAACTTCTAATATGAGCGCGATGTTCGGTATATCCGGCCAAATTGCGCTCGGGAGCTAATAGGAATTTTGATTGACCGAATTAAATAGTTATTGGAAATTCGGGCTTTTTGTATCGATTAGCTGTATTAGGTCCGAATTGTCGGGATGGCCACGTGGGTGGGGACCGGGGTCGGCTCGATCGACGAAACGGTGTCGTGAGAGGTAGGACAGGGGGTGGAAGAACGGGAGCGGGAGCAGGAAGAGGGTGGAGCTCTCAGAAAGTAGAATAGAGAGAGAGGAAGAATTTGTTGTTAAGTCAGAACTAATTTTCTGGGACGCGAACTGGTGCCTAAGGCCCTGTCTCATTATCAGACCTAGTCAATTTCGATTTAATTTGTCGGCCGGCCGTTTCGTCGCGAGAGGACGGGCGAACAAAATGGTGGGTAGCAGGAGAGGAGAAAGAGAGACGCGGAGATCTGGTTCGTCATACGCCGTGTCGCTTTTTAATTAAACCCGGTGTGCCCGAGGTAGCCGGTTTGCCACGATTAATCGTTATTATGTCAGGAAAAATGAAAAAACCCCGGGCACACTCTCGAAGACGCCTTCCGGTTGTGCAATTAGCCTACGTTGTGGCTTCGCCGTCGCCAAGATACGTCGAACAAGCAACGCGCATGCACGCAACCATAGCGAGAAAGCGTGTTCGCTGGCCCGTTTGTTTAGCGGTATTGGAACGAACGCGATTCGTTGAATTGGCGGCGTAATTTTCTGTAGTTAAATTAGCGCGATTGCAGTCGCTCGGTATTTAATTTCCTCCTCATTTGTCCTCTCTCTTTTTGTGCTCGCGTTCTCTCTCTCTCTCTTTCTCTCTCTTTCTCTCTCTTTCGCTCTCTTTCGCTCTCCCTCTCTCGCCGCGACCCTCCGTGTCGTTCGTGCGCTCTCTGAACGACTCCCTTCTTTCCACCCCCGGAAACCTCGCCAACCCCTTCGCCAACCCCTTCGCCATCCCCGCGCATACCCCTTCTTCCTTCGCCAACGTCGCACACCTTCGCACACCCACGCAATCGGCCACGCCGCCGCGTCGTTCCGACGCTTTTTTCCACGTTGCTGCAGCTTTTATTTAATTACTATTGATTCGATACACGACCCCGTCCACTCTGTTTGCCGTATTAATATGACTCCCGTCCTGAAAAATTCGGCCCTCCCGATCGGATTAATGCGCGACGCTCTCGCCAGATGCAATTCGGTCGCGGTTAAATAGGACAGCTTTTGTCGCATTCCCCGCCATATCTCCACCGATCCTTCTTCCTCCCTGCAATTTTTTCATAACCGTTCGCGTTTCGGTTCGCAGCTCTTCTATAATTTTAGGAATTACTATTTTGATTTTTAATTTGCACGAAGATTCGTTCACTTGGAAACGCAAACATGATCCAAGGTCATCGGCATCGGTTTCCACGATTGCCTATCTGTCGGGGCTTGGGGCTCGTAAGGGAGACGGCGATATCATCGAGTAGGCTCGATTATATTCAAAAGCCTTGGCCCGGTGTGTACGTATTGCGGCAATTATATGCAGATTAACTAAATTGCGCTGTCGGGCGGCGCGGCGCGCGATCAAAATTTATAGAACCCTATCGCGTTACACGCGAGATTCGACGGACGCCCCGAAATCGCCTGCGTTTTATCTCGAGAATTAACCCGTTTAGCGTGGGCGCGGGAGCGCAATCTGAAACACGAGAATCAGTAGCACGTCGAAGAGCCACGTCTTTAATTATCACGCGAGAACGAGAGAGAGAGAGAGAGAGAGAGAGAGAGAGAGAGAGAGAGAGAGGCAGTCTCCTTACCCGGTCGGAACCGGAAATACGGTTCGCTTCGAGGAAAACTTCGACCGGTTGTTTCAATTGCGCCCGTTCTCGCGAAACAGAGCGCCGCTTATTCCCGCGACCTTATCGCTCGGCGAAATATAAAATGACTCGCTAATTAGATTCGGATTCGCGGAAGGCTCGTAGGATTCGGGATGCTGCTCGTTCGAGGAACAGCCTGGTCGCTGGCACCCGTGGATTATCAGTGTCCGATAGCATAAAATGAAACGCGTGCATCGGTTTCCTGGCGCGAGACACTCTTCATCGAGAAACTTTGATTAATTGCCTCGAACAGGGCAAATTCGAAACTGCCGTTATATTCGTCTTCGTGTTAACCCCCTGCCGTATTTTAACGAGTCAGACTCGTGGTGAAGATTTTCTTGAAGAAAGATTCACAAATATGAATGTTACGCGTTTCTTTGTAGATGAAATCAAAGTATACGAAACTTATAAATTTCCTTTTCGCTTCTACGACTTTTTTGGGGATGAAGACGATACAATCACTGTAGTTGTATAGAAAATGTTACGGCAAGTGGTTCAACATACTAAATTCTGACTGAAATCAAGAGGATTGAAAAAGAAGACATACAAATGTCCATCTTTTCTTGTGCTCTAAAGTCCACCGATAAATCTTGAACGTTCATGTAACCAGAATCAATTACTTCGATTTCATAAAATGTCTACGGTTGCCACTGCGATAGTTGAACGCGTATTACATTCCGTTCCCCTAGTGCACAGAATAAAATAGAAATTGGCTGGCAGTCGATCTGCGTCGTGATTCCGGCGAGTTTATATATCATCGTGGAAGAGGTTCCAGATCGCTAAGCTCCTCGGAAAGAATTAGTTGATCTCCCCGTACGAATGTACATACATCGTGTTGAAACTAGAAGCGGGCGCTCGCTCTCTCGTTCAATGTTCTCGTTTCACGGAGTGCACGAAACAACTTGGCTGCCCCGGCCATCTTTTCCTCGTCTATCCTCTTTCTCTTTCTCGTTCCATCCGTCTGTCCGTCTGACTGTTTCCCCTTTCCTCGGGAGCTAGGAGTGAGTCTGGAGGGAGATCAGCCCCGTAGCTAACAAGAGGGAATAAGAGGGAAACATGGAAACGCGCGGGCGCGCTGAAATGAACGCATTCAGACACGCGTGTTTCCCCCCTCGTTTCGCGCGCGCGCGCGCGCGTCCGCCCGCGCTCGCGTGTGTGCACACACGGCGGCGGGGGCTGTTAATGAGTTAGACCACCTTACCCTCGCCACTTTAATTGTCTAAAGCGCAAATTGGGCGGCTTTAATTAGCGTAATTATTTGGTTCGTTTGCCCGTTTATCCAAGATCCCTGTATCGAGCGGCCGCGAAGGGCTCGCTCGCTTGCTTGCTGCTTGCCCGGGCCCGAGCGAACGTCCACCCTCGCAAAACCCTCTTGCCGAGGAAAGCGGAGCAGAGCGGACCCGAGCGGAGCGAAGCAGAGCGATGCAGAGCGAAGCGGAGAGGAGCAGAGTCTAAATAGATTCGTTAGCACGTCGCGCGATTAAAAATCCCAGTTCACAGAGACCCCGGACCACCTTCACGGACTTGTCCAATTTGCCGCCACCCCAGGCCTCGATTTTCAGGGCTCGTACCAACCCCGGCGCGAGACAGCCCCGCGTTAATGAATACGCGTGATTGTCGAGACCCTGTCGACGTTGTTTTACTCGCGATCCAGGCCTTTGTCTTCTGCCGACGATGATACGCGGACCTACGGGATCCGAGGTATATGGGGACTAAGGGGTGCAGGGTGCTAATGGGGTGTTTGAGTGGATACACACCCTTGGAGATGGGTTTTTTGGATGGAAGATGCTCGTTGATATGTTGTTTCGTCCAATTCGCTTTGTACATAACTCAATGGTAACGGTTCTTTCGTTTACTAAAATATTTCTGCTAGTAAAAACAAAATAAATCACCTAATTCTTTCACTGTTATAGTATTTCACCCACTCATGTTTGTCATAAACGCATACAATCCGGAGTCTGAAGAAAGAAATGCTGATAAAGAGCATTCATTGAGACATTCAACAACGTAACGGTTCTTTCGTTCGCTAAAATATTTCTATGTAGTAAGAAATAAAAATAAATCACCTAACACTTTCACCGTTATATTATTTCATCCACTCGTGTTTGTCGTAAACGCATGGAATCCGGAATCCAAAGAAAGTGTACCGATATAGGGCATACATTAAGACATTCACCGAAAGGTTCCTATATAGGAACATTGCAACGAACACGATCACTATAACGAGCCTCGATCAAAGAATGAGTCCCTAATTTTCTCCATTGTATTTGAACGGTGAAGATTGCCACGATTTCTCGCGTTGTGCATTTTCATCGGTAAATATGATTATTGCCTCCTAATCAACGAGCCCATTGCCGTATCAAGGTTCTATTGTGCTTCCCTGTAATGGCAGCATCATCCCCATAGTCCCCCGCTTTCAGCCGTGCGTGCTATGGGAGAAATAATGTTGTAACGCAATCAATGTTTACGAGGAGTGGAAACAGCGACTAATGGAGAGCCGTGTCAGCTAAATCGCATTTAGAACTACACACGTCTACCGTCAGTTTTACTTTCTTTCGTCCAGATGCCTGGTAATTGATTTCTTGGTATGACGCAGCCTGACTCTGGTCTAACAGCGTCTGAAAATCTGCTGTCGAAATGCAATTAGGCTACCTGAAGGAAATGGTTCCGCGATATCATATCTATGTAACTCGAGTTTTCGCTATATTTGCTATTAACGCGTCGCTGAATTTTTAAGAATTCGACCATTTCCCGGCACGAGTGTTCCACTGTTCGATGGATCGCGATTTGTTTTATTCTCGTTCGCGATCGAGTGCTCCACGGAATTAGGGGATCGAGTTTCCGGACAATTAGAGAACGCGATTGAACTATGGCAACAGTTTTATCGAACGCTCGAATATATAGCCCAACGGAGCATCTAGCGTACTGCAATCTTCTTCGTTGTTGTCGAAAAATATTTTAAACGCGATCGATTTTATTGTTGAATTATTTTAGAACGCTAAAAAAAACATTCCCGAGCGAGTAACAGTTTGAGAAGATTCCCCGTTCGAAATTGAAGAATTTCATTTAATTGCAGGTTGCTCCGAATAATACCATGATTAAAAGTGTTCCGCGAATTTTCTTACGTAATTTTAGAAACACACCGTGTATAATACGGCAGCTGAATAGTCGCTGCAGACAGTTGGCCCGAATTAATTGGAATTACGTTCTAACCCTCACCCTCCGAGTTCCCTCCTTTTACACGTAGCCACCCACCCCCCAAACCACCCTCGCCGCTGTGTCGGCCGTCATTGAAAGCGGTACTCATTTTCCCTACTATGGAATGTAATAATTCGCTATTCAATTTTCTCGATCCACGCCATCTATTCAGCGGCGCGGGGCGACGCGGGGAACATGAAATATTCATTCGTTTGTTCGAATTTCGCATAAACTTTGCCGTGGCCGAAGAAACCTGTCCCACCGCGTCACTGTTGCGCCGATTAACAATTTTATCACTCGTACATTTTATTATTAATCACCTGTGAAGTGATGTTCGAAGAATGCACTTGAATATTTTCAAGCATGAATAATTTTTTTCCGATGGTTATCGCGGCGAGAATGGAAAATGATTCCGACTATTCTAACTGTTATAATCGTCTGACAAAAGTGCATTTAAAGTATTACAATCGTGCATACAAGCAGTTCTAGCGTTACGAAACTCTTGAATTTACCTGTAATGCTTCGGGGATTCGTTTTCAAGGCGGCAAGCTGTAAGAAAGCGCAAAATAGAAAACGTTTTTTTACAACCCATCAAGCTAAGAAAACTCCTTAAATTTTTATATCTAAATATCTTCTTTACTTTCTCGTTCGTGTATAGTCTCGAATACGCGCGGAAGCGCCATAATCGACGGTAACGTCTCGAAAAGTATTCAAGACCCGATTCCGCCAACAAACGTGTACAAAAGAATAATCGCGTAAAAATGTTCTTTAATCGTAAAGTCTTTTAATAACACAATGAAGGAATTTCACGCGAAGATGCAAGAGGGCCTCGTTGCAGAGGCACTTAATTAAATACGTCCCCTCTATCTTTCTCTCTCCTCTCACCACCATGACATTCTGTCTCGCTCGCTCTCTCCGCGTCTCCCGGCAGATGCAATCAAATTTCAATTAGAAAAGGGACTTTTTGCACGAAACGCACCGCTGGTGTCCCGGTCGTGCAATTTGATTTAATGCCATATTATTACAGTGGCGAACGTGCCGGTAATAATAGGAAGCTCAAATTGCCCGTAATAGTAACATACGCGCGGATACAATATGGATAAGACCTGTGCGATGCCGTTTAGCCCGAAATATTATTTCATCGGTCGCGATATTTACATATACGAGTACACCGGGCGATTAGCCAAGCCCTTAAACGCAACAAATATCCGTGTTTTTCCCTCCTCGACCGAGGTTCGCCATACTTTTTTCCTTTTATATCTCTCCGATCGATCCGCGTCGCGGAATTCCAGCGTTTTTATTATATATCTAAAGCAAGACGAGAAGGAAGGGAAGGTAACGACGCTGTTCCAGCAGAGTTACAACTTCTGAAATTAGTCGTCCCTACGTCTCTCTCGCATAAAACATTATTATTCGGCCGGAATCGAACTATGTTTCCCACCCTTAAAACGCATATTTTGCGCGAGATCATTACTATATGAAACATATCCACGCACACGTTTTTATCCATTCGTATAAACGTCCGTTTACGACGCTGTTTTACGCCCGCGCCGCAGGGATCATTTATTCAATGAATATTTCGAACAAGTACGTACGATGAAACTAATACGACGTTTAGGAATCTCTAACGTTTTTCATTGGCTTTTAGTGGAAGATGATATTATTTTACCCTGTCGCCTTCGCCGATGCATCGATCCGAGTTCAACGTCCGGTATTTAACGACGCAGCGTTTCCCAATTAACATTTTGATGGCCCGACTAGATTCGATCGAAATCACGCGGCTGGAATACAGATATGATCCGGTTTGATTAATTGTGTCAACTTGCACGCCGCGCCTGACCCGGTTCTTCGGCAGTTGTTCTTATCTTTCCAATGGTAACGAATAGACTGCGGATCTTCGTGCAAAATAAAAATTGTCAACATAAACTGCACGACATAGGAGCCAAATAGAAATGTAATTTTTTCTCTGATGATAATAATTAGCTGAAAGGAGTACATTCATATTTTTAACTCCTTTTAATCTGTCCACTGCTTCGAATACTCATATGCTGCACATCTTCATTTTTGCCATAAATGCATAAAATCCGCTGTCTAGTAACGAAGCTTCAGCGATCGAAATTTTCACGCGTACGTTCATTTGGATTAAATTAATTAAATTCAGGAATATAAGCAAATAAATGAACTACAGTAAAATTTGAACTAACGCATCAGGACAAAAATGAATTTACGTAAAGACGTTATTAAAGAATTAATTGGACACATTGTGTGGTGAGACTTCGGCTTCGACTGATCAGGTTTTCTTCTAAACGTGAAAGGGTTGAGGCGTGAAGAGAGTAAATTTCCGAGAACCGTTGTTTTCCCTTACGCCGCAGATTTATACTTTCTCGTATCACGAAAATCCCAATCAAAGTGGGTGGCACGGAGAGAGGAGAGGAGAGGGCAAGAGAGTTCGCTCTCAAACGAATCGACGTGGCAACTTTTAATTGCTCCGACCTTATCGAGCTAGTCCTGGACGTTCGCCGGTAGATCCGGCGCCGCGTCCTTTCCGGCGTAATGAGCAGAGATGCGAGCCGCTTGACCGAATCGCTCCATTTTCGATTTCTCCTTAATTACTAATTAGAGGCAGAGGGAAAGAGAGAGGCATCGCGTCCCGTCACCTCGCGTCGATAGGCTACAACCAGCAGAAGAACTCACACACGAGAAGGAATCTTGTGACATCCCGAAGGTGGATGTCAATTTTCGATTGTCTTATCCAAAACATAATAAATAGACTGCGGATCTTTATGCAAAATAAAAATATTTTGCAACGATTGTGGCTAGCTGGAGTTAAATAAAAATTCACTTCATCCCTTAATAGATTTTTTAAATTGGAAACAGCATAACAGTATTCTTAGATTTCTCAAATCTATCACTGTTATATATTTCACCCAACCAATTTCTTCGTAAACGCATAAAAATCCGCATAAAAAGCCTCAACATAGGAAGATTGTTCCCTTTCAATCCCTATAAAACATCCAGTAATAATTTTTACAAAAAATTTTATCCAAAATACACAATGAAAAAATGTACTATCAATTAATTCATCGTCGAATTTTTAGTGTAATTGTTTGATAAATCATCGAAGGGGGTATCTTGAAGGTATATTCGACAACACATTCTTTTGTTAGGGGGGTTCGTTAATTATGATTATGTTCTCGGTGATCATTAGCTTTTTTTAGCGACGGACCGTAATTGTTTTCCGGTGGCTCGACTATAAAAACTCGATCAAAATTTTCTGGCTGCTTCCATTCTCTTAAGCGATCGATTTTCTTGGGAACGATCCCGAGTTCTCTTTCTCTTTCTCTTTCTCCTTTCCTCTCGCTCACCCGATCCCGTTAAGACGTACAAAGAGGCTGGCTGGTACGGCGCCTTTTCATCTCGGCCGTTCCACCGCTCGGCATTTGTCCGTGTCTAACGTGTTAATCACTCCCGTCTGATTAGATTATTAATTGTCTTGCGTGGCAGATGGGGCTCCGGCATGGGCGTAATTACGGCTATTACGGATCGTACAATCGCTCCGATTTAGGAAGCCGAGGGGAGGCTTGGAACGGATTACACACCGAAAGAACCCGGATCAGCCACGGGATTTCTAATTTTGTTTATGATATTATTAGATTCTCTTTCTAATCAGTCCTTCCATTATGATCTACTGGGCCTAATAGGATCTTTTGAAACATCGTTTTATATCGGGACCGATCTTGAATCTTCTCCTTTACACAGTTTCAAAAACTTCAATGTTTAGAATTCAATTCGACAGACCATAATTCTTGAAGCAGAATTCATTTCTTAGGAGTAACACAAAGTGGTATAAAGAGGATCTTCTTGAATTTGTTTAGAAAATGCTTGCTAAGTTTCAAAAATATTTTCTTTTCGTCAAGAAATATGCATAGTCGTCAAAAATACGGCTATTGTCTGAGAGTTTATTTCTTATTGGCGCGTTTCCGTAGAAAACTTATCTTTTAGGTTTTAAAAATAATTTTAATCTGATGTTACAAACGATTGATTCGCCATAAAATAGCACTGTTTCGAGGCTAAAGCATCGCATTCGATCGAATTAATCTAGTTACCAGGATAAAAATCGCAGGAAATCAATATTCCCGGTGTTTCTGAATAAAACGACACAACAGAGATCCCCGGACACTGCAGCCTGATTAAAACGTAACGGTCGCCCATATAAAATGAAGAAATCAATTCCTCGATCCGGTTATCTCCGCTACAATAAAACTGAACAGCACTGGAAGCCACTCTTACCCCCGCGGTCTTTTAGATTCCCGAAGATTCGGATCCGATCCATCTTCGCCGACATCGTCAGCTATTTAAAGCGGCACCGAACAACGGGTGTCCCTAATTTATAAGCTTTGTTCGCGCGGCCTGAATTCACGTCGTCCCCTTTTCCCGATCCCCGATGGCTTTTTCTTTTCTTTTCTTTTTTCGTTTGGCGCCGGATTGTATGCAAATCGGTCGTATTAATTAGCGGCGGGGGCCCGCGACAAACCGTTCCAGAAATTCTCGTTAACCGCGGAAAGATTGACACCGGGTTTCGGTATAATTAAGACGCGGGGAATCCCCTTGGTTAGGGACACTAAATGAATCGCGTGTGCTATGGACGAACACAGTCGGATAGACGGGTTTCCGGCGGGCAGCGTGGGCGGGGTTCAACGAAGCCAAGCTCGGAGCGTTTCGCGTTATTATTAGTGAAATCAACTAATTAGAAATAGCGCGGATTGCTCGTTAAAGATCGACCCGCCGGCTGTAATCACCAATTACTTCCTTAAGTAAGCCGCGCGCTGAACTTTCCTCATTAAAATTATTAAACGTTCGCTCGTATAGAATCTGTATTTAACCTTGATACGGGCTCGCGCCTCGATGAATTCCCCGGGAACCGTGTATTTTCCATTAATCAATCCGCCCGTGTCTTCGTTAACCGATCCCGAGTCGTCGTCCGGCGAGCCGGACCACCGGACTCGGTTATTCAGTCCGATTTTTAAGAATCTTTCTCCTGGGTCTTTGGAAGCTTGTATATCTAGGATTTGTTTCTTGAGTCTACACAGATTTTATAAAGAATAATTTATTCAAATCACTTTGCTTTATTGAATTGTGCTCAAAACAAACTTTGTATAAAAACCCGCAAAGATCCCCTTTTTTGCTGCATTTTCACGAGGATCCTCGACAGAATTGCAAGTTTGCACGACCGTCTACAGCCTGGCTACAATGTCAAGCCCGCGCACAATGGGACACACCGATGAATTCAGCGAAATTATTTTTCTTTTAATTACAGCTGAAATTAGCAGAATATGGGAAGAATAGAGAGATTATGATACGAACGTTTTTTAACCTTGAAAAATTGTGTTAAACTTGTAGAATTTCAAGCAAATTGTGGTTTATCCATTGCCATGTCCGAATGTTATGAATTAACTTAATTTTTCAGCTATAATGAAAAAAAAGTACAAATTATCATTCTATCTCATTTCTGTGAATAGTTCTTTGATTTTGACACAGAATTCATCGGTTTGTCCCACTGTGCGCCGCTCGGTGCCATAGATGATCTCGGAGAAATGGTCTCTTCAGCGATTCATCACGGTGTAATGAGATGTTAACGGAGGATCGTACCTCGGTCGGCTAGGATCGCATTCCGGCCCCCCGATATAATTAATTGCATTTCGATCGGCGATTCTTACGCAGCGCTATAACGGTTCCCGGAAATTGCTGGACCCGTTAGAGGATCGGCCGCGGGTATTTGTCGAATCGAGGGGACGGCGACGCGATCTCCTCGCCGTGATAATAAGTTCACGGTACGCCGATCGCGGAGACCGTTCATCCTCGCGACTTGTTCCACAGCGGATTGAATTCGCGGATAGGAGTAAAAAAAATGATCGGGAACAAATTGACCATGTAATGGGAGCGTGATAAACAGTTCCGCGCGGAATCGGTTACGTGCACGCCGCGTTATCTCGATTTCACGTGGTCGTTCGTTTTCAGGGAATTTTGCTTTGCCGCGCGATTACGATGACTCGCGATCATTTTTGCCCGCGTTATGCTACGGTAATTTGAGACGAACTCGCCGCGCCGGCTATCCGCGCGAAATATATCCGGCTCGATAACCTCGCGATCATTACGGATAGTTGCAACACCGTGGATGCTCCAGAATTTGTTTTGCTCGTTCTTGTCCTCGAGTCGGACGCCTTTCCGTACCTGTTTCGCGGAGCAATGCGAAATGAGGAATGTGTGATCGGTGATTATTGTGATTATCATCGGTGAGATAGTAGTTACATAGACTGATGAGAAACTGATTAGAAATTGGTGAAAACGGTCTACTTTCTTCCCAGTGTCCTGAAGTTCGGTTTAATCTTGATTTAATTAAACTGAATTGAAAAGCGAATACAGAGAGATCCGATTGTTTAATTATTCTCGTGAACGATACAAGAAATAACATCGCAAGAAAAGAGAAATAAATAATTCCTTTTGTTTCTGTGTTAATTCGCCGCTCGGAGATATTTATCGATCGAAGCACGAAAATCAATGTTCTCTGTTCGACGCGGAGCCGTATTAATAACGCTCCTCTCCGTACGGTCCGAGAGAAACAACGAGAAAAAGGCGACGTGGATACCTGGAGGGAGCGAAAAAATGAGAGAAAGGGAGAGGAAGAGAGAAAAAAAAGAAGAAAGAGAAAATTGGAGAAAGAATTGAAACGTCATTCCGCGAGCAATCATCGAGCTGCCGAGCGCGCGCACACGATCGGCCAGATCCTGGACAGATAAATTAGCAATTTAATTATGGAACTGTCAAGCGGTAATTAAATTAATAACGAGAAACCTCGAATCCAATCCGATCCGTCGTAGCAACCTTTCGGGGCCCTCTGTCCCTCCCTCTCGATCTCCCAGTGCAATATCGATATATGAGCGTGTGCAGGCCGTTTTGAAGGCTGTCAGAAATTGCAGACAATTTTCTCCTGTGTATCAGCGACCCCTCTCTCTCTCTCTCTCTCTCTCTCTCTCTCTCTCTCTTTGTCTCCCTCGCCTTTTAATACGTTGCAGAAAACTGTTTGCGAATCACCCGGTTATTTTCCTCGCGAGAAATGCGCTTGATTGTGATTATCGCACAAATTCAATTCGCCACAGACCTTAAGGGAGTAGACTCGTTTCTAAAGCAAAGATGAGGTCTTTCAAAGTATTTTTGAGAGCATTTTAGGTATTCTTAGTTATCTCAGTTCAAGCTAAAATTGTTAAAATACAAGACTTTGATCTTGCATTCAAATGAAGAACAGGTTCTCACTACACAAGCTGGTTTTGACTTCGAATCGCCGGTCAGCAAAGTATTAAGAACCGCTAATTACCATATCAGAATGTTCACCGAGATCTGAAACACTCCGAAAATAAAAAACATGAAACATCGTCGAATCGATTCCGTTCGATTTCCTGGTCGGCTCTGCTCGTGATTGTCGCGTCGTCGCGAAAATAAAAGGGAAAAAAGAGTAGGATCTCTCGCATTAGCACGCGATTGAAAATCAGCGATACACGGCGGTGCGAGCGGATCTCCGTTTAAAATTCCCCGATACTCCGGGGCCGATCGACAAGCCGATATTTTATCGAAAACTAGATTCCCCGTAACCGGAGCAATAAGATCGTGGATCGTTCGCGTGAAAGTTCGATCGAGCTGGCCGTCTATAATCGGCGGGTTGGCTCGGCTCGTCCCGATCCGATTACAAATTAATATTCCGCCGACGGGGAAAAAGTCGCTCAATATTTTAATTCGTCGACGCTGCCGCCGAATTTCCGCGCGAGGATCAACAGGTTTGGTCCCATTCCTCTCTCCCCCTCCCTCTCTCCCCGCTGCACCTCCACGCTTTCCTCCTGGATCACGAATTACCATTTCTGAATCTGTCCGCAGGCTAGATAAAGTATTTTAGTGATATATATATATTGCGAGACGACCAACGCCTCCACCGCCTGCACGTGCATACAGGTGCAGTATCTGTGACCAAGTCGTTACGCTCGAACGAATGCGATCTTGCATGCGTCGCGGGGGCCACGTGTGTTTCCATGTGCACACGGGATGGAAAACGTTCGTTCGTTCGTTCGTTCGTTCGTTCGTTCGTTCAGTCTGAGTCGTTCCGCTGAATCGGGACCGAATTTCCCATTCGTTTTAACCGAATGCCATACTGGCCGAACGAGATATCCTACTAGATGGAATTGTTTCGAGGAATGCAAGCCCCGGCAATCAGAACAACCGTCCGACCACTTATGCGAGCTGCCTGCATCCTTTTAGCTGGCGAATTGGTCCTGCGCCACCATTAATCGTGGCATTTGATCGCATCGGCTGAATTATCGTTACTAATTTCTGTAATGTTCGTAATGTAAAACTACATTATTTTTGTATCTTTCTGCTTCTCTTTCTTGTATTAAATCGTGTTACATGCGTACACAATTACATTTTCGCCTGAATAATTATAAATTGGTTACGACGGTAAACCAACACCGACACGATTATCCACGGTGTACATAATTTTCTTTTTATCAAAAGATCGAACACCTGCATCAACGATGTAAATACAGTTGCGCAACTCGTCAGCGAAACCCGTGCACAACGAAATCAGCGAATTCGCGCAAATAAAATAAATAAATAAAACCATGCATAAATAAACCCGTGTAAACCAGGCGAAAGTTAACCGGATACTCGTACGAAATCGCGTCAAAAGAGCATCCAAGGAAAATCGCCATAAAAATCTGCATAGCGGAACGACTAAAAAATGTGGAATAGCGCGTGCACATTTTTTTCCGTATATGCGATGGATAGCTTTAATAAGTTATCCGCGTGCTCGACGCGGTTCCAAACTCAATTTTCTTCAAAACCGAGTGTCGCGCTGGCAAATTTTATTGTGCAATTTCGATTCGCCGTGCCGGTACGTTCGCAATATTTCCCTCTAAATAAAACTAATAGAATGAACGATTACGAAGCTTTATATGCGCGAAATGGAACACGGAGTTGGAAAAACAATCGGGTGAATCGGAATTCGGAGTAAAAAGAGAAAATTTGAAAAAAAAAATTGATCGATGTCGATTTTTCCAGATGGCTCGGTCCAACAGGTAATCGTTTCTTCCGGAGAAAAACACATATCTTTAAGAGAAACAGCGCCGGGTCCCCAGTAATCGGAGAATCGCCGTAATGATTACCGTGCTTGATTAATCAAGCAGCAAGCAGCGGGGAGCCGGGTGCAACGAACCCAACTCTCTCGAATCGATACACGCCGGCCGAATGTATCGAAAATCGACTTGACCGTGGTAATTTCAGTCGCTTCGATCAATTTCTTCGCTCGTGGACAATCTCGCCGCTTTGGATTATACGTGACCGCGAAGGCGGAACGGTGTTCGCACACATAGCCGAACGAATATAAATGTGGGAGGCCTTTCACATTCCGGAGAAAATTTGCTCGACGAGTATTTCACGCTTGCCTCAAAAAATATCTCCATTTCCACAATGCGGGGAAACAATTGCAACAGTTAATGCACCCTCGCGATTTAACGCGGATGAAATCCGCGGACACAGGCCCATTTAATTCCAAATTGTCAAGTTCGTATAAGATTTTTCATTTCAATCCCAGTCTTCCGTAAAGCAATTTGCATTTGCGATGCAGCTGTAGTTGTCGTCGAGTCCAGGCCGCCGGGCACGAAGGTGTTGCATGTGGCATTGAAACGCAACACTCGGTTGCACTTGATTTACTAGCGAATAGCTGACAATGTAGATCGTGTTCGTGATAGTGTTGCCTACGATACAATCGATACGCCGTGGCCTTAATATGAGTGACCGGAAGTCGCGAAGTTCGTCTGCAGGCGAGAGGACATTAAAATCTATTGAAACGAGACTAAGCCATAAACATTCTTCAAAATCGTGACTCAAGTTTTCTTGGATCACGACGCGAGGTGTCGGAGATCGATGGTGATGATTGTTTAATTTCATTTTAAAGGAAATAAGTGTACCGTGAACTCTGGGAAGATTTCCTTCATCTTCTGCAACCATGTTTTTGCCACCTCCTCCCCCACTTTTTCTCCTCTCTCTTCTCGATCGTGGATCTTCGAGCGTATGCAAAGCCAGCCACAGTCTCCGATGTAATTAAACGCACAACCACTCCCAAGGCATGCATCGTACGCAAGAACTTTATTTCATTTTCTACTTGCACGCTTTCTCATTTTCACTTCCCCGTTAGCTGGAATAAATAATCCAGAGAATAGAGCGTCGCGTCGCGGGAAAAGAAGACTGGCTAGGGTTTCTTTGTCGAATGTAATTGGCCGGGTGTAAAAATCGAATTTACCATAAGAAGCAAGATCGCATCAATGTTGACCAAAAACGATGCCAATATCGCGCGAGTATTGTTCCTCGATTAACAGAACGAACAGCGAAGAAAATTTGGAAATTTCCTAATTAGTTCTTTCCTGTATAAACTTCTTCTTTGCATCGAAGTAAACGTTTTAACTGGTATTCTGATAGAAATTGCATTCTAGAATAATCTTCGTTCTGCGAGCAGTTTTCAATTAATCTCTACAGGCAGCATTGAAGATTGTTCATCGCAGAGTTGATTACAAACTTGTACAGACTTAATGATTCACCCTTTTTTACCTCATTAAGCAGGAACATGTTGCATGCCGGAGAGCTTTCGAGGCAAGAACCTAAGCGGAATCAATCAAGCTCCCCGCTCGGGACAAGAATTATTGTACCAGTAAAACCGTTTAATTAAAGAGTATGACTTGCTCATTATCTCTCCCTCGATCTAGACAAAGGCGTACCTGCCAGGTCGTTCACCCGGTAAAAATACCGAAAAGAGTCTTGGCAGCATTGTGTTCTAGAATACCGAGCAACGAAAGTAGCCACACCATTTTTCAGACACCATATCCATTCCATAGAATGTCAATCAAATCTTCGTCCGCGAATTTCTACAGAAGAAAGAGATGCAAGTTTGCAACAGTGCGACCAATCGCGAAAGAATTCATTTCTTTGGATGTTCGGACGCATCCACAGGCTATCGCAGCGCGATAAAAGTCGCGGAGATTTGAGAGAGTACTTGTCGAGTAAATTGCACGGTGGTGTTTTTTCTAGGAGTTCAACACCCCGACCTCGACAAAAATCGGTATTTCGATTTAACGGAATCGGTCGGTGGAATCGGGACGGATACCGATCGTAGGGAAACGAATTAATTACCGAGGGTCGAGTTCGACGATCCCGGAGGAAGAGAGTAGTATCCCGAAACGGCCCGTGGGAGCGAAGAAAGCCAAGCGTCGCGCCTCGATTCGACATACCTACGTATCGTAACACGGCTAATTGCGGTATAAACAGCGGACTTTACGAGGCACCGGTATACCGCTGACAACGTTCAGCAAACATTAGCCGCCATTAACGAAGATATAAGCCCGCGGCGTATTGATGCGTCCGCGCTGGAGATCCGCAATGTCAAGAGGATACGCTAAAATGTTAAGATCGCCGGCCGTAATCGAACACCTGACGCGAACATTCCAGGAAATTGGCCCGAGATAGCGGCGCGCATAATGCTAATGGATGGATATTAATTTGACTGTGGCAAATACATTTTAACTAATCTCGAGGATGGGAACGAGTTGCGAAAGCTCGCGAAGAAGAAAAACTCGGCAGAGAAAAAGCTCGAACATCCCCGATGTCGACGATAAACACGTCGCGTCGTTTGCCGGAGATCGAAGAAGCCTCGTTTCGTGGATTCCGCGGAAATGTCGCGAACGGCAATTTACGCTCGAAGGATCTCGGGACCTCGGGATATCGAGGATCGAACGGTTTTGCTCGTCCTCCGAGATTCTCGGCCCGTTCGATTATTTTCGGACCTCCCTTAATCGAAGAACCTTGTAGCTATCGTTCGCGTTACCGGCCACTCTCCTCTTCGCGACGCTAACTATTCCTTCTTATGGTCTCTGATCCTAAAAATCAATCTGCGAAATTGTTTGAGATTCCCAGGTGCCATCAAATTCGATTTTTTAAACCAATGAAGCGATTGCTTCGAAATTTTATACACGTCTTCGACGTGTGATTTTTTACACGTCAACTTCGCAAGGTCTGATAAAAAGAACTGATAAAAAGTCGGTCAAATCTGAATGATTCACGAATTTGAGCAAGAAAAAAATATACGTATAGACCTCAAGATTTAACGCGTCGCGATGTGACTCTGCAGAACAACATGGCGGCAGTTCGAGCAGGGAACAATCGTGGAAAATATGTTTGTTCGCGGGCACGATGAAAATGGCCGTTCGGGGACATAACGTTCGATATTTCATTGGTCGATCGAGAGCAAGTTTGTCGTGGTTCTCACGGTGTTGAGCGTCGCGTCGTCGCGCGCCTTTTCGACCTGACGAGTTTTTACGCGGCGGGACGTTAAGCCGGGACCACACTTAACCCACATATTTACATTGATTATTTTTTTAATTGCAACGAGTCACGCGACTATTAATAACCATTTCAGAAAAGGCTGCTGATCATAAAGCGTGGAATTTTAATGACACACAGTTGGCGCAAGCGTGGTGTGCACCACGCGCGCTCTCTTGTGCTCGCGAGAAGCAAAATCGAGGAGGCCTGGCCGCGCCGCCTCGCGTACACAGGACGGAGCATACATTTAAAGATTATAGGAACCTATAAAGCTTTGGCTTCACCGGAGAAGAACATTTTGTAAAGCCGATTATTCGGTATCTCGAGATAGCGCCCGGCGACCCAGCGCAGGAGAGAGAGAGAAAGAGAGAGAGAGAGAGAGAGAGAGAGAGAGA
>CM052200.1:7996545-8139362 GCA_028455805.1 Lasioglossum figueresi | reverse complement strand
GAGAGAGAGAGAGAGAGAGAGAGAGAGAGAGAGAGAGAGAGAGAGTCCCTTTCGTTTTTCGAAGGGACGGGAGCGAGGTCCGACCTCTCTAGAATCCGAAACTCGGTGTTCCTGGTCCACCTTGTTCTGTCCCTCTGTTCCATAGTCGTTTACAATGCGTTTTGCAACTGGACGAATCATTGTCCCCAACGGGATTGAACTTTCGAGTTCTCCCGTTTCGCTAATCCACCCTTTCTGACGCCCTCCTCGCCTTTTTGACAGGAATTCGCACCCTTCCAGAACTAATGAAAAACGAAAAGAGCTTGGCTGAGTGACGGAGGACCGAATTGTACTCCGTGGAATCCCGATTTACGATTGTTCCCGCCTGAATGTGTTTTGAGAAAACGGTCTGGGGTGGAGGGAAGATTTATTTGAACTGTGTCTCTTTAAAGAGGAATTGAATGATGCTCTCGGAAGATTATGCACAATATTTCAAGAACTAAAAGAAAACACGTTTGACATTCTTAAAGATGTACATAAAGAATTGACATATCACGCAGACTATCGTTTTATCCGATGCTTGAACAACCTCGTATTTCCATCCGCGTACAGCTCGTCGCTGCGCGACCAACGTTACACGCGGAACGATGTTACATTTTGCTACGGAAAGCTACAAAAACCGGGTCTGGTGAAAGCCGCGAATTTCCCCGTTTTCCCCGCGGTTCGTTCGCGTGTTCATTTTTTCCTCCGTCGGGGGCTAGAGCCCGACGGAGACCGTTTAGGAAAGGTAAAAGGTGGATGAGAGAGGAGTAGTAGTTGTAGTTGTAGGAGGAAGAGGACAGGTGTCGGGGCTCGTACGCTCGCGGGTTTCGCGCGGACGAAGACGCCGCGACAATTATACGCGACGCCTTATTATAATCGGAGCAGGTCTCGTTTAAAGCAGCTGGAACGACTCCGGCATGATGGTATACCCAGGGACGACGTCGACGACGGCGGTGGCGCATAATAAGGGAGAAAAGAAGAAAGGGACCGCGGCGGTTGAATATAGGATTCTACATGGCCGCCCGGGCTCTCTGTTACTGGCCTAACCTCATTTAGTTAGAAAGTGTTTGCGCGACGAGACCGGTGCAAGATTTAATTGGAAACGCCTCGTGTCTATCGCTCTCCGGCACTCCGCGCTGCAAACCCCTCCGAGAATGTCATCCTCGGAGCCCTCCGCTCGCCAGTAATTGGTCGTCTTTCTCGCTCCATCCGCCAGGATTTTCTGGCGACTCTTGCAAATCCTCTCTCTCTCGTCTACCACCCCCCGGGAGCCCCTGTTGAATTTGTATATACGGATTAATAGCGCGACTTGGTCTAGTTTTACGAACTTGTACCCGAGCTCTTTCAAACCCCGTCAACCCGTATAGTGGCTTTCAATTAATCGCGACCCGTCTCCGCGAACTGAATCCATGAATCCCGTATCAATTGATTAACCCGTTAGAGGGCCTCGCCCCTTGTCCTACAAGCGTTTTTCGTTATTCTGTTTAGCTGCCTCGAGATTGGCAAGTTTATTTCCACCACAGGACGATCCTCTAATTAGCGCCGGATGAAATCAGCTTGCACCCTGCTGACACTCGCGTTGTCGATTCTTCAAGGGTTACCGTGATTTTTTTTACGGAGCCGTCCGTGGGTGCAATTGCAAAATGCATATCTGTGTAACCACATAATGATAGAACATTCGATCATAGATATTTTGGGCAGACAACGAATATCCATGGCTCGAAGTATCGAGCCCATAATTAATCCGACATTATCGTTAAGTAAAATGTCCGGGCGCATCTACTCGAATTAACCGGGAGACTATCAAATTTTCATACGGCCGAAACAGGGGGGAAGCGAAGTATTTTGTGAAAACCGTTTTCCCTCTCAATAAGTCATGCCGAGCCCGGGGGGCCGCCATACCGTTCGAACCAGGTTAATAAACACATCAATTTTCGGTGTGGCGGGGACGAGAGGGAGGGACGGCAGGGAGGTGAACTGCTTTGTCGGTGTCCCGATAATGCAGATAATATATATTTAATATCTGTTTAGCATACACGTCCATTTACGTTTTTGCGGGATATAAGCTTTCAGTCAACATTATTGAATTCATAATACGCGCCTGACATAAATCTACACTCATTAGAATATCCAGCTGCCCGTATAACTCAATGAACCATCGATACAGCTGGGATTAATTAATTTCCGCGTACGCGGATTAATATCGGGCGATTATTAATATTTCGAGCGATCTTACCCTTTCAAAAAGTCACTCTTTGTTCGAACTCCCACTTCTAGAAACTAGAACATTTTCTTAGATCGTGTTGTTGTCGCTGTACCGCGTAAGACTGCTACTAGTAAAACAAGCATTTATTGTGACACTCGATGAGTGAAATCAACATTCATGTAAAGTCAATTAAAACAGTAGAAATTCATCGAGAAAATGTAATCCGTGAAAGCGATGTCGGCGATTTAAATGGGACGATTTCAGCGAATTAAAATCGGACGGGAAGTTTTCTGAGAAGGTGTCTCCGATGCAAGCCGATTATTTAATCGATGATGTTCGTGATTGTTTCAGGATGTTCGGAAGCGGCGGTGCCTGCGCGGGCTGTAGCAACGCGATACCTGCCAACGAGCTGGTGATGAGGGCGGGTGGATCGGCGTTTCACCAGAAATGCTTCACCTGCAGCAAATGCGGCAGTCAACTCGTTTCCGGCGATAGGTAAGACCCAGAGACCGCTAATAAGCTACAGCATCTCGAGTGTAACTCCCGTTGATCGCATGCATTTGGTGAAAACGATACACTGACTCTTGCGAATCGATCCGTGAAACCGGTTGATGCTCTGCCATAAATATCCCGAGCTTGAGAAAGTATCAAATAGGCACCTGTGCCGGCCTTTTAAATCGTTATTGCTCGAAGATCAAATCACCCGACCCGATATTTAGCGAGGAATTATCCGATCGTGTAAAACGCAGATCCAAAGAACTCTGTTTTTCGAACTCTCGAGCCTCCGGTGTCGATCCGTCGAAAATGATAAATAGTAATTCGGACGCTGCTCCTACCGGCTAATGCGCGTCGAGCTTCTGCTTGGCTTGCACTCGTCAATCGAATTACGTACAGCTAAATTAATCTATTAAATCGGAGTTCATGCTCGTCGGAATGGCCGAATTATTCTATTAAATACGAGTTTGTCAAAATAGCTGAATTAATCTGTTGCATCGAAATTCATGCTCCTCGGCGGACAGTTGGATTAATTTATTCTACTCGGCCCGGCCGTTCAAGGTGCGCCTTTAATCGAGATTAAATTGATTTTACGATTTTGCAACAGCACCGTATCGATTTCCGTTTACTATGATAATCTATGGTAAAAAATTGTTTGTAAATGTTCTGTTTCACTGATCGAATATTTTTTAATCTACTTGTTTGCGATGAACGTTGATCATTTCGTTAGAACTAATATCGATTCTGAAAAATTAAATTTCTCTAAGCCGGACATATTTGATCGAAACCATGTATATGATAAATTGGAGATGCCTGAGTTTGTCCAAATAGCTGAATCAATCTATTGCATGAAAATGTATGCTCCTCGATGCGCAGCAGGATTAATTTTGATTAAATTGATTTTACGAATTCGAATATGGTTTTCGGTGATTATTCGCGCGATGCGTGTGCGGGAGTGTTAAATTAATGAACAGTCGAGAAAGCGTTTCGGGACGTCTTGATTCCACACCAAAATAAGGGTTGCCCGGTTCTGACGGCGAGGGAATCGATACGAGAGAAATCGGTTGAATCGATACGGCTCAAAGGGAACCGTTGATACGAGAGGAAATGCGGCAATTAAAGGGTTGGAAAAGAGGCGTGTCGCCGGTGGTTAATTGGTGCGGGGGTTGCAATTGGGGATTTTGTAATAAAGGAGGAGGGAAACAATTATTCCGAGTCTGTAATGAAGCAAACTTGTTTATGAACGTCGATTCCCGTATACTCTGTCGCATCGGCGGGAATCGCGTTACCGGTTGATTATGGGATTTCCTTTGATCTGGCCTCCTTTATCCGTGAAATCATGCTTCCGGCGATTCTCCAATTTCTGATTCACCGCGAAAGAATCGAACGCACGGAATCTACGATTCAACCAATCCACCCCGATATAAGAATCAACCTTAAAAATCTCGCTTGAAATCGTTTTGTATTCTCCTCTTTGTGCACATTTTTGGTTCAACGATTTTGATTAAAAGTGTTTGCAAAAACGGGTGCGACGAAACTCAGGCTTTTCCGATTTTAATGAAAGAAACTTCATTTGCTGAATTTATTAATATGTATTATTTACTTTGTCGTGTAATATTCCGCCGGGTTCATTCCGCGTTTTAATGATCAAATAAAATTCTGAAATAATGATCAAGTGAGAACGCAAAAATGTTTCCGATGGGTTCGTTGCGATATTAATTACAAAGAGCAGTTTTTATCATACCAACACGGTCTCAGCGTCACATTGAATAATACGAATACAACTGTCACACAATTCGAAGCATAGTTCCTTGTTAAACTGACGATTTGAGAGTTGAAGAATAAGGAGCACCCGACTGCGTACGGATACAGAGGGTCAAGAAAACCTGACTAGCCAAACTAACATTGTCTTTTCTGTCTTCAGGTACTACATGCTGTCGGGGTCCCCCGTCTGCGAGACGGATTGGCACAAAATCGTGAAGTCGTCGAGCGTGGCGGCCGCAGCAGCCGCCGCTGCGGCCGGAAACGGCGGTGCCCCCGTCAGAAAAGGTAAGGTCGGCCGGCCTCGACGGAGTCGCGAATGAGGCGGCAACCCGGTCGGTCGCCCGAAGAAGGTACAAGCCTCTCCGCAGCCGACGCCCGCAGTCGTACCGTCCCAGGTCGACGTTGTGGACGTGGCAGTCGGAGGGGAGCCCTATTCGCCGCCTCCGCCGGGTCATCAGCAGTACCACCATCATCACCACCACCATCACCATCATCATCAGATGGGCCTCGTGCATCCGGGACTGGCGGTACAGCCGACGCACCTGCAGGCGTCCACCTATCAGGACTGGTCTCCGTGGGCCCAGGACACCTGCGACTGAACGCGCCATCGTCGGGACTCGAGATCCTCCAAGGCCCACCACCGCATTGCCGAACCGTTTCGGGGCAAAGAGGACGGGGCCTTGGGATCTGGAGATATTGAGATCTGGGGATATTGGGCTCTGGGGACATTGGAACTTTGGGACCTCAGCAACTTGCCAACGATCTTCCGAACCCTAGGACCTTGTGACCTAGGAATCGAGTGAGCTGGGTACCTTGTGACCTATGGACCCTGCAATCTACAGAACTCAGAGACCCTGGGGACATTGGAACCTTGGGACTTCAGCAACCTGCCAACGACCTTCCGAACCCTAGAACCTTGTGATCTAGGAATCGAGTGAGCTGAGGACCTTGTGACCTAGAAATCTTGTGACCTACGGACCCCGCAATCTACAGACCTCGGAGACCCGCTAGCAACCTCAGCTAGCTCCCCGTTCTTTCTCATCGAAATCCAACAGTCTCTCGAATCCTACGATGGCCTCTCCCGATGGCTATGGTAACTCCCATACGCAATCGTCGCGCCTGGACCACGTGTACCCAGCCTCCTCAATGTCTGCAGAACCCCGATGAACGAGGACCGAATCTGAGATAACTGGTGAAAGAGCCTCTCCGTCACGAATCTCTTATGAGATCTCTCGGAGACAGGAACTCTTTTCTGTGCGTGCGTGTTCATCGTCGATCCGCGATCCAGACGGACCTCGAACTAGCCGTATGTACCTCTGTCGAGCTAGAGCAACGGCACGCGCGTTACCAACGCTGTCACGCGTCCTTCAATCGGTCTCCCTTTAATCGATAATCTTTGCTCAATCACGGAGAACCGAATACAATTCAAAGTGTACCGAAGCACCTGGCTACGCGCTCGCCCCCGTCCCTTCGACTCGCTGATACCAGCGACGACAGTTTTCCGAGGCTTTATCCGATTCTTTGATGTTTGGCACAATCGATCCTCCAATCTTGTTAATTGTGTGTTCGGCGACGATCTTTCTTGTTCGTGTTCACCCGCGCTTGGTGCGCTTTGCATTCGGAAAGGTTGACTGTGCATATAATAACGACGTGATGGGTCCGATTAAGAACTCTAATTTCTTTTCTTTACGATTTGGACAAAAAAATAATTCGGAGGTGCATTTACTCGAATATTTGTTTAGTTGCGGTTTGTGTATTGAAAATCTGTTTGGATGAACACATTGAAAAGATCGGCACAAATCTAGATAAATTCTATTTTACATAAACCTCTTGAAACACGTCCAAAAAATTTGTAATCCAACTGCTCAATGGACCCAACACCATCGATTAACGAACGCTGCGGAGAGATCTACTGCCCGGATCAAACATTCGCAAATTTGCAGATCTCTCCTGAGCAGATGTAACAAGAAAAAATACGACTGGAAGAGAAAGCGAAAGACCGGTCAAACAAAATGGTGCTACTTCTTATTCGATCAGAAATTCTCGAATCAGACTCTGACTTCTTCGCGCGGAACGGCGTCGAATAGTAGCAAGATCGGCAACGTCGTCTGGCCGAGCCACCGAAAAACTTGTCACGTATGAAGCAAGAAAATTGCGTGGACCGGGGTCGAGTAATTCGGTCGATTGAAGCGGTGGCCCGCGCCAGGTCCCAGCCCTTAGAAAATTATTTTTCTTTGAAAATTACCGATCCCTTCGAGTCGCGTCGCTGCGCGCTGGGAAGAGAAGGTCCCCGGCTCCGTAAACTCATTAAGCGTTCCTTGTTCCCGCGATCGTTAACCGAGTCTCGCGCGTCGCGGAATAAAAAACCAGCGCCGAGGTGAAACCATCGAACGAGAGAAATTATCATTCGAATCTTCCTTGTTAACGTGTCCTCGTCCAGAGCCTCTCTTCCTTGCGCTGTATTTCGAGGCGAAACCGATCGACAGGGTTCTTCTCGATCCTTTCCACTTTTCTGGGCGAAGCGAAACAAAATGACGATCGCTGACAATCGTCTCGCAGAGCTAACAATGTAATAATTTTCTTTTATTATTGTTTCGGAGCCGATCGCGCGAGCAGCTGCGTGTCCAGGTGAACAAATTGCAAGAAGGTGCTTGAAAATTGCTGAAACGGAAAACTGTCGAGCAACGGGGACCAGCGCGCGCCGCTTGTGCCGACGATGTGTTTCAAACAGGCAAACGATGGACCGTGTAACATACTTTTTCTAAGTGGCAAGGTTTCGACATGCGCAATAAACATTTACGTAAATGTCTAATCGTGAACACGTTACGATGTATCTAACCATCGTCCGAGCCCGTCGCCGTTCCCGAATGATATCCGCGGCCCTCTCGCCCCCCGATAGCTTGTACAAAAATCGCGCGCGCGTCTTTCTTCTCTCCTGTTTCCCGTCGGTGTACCTCCGGCCGGAAGTCGATGATCGCGAGAGGAACGCCGAAATAAAAACGACACGGGCTCGGACACGTTCGAAGCTCAATGCGAAACTAAAGACACATGTTTTGGGTGTAAATCAACGGCGGGGACGGCTCCGATGGCGAACTTTACGGCCCCCTTCTCTTTCTCTTGCCGATCCCCCTCGTTACGTATAACTTTCTCTCCATTTTGTTCACTTGAAATGGAGTGCATTTACTCGTAATACACGTTTATCAATTTATTAATCACAAAAATATTTAGTAATACATGAGTTTGTTTGAATAAAAATATAATCATTAGACTGCGGACCTTTCTGCGTTTAAGTTATTTTCTCGAGATAATTTCTTCTCTTAACAATATAATAAGTTTTTTTATCGATAATTTTTGTTAATTTTTTTCGTAATAATATAATAAGTGCTTTCATCGGGAATTTAAATAATTTTGTTTTCGTAATGATATAATAAGTTCTTTTATCGAGAATTTTTTATAATTTCTTCTCGTAATAATATCTTAAGTTCTTTTATCGAGAATTTTTTTTCTTTCCTAGATAATCATTTGAATGAGTTAATACTAATAATAGGTGGCGGGAAAAGTTTCTTCGTATTCTTTCGATAGATGGTGTTATCATAACTCTGTTAATATTAATCGGATGTGGCATTGCTTGAGTGCGCCTGAAAGGTGATATATCATAGAGTAATTACAAACAAAAGAAATTGTGACATTCGTCTATTTAGTCAAAAGTTATTACGTCTTGAAACTGAGTGAAAACAAAGAAGAAATTCGATACATTTTTAAATTTTAATACAAAAAAGGAAAGAATGCGACTCAAGCTGCTAAAAAAATATGTAATGTTTATGGACGTGATACAGTATCAGTACGTGTGGCACAAAGTTGGTTCAAGCATTTTGAATCTGAAAATTTTGATGTAAAAATTTTTATGTGAAAAAGTCGATGAAATCGTGCAAACAGTTGAGCAAGACTGGCAGATTGGCAGTCGTGATATCGGGAAGGAACTAAACATCGATCACAAAACAGTTCTAAACCGCTTAAAAAAGGCTGTATACAAAAAACAGCTCGATGTTTGGGTGCCTCCAAGACACACACCTTTGGCGACTTATCAAAAATTAAGAGAGCTTGGCTGGGAGGAAGTTTTGATGCATCCACCGTATAGACCTGATATTGCACCATCAGACTACCATTTGTTTCGGTCTCTACAGAACTCTCTTAATGGTGTGAAGTTGACTTCAAAAGAGGCCTGTGAAAATCACGTCTCGCAGTTTTTCGCCCAGAAATCACAGAAGTTCTACAGTGACGGGATTATGGTTTTACCTCAAAAATGAAAAAAGGTAGTCGATCGAAACGGCAAATACTTGATTTAATGAACCTCATTTAAAATATGAGAAAAGCTTGACTCATTTCTGCATTAAAATACGAAGAAACTTTTTCCCCAACCGAATACATTGGTGTTTTTAAATTCTTTTCGTTTGTCTATTGTCTGAAATTATGCCTACTCATTCCTGTAATAAACGCATAAAGTCCGCAGTCCAATGATCATTTTGCAAAGTCGTCGTGTACAAAGAGTTGATGCTGCTTCACAAAATGCTTAGCCCTTGAATCCGACGCATCTCCATTATGATCCAGCGGAGGATCCGTCGAATTCGCGAACCCAAGCAAACTGAATTGGCATTGTGCGTTCGACGGGTCCGTGGACAGTGTTGGGCTCGTTGCAAATTCCCGAGGAGAGATCGGCAAAAAGCGGCGGGTCGTCGTAAAGCGCGGCCGAAAGACCGGCTCCGCTCCGTGCAACTGATCGTTACTCGTTTACCCGTCTCGTTCTTAGCTGAACTTTTGTCTCTCAGACCGCCGCGACGTGCGCTTACGAAGATCCGAGGGCGAGAATCGATGAATTATATGCGAATCGGCCGAGCGAGTGACCACGGTGCTCTTCCGAGACGGCCCAGCGTTAAGGGTCGAATAAAACACAGCCCTTTTCCCGGGTCCCTCGCGTTTCCTTCGACTCGGCTTCGCAAATCGGCCCTAAGGCCCTTCAGCGCGCGCGCGCGCGCCCGCGAAATCGGCCCGCAAAAACGGACCGAGATTCATTTTCTGCGAACAGAGAAACCGATCGGACGAAGAGAGAAAGAAAGAGAGTGAGATTGAGAGAGAGAGAAAGACAGTGAGAAAGAGAGATTATGTGGAGCTGATGGATCGTGTAATTTAATCTTGTACATAGGGTACATTTTGTATATTGTTAAAAGTTTGTGTGATATAAATGGTTATGTATTTACTATTAATGCGGCGAGTATGGGACATCGCGCGTCCAACGGGCGATCGCGTGCGCGCCCGCGCGCGATAGTTTCGAGAACCAGGACCACTGGATGTGTAGAACGTGTTTTTCGATCATGTTTCTTCGCGTGGATGATCGTGCTTGGTTCCCTGGTTTCGATTAAAGCCGATCCCACTTGCCGAACGTTCGATAGCGTTGGTTCCGTTTCCCTTTTTCTCTGTTATCTACCGTGAAAACGATTTGTATCTCCTTTCTGTTCATTCTTTTCCGACGAAACGCCAAGATCGATCCTCTGTTAAGGGATTAGTTGTTGAGCGTGCGATACTGCAAACGTTGCGATTCTGTTACGCGAGTTTTCTGTTTTATCTTTTTCGGTCTTTTTTCGGTCTTTTTTCGGTTATTTCTTTCGGGGAAATTGGACGAAACGCGAGAGATCGCGATCACGTTGTCAGGCGAAGTTTTTTAGGGAATACCTAACCGTTGAGAACGCTTCTCGCATCCAGTGGCGCTGGAACGTAGAGCAACGTCCTCAGTTGAGCGAACACGCGGCCGGACCAACATGCGGTCCGTCGCGTTTAGTTAATTTTGTTATTTGGTTTAATCTCGACTTCTTATCCGGGACCCGACATCTGTGAATGGTTTCGCGGCCTCTTGTAAAATACAAACTACACGGACACACATACAAAACACGTTTATTAATTAATAAAATCACAAGTTTTTAGAAAACCACACTCGGACCGTCCGGCTTCATTTCTTTCCCTCCATTCCCATAACATTAAGTAATTTCACACTCTTCGGCTGCTCAAAGTCTAGTAGATATGAGCCGTTTAATGCAAAAAGTAGTGTAAGTCAATTCTATTAAAGAAAGATCGGCAAAAAGATTAAAATAGTTTCTCTTTTCATACGTCCTTCCTTGTTTCGTTGAAGATATCTTTCAGAATGATCAGATAAGTAAATAATCACGTTTCAAGCCATCAAGAGACGAACAATTTACAGTGACCAAAGTATCGACGTCGAGGTAAGCGAAAAAAGGGATCTCCCGCAATTCTAGTCCACGCGTCGAGATTAATGAGCCGGCTTTCCAAACTTTTCGTGCTACTCATCTAAATTTATCGGCCCCGTTTTCGGAGATAGCAGGAAACTTTCCAGCGCAGGCTGGTCTGGCGTCATGGCAGAAGCAATTTCTGTTCGGATAAAAGTAGCAAGGACGTTTCAAGGTCGCGCTGATCCTTCCGAGACGAAGTGCTTATATCGAAAATGAGTTCTGAGTTGCTGCGGTTGATGCCGGAGTAGTTGTAAAATCAATTTTCTAAAATCAATGGTGAGAGATTCTGGGCGAGAGGCGCCACTAAAAATTGCTGTTACGATTATTCAAAATATTGTTTACATTATTAGATATTTTGGTATCTGATCAATTACTAAACATTTAAGTATCGTATAAGGCGTTGTATCAATTTTATATCCATAAAATGAAAAAAAGAATGATAGAATGGAATTGTTCTACAATAAGTTGGAAGAAATGTTTAATTTTCGAATTAAAGGGTGCAAAGGGTTAATACGGTCGACCCACAGAGGTGGAGCCGAAATTGTTTTGGGAACATCTCACGAGTGTCATTTCCAGTGGACGAGGATTACCGTCACCGATCAAGATGGTTTCACTCGGACCATTTCGCGTCGGTCCGCGTGATATCGAGGCTGGCCAGTCACGGTTTCCCCGCTTGTCGCGAGAATAAAGTAAACAAGCGTTTATTGAAACCGAGCCGGGGAATGCCGGATAAATGAAAGCCGGCTATCGAATATCGAATTTGACGGCCGGCCGCGGCAATTTCGCTAAAAATCGAAAGAAAAAGCGAGAAGAGAACTCAAGAGAGAGAGTGAGAGGGAGGGGGGGGGGGAGAGAATAGACAGTCGCGGTCTGCTCCACTCGTGGCTCTCATCTTTGTCCTTCGACGTAGGGACGTATACATATATGCAATCATCATCCTCCTCGCCGGTTATTCCGGGCTGTCAGCCGCGAGAGACAGGATAACTGATTCGCGGCGCGGCGTCCGCTAATGAGAAACGCGCATTAAAACACCATAAGAATGCGCACTTTCGCGACGTTCCTCGAACGACGTTTCGATTTACGGAACAATACTCACTTCCCCGTTCCTTCGTCGAATGACAATTTCTGATCGCACATTTCTCTGAACACGCTTTTATCGCCGAAGTTCCGTTTCCAAGCGACACGTTGCGACTTCTGCTCCTCCTGCCCATCAACAATAAAGAGGAACCATGAACACAACTATTTATTTACAATACTAACCGATTAATAGTCTACGCGATATCTTCGGAATATCGCAGGGAGAGTGTTCATTACTGTCACAATTCCATTTCGTCGTAACAATATGATTCGCGATGCGAGCGATTCAAAGACGAAGCGTTTTTGCGTCGAACAGTTCAGCATTCGACCGAAGTTGAAAACGCTCCGTTATCGACGGAGAAAATCGATATCCTTAAACAGAGTGTTTAACTATCGATAAATGTTCGCATATAAGATAGGTGTACTAAAAATGAATAGTTTCATCTTCCTTGTTATGGTCGTTGAAAATAGTCCAGAATTTTAGAGAATCAGCAAAACAGCATTCACTTTTACCGACTAGAATATCGTCGGTAAGTAAACTTGTTATCACTTACCGGGAATAACCAGTAAAGCGAACATACATATATGTATACGTCTAAGTCTAAATAATACCACGAAACTCTTCAATAAATCGATAACTGTTGTGTATTACGATCATGTTATATAACAATGATTATAAGAACACAAGGAAACTCGATTGAATAATTCTTATAAAAATGTTCAACGCGAAAATACTAAAAATTTGAATAATTGGAAAGACAAAAATATTATCTAAGATAAAAGCGATTTTAAATGATAATTGGTACATCTGAAGGAGGTATAACCGAAGCAGGGAATTTTTCATTAATGTTCAAAGGCCGGGATTAATGGCGAAAAGTGTCCTTCAATTTCAATTTGCTTGCAACGTTTTATTAATATCACACAGAGCGTTGATGGGAGGGGGATTGATACCGCGCACAATAGTCGCAGGCCAATAAGCTTCTATCGTTATCGAAATTTTATTGAAACGCTTCTAATAACGCGTAATAAAAGCGAACATAGTTGCGATTCCGTCTATTACACGCATCGCTTTGTGCGTGGCACGGCCCACGGAGCTATTACCGGCATAACTTAAACACACACGGCGCATAAGCACGGTATACTTGAGCGATTAAATTGTTCTACATGTAGCGTACGGTAATTGGCAGGTAGTGATGCCTGCAAATTGAGTTTCGTCCCCACCCATAAAACAGATTCTAAAAGAAGAAATTAATTTCACGTCGCGCAACAACCAATTCCACGAATAATTGCATATAACACGACCATCGGGCTATTAAACGATTATTACACTACAGTAGTCGCTAGGCCAATAGTCGCTCCGTAAATGACCGTTCTGTAAATAGCCGTCCGATAAATACCCACTGGATCGCCGCGCTATTCCTCAGATAAATTTAATGTTTATTTTGAAAGACACTGTGTGTGTGAACACGTTCTCAGCAAATTGAACGCGGACTTTTGCGAGACTCTTCACTGTGGAAGTCGCATAGTTATTTTGCATGACATTTCTGTTATGAGTTTAATGTTGCAATTAAAATTTTCTCTTTTTCTAACTTGCACGAAATATTTACGATGAATTGATGCCCGGAATACCTTGAGTTGATGTTTTAATGATCGGGTGCAAAAATTCTACTGCGTTTACGAAGCGACCAAATAGTTGACGATTAAATTCCTAGAGTCCACAATGCGGTACACAATTTCGCTTCGACGACTGCCTTGTAATCACATCGCAATCTCCACAACATCCTCGGGCTCGAATTCAGCTAATAGTGACACAAGCAATGCTATACCGTAATTAATGTTTTCTCCGGATAGAAACAGTGGCCAATGGACATTGAGCTCTGTTTAGGGTTTGACAACAACCAGGGGAGCATTATCGAAGCGGTTGGTTCAGCGGTAAACAACCTTTCGCGTCCGAAAATGTAAAAAACTCAGTAACGAGCACAAAAAGTAGAAGTACTTCAGGATCAATCCTCAAAACACAAATGTCCCAATTACTTAAATTCTAGACAAGAATTAGGGAACGTTTTAATTTTTCTTCTGGGTTCTTGTTGCACAAGACGCCGTACCAGCTGTTTAATGCAACGGTAATAACTCACGTTTAAAAACATCCCCGAAGAAAGGTCCTCGGCGTTTGGTTTATTGAATCGAACGAAAGTTGGCCAGCGAGTATCCAAATCTGGTGATCGAGTAGGTATAGCGGGAGCAGCTGTGGTCGAGTTCGGTAGCGAAGAGACTCGCCCTTAATTAAAGACAAACTACCGGGGAAAAAGCGCGTGGTCGTCGGGCCCCGGCGAACTATGTAAAAGAAGAAGAACAATGATCGCTGGGCCCGAGGCCGGCCACCGTCGAAATAAAAGTTTAATAATAGCGTAAAAAGTGGGGTTTAATGGGCAACGAGACGGCCGGTAATACATTATTTTCGAGCCGACACTCTTCTTGCGACGGAATCCCTTTGAGGACGCACAACTACAGCAGCTATCCGCGCGCTTTGTTCCGAGGAGCACAAAAAGAGCAAGGGCGGCCTGTGGAGGGATGGGAGAGGCAAGAGAGAGAGAGAGAGAGAGAGAGAGAGAGAAAGAGACAGAGAAAGAGGATGAGGAGAAGCAGAGAAGGTGGGTGGGTGGTGATGGGGAGGGATCGGAGGGGGATGGTGGCGGTAGGGCAGAGAAGAAACGAAAACAATCGATACTGTCGGAACAGGAAAGCAAGGCCAATCGGCCCGTGCTCTATTCGCGGAGTGGCCAATCAAAATGCCTACTACGTCGCCGGCAGGCCCGCTAATTAGACGCCACGTAAATCAGTCCTGAAACTCAACGTTAATTAACACGGGTTTCTGTTGGAGTTGCTTACCCGCCTATTTATCGAACGACACAAATGCAATATGGTCGAACACGTGCACGTCCGTTAAATGCCTGGCCTCCTCGACCGGCGAATGCCGGATACTAACGGCGGCAGCGTTCCCGCGCGCATCTATTACAACCATAAGTTTATGCCACTTTGAAGAAAAGTTCGTCCTAGACGTCCAGACAAGACCAGACGATCCGGACACCGAGACGACAGCGGCTACCTAGCGCGAAAATTTAGAATCGTTTGTTCCCTGGTTCCTGGTTCGCCATATAACTTCGGCAAAACCAGTGGTCACTGAAAGAGCTCCGAAGAATGTACAAATTTCTAAGCAGACAAGACAATCGTTAAAACATCTACTTTACGAAGACGATACGTATTTCTTCGTCGATTTCCGAGCCTTTAGCGATCGCGGATTTCTAGTAATACCGAGGGGCCCAGAATTTTTCTTAATTAACCGTAGCTAACTCGTTACCGGGTCCGCTTTGATTGTTACGAATGCACGACCGACGTGGAAATCTCTAAATATAATTCTCAGCCGGGGAAAGCTAGTCCCTTTCGGAGTCGTTTAGTTAAATGACGTCGCCCGCTCTGATTTATTCTAGTCGTTTCAGGTCGCCAGTGTGTTGGTTTCGATCTCGAAATTCACGACGGATGAATCGACGTTAGTAGATCCGTGAATGGTAAAAAAACATTTTAGATCGAATATTTGCAAGACAGAGAAAATTTTGCAGACAAACCCATAGTCTAGTTATGGCGGAATAATGTTGAGCTCAGGAGGACAGGTGGAAAAGTGAAAAATAACGGCGAGAAGAGTGTCCATCGAGCAAAGTGTTTCCGACAGAGCGAAGAGTGATAGGGTTGCATGGCCGGCGATTCGCAAATGAACCTGTTACTGGTCGAGGCAGGCGTGCAGAGTGCAGAGTCGATCGCGACGTGGAAAAGTGGTTTAAACTGTTGGAGGATTCGCTTGAACAATAAGTCCGACGCATCAGTCTTTGATTTTTCACACGACAGAAAGTAGCCGTAAAGTGGGTGTCGACATTTAGCCGGTACCAATCATCGTTGTCTCGAGCGACGTCGGTGCGTGCAGACGTCTTCCGTGGAAACGGCGACAACGCGATGGCCAGAACGCGAATTCGACGGGGCGGCTGGAGCCCCGGGTTTCTCTCTTTCCCGCTCTCTCTCTCTCTCTCTCTCTCTCTCTTTCTCTCTCCCCGTCGAAGTTCAGCGGTAATTAACAATCGGTCCGCGCGCATAACAAACTGAATTTAATTAATTGCATAACTGCACGGAGGTCCGCGCTTCTAATCGAACTCGGGGTACATATTGTTGCAGCCACCCTTCTGCCCCTCATCGGCCACCGGCAATTAATTATAGCATTCCGGGTTAGCCGGGGAATTAATTACGTCCAGAAGTTGGACGTTGCCGAGGGATCGTTAGAAATCGTCCTTCGTTAGAGTTAAGCGAGCACCGGTCCCGCTAGTTATTGATGGTTTCTGGTTCCTCATCGCCCCTGATACTGACAGGCCCAAGTGCTCGTCCGGCAATTCCGCGGCCGCCAATCAGACGCACTTTACATTTTAATGAGCTCGACATTACGACCCGCATCGATCTAGTCTTTTTTTTTCTCCCCCCCCCCCCCCCCTCTCTCTCTTTCCCTTGCTAGCTAGGTTATATTCCCGTCCCGTTTAAATAAACTGACAAGAAACAACAACGAAATACTCCATTCATGATGCGCCGCCGGCATCGGAATTACTTCTTGCTAAATCGCGGATGTACGCGTTTCGCGAAAATTATGTGCACCGCTCCTTGTTAACGGCGAGCCTCGTTAACTGAAAATTAACGTTGCCGATCGTTCTGCTTAACCGCGTCTCAATCAGTTTAGCATGATTGCACCGAGAATCCCGATGGCGGATCATTTAGGTGTAATCTGGTGAATCTATTCAACATCTGTCTGAATAAAGTTTCAGTCTGTCGTAATTTGGGCACTAACCGTCACGAATTTGAAAAATTTATCTAGTTTCTTGCAATTGATGTACGAAATTTGTTTTCTCTGCAAAGATCCAGTCCGTTATGGTCGAAATTTAAGTACAATCATCCGGAAGCTATTATTGTACATTTGTAGAGTGGGGAAGGCAGGAGGACGACATTGGGACGTTAAGTCTATCCTAAGAGTGTCCAGATGTGAGTCCCATAGAAAATGTTAGGAGATCCGCAAAGTAATGAAATTCTAGCGTTGTAGAAAGTGTAGAATTTAATCGCATAACAAACTGAAGAGATGAACCAATCAAGAACAGTAACAACAACGGCATCGATCAAGATAAACTTCGAGAAAAGAGGAGGATGAATTTTCCTAAGAAAAAGACATTAAATAGATTCTTTCCAATTGGGTCCACGTTTTCGGGTAAACACGCTATTCGACGTGAACCGAACTGGTCCTCGATGCCGGACTGATCCGACACGCTTCGATCGTGGATCGAGGGATCCCCGGCGGATGATCGATTGGCGTTCGATCGTCGGACATCGTCGTGTCTCGAAGGGAGAATAATTATTGTGGCAAAGGCAGCGAGCGTGCGACGTGCACGATAAAATCCTCCGTAAATGGCGGCCACCACACGTGCACGAACACAGCCGCAGAGCTTATTTACCTAGGCTGCTCCGGCTGCACACCCCCTGACACGAGGGAAACAGTTGTACGGTACGTAGCTACCTACGCTAATTAGAGCCACTCCGGCGGAATAATTAGAAATTAGACCGAACGGACCACGGCGAGGCAGGGAACGCCGACGGAGACACTCTTAATATATTCCTTTTATTTTTGCCCTCCTCTCGTTTCACGGGATTGCACGCAACGAACGGGTACGTTAAAGGACCAACAGACAGGGGGTTGTCGGGGGTTGCGAGTTTGGTTATAAGAGAAACAGAGAGAGAGAGATTGCTCTCGTCGAAGACGACGCCGCACGATCGGACAACGGCGGAGTTGTAATCTGGCCAAGACCGCGTTTGTTGTTCGTTTGACTTTTAATGGATCATTAATTAGCGCGCGGGGTGACTGACCCTTTCTCGTTTGAGGAACGCCACCAAAGAAAGGGTTCTTTGGCAGAATACAACCTCTCTATGTTACGTCAAAGGTCACGTTACCACCTGCGAACTTGGCTGCTGATCAACAATGAGTTTATTCGAATCAATCGTTTATCGCTAGACTGCGGATCTTTATCCACTGATAGCTTATGAAAATTTTCAAAAAATGCTAGAATATAAAATTCGATAGAATTTGGTAAAATTTTTATTTGTTTTGGATGTACAAAGTCAGTTCACTTTCTTAAAATTTGTCTATAAAAATTGAAAATTGCATAAACATCCGCAGTCTATTTACCACAAATAATGCAAAATAAATTACAGAAAGTCTTCATATTAATAAAAAAACTTCCAAGTCGTCACGAAATATTGGTGGTTTCGTGGATAGGGTAGGTCCTCACCAAAGAATACTTGGTCGTATTGTTCACGAGATCCATTATCGTAATTCAACATTGGTTTTCAATTGTCTCCAGTTTCGGAAGGAAATCGTCGAAAGTTCCGCTTCTATTAAAACTAATAGACGAAGAACGGGTTGATAGGATTTTTTTTGTTGCGAGCATTCCGAGCGATCCTTGGAACGACACGATTTCTGGAATCGCAGCGAAACCTGTTGCAATTCGCTTAATAACGCTCGCAGGATCACGGTATTTGAAATAATTAAAAGTACAATATTGTGCCACGGTGGCTTGATGCAATAAAGGGAAATAGTGTCCCCTTTCCGAGCGTTCACAAAGGTTTTCGTATATTTAATTGAAACGGCGGCTGCAGAGAACGCTGAACGCCTTGCGGAGAGAGGAAAAAACCTCGGCCGAGCATTAATTATGCTAATTACCGATAGAATTGAATCGTTCGTTTCGTTCGCGCGTTATGCCCGGACATTATCAATTCATAAATGCGGGAATAATCAGCCCTGTAATCTCTGTTACTCGATCACGCACCGTAGACTAAATAAATTGATGTTATTCAATATTCGTAGTTAACATTTTTGCTACCACTTCGGTTTACTTTCACGTTGCTTCAACTTCTCACCGATAATCGATTTAAGTCTTTCACTCGACGTCTGTATTTAGCAAGATTGATCTTAGAACAAGGGAAAGGATTAAATGAAGAACCAAATTCTGTTGTGCTCGGACTCACTTCAATCAGACAAATATGGTGAGTATGTTGGTAACAGATCCATAAAAAAAATGGTTAGAAATAAAAACGTTTTATTATTGGATTAGTACTCTCTCACCAATACGTCGATGCCGTTGCCTCGTTGACTGACTATTCTTTTCTATGTTCCAGCTACAAAACATCAAAGAATAGCGTGCATGCACACGATATAAATAACATTTCGCTCCCGAAGACGCTGCCGAACACGTTTTTGTCGCAAATACACGAAAGCCAGCGTATATCGATTACAGTCTAAGCAGATGTAAGAGTTGGACGGACTTGAATAGAGGATCCACTTTGCTCCAGGGGACAAACAAGCAGATAATGGGGGTAAATTTCTTGCGCCGTGGACCTTGATCTCGCGCGCGACGGACAGAATAGAAAGATGGACGGGTCCGGGTACGAGGGTGGAGAGATGGTACACGAGAGAGGGTCGAAGAGTCGGGAAGGCGAGGGTTGACACCGAGAAGGCAATTATTATTTTGAGTGGTTGGCGACGGGACGCCGGTGATATTTTATTTAAGATACAATCGCGTAATAGCTCGCTTCAAGTGGATAGATAACGTAGCGCGCGCGGGAGACGAAGCCCGGAAGATTCGAATGGGTGGCTGCATGCTGGAAAGAAGAATCGCGCACGTTCCCGTCGAGTGACAGAGACCGAGAGGAGTGTCGGTGAAATAAGGACGGGCACCGGGATAAAAGGCGATGTTCGAGGGGAGAACGGGCGATTCTACATTAGTAAATTACCTGTGCCGTGTCTTGGAGCGTCTGCAGGGAGCGATAGCTGTTTCTTCAGCTCCGTAATTGGTTATGAATAATTGGAACGTTGCGACTAGTCCCCTCCATTCACCGCCGTTGCTACTCTGACACCTGGAACGTCACTTTTCTATGACATTAAACATACATACAAACACCGGTCGAAGCAATCCCGGTATATGAGGAATTGATGTAGAAAATGGAGCAGCCGAAGGCGGGCCGCATCAAACATTCATCTCACTAATCGAATGATTCGCGACTTTACTAATTAACAACGAGGCCGCTGGGGTAATTATGCAAATGGGGAGTGGAAGATGTTTCGATAAAAACCTGACTCCCTCTCCAGACCTTCACGCTTCGTACAAAAATCATAATGTTTCTCGGAAATCCAAAAATGACGATTCCAACGCGTACGTCTCATTTTTAACACTTTATCTACCGGAAGCTCATCGATAGGTAACAATTGCGCTGTAAACACGACGACATGGAAATCGAAGGATGCAAGAGTCTTTACCAACTCGTAGTTCACAGCAAGGAGAAATCCCACCGCTTTGTGACAGGGTGTTCGGGAGAGAGCGGTTCGCGGAAGGACGATTAGAAAAACATTGCCGGAACCAGCAGGGTTGTTCGCGGTCGTTGGACAAGAAAAACAGGATTCGGTGGTCACGGACCCGTTCGAGGTCGCCTGGGCCTCTGTCGGTCGTCGGTGGACTGATTGAAAATTGGGAATACAATCGCGTTCTTTGATAGGGGCGTTCGCGTGTTCGTCGCGGGGATGAATTGGGGAGGTGGGGGGAATGGTGCAGGGTGTGTATCGTATTTTTGTCCGTGGACGGTGGCCACGCTCAGCGAGAACTCTGTCGAAATGGCTAACGAGTTCGCGCCCGTGTATCGATGACGATGGAAAGGGGCCGATTGCGGAGGAAAAGCTTGCTCTGCTCTGCGTTGCTCTGCTTGGTTCCGCTAGGGGAAAAGGTGCGGCCAGGTGAGGCGAGAGAGCTGAGCTAGAGGATGACGCGACGTGTTCGAACCTACAGTCTGTCCCACAAGAGCGTGTCGACGATATTTCTGTAAATATTCATATATTTGTAAAAAACTTTATATGAGTCGAATCTATACATCAAACATTAACACGCTCTTACTTACAATTAGTAGGAGGTCCCATCTCCTCCATTGGCAATTATAGCTTGGTACCGTCTCGACATACTTTCAACTAATTTCTTCATAATATCTTCCGAATATGGTGTTCAAGAGTTAATATTTTGGTAATATGTTTCCCTTCGTTATGGATCACATATTTTCCATTGGGTTTGCATCAGGGGATTGGGATGGCCGAGGCAGTACGGTGATGGCGTTTTTCGTTTTCCATTTGGTACCAAATTGATGCTTTCGCGTACGCTGCACTCATTTCGGAAAGCTGTCCTTTTCGCTCTGTTGGAAACAGAACTGACAAATATTCAGCCAAGGCGTTTTAAAGACATCTGCGTTTGTTTACATTCTCCCTCCCCCCCCCCCCCCCCCCCCATTGGGTCACAGGTTTCGAAGATATCGCCGACACGCTCTTGTGGGACAGACTGTATATAGAACGGCGTGGCTCTCTGGCCGCTGGGACGGCGGACCAGGCAAATCGATGGGAAAAGTTAGGACACGCGTGCGAACGCGTCGATATGACGTTATCCAATTAAAAAGCTGCCTTTGTGTAACTCGATCTGTCGCAGCCAGTGCTAGCACACCGGGACCAGTAACGGCGCCAGCCTCCGACGTTGCTCTCTTCCAATCTAAAACCAACCCCTCTCGCCTCCTACCAGTGGGCAGAAAGGCTGCATCCAATTAGTACATACCTTCCGCTCTATTGTAGCCTCGCAGCGCGGGAATGGCCGCGACGACGACTTGAGGACGGTATCTTTACGCGGGCTTGTACGGACTTTCGTTTCGCTTTGAAAAAAAACGAAGAAAAAATCGGAGAAGAAGAAGAGAGAGGATCGAGGTTGGAAGTCTTAATGAATGGCACTCGTTAAAACGACCAAATCGATAATGCAGACACATCGACTTAGGCAACGGACGTTCGGACTTTCGGGAACTCGCGGATGAGCATTATTTATTTGTTCGATATCGCATGGGTGAAGTGGTAGAGAAATAATTTACTAAAAGTACTTTACTACAAGAAGTATCCAAACTCTCGATACGAATTGTAGAAACTAATGTGTTTGCTCTGATAAAAAAAATGGCAAATATTCAGGCGGATAAGTTTGAACACAGGTCGATGAGACCTTTTATTTAAATAAAACTTGTTGCATTAGCGACGAATAGGTTTCCTACATTTTTACTTTGACACTACAATGTGCCTGGTAATAGTATGTAGGTACAGTCGTCCAGTTATTTCTAGATTATTTGATAATTTGTTGACGGTACATGCATGACGATCCGAACTTTATCGACTTGGTTGGATACATTGATTATCAGTGAAGCTTCCGGTGGTATGTGAAGATGGAGCAGCATATCTGTGCTGCAAGGTATTTCAAAAATCAGTAGTTCTGCAGATTCAAGTAGTCAAATCGATTAATAAGAAACAAAAGTAACAATGAATGGATTAAAATCATTTATTTACTTCAGGCACAACATCGGTCCGCATCAATTCACTGTTTTAGTAATCCCAATGACAATACGGCAACATAAAAGTTACGAGAGACACAGAAATCCATAGAAGTAATAGCACAGCTGATGTCACCAGTGTATAGTGTGCTATACGCATTCTGCAATATACAATATTAATATACATATACAACAGGGCCGGATTAAGCTAGCGCGGGGCCCGTAGCAAATGTTACCTGGGGGCCCTAGGTTTTGCATGATAATAAAACAAAACACAACGAAGGACCTTTTTTAGCAGAAATATCTGTTAATAGTAGCCAGGGCTTTTTCTGCTGCAAGCGCGGGGCCCTTGGAAGAGCACGGGGCCCCCAAAAGAGCGCGGGGCCCGTAGCATTTGCTACTTCTGCTACTGGGCTTAATCCGGCTCTGATATACAAAATGTCGTTGCAATTTCAATAATCGTTAAATAAAAAATGTGAAATCGGTCAAATTACTACTGATAGATTGTGGAGGCCACGGATTAATTTGTACAACCAGTATAATCACTATAACACTGTAACAATAAATATTTCTTGCAAATAGATATTACTTGTTATATCTGGCACGAGCTTCCTCCAAAGTATCCATTGGATCGCCAACAATGTATATACGAAGACCTCTAATATGATAATAAAAGTAGTCGCTCCAATTTATATTTTCCACGTTAAAGTTAAAAATTTTCTGGTCGATTGGATTCAATTTTCTCCACAGTTTCTGAACATTTTCATTCCGAAAGTCCCACTCTCGCGTCGAGAAGTAATGTAACGCAAGAACAAATTTATCTATTTTTTTATATGAGTCCCTTAACCTGAACAATATAATAACCTTCTATGAAAATGATTGTCTAACGTAATTATTAAAATATCGAACATGTACGTACGTTGGTTTTCGTCCCATGAGACGTGCAATGGTGTCTACAATAATTGCTGGTATTGTTTGTAAGAAGAAAGCATAGATATAATATAGAAACTCGTATCTGGCGTACAGAAACATGAAATACCAAATACATTTCATGGAAGGAACTTTAACGCCGTGTTTCCTATTCCATTGTATTAATTGGTGCCAAGTTAGAGGATTTTGAGTAGAAGATACTGCATTATAAACAGGTACCTTTTCCGCATCAGGTAGGGCTGTGTTTAGCTCCGATTTTCCTAAAGATTTTCTAGAAAATCATACAAATGTAGTAGAATCGACCCTAACAAGTATGTTTTTTGTTTTTAAATTAGAATTCAAAGTCTCTTTCTTAAATTAATTATATGTATTTGTTAACAACATACTGATGTGAATTCTTACAACTCTGGCAAACTCTTAGTCATCCGTATAATCTCACCAAACAATTACTATATATATATATATATATATATATATATAGTTAATCCATTTAATTTCTATTTTAAATACTAAATCTTTCAATTCGCGATTATCGAGCTTGTTAATAAATGTATTCCTTCGAGCATACGTAATGTTTAGACTGCGGATCTTTATGCAAAATAAAAATCGTCTGCGTCGATTGCAAGAAATAGAAACCAAATTGAATGTTATTTCTTCCCGTAATGATTTTAACAGAGGCGAAATCAAAAGTTGACATGTTCAATTTTTTAAATTTTCCTACAATTTTGAATTTTACAAAGAACCGCAGTCTAGTAATGATAAATAAACACGTTCCGACAATTTTGTTGAAATAATGTAGACATAGTGACTCCGTAGATCTAGTATTAAAATGTAAATGGAGTTAAAATTTGTACCTAGTACCAATTTCCCAAGAGGCAGCAATAACAGTGGCTACCACGTAATCGGCAGGTATAATGTCTGCTTTATACTCCGGTATGATATACATTGTACGCATTAATCCAACACCAGTTCCTACAGCTGTACCGGTAACACCGTATATATTGTTTATCCATGCTTTAATTGGTTCTTCAGCCGTAGCTGTGACAATAGATGGTCTAACAATCCCTACTGGGATTCCATCACCATATTTTAGTATAACATTTTCTGCAGCTGCTTTCGACACGACGTAGTTATTAGGGCCTTCTGCGTACAATCTGTAACATAGAACAATTACAATTTCTCATTACTGCTTTCTACATCATTTTTTGTCTTTTTCATACTTACGCCGACCCAATGGCGTCGAGTTGATCGTCGTTCAAACAACCTACCAATGATATTAAATCATCGGCCTCAACAGGAGGTTTGTAATGAATTTCTTCGATAGTCTTATTCAGACAATTCGAGTATGCCGTCGATATGTATACGAATGCCTGTGGACGATTTTATTATTATTAAATATATTATTATTTTAGGTTTATTTAAAATCATTAAAGAAAGAACAAAATTTCCATTTAACTTCTCACAATTGATATTTTCTTATGCATAGAGATCAAAAGAAATTGAACAAATTGTTAATGTACCTTTAAGTTTGGCAGTCCCTTTGCCCACAGTAACAAGAGCTTCGTAGTTCTCACGTTGGTGTTCACTAGCACACGGAGTTTGTCGTCGAACCGAATATGAGCAGCTACATGAAAAATGAAATTCGTATTTTTCAACATTTCTCTAGTTTCCGGAGTCATGCCAAAATTTTCTTCAGCTCCGTCGCCTACTACCATCGCTACCTTCTTTAGAAAATCTGGCTGTTCTTGCCGCAGCCTATCGAATACCTAGTTACGACGTCAAAAACATTCATTACCATTCGATCGTGTTTATTATTAAAAATTCATATTCGTTTCATCATATTACGTACTACTTCATCGAAGCTTTCTTTAAACCGTTCCTCTGGAGACTTCCCCTTTTTCGGTCTCACCATCATGTAAATTGTTACAATACCTGGGCAGGACCTACGAAATAACAATACTAATGAAAATCGATAATAAATAAACAATATTAATCTCAAGTAAATAAATCTTCTGAATATTTTGAATTTCAACTACACCATTTCGACAAAAATGAATAAACTCCGCAGGCTAAATATAAATAAAGCATAAAATGAGTTTTAAAATCCGGCCAGCCATTACACCCATTGTTCTTTCTTGTTTTTCGGCAAAAATGAATAATAATTAATTCTGGTGTTAAAAATGATTGTGTCGATGCACCGGATGTACGCGCGGCCTGCTGCATTTAAAATACTGAAACGCGAAAAATTGACGAAAAGTTTAAAGACGTTTATTATTAAAAGTAATTACCTCAGTAGTTTTTCGATGAGTACCTTGCCAACGAATCCTGTTCCTCCAGTTACCAAAACGTTCGCTCCATTGTAAAATTCAGCGATTTCGCTTCTTCCGTTGTTCTTCGAAACTTGCTGTGCGGACGAGCTCAATAAATTGTTTGCTTCATTGGTGTCTGATGCCATCTCTGCTGCTTACTGTAATTGAATTATAAATACGAAGATTTGATACTGAATCTTTAATAACTGATGTGCAGTGAAGGCTGATATTATCGCAAGATAATCGTAAAGATTATAGTAATAAGTTTATCATAAATACGGATTGAAGTAGGTAAAAGCGGCATGATTTCAAAGCTCATTTGTATATTTATTTGTATATTATTTATAAACTTTGATATTGCCGCTTACCGCTCTCTGTACAAACACGGAATTAGGCTGCACTTTTAAATGTAAACATTTTTTTAAATAACGAAACATTTTCTCACCGTTTAGCTAAATTGCAGAACTTCCGAAGATAATGTTTTTGAAGTGTATTCGACGACGTATGAATTTCAACTGTAATGTAGTGATTAAATAGAGTTTTATATAAACGTAAAAATCTTTGTATGTTAATTCCGGCAAATACTTTATTACTTTTCGAATAAGAAGAATGGTGTTAAGACGTTCCGCGTACAAAAAAGCAGTTAATGGTTTTTGTAATTGCCAGTTCGTAACCCAAAACGAGGAAAGTATGTTTGTATAAACTATAAAATAATTTATCAATGTAAAAATATCCGATTTCATATTAAAACTGTCTCTTGAATTTTCTTCATATGTATAATACTGAAATATTTATTAAATTATGTGTTTACTTATGTAATATATTGTACAATAGTGGTTCTAGTAACAGACAAACACACGCATTAATTAATAAGAAACAAAATAATAGACAGTGTTTCTTTATTGTGCTAAATAATGCTTATTCTGGACTATGATACATGCATAAAAATGTAATTACAAGAACTAGTAATATACTACCTATTAAATATAGCATATTTGTATTGCAACCCTTCACACAATGTGGTAAATTAATGCGAATTCAAGTCAGTTTAATGAAATTAATTTAGCTCTTTGTTTAATGAAAGTAATTCAGCATTACACAAAATCATGACCAAAGAATTGATACAAAAAATACTCCAATCCACAGCACCAAAAGCCAAAATACTGTCAATACCGTGTAATGTAATATACGCAATCTGAAATATAAAAATTTAAATTTACATTGTCCAATATTATTGAATACAATAATCATAATACTGCTACAAGAGATATTACTTGTTGTATCTGACACGTGCTTGCTCTACAGTGTCCAGTGGATCATTTAAGAGATACAAACGAATGCCTCTCCAGTGATATTGAAAATAATCCTCCCAATCTAGGTTTTCCACATTAAAATTAAACAGTTTCCGGTCGACGGAATTTAATTTTGACCATAGTTTTTGTACATTTTCGTTCCGAAAGTCCCACTGATTTGTTGAGAAGTACTGTATTACATCGAGAAATTTGTGAATTTTCCTATACGTGTCCATTAACCTGCGAAGCGTGATATGTTTTAATTAAAGCGATGATTAATTTGTTTTATATACATTGTATACATACATAGGTTTCTGACCCATAAGAGGTGCAATTGTATCTCCAATAAATGCTGGTACAGTATGTAAGAAGAAAGATCTAATTTGAAACGAATAAGAATATGTGCTACAAATAAACACGAAGAACCAAATAGCTTTTATTGGAGGGTCTTTTAAGCCAGCAACTTCGTTCCATTTTAGATATTGAGAACCAATTAGTGGATTTTGTGGCGAAGTTACTGAATTGTAAATGGGTATCTTGTCTTCATCGCAATCTATTGCATCTTGTTCCAACTTCGTCGCACGTTCTCTAGAAAGTTATTCAAATTGAATTTAAAACAATTGTATTTTATTAAAGACATTCTACCATATTTTTTTCTATTTTTACAGTCATTTAATTCCAATTTTGGAATGGTAATATAGTTACAATGTTTACCTGGTTCCAATGTCCCAAGCAGCAGCAACAATATTAGCTATAACATAATCCGCAGGTATAACTTCTACTATACTATTTATCTTGAGACGTGCTGTACGCAACACCCCAAGAGAAGATCCCGCAATGAAACCAGTAATGCCATACAAATTGTTTATCCATGCTCTAATTGGTTCTTCCGATGTTGAAATGACAATAGAAGGTCGAACAATCGTTACTGGAAGTCCATCTCTATAGTTAAGTACAGCGTTCTCCGCAGCCGCTTTAGTAAGAATATAATTATTGGGAGCTTTGCCGCGTAATCTATAACATCGAACAATTATACATAGCGTGTCATCGCCATCTTTACTGTACACTACTTTTGCCTTAATCCTTACATAGGTTCCATTGCTAGAAGTTGATCATCGTTCAAACAGTTTACCAATGTTATTAACTTGTCAGCTTCTATGAAATGTTTGTAATGTATTTCTTCGACAGTACTATCAATACAATTTGAGAATGCAGTTGATACATATACAAACGCCTGTAGACGGATCAATTAGAAATAAATTGATTTGTAAATCGTGTTGTCAATTGTTCATAACAAGTGTTTACTGTACCTTCAAGTTTGACAATTGTCTTGCCCACAGTAACAAGTATTTTGTGGTTCTCACATTCGTGTTCACACCCACACGGAGTTTTTCGTCGAACCGAACAGTTGCAGCAGCGTGGAAAATAATATTCGTATCCATCAACGTTGCTTTCACTTCCGGTGTCATGCCAAAGTCTTCTTCAGCCGCGTCACCCTCTATCATCACTATTTTGCTTATAAAATTTGGCTGCTCCTTCCTCAATCTATCGTAGATCTACATACATGAACAACATTGATTATCATTCTGTCAATATTTTTATTCGCTCAATTATTCTACGTACAACTTCCGCGAAGTTTTCTTGAAATCGTTCCTCTGAAGACTTCCCCTTCTTCGGCCTTACCATCATGTAAAGTTTAGTAATATGTGGACAGGACCTATTAGTATGCAATAGAGCCGATTATTTAAAATTAAGTTCAATAATAAAAATGAGATTTTCATTCAGTACAGGAGCGAGTATCCTGATGTATGTAGAGTTCGGGAACGCAAAGAGTTGTTGAGAAAGTCTAGCGCGTTTATTATCGAAAATAATTACCTTAGTAATTTTTCGATGAGTAACTTGCCAACGAATCCTGTTCCTCCAGTTACCAAAACGTTCGTTCCAGAATAGAATTCTGCGATTTCGCTTCTTACATTATTCTCCGAGTCGTGTGGCTCAAACATGTCCAAAGAATTGTTTGGTTCATTAATATCTGATGTCATCTCTTTTGCTTGTGCACTAGTATAAGTCGAAGAATGTAAGAATATCAACGCATAACTCATTAATTTTACTTGTCAGTATGAAAATCTAGAAATATATGGAGCTATCTTATAGACCACAGAATCCGAATAAAAGAAGTAATTGGTGTAGAACAAACGCCTTTTTAAGAATCATATTAATAAAACGTTTTACTTGTTTGCTTTGTTTTTCGTTAATTCTTCAAATGAGTTTAATTCGCACTTTTGAATATCAAAATTTCAATTTAGTGTAATATTGTGAGAAAGATAAGAGAAGTATTAAGAATAAGAAAAGTAAATTGTCTCATGATGTACCTCGACTGACGAAACTCCAAAAATGATGCTTTCGAGGTGGTACCAACGACGCGTGAATTTCAACTGTGAAGATTTGGGATTCAATGTAGTGTTGTATGAAAATGGGGGTGACCCTTTTGGGGTATGGTAATTGTGACTAACGAATGCCATTTAATTTTTAACCGAATAGAGAGAATGGTTACGCTTCACACTGGGACGAATGGGCAATCAGTCCCATTGGAAAAAAGTTTTCTACTTATTCTTGTCCCGGAATGTTTAATATTTCAATATTAATTATTCCTTTTTGTCCCTCTATTTCTCAGACATCGAAGATTCCTTTTCTTGAAAATTATAAATGTTTGTGATTCAATTTCCTGCCGCAGTAATTACTCATTACATGCTAATCAGGAGGCTAGATTGGAAACTTTTAACTCATCCGTACGTTCTGTTTAGCAGATCGTTTAGTTATTAAAATGTCAAAGCGTTCCATTCCAATTTCTATCTGGAGGGGATATTATAAAAATATTAAAATACAGCTAGATTTGTTTAGTATTTTATTTTAATGACAATGACAAGATCATCCTACATAACAAAACAGAGATTAAGGATAAGTATTAAATATCTTCAATGTCGTGTATTTTACAATAGTGCCTCGTGCAATGACATCAGTTAATCCGGATTAAAAAATGACAAAATCGACAGCATTACACATTAATATGACAAGGGACAGAAGGACCAAAGAAATGATACAGAAGATACGGCAATCCATAGAAGTAACATCGCAAATAATGTCACTACCGTGTAATGCGCGATACGTAGCCTGAAATGCAAAAAGATTATGTATAATAAAATCGAATGCATTATTAATCATAGAAATTGTAGTACTATAACATTAAATATTACTTGGCATATTTAGCACGCCCTTTCTCCAGGGATTGTTGATCTATTGGATCATTGATCAAGTATACACGAATACCTCTAATGTTCTTGTATAAATAGCATTCCCAATTTAAGTTCTCTATGTTGAAGTTGAAAATTTTCCGATCGACAGCGTTTAATTTCGACCACATTTTTTGAACGTTTTCGTTTCGGAAATCCCACTGCATCGTCCCGAAATGAGATACTACGGAACTAAATTTACCCATTTTCCTGTACACGTCTACTAAACTGTAAAATATATATTTTTTCATGAAAATAACGATTCGTTCATTTTGTGTATTGTCATACGTATAATGTCGAACATACATAGGTTTCTGACCCATAATTCGTGCAATTGTGTCCAGAATATACGCCGGTATTGTGTGCAAGAAAAAGACTCATATTTGATGGACAATGAGGTATCTATTCAGAAATAAGATGCAGCACCAAACTAGATTAACGGTGGGGACTTCAACGCCATACTGGCTACTGTATTTCATATACGTCTGCCAATCGAGTGGATTTTGAGATGAATACACTGAGTTGTAAACAGGTATCCTTTCTTCGTCCGGTATACTTGGCTTTTGCCCTAATTTCGCTGCAACTTTTCTACAAAATAATTTACAGTCAGTTTCTTCAGTTAATTTCGGGTAAGCGAAGCTAAGGAAACGGAAGATGCAATGATACCGATCAGTCACAAAATAAAGAACTCACAAAATAAAGTAAATTAAGACAATAAAACCGGCAGAAATCGGAAAAACCATTCAATGGTTTAGATCGAATCTAAATCGGTCGACGATAAAATTAATTGCACACCTTCTATCAACTAATAACAGGTTTAAAATTGGACCGAACCGTTTACTAGGTAATGTATGAAAAAGATTAATAAAAAATCAGAATTTATGATAAAAATTTAAAAATCACAATTTCTAACTTCATTATCTATGCCTGTAATGAAAATTTAAAATATGCCATTTACACAGACAGTAGATCTGCATGCAAACTCAAATGTTTCTACCTAAATTACAACAAACTGGAGGAAAATAGAAATTTATTTTCTTTCCCAATATGTTCAATACGTTGACAATATATAACAGTGGCTTTAAATTCTTTTAATGTTCCTATTTTTATTTAATTTTAAATTGAACTTGTCCATTTTTGTCATAAATGCATCGCATTGTCATCAAACCAAGACTAGCTGCCATAGCTACACCAGTAGCACCATAGTAATTGTTTATCCATGCTGAGACTGGTTCATCAGCCGTTGATGTGACAATAGAAGGTCGAATAATCCCTACTGGAAAATCATCTGCGTATTTTAGTACAACATTCTCGGCATCACTGCTGTTTTGTGAACGCAGTGCGAGAATGCTGTCGACACGAAGATGGATGCCTATGAACAGATTAATTAAAGATAGATTAATTATTTCATTGTAAATGTATAAAAAAATTGTTATTGTACCTTCAAGTTCGACAGCTGTTTCGCCCACAACAACAAACATTTTGTAGTTCTCACATTCGTATTCACGCCCACACGGAGTTTTTCGTCGAACCGAACAGTTGCAGCAGCGTGGAAAATAATATTCGTATCCATCAACGTTGCTTTCACTTCCGGTGTCATGCCAAAGTCTTCTTCAACCGCGTCACCCTCTATCATCACTATTTTGCTTAGAAAATTTGGCTGGTTCTTCCTCAATCTATCGTAGATCTAGATTCATAAAAGATATTGATTACTACTCTATCATTACTTATACATATATTTGTTCGAGTAGATTACACACAATTTCCTGGAAGTTTTCTTTGAATCTTTCTTCCACGTGTTTCCCCTTTTTCGGTCTTATCAACATATAAATGGTTTTAATACCTGGGCAAGACCTGTAATTATGTAAACATAAACATGTCCATAAAAATATAGATTATTTTATTTATATGAAAACAATTTTTACGATTCAACAACCTCACGGTTTGTAATCCCAGCTTTTAGGCAAACAAATCTACTATTTCCGTACATACATATGTACAACTCCTGTCCATAAATCACCGGACCCTCACTTATCTTCAACAAATTGGTAACGAAAGAATACAAGCTTTCAGCTTGATTTCATTGTTTTATTTTGATTATATGTAGCTAATATACGATAATATTTCAACTCAATATTGAATATATACATATACTATTTGAATAAATGTTGAAAACAAGAGATTGAGAAATTGAGGGATGATTATGGACATCTCTAGAAGCCAAATTGGAAAACAGTTAACCCATTTAAGTTTTAAAAATTAGAAAATATAATAATAATGTTACATGTACACTACATCAGAAAAAATTAGGAAGTAAAATTTTTAATGACAAAAAAACGTCTGCATGCAAATTTGAATAAGTGTCCGGTGACTTATGAACGGGAGTGTATAATCAATGACTTGAAAGGTTTTCTCAATCATTTTCTTCGAGATCTACGGCAACAGAGAAATAATATCAATATCATAATTTTTTGTTAACGAAGTGAATAGGATAGCCATCGGATAGGTCCGGAAATTGCACCGTTTTCTCATTAATCGTCAAAATATTAATTAATTCCAATTAGAAACACTTTAGCAATTGTTTTGAAAAGGCCGGATGTACCCTTTGAACTATTGCGTTGAATATTGACACGTGGATTGAAGTCACAGCATTATCAGAACAATAGAATACAAAGTAGATATGTGGATAATACGTTGTTTGGTTAATCTTTTGAAGCTATTAACATAGTTTACATTCACATCTATTAATGCTATTATAATACTTATACGTTAGTTCGGTCTGCATGTTTGAAAAGATTATGAAACTTCGCATGTGCGCATACGTAACATGACGTTTTCTTTTCCGCAAAAGAGATTTCTCTAAACATTTCTCGTATAAAAAGGTAGTAGCCAATTCTTCGTGAATTTAAAAATTGTAATTATACTTTGTTCATGTTATTTGGACGTATGAATGATTAACATGAAAAATTGAATATGTCTGTCTTTGAGAAGTATCACCTTGTTTTGAAAAGGCCGGATGTACCCTTTGAACTATTGCGTTCCCCCGTAAGTTCGGTCTGAACTATACATATACGTGACATGACGTTTTCTTTTAATAAAATGGTAGTAACCATTTCTTCGTGAATTTTAAAATTGCAAATATACTTGTTCATGTTATATCTACGTATGAAAAATACGTATTTGAGAAATATCACCTCAGTAATTTTTCGATGAGTAGTTTCCCTAAGAAACCTGTCCCACCTGTTACCAGAACGGTCGTCCCATTATAAAATTCAGCGATGTCGCTTTTTCCATTGTTCTCCGAAACTTGTGAATTAGATTGATTCTTCGTTAACGTGTCACTCCTGTTGGAAGTCATCTCGTCGGTATACCTGTTACGCTTGCCTAATACTCAAAGTTTAATATGAGAACTTGTCAATTTTACGGTTTTTAATTCCATGTACAACACAGAATGTCATGCACTCTAATTAAACACGAAGTTCTATATAAAAGTTATTAAAGAATTTCAGGAATTAGGTAAAAAGAATGTTGACTTTTCTATCACTCATCTGGTCTAAACTAACTCTGTATCTAATGATTCGATTCACACTCAACGGCAAATGAAGTACAACTGCGATTTACTATCCTCGAAAACAATAGGTAACAATAACACACACCTATAAGATTGCATATGTGTAGCATTTGTAGTCGGAGACCATCAACATTCTAATTTAGTTTATGCTTTGTTCGTTTGATTCATTTGTAGTCCCGAGTATTATTATTTGTTCCTATCATAATTGAAAGTAATAATCTATCTAAAACAGAATTTATAGAATTGATTTATATAGAAAACATATTTTTTACGTATTCTGTAATTGCAACAGAATAGATATTTAAAGCAGATCTATTATTATTATCTAATATATAGTCATTATTATTATAATATATATATATTATTATATAAATATCTATATAATATATATATATATATATGATATATATAATATATATAATATATAACTTTTCTGGAAATTAAATCAACATAAGCAACTTAATGTAAATATATAAAATAGATACTTTCAGAATTATTGTGATTACTTCTTCAAAATTCATGGTTCGCTCTACATATATAAATGTACTAATTTAAAATTAATTTAATTCGATTCAATATAATTAAAAGATGTATTAAAACATTTATACCTCAAACAAAGATGTCTACGTTTAATTTTGTCAACACGAACATAACATGCGTTTGATGGACTAACGTAATATCATACAATGACTATACTTTTATATAATTTATTTTGGGGTCACTCTAGTATTTACCCTTTCATTTCAATCGTATCTGTTTAAGTTGCAGTATACATAATTAACAGCACAAACATGTTTCACTCGCCGCAAGAATGAATTTGGGGAAATTAAAGATACGTACACAATATGTTATATTAGATTTCTTCTATCAATTTATTTGTACCGATACATATGTATATTTGCAAGGAGGCTACAATATATACAATAAAATACATCATGGAATGGCATATACAAATTATAAACAAGAAACAAAATATAACATCTACTAGTAACGCACTGCCTGCAGACTGATACTGATTATGCAAAATCGTCGAATATTACAAATCAATGTCAATAAATCAAATCTATTCTTATGTATATAATAATATTCTCTTGTTCGTTGTTCTCGATGCTGAAAAAAAGAAGTTCGTCTATCGGGACTCGATATCCTCCTGACCTCCCATTGGACAAAAATACTCATGAAAAAATAACGGAAAATATCTTTTGTTCGTATATTTTACAAATTAGAATGTTCTTCGCAATTCCCTCCACGTGGAAAACGAATCAAATCAAACGGTACAGCTTATCTCGTATTATTTTTGCACAGTGCCCATTCTCGTAACGCACGACGTTCGTTTTTGTTCAATAATTTACACGTAATTTATATATTTACTCTCGGTCATCCCTTCCCCATTCATATAGAATTTAAATCGTTTCGTTTCAAATGAACTCGGGAAATATCGAGGGGCGAGCATAAATAAAAAAAATATATATTATGTCCTCGAACGAAAGTAACAGCGTTCAATCGTCCTGTAAAATACTCAAGGGATCCTCGCTGATCTTCTCGGCCGTTTTCTTCAGGTCCCTCGTGACCGATTTCTTCACAGAGAATCGTGTTTCGATCGGTTTCGATCGTGGTTCGCTGGCCGAAGTTTTCTTCACAAATATGTTACCATCGTCATCATCGTCGTCGTCGGAAGGGAACAACGATTTCGACGTAACAATCTTCTTCGCGATCACTTTCGAGGCGAAGATGTCGTCCTCACCGCTCGAGTGGTCGGCGTAGATGTCGGTGATATGTGAAGTTTTCACGGGTTCGGTAATGCTTGCGAACATTTCGCCTTTATTCGTCGACTCTTGGACGCTTTCGGCGTCAGACTTCTGCACATGCTCAGTCTGTTCGGAGAACAGGTTCGCGTCATCGTCGCCGTCATCGAACACGCTAATCTTCTTCCGAGATTGTTGAACCGGCTGCTTCTTCTCTTCCATGGCCTTCGCTACTGGCTTCTTCGCGATGGGGCCGAAGAGACTATCGTCCTCGTCGTCTTGGCCATCGTCATCGAACAAGCTGATCTTCGTGTCCTTCAGAGGTTTCTTCGCCGGTTTGATTAAGCTCGCTGAGAATAGATCACCTTCCGCATCATCGGCGAACAGATCCAACATCTGTTTCTTCGCCGTTTGGTCCTCGGACGACCTCTTACTACCAGTGGAGAAGAGGCTATCGTCTTCAGAGAACAACAGACTCTTACCTTTCTCCGGGGATGGCGTCTTCGTGACGAACGCGAACAACTGGCTGGGATCTTTCAAGGGATCATGGCTGCTATCCCTCAAAGGATCTATCACTTCCTTTGAATCATCCCTCGGTTCAACATCCTCTTGATCTTGTTCATCCAAGCTGGGAATTGCGGTTTCCGCGGTAGAGTCATTACCAGTTTCCACCGATTTGCTACTTTCATCCTTATCTACGTCTTTTCCTACAGCCTTGTCTCTGCTCTCTATCGTTTTAATGTGAGTGTCTCTTAGGGATTTGAAACTAGGAACCGGTTTCTCGGAAAGAACTTTGTCGACCGGCGATAGAATCGGTGCTCTGCCGAACAGCGTGTCCTCTCTTTGTGGATCTTCCGGTAAATCAGGTGGCACGTCGAACAAATCTTCCTCATCCGTGGACGGGGACAGTAATGTGTTCTTATTAGCGCTCATTGAACTCTCCTTGCTTATGCTACCGAGTTCAGACTTCTCGTCCGCAGCTAAGGACGTGTTGGGATCAGCTAATCGATGGATATTGTCGTAGACTGATGCAGCTAAACGATCGGAACTTGAAATTTGCGGTATGTTGGTGATCGAGGAACCGGTGGGCTCTTTAATATGTGTATTCGAGGATCTGTGACCATGACTTTCGTTTTGGACGATATTTCCTGACGCATCCACAGTATCGAAATCGATTCCGCTCTGTCTGAGAGCCGTTTTTTCGAGCATGCCTGCTCTGGGGTCTGCGTTTCACTTGAATTCTGACTCGCGTCTGAAACATTATCCACGAGTTAGAGGATAGAATTAGAAGTAGAGGGATATTTTTATGATTGCAACAGTTACCTTTGATGCGGCGGTAGGCAGCGTTTCCACTTGAGCGGGCTCATCGAAGCTAATGGCACTTTCCACGTTGCTTTCGCCCGAGACCGTCGACTGCAGGGACTGCTTCTGAGCGGTGCTGTCTTCTGCAAGACAATGTTCAATATTTAATGTAATGTACATTGTTCTCGATATAAATTATTCCTCGTCAATAACACGAGAAAAAATCGTGATGATATAAAAGAGTAAAAGTTCGGTTGTTTCTCATAGTTTAAAGGCAAGAATACATTTTGATGCAGCGCCTGAGCCACTTAGAAGCCAAACGGAACAATTCTGTTTTTTGACAATTTTTCTTTTTACAGAATAACGGATCGGCTAGTGACTCTATAATTCATACTTTTGAACATATGTAATTGACCCATTGTTCATCGAAGTGACCTATGCAATGGAAATTACAAATTACCCGATATACTAGGCGGTGAACTGTGACCCTGCGTGCTAATACACCCGCCATCGTCGCTGTCTCTATCCGCCATACTGTCATCCTCGTCCGCCTTCTCGTCGCTCTTCCTCCACAACGGCGGCGTGTCCATGGGCGAAAGTATTTTTAAGTCGCCCATTTTCCCCATCAAATTCTTAATCTTCCCGGAGACTGTTCTTCTGGCAGCCTGGCTATTTTCCTGGGACTGAGACGACGGGACAGTCGCTTGAATATCTAAGGACCTCGGTGGACTTCTTCTGAGTTCAACCTCCGTGGCTTCAACAACAATAGGCACAGCTGGAGCAACATCTTTCTCGCTTTGTTCCATTTCACTGGTATCAGAGATGTTTATTTCCGGACAGTCCTCGGGTACAGTATGTTCAACCTCGGTAGTCACAGCAGATATTGTTTTGACGTTACTGTTATTATCTGATACCGATAAATCGTTATCCGTCGTCGCTGTCTTGCTACTGAACAGATCATCGTAATCGTCGTCTTCGAAAATCAACCCGTGGGTGCCGATTGTGGTAGAGAACAGTCCATTTCCGGTCAAAATATCGCTGCCTTTCCTTTCGGTCTTACGCGCAGACTTTTCCTCGTCATTATCCTTCCCTATCGAACCCGTTCCCCTAAGTTGTTCTCCATTGCTAGGCTTTTTCACCGAGAACAGATCACCGTCGTCGTCGTTGCTGAACAATTTCGACTCGGTTCTGGCCTCGTTCTTGACCGGTTTCGTAGAGAATAGGTCTCCTTCATCTGTATCTTCAGTATCGTCGAACAGACTGATCCTCTTCGGTGTGGCTCGCGGTCGTTTCTCTAAGTTATCAATTTTAGGAATCGTATCCTTGATGCTCCTGGCAAAGAGAGCATCATCTAGAGTGTCCGAGATCTTCTTAGCTGCCACGCTGCTATCTTCTTTCGCCGTCTTCGATGCTATACCAAAGATGTCAACGTCCGGCGAGTCTTTGCTGTCGAATATATCGATGTCCTCGTCGAACAGGCCTCTTCGCTGAGCGACCTTGGACTTGTCCGATAGCTGAGGAACACCGGTTAAGAAGTCTGTGCTCTTCTGGGATCTGGAGCCCGAGCTGGTCGTTGAGAATAATTCGTCCCCGGAATCAGAGTCGTCGAACGGGAACGAGACTTTCGATTTCGGCTTCGAGTCCGCTTTTGGCAACGGGGGCGGACCAAACAGTTCCTCGTTCTCGAACACGTCGTCCTCTTGCGTTAAAGAGGGGTCCTCGATAACCTCCTCTTGAGCCTGGTTACCCGTCGTATTCGAATTCGAAGTGGCGTTCACCGAATTACGACTACGGGCGTTGAACAGGCTATCGCTGCCCACTCTCTCGCGGTAGATCTCTTCAGATTTCAAGCGGGATGATGTCATCGAAGGCTGAAAGTCCACGCTGAAAAGAACCATATGTTTTGAGATAGAAGAAAACAACTTAACACATTACCCACCGGTGATTATTGCATAGTTTTGAAAACTCTATGGTACATGGCTATACATTTTTTAATGGAACCTTCAATAGCAACAGCAATTTTCATTGTGAACTTGCAAGTCACCCACAATAATCTAGTCATCTAATAGTTTCATTTAAGATTGTAATGTAACAAAAAATTTCTATGCTTTCTTTTGGTACAGCACAATTATTGAAAATCCTATTAATAGGCTTTCGGTACGTAAAGTGTTAAGGGGGTAGACTCTTTTCTGGGATTGCAAGGGTGCGGGATGCGCCTTCTCATTTCTCGATAACAGATGCGATGGGCTTTTCCAGTAGTCAAAAGCGCTAGATAGAGCATAAAGCTGCGCATGTAATTATTTTCGTAAAGTTGCGACAACTACATGCTGCCGAATAATGCAAATTACGCCTCGTAAACGTAAAAATAGGACTTTTGAGGGCGATTACGGCCTAGATTCCTAGATTGATCTTTTATCCAGCGTTTCTGACTACTGAAAAGCAATAATGATGATCCAATCCTGGAAACGAGTCTACCACCTTAAGCACAATATAAAGGCTCGAGCAACGAACGCGAAAAGAACTTTCCGGACAACTTAATACAAAGCAGATTCACGATTTTTTTATTTATGCGGAAAGCGCCGGAACGAATTAACCAGGTAAGCCGAGGATTTACTGTAATCTAATAAGCGGTAAAAATAATGTCATATCAGTATATATAGTATACGTTGCAGTATTTTCCGTATTTTGCAGTATTTTCCGTATCTGTAAAAACGCTTAGTCTGTAGAGTAAGTGTTATATAAGAGGTCGTACATTCTTTGTAATATTCCGAACGTAGTTCGACGCGTTCGGCAAACATTACACTGCATTACCAGTGCAGTGGTGGGATACATTTTTATAAATTATGAATACAATCTTTTCCACGAGGAGAATATCTGAATCGAAAGGGGATCGATGAAAGGTCACCGATAGTATGCGGATAGTATTTATTAACTTGCGAGAAGCATCTTCATTTGAAAAATCAGTGATCGTAGAGAGCTAAACGAGACAGGACGCTTCAACTACAGCAGCAAGATGAAGAGAATTATTTTATGTTCCGTTTTCGTGGCGATGTGTTTGCTTTCGGAAACTTTCGGTATGTCACTCTTTAATATTCCGATCTATCAATAAATTTATCGAATATTTTAATTGCATAACAGTGGAATTGTATTTGTGCAAACTATTTTCTGCGTCTAAGCACAGCACACGTTACGTCAGAAGATACATTTGAATTTGCATTTACAGCAACTTGCAACTACGAAGGCAAGGAACTGCAAGCCGGAGAAAATTTAACAATAACTAACGATAGAAACTGCGTTCAAATAACGTGCAATAGCGATGGAGGTATCGTCGGACTTTCGTAAGTTGCATGATCAAAATCAACAGAAATTCATATTCATTTTCTAAACATTTCGATCACATGGATTTTCAAATGGAGCTGAAAATTAATGTATAATGAAGCACCTTTCAAAGATGATTGAACCGTCACAGAGATAAACGTCGAATTCTGATCGATTGCACCGAGATGTTCATGAATCTTTGACTTGTTATCGGTACGCGAACGCGTGATATAAATACAAACCAGAAATTTGTGAACAATGTAAACTCAGAATAAATAAAAAAAAAAACAGTTACAAACCATGAAACGACACAGAATCGTCGTCGCCTCCACTCTAATTTATACAACTCATATAAAATTCCCGAAACTCGCTGAAACTTTCTTAAAGTTGTGACCGAAATTTTACGAGAATCGATGTGTAAAACTAATATTTAAAATTTCGCCCGGATTTGAACAACGAATACGCAAAAATATCTGCAGTCTATTAAGTCGTCGTAATTAAAATAATTAAAACTGTTTAGATGCGGGGTGTTCCAATGCTCGGGAAAGCCAATTGCACCTCCTGAAGCGGACTTGAGTAAACCTTTCCCAGGATGTTGTCCGGTACTGCATTGCAGAGAGTAGTATAACTCTGCCAGATGTTCACAGAGAGAATGGGTTCGACGAAATCCCACGATTTTCAAAACAATATATGTATAGTGAAATAAACTCGTACCATTATCTGCGCGCTGTGTTCGACTCATTTGATACTCCATCCGATTAGAAAATAAACTAAGCCGAAATCGAATTGACAGTGAATTGCACGCGCGCGGGATACTGATACTGAATGAGATACTATGAAACTGAAGGAGCTCGCCTTGAGTCTCCCGTTTACTTGGCACACAATCACCACAGCGCAATGGAGGATGACTAATGTTTGGATCATCAATTCAATGACACTTTAAGTATTTGGCACGCGTACTTGTTCTATCGTGTGCGTGAAAAGATCCTGTGCAAGCATATTCAATCACAGAAATCCATTTAATTGTCTCTAATCAGAGACAGGATAAAACTGCTAATATTAATTATATTTTTAACTACGCTGCATCGTTCGATCTTATCTAAATTCAAACTTGGATCCAAGAACAATTTCATCCAGAAAACATCTTATACGCTACTGTGCAAAAGAAAGAAGCACCCGGCCATATTTAATAGAAAAGTGTAAAAAATCAAATAAGAACACAGTAAGTTTTGAAAAAGGATTTCGTTGTTTAATTGAATAGTTCTGAGAATATGTGTTATTGCGGATTATGTAACAATCGGATTAAACAAAACGGATTATGTACAATACAATTTCTACATAAAGATGTGATTTGCCATTATATCTTATAATTATACTGGGTGCTTCTAAGGCTTGTTTCTTTTGCACAGTAGTGTATATCATTTTTTGAAAGCAGTTGACTTAATAAACAATGGCTTCCGTTTTAACAAATTCTTCTAATAACGTCGGGACATTATATGTTCAGTGTTTCATGTTTATTGCATTTTCACCTCCATAAACTTCGAATCACTACGTGAATTAATTTCATAGGAATACGCACTTGTTTGTACATACATTTAGTTTGTGTTCAAATTAGTAGGTCCCGGAATGTTTCACGCTGATACTTATCAAATTAATCGTATATATTATGCAATCTGCGACTCCAACTGGGACAATAAATGAATAAATTGCTCCGTCGTGCCCGCGCGAATTGAAGTGATAACGTTATCAATTGTGTTACATGAATCACTATGTAAATACACTAAAACCTACTTAAGATACGGAAGAAGACAATGCCATACAAATATTTTAATATTTTAATCTATTTTTTTAATTCGTTCCCAATTGTGTATAATGCAAGAAATAGTTCTGCTGCAAAACTTGTTTACAGAGGGAAGTGATTAGTAGCTATATACAAGGTGAGTCACGTAATTAGGTCAGTCAGAAAATAGATCTCTAATCAATATCAAGACGCAACTTGACCCGATTATGAAACTCCGCGTACGTAAAAACCGAATTAGAGAAATAGAATAAATTAAGACAGGGGTTGTATTGAAACTTACCTCGTGCTAGAACCTTCTGTAATATTAATACTCGGTGGATGGATCGATATTCCGCTGCTGTTGTTGCCGTCATAAGGAGCAGGCATAACTCCTGCGTTATTCATTCCCATCACGATGGGACTCCATTCGTTAACATTGTTCTCATTCGAAAGAGTATTCCTCGAATTTTCACGCATGGACGCTTGGCTGTTATCGCGCCTTGGCGGTGTATCGCTGCCAGAAGATTCGGATGATTGAGTTCGTATCATCCTACTCGACAATTTATTCTTCATGTCCGACGTTAAAATATTACCAAGTATCGACACTCCACCCGCAGGCTGTAACGATTAATAGTTTTCCTCTTAACTTGGTACATCGTACACACTTTTCAGCAAAATGAATATTAAATCGAACTCGAAATATACTTTTTTGCTTTGGACCGAGTTTTTAGATGAACCAAACAAATCATCCTCATCGTCATCCATAAATATATTATTATCGTTCGTGTTAGACTCTGGGGTACTTGTTGCCTTCATTAGCGGCGGTGTTATGGTGTCCAAGTATTTTTTCTTCACAGCTTCTGCGTTCACATTACTATTACTCGGATGTTTGGTTTTTGCGATCGTCTTAATTGTACTTTTTGAAGAGAAAATATCGTCGGAATCTTCGGAATCTGCATCAGCGAAAAGATCATCGATCGCAGATTTTGGTTTCGTGGCTGAAAAATCAATATTTTTATGAGATTGCATCGTAAAAATTCATTGGCCACATTAAAAAGAATTTAACATGAAAGAAGACTTACAAACTGTGCTAATGGGAGGCGGTACGTCGATGCTAGCCGGTATAATATTATTCTCGTAGGGCTTAATAATAGGTTTCTCTTTCCATAAATTCTCGGAAGCTTGGTTGTTTAATATTGAGCTTCCGGTAAATATAGGTTTCGATTTATCGCTTAAGGCATTCTCGTCTCCGTCTGGTGTAAATAAATCGTCTGAAACATATAAAAACAGTCAGCACACACGATCAACAACAGAGTTAACAAAATTGATTGAATTACCTTTGAAATGATTTATCGATGCTTCGCTTTTGTCATCCACAGTGACTGGTTTTTCTGCTTGTCGGACTGTACCTAATCGTTTGGCTAACTCTTCCGCAAAATTTGGTGTCAAATTGTTCGATAACGGTGCCTAAACGACATATAAAGATTTTGTATTATTATATACAAAGTAAAGAAAAATATGCGAAGAATACACAATATAAACAAACCTTTGGTGTATTATCATTTGGTGTAATCGATTCAGAAGCAGAATACATATTATTTTGACTAACTACGTCGAGTTTATCACTGTCCATGTACGCTATATCAGTTCTTTTACCATAGTCTGCTCCAATTAACACATCTGATTTCGGACCAGTGTCAATGTTATAACCCCTAAGCGATGCAGTATCGTTATCACTTTCCGATTCTTCTTCCTCATCTACTTGTTCCGATTCGCTGCTACTACTACTTTCCAAACCAATTTTGCTTGAATTTTTCCACTGTTCGGAACCAATAACGTAAGGTAATGGCCGATCTTGATACGGATCGTTTGGCCCCAGTACAACGCTAAAATTCAATTATAAAATATAACACAGAATAGGTTTAATAAGAAGCTTTACTCGATAAGGTTGTTTACCTTAATACTACTCCGTTGCTTTCTTCTTCGCTATCGCTATCAACAAACTCCATTTTTTTATACTTCAAGTCCATTATGTTTAGACCTTCCCTTATACTCTCGCTTACACTGGCTATTAAATCTGCTGTTGCTACATCTTCATTCTTGGACTCCTAAAAAGTTTTTCCTTGTTTTATTATATCAATTTCGAAGGTTAAAATGTTCTCTGCTTGGTAATCGTGAATCACCTGAACCAATGTTTCTTTTTTCTCGATCTCTGTATCATCCTCTTGCACACGACTTTCAATGAATTGGGTGTTAGCCAAAGCAAGCGATGTATTAGTGACATTATCTATAAGTATCGCTGCTTCATTGAGTTGTGTTGTCAACGAATTCAGTGCTTCATCGGTTTTATTTGCTCTCGATGTTAAATTCTTTAAAGAATGACACAGATATTTACTTTGCACCTTTATCTTTATTTGGTTACGAAGAAAGGGAACGAATGTTGGATTCGAACGATACCTCGGAAAATTGTTGAAGATGTTTAAGAAGTCCTGCATCACCTGCCAAACTCCATTCTCTTCTTTTCTTCCTCATTTCCTCTGTGGTCCATGGATGATTCCATGATTTGTCCATTCCATCTGATATGTCCTGTTGTATCAAATTTTCTATAAATATTCTTTCAAGTGTGTTTAATAGAACTGTACAATATGCTTGAACGACCGACGACAACAAGGAATTCCATCGCGATTTCTCTTCGCGGAGAAAGTAGTAATAGCTAATGTAATATATTTGTTTATATTTATTAACCTGAAAATGAATTTCGAGGGAAACGTCAATTCTAAATTAGTAAATAATTATACAACATACCATACCACCCAGTCCAATTTGATACAATAAACTGTTATTTTCCTTCGTAATTACATTGGCATATGTCGGGTATTTTTTTTATCAAACTGAACAAAAGAAAAAAACACCCACTCGGTAATCGGAATTATCAGTCACGGTGTTCGATGCTATGACATTCACCGTATAATTCAATTCAAACCTCTTTCAAAAGAAAAGTTTCAGGAATGTGCAAAACTTAGCTAGAAGCCACTATTTTACGGAGAACTATTGTCGGTACATCGATAAATTGAAATATGATAAAGAACATAATATAAAAATCGAATAAATTCACGTTAAAAGAAATAATCACTTGTTCTTTTACAAATATTTTTTCGACGTAAGCTGTTCGTATAAATATTCAATAAAATAAATTTTAATTGTATTTCTGTTTCAAGTGCAGCAACTAATTTCTTTTTTCATTGTAATTGTGTTTAAACGATTTATTTGGACATTTATAGTATGTTAGAGCATTTGAAGTATTATTAAATATATAAGTGTAGTATTCTCTCCGTAGCGTCGCGTTTTGCAACTTCTCCGCTGTCGCGTTTGCAATCCCCGCCACGCCATTGCGCATCCAACAGTGCACAGGGCTTCGAAAAGATGGTAGAGCGATGAGAGCGGGTAATTCGCCCTGATATATATACTAGTATATATATTGGAAATTCGTATGTTTATAAGTCTTACTATTCTTTTTTTAAATAAAGTAAGTTGTTAGGAAGTAAACACAGATTCAATATTATCAACGTCTACATTAAAATTAGTAAGTAAAGTAAAAGTAAAGTGAGTAAAGTAAATATGAACTGCGACTTCTCAACAGACTACACTTTGCCTACATCCTTCATCTGGTAGACGATGTAATCTTGAAACAAGACATGTTATTTGAAGCCGGGTCTATAAGTATACATGATCTAAGACTGATTTCGAACAGTGAGGACAGCACCGTCGCATCGGCGAATCGTCAGCCAATCACTGAAAAGAATAACATTATTCCTCTCTCTCTCTGTTGTCGCGCGTATTTAACGAAAGTGTGAGACACCACGGAGGTAATACCGTACACACAGTAAGGGCTTTTCCATTAGAGGGTACATTACTAGTATATGCAATGTTGCCAAAGCGAACAGTATTTTGGTCCACATTCAACATTCCGCTGTTCGACCGATAGAGGAACAGCGCCGTGGATTGTTTGTCAATATCTTCCGAGTTCGTTGATTTTAACTGACTTTTCTGTGTAAACCAATTGTTTTACGATGACACGAAAGACCGAAAAAATCTCGTGACTGTAAATGTGTCAGAGTGTGTAACGTGTACGTATAAGGTATACAGATAATACTGTCAAGGAGAACGTTCGTATACGTGCAATAATGCTACTTTTATATGCAAGTCAGGAATTCCATCTGTTTCATTAAAAAAAAGAATGTTTGGAACCATTACATTACCAGGAACGTCTAATTTTCTTTGAATTCAGTTTTTGTTTTTTATGTTGTATCCATTACCATGGATATTTAAATAAGGAAACGGAACTTTCCCTGTGGAAAAGTAAAAATTTCTATTTAGTGCACAGGAAAAAAAGAACGGATAACCCTCGATAAAAGAAAAGTTCCATAAATTGGCACTTTCCATCGGTAAGTTTATGAATAAATAATATTCGATGTTGCCTCGCGCGAAATCTATTTCGTTGAAGGATTTTTGTAATAAATCGATCTTAGTTTTTTTAAATAATACGTTGCACACGATCACGTTCACGCACGCGCGAGTATGTTAAGTAACAATAAAGAATATTAAACGAATCTGCACTATTTATGATAGGATTAGTTGTTCTAAAAATCGAATCATTGGACTAACCCAAATTTTTATATGTTTCAGGTACAATTTACAACATGTACATCAGAATGATACAACAAAGGGATATAGATAGTCCTTATAGTAAAGATGAATACATTCAACAACTGTTTGTCTTGTTTAGTTGATGCACAGACCATTGTCTTAGACAATTCTCAATTAACTTTATTGCATATCTTTATTCTTGCTCTTACAGAGCAATCTTATTGTCGTAAAGTACCCAGTGTTCATAAAATCATTTTTAATGAGGCTGAAGGCACGTATAGGAAGGCGGACTCTCTTTTGAGAACGTACAGTGTTCTACAACTGACTTTCATGAACAATGAACCATTCGGGAAGTGGAAAACGTCAGGCGAAGGTTTTGGAAGAAAACTATTGGGATTGCAGTGTCTGCACGTATAGAAATACCGCAGAAGCATTTAAGTGCCTCATGTGTGACGTCCGTAAAGGAACTTCTACGCGGAAACCCCGCATAAATCCTCAGCTAGTGGCACAACAGGTCACAATTTTATGCACTATTCGCTGTGTACCTGTTTTCTCTGCTCTATAAAATGACACGCTCATTCTGTACGCAGGTTGCGCAGCAACAATATGTACCACTTTTGAAGCCAGGGAAAAAGGAGGGTGGAAGCGGTGGTAGTACAGCCACTAGTGGTAAAGAAAAAGACCGTAAATTGGACAAACCAAGACGCAAAAATAGGCATCCACCACGTCTTAAAAATATAGATCGCAGTACAGCTCAAACCAATGAAGTGACAGTTAATAACGTCACTGTCGTAATTACGGAATATAAGCCAAAAGTGAAGAAGAGTTCGGATCAGTCTGGTATATCCAGCAGTGCTTCATCTGAGAATGGAAGTCAACACGACTCCAATCAAGACTCTAGAAGTTTGGATATAGGAACTGATGCTTAGCTCAACGCGCTATATCACATATGTGTATGAATTAATCTAATTAATATATTATATAATCTATGTCAATCTCTATGGACTATGGTACATTTTGTGGACAAAAGCAACTATTTTTTCTATGTGTTGCAGGTTATATAACATTCAATGAGGTCAGGCGTTTTATGCTATCAGTGGAAATAATTGAATTTCTTTATTTCAATGTAATATAAGACCTTTTTTTCTGTCGTTAATCGTTGTTTCTTTTTATAAATATCAGAAATTACCTACTCGTAACGATGATGTAGTTCGTATTTAGAACCATCAATCGAAGTTGTACTTAATGTTATTTATTCCATAGTTTGAAAGTATTCGAAATTACTAATTAATTGAATTATATATTACATAATTTTATTTGTGCAACTTCGGATTATTACTTACTCTATTTACATAGTATCGAACGTAACAGATGCAGTATGCGCATTAATATTACAAAATGGAATTTTATATATCCATTGTTGACATAATAATGTCCGCATGACTTTCATTGAATCTATAACACCACTGCCAGAAAGCATGTTGTAAGATTATTGTTAATTCGAATGTTTTAACCGACTCATTTATGTATGAGTTATTTAATTTGTTTATTTAATAATTACTATGACAGTGAACACAGAAACTGGCATTGGTACGTATATATATATATGCATACCTTTTTATCCCATTCCAAAATTAATCTATGTACGAATTTTTGATTTGCTGTATAAGCTTTATACTTTCATAACAATCAATACCAATCATACAGAAGTTTCCAATTTATACACACGAAAGAGTTTTGCGATTCAAATACGTAATATAATATAAAGTGATACACAGTTTTATAAATTTTAGAAGATATTTGATTTTATATAATGGAAAGCATATATTCATTTTGACGGTTCATATTGTTTATGGTATTAAAACACATCAGAGAAAAATATTTACACTTTACACGATATACTTAAATGATGTCAGAGTACATAGATTTTATATACGAACTGTAAACAATCGTAGAACAATCTATTAAATATTAATTTCTGTAATTAGTAATATCACGAAATTTTAAACAATGTAGTGGGAAACTTTTTTTTATTATTGGTGTTATAAATGACCATTAAAGCTACAAAGCTGGCACATATTAGTAACTGCCCAATCACTTTTAACTGTGATTTATAATTCATTTCATATTTATTTTTTTTTAGATATTTTACGTTACCAGGCGATAAATAATTGATTCACAAAAAAATTATTGACTGTAAGGACCAGAGAATAACGAGATTATTTTATAAGTGTATAAAATTACAAAATGTCACATAAACAATTATTTTAAAATGTTAGAATGCCAGTTATACAAAAATTACCTTGTTATGAAAATTAACAGTCTGCATCATATAAATCTGAAAGTGAACAATACTTTTTGCAAATATTTACACATAAGTACAACATTACTCAAATAAAAAATGCATTGATGGAATACGTAATCAATCATGCAACCTTAAGATAAATTTACAATAAAAGTAACATTCATGTAGTTTTCACATTTCATAAATATCATCGAAATTATAAATCTTTTATGAAAACATTTGACTCGTATTAAAACTTTTTTTTCTTTAGACAAAGAATTTTATTGTGCCTATACTAGTTTCGCGAAAACATTGAACGATTAGGTAACTATGTTTTTTTTTAAATCTATTGGACTAATAACTTTAAACCAATATAGTTTTAAAATTGTTACTTTATTGTATGCAATTTGGGTATCCATATTTTAGAATATAGTAGGTATTTAGTGAACATTAAAAGCATCAGTTTTTTTTTAATCATTTCTCATATTGTTATAGTATTGAATTAATGTGAATCAAAAATATGTACCCATTGCCTTCGTCATATAAGAATATGTTAAACCAAATAAAATTGAATTTGTGTGTGTTGTAAATGATTAGGAAAATGAATACGTTGTACAGATTGTAAAACTTTCGAAAAAACGCTGTTGGGATTAACATTATATTATTACAAGAAAAAAATAAATTAAATGTTTTAAGAAAAAGAACCTGAAAACTTTCATGTCTGTCCAAGTGTGATTCGTTGACAAAATTTTATTTGTATCAAGCAATGTACAAAATATAACAAAACACGAGTACCTTTTATTTACAGTCTCTGTAAAATTCAACAGTGATACAATTTACCATTTCGATCTTGCAGATTTCTTAAATTTCTGTTTCTTCTTTAGATACGCAGCAGTAGAAGTATTACTGGAAGCGTTATTAAGCACTATTGATCCCATATCACCTGTTATATCCATCATTTGATTCTGATTATTGCTTCTCGGTATCCTATCTCCAAAACTCTCGCATACTATTCAATAAAATAATATTATTTTATATAGAAACGCAGAACGATCAAATGTATAGATATATATAAACTCACTCTCTGTTATTTTAGAGAAGTCGAATACTCTAAGATTGTGTGATTTGTTATCACCACCAGCAGAAAATATAAGAGGATTGTTTGGACTTGATGCAAGACATAATAAAGCACCAAGATTACTTTTGCTCTCCCAAACACGTACCGGTTCCTCATGCTTAATAATATCCCATACTTTTATCGTACCATCATTTGCGGTTGTAACAAGGAAACCAGGACACAATGAACTTAGAGTCAGACCTAAAATCATAATATCATAAATACATTTTTAATTTCACAAGTAATTGTTGCAAGTAGGTACCTGTAACTTCTTTTGTGTGCGCTTCTACACTCCAAATTGGTTTATCTTGCCTGATATCGAAGTATAGCATGTGACCATTGTCTGTACTTGCCTGTGATACAATTATTAATGATTAGATAAGTTTTGTTACGGGCATAAAAATAATCACACGTGATATACTAACTATACAGTAGTTTGGATCAAATTTATTCCATAACACTCTTTCCACCTCTCCCGAGATCTCCCAAGATTTTATAACTGTTTGATCTCTGCAGTCAAATAATCGAACCATTCTATAAAAGAAAATTATAAATATATGAACAAGATTTAACTAACATTGTATCTAAATATAACAGTAACAATATACTTACTTATCTGCACAGCCTGTTAATAATTGATGTGCTTCTGTCGGATGCCATTTTATCGATTGAACTTTTTCTTCGAAAGAGGTAATTTTATTTACAGGCGTACCATTCTCCAAGTCCCACAATAAAACAGTCTTGTCAACCGATCCACTAGCTAGTACATGCCTGTAGAAAACAAAGATATCCACAACATAATATTTAATATATATTAATATAATATATTAATTATATATTTACATGAAATTCTCATTCCAAGCCAAATCTAAAACAGAGTCTTTATGCCCAATGCGTTTTAGATTTTTCTTTTTACTTGGCTTACGACCAAGTTTGTAAGCTGGTTCTAAACAATCTATTAAATCTAAATCCCATACTTCTATAATGGAAGTCATATTACCAATTGCACATAAATTACTTGGCTTCGATTCTGTAGGATCAAAGTTGAGCCATTCTATGCACAATGGAAATGATGGTAACAATATGTCATGGTGACAATAAAAGGAATCTTCTGCTTCGTTGTGAACTGAAAATAATTTTAAAATGAATACATTGTACAATTTCAAACACAAAGTCTAATTTTTGCAATTACCATAAACTTCCAAGATACTTGCATCTCCATCGACATGTCCTACCAACACAAGGTTGTCAGTATTTTTTATACTGTCATCTTCCTTCTCTGAATCTTCGTCGTCATCCTTTGTTACTAACGGATCTCTCCCATAGTTGTCGAATGTTGTAATATTACCGATAGAGCAATGTATGTTACCAGCTATATATATCACAAAAAGCTACTAAATAATGTACCAAAAAGAATGTATTAATTAAACAATATATAAAGCTGTACTCTTACATTCTTCATCGTAGTTATCAAACTGATATTCATCCTGTTGAAGCGCGTGTGACTCAGTATCGGTTTCCTGCTTTGAAACTTCATCATCTTCATCCTCAAGATCAGCACTTCAAAGGTAAAATTCATACAATATGTGTCAAAAGATAAATCATTCTTAATAACGTAAATTACTTACTGTAACTCTGATTGTTTCTCTTCTAAAATTTTCTTTAACTCCGTTGATGTTAGCTCGACCTGCGAATGTGAAAATCAAATGTGAATGTTTCATATAAAAACGTAAAATTAATGTACATTTGTACACAATTTGTACACAATTGAAGTAGTGATTTATTTGAAATTAAACCTTCACTGGGTTTTCAGCTGCAACACCTTTTCTCACCCAAGTCATGCACGGTATTACATTCATTTTTATTATATATATTTCGAGTAATATTTATAACAATAATATTTATTGCCTTTTCCTGAAGTCAATTTCAATACATGTGTTCGCAAGTGGCAAGTAATATCACTGTGAATGTAGCTGATATCAGATTATCGTAATCGCAATGAGAGTAGTCATACGTCATAGTGTATATAGAGCCTAGAGACGAAACTTCTATCGAATCTGATGAATCGGTGACAAATCTCCCGAGTGTTGTGTTGTCATTGGTCGAGCCAGAATTCGTTCGCTGTGAGAGGAATAAACCATAAACCATATATACTTATAGATCCAGTCTGATCCAGTATAATAAGATCACTGATTAGTATATGTATCAGTGAATAAGATATGCATAGAATCAGAGAGGAAATAGTGCTCACGCCTATGTCTGAACTTGACGCCACTTTTTGGCACGCTCACGCTTAGCACGGAACAGCTCCTATACCGGCGGTAGAGCCCACTTTTGCCACGTAACAGAGAGCACACCAATTTTAGCACGAAACAGAACCTTTACTAGCCTATGGCATAAATCAGAACCACCGACGAGATACTGTTATCAGTATCTCGTCGGTGTCCAGGCTAAGCGTCCGCTCTACCGCCGGTCTAGGAGCTGATACAGGCTAAGCGTCCGCTCTACCGCCGGTCTAGGAGCTGATCCAGGCTAAGCGTCCGCTCTACCGCCGGTCTAGGAGCTGATCCAGGCTAGGGGGCAGCACTGTATCGGGCACGGTCAAAACCTGGGCGTGAGCACTCTCATTTCCTCTCTGATAGAATGCAGTGTTCCAAAATATATTGTTCGTACTATTCTATTTTTAATCTTTTAATCAACATCTAGATACATTAGAACGAGTAATAGAATAAGATATATATTATAGTCACAGTTTCCATAAATATTTATACAGAATGAGACACGGCGGCGATTCCCCCCCACCCTCTAGGCGAATTCTCAACAGACTATAGCACTTTGCCCACATCCATCATCCCGTAGATGGAGTAATCTTGGAACACGGCACGAACTTTCGCAATAATAATTTGTATACGACTACTCTATTGTATACATCGTCTACGGAAGAATCATGCATGGTGATTCCAGCTTGTTCCAGCTGGATGATCTAGCATGACAGTGTATGACAGTATGACTTACCAAAATTTCATTAGTTAGTGCCAAAAATAAATTGTACAATATTTACAATCATTTAGAAACGAAAGTAAGTATGATCAAATATAAATTTTCGACGTTATTATTTATCGTAAATAAAACTTTCAGGTGCACACTTTCACTTCAACTGATTGTGTTGACAAAATTCTTCATAAATTAGGTACTGGAACTGACTGATTGATTAATTTAACTAGAAAATTTTATAATATACAAGTTGGTACTTTTTATATAAGATCGGTGAGTAGATTTAAGTATATTTCTATAATTAGAGATGAGTATTGATTTAATGCTAGCAATGTATGGAATAATGTACATAGTTCGTTAACCTTACGATTTTCATTGTAATAAAATTGTATCTTACTATTAGCATTGTGGCAGATTGTGTTTGTCTAAAGTTCTTTTTACCATTAAGTACATAGTATACGTATAAATTTCAGCTGCGAAATGAACAGTTCAGCGGATCCAAGACGTCCTGAACGGGAAGTTAGGTATAAACCTGCTGCAGCGAGCAGTCAGGCTCAGCAAGGCGACAATTCAACACCAGACTACATGAACATATTAGGAATGATATTTAGCATGTGCGGTTTGATGATGAGATTAAAGTGGTGTGCATGGGTTGCATTATACTGTTCTTGCATCAGCTTCGCGAATTCTAAAGTAAGCGACGATACAAAACAAATTCTTAGTAGTTTTATGCTGTCCATATCGGCAGTTGTTATGTCGTACTTACAAAATCCACAACCTATGACACCGCCATGGGCATCTGCGACTCAATAAATATATTTAAAATCTCTATACTGTTTGTTAATTATTAATTAATATATCTTATTCTCAACTTTTTTTAAATTTTCATAAAAAATAATATAACGAACGCAGAATAAATGAAATGGATTTAATGAAACAATAAAAAAGAACAGAGTTGATTTCATCTCTTTTATTTCTTAAAAAGTATTGTACTTTATTACATTAAATGAACCTTTCTTCTATATTTCACTTGCTCCTAAAGATATTCTACAGGTATAACTTACAATAAGTTCAATAAATATATAGAGTTAAATATTTTATCTACTTTTTACATAAATACAGTGACCTTGGAATTTCAATTATCAAGAAATTACTAGTAAAAGTCATCATGCTTCGTCGTTCGATCTTCATTAGAGAATCGGCTTATTCCAATGGCTGCGTATTTTACATTCCATAAATAATTCACATACATATACGCATTATTCAGTCCCGTTTTTTGCATTTTCATAAAAATCAGTAAAAAAGTAATCATAATTATTTAAAGAGTGTGAATAAAATAATCTACTGGTTTTAACTACGCTGTTTTTATATAAACAATACGACAAAATTACATATAGATAATCACAAACGATAGATTCAACTAACAGTTTATTTTGTATTGTTTTCTTGACTCTATTAAAAAGCTTGTACAAAAATGTGTCTTTCCAAAGTTTTGTATTAAACAATATCCATGTAGAATAGGCCAGTGCAACTGCCATGCAACGTCCACACAGTTCCACGATACTACAATAGTTTAGCGATTACGCGAGTGAAACTTAATAAGAAAAATTTATTTCATTTTTCCATAGCAAGGCATTTCAATTGTATGTAAACTATTATTTATATATATATATATATAGTACGTTGCCTTCATACTAATCTTTTTTTATGAGCTTCGTATGGTATCTATTTACAGGTACTTAAATCTGTATAGATATACATGTATGTATATAGAAAGAAAGACTATATATACATATACATTATAGAGTTAACATTATTTATTCGGTATCCATGTTTTGCTTGCTGTTGGCAGAAAATGTTCTCGACTTAAAAAATATTCTGTTTCGTCAATGAAGTAACTGTCTGTACAAAGAGAAAGAGAGTTCTACTATAAAAATTGAATATCATTCGAATTTCACTATCTACGACTTACAGCGAGAAAATTTTACAGAATAATATTAAACTGTGAGTTCATCGAGTGTGCATATAGACGGTCAGCGAAAGTTCATACAAAAAGGAGGCTGCAATGCGTGGCCCCTTAATTTTAGAATATTTCAATTGCATCCACTCAAGGATTCAGGAAATTAACTTTTCAAATAATCGCACGCGACGGTGGTATTGGCACAGATTGCTAACAAAATTACTTTACACCTATCCTGGCCCTTTCCATATGGTCCCCGGTTGGTCGGAAATCTTATTGTTAAACGCTACTTTCGCCTCGACCAACCAGTGTGATCGGATACACGTATTTTTTCCGTTTTGCGCTGAAAAACGGGGAACTATGTTGTCCGTGCGTGGGCGTCGGTGAAAGCCCACGTAGAAGAGGTAAAGAAGCGTCCCCGCTCAATCCTGTTGCGTCAAACTTCTTCTTCCATTCTGCTCCTAAATCTGTAGCCGGTGCCATCAGACCCTTGCATTCCGGAGAACTTCGAACGCTGAGGAATACGTCGTTGCTACTATCGCGTTGCCCAGAAGAACCCTAAAATGTTAAATCATTGTTTGAACCCATATAGTCATCACTAAAAATTGCTGTACCATTATCCAAAATATTGTTCACATTTTTAAATATGTTGGTATCTAATCAATTACTTAACATTCAAGTATCGTATGAGGTATTATATCAATTTTATATCTATAGAATGATAGAAATCATATAGAATGGAATTATTCTATCTAGGAAGAAATGTTTAATTTTCGATACTCTGTAATTGAAGATCTTGGTACAGTCACCAGACAAGGTAATTTTCTAGTCAAATTATACTTGAAGTTTTACTTGATCCTCTATGCTCAACCCTTGTGTGGGCAACTGGTTATCCGCGGATATCTATTTATTATATTTTCTTATTCATTTATCATATTGTCAGGAGGATGCACATTTTATTGCATTTCTCTGTACCGAGTTTTATAAATGATGGAATAAGTTTTAGTGCTTATTCTTGGTCATATCAAGAAAACTTTTTGAATTTCTAAGGAGAATGATTCTTCCATGATCTTGCACGTCTAGTTCTGACAGGTATGTTTACATTTTCTGGTTTACACGAGATATGTATTGTACCTTGGCTTCGTAAAAGTCTAAACTGGAACCGTTCGTGTCGTTTTCCTCTTCAGCGTAGCCTGGTTGAGCTCTGTTCGAGACGTGGGACGCTCCAGAGGAATGAGATGAGGTGTGGGGCGAGGAATTTTCAGACAGGTCATCCCTACAGCAGGCAGCCGTGCATACTCTTTGCTCTCTGCAATATTTTATACAAGTTACATTCGTCATTTACTAGAAACTGCACCCTTCATCTGAACAACAAGAGGTAGCTGAAAAATCTTTAACTAATTTCTCATTTTTACATACTTTTCTATAAATGTCTTTAAACATAAAACTAATTTAATGACATTCCAGCAATGTGGAGGAGTGTTCAAGAATTTTCTGAGAGGTTTTGAAATATAATCATCTAAAACAGAAAATTGGGTTGCAGATGGATAGTTAATTGAGTCATTCCGTACGCTATACACAATTAACCTGATGGTAACAATAACAGAAATCTTCTGTTTCATTGTGAACTAGAAATAATTTCAAACTACATACATTGTATAAAACTGAAGATAAAATAGGTCTTTTATCAGCCGAGGGCAGAGAGTTAATCGAATAGCTACCTTCTGACGGTGACCGAGTCCCGTCTCCTCGGCACTGGCGGCGGAAGACCAGCGGTTAAGCTTTTGGCGCTCTCGTAGCTCGCCTCACTATTTCCGCTGCTTGTGTTACTGCCGTTGTTTCCCTCCCTCAGGAAGTAGTTCTTCGCCGAGAGCATAGCGAAGTGAAGGTTGTTCTTCAAGTCGTCCGCCGCCGTTGACAAGTTTCCCGATATCTTCGGGGTGCGCCTCATCGGTCTCGGTGGTGGTACCGGTGATGGTGGATTGCTCGATGCTTCCGAGAGAGTTTCCGGCGTCGCCAACGGCGCTGTTCGAGATGCATCGTCCCAATCGCTTCGCCGGTTCGACCTTTGTACCAGAACAACATTCCAGATAAACTTCTCTCGCGACCAATTCTAAAAGGACAGTAGCTGAAGAGTAACATTCGACTTTCCCAAACGAGAAAACAACGCTGACAAAACAGAATGTTTCTCTTATACTGCTTGTTATGTTTTTCTTCTACATCCAATAGGGTCAAAGTTGATCGCGTTCGTTCTTGAAGTACACGATAGGGAATAGCCGCAGCAATTTCTCTGTGCCTATAAGAAGCCCTCGTTGCAACGAATCAAATTAATCATTAATAACAAAGATCACTTTCCAGAGGTGATTTTTATTCGCTCGGAGACTCGGTAAAAGCCGGGAAGCCGATTAGTACAGGCTCTCCGGTGTCGAGATGTTAAATCGGCGACTTCAGCGGATGATAATTGTTAGTAATTGACCTGACTTGAAAGTAATTGCTCCCTCACCCATAACTCTTGGCAATTTCGAGGGGTTTCTATAGACACGTGGAAACAGCTGTAAGCTCTCAAGAAGCAGCGCGTCCTCCAAGAACGACGTTCCTTCAAGGATACCTCTCGGTTCCTCGGAAACTTTAGTGCCATGTTCGCCTATGTGCGCGGCTGTTAAAGCGGTGATTACTGCGAGTCGTGAAACAAGCGGATGTGAACGAGAGCGTGACACAATTCCGATGGGATTATCGAATGAACGAGATCCTGAGGTAACAACGAATACGCGCAAGAATCAACGTTCTGAAATTTAGCTCGGTCTCGACGAGAGTGGACGTCGAGGGATCGCCTGATCACGGTTGATCCCGAAGATCTTTCGAGACTCGAACGTTGTCTCTCTCTTTCTCTGTCTCCGCTCCTTATCAAAGTTAATCCTAGGATATCCTCAGTGGCCAGACAGTTTCGATGGTCCCGTACATAAAAGTGCTATTCTTACAGTTTGCATTCCTCGGCTCTGGGCGTGTTGAGCAACTCGCTGGCTAGGCTGACGTACTCCCATGGGACCCCCCCTTGAATCGACGCTGAGCTCCCGGCCAGCCTGAGGGAACTCCGAAGGACTCTGCAGGGACGTGAAACTGGTCTCCAGGCAGAGTCTGTGCGGTGGTGTGCCAGCCAGGTTGCTCGGATGGGATTTCACCGGGCTGGATGAAGACAGCAACGCTCTCATTTCCTGTTCGATTTCCATCTCCTGGATCTCGACGACCTCGCGCGCCTCCGACGCCTCCGTCGACGATGCGTGACCGGAAGCCAGCCTCTGCGGCTTCGCCGGCCCCAACGTCGTTACAACCTGGCATATCCAGACGCGTGTTTCCATGTAATCGTTTCACCCGAATAACCACGGTTCGTTAATTCCCGTTTCAATCACCGATTAACCGATGCAAAACCGCGCTCAACGATGTTTTATCGAACTCTCTCCACGTATCGCGCCGCTCTCTCTCTCTCTCTCTCTCTCTCTCTCTCTCTCTCTCTCTCTCTCTCTCTCTCTCTCTCTCTCTTGTGGTTCCCGATTAGCAGATGATCGAATGATAGTTGCCAGTTTAGGAATATAAAGTGGTGTGTTACTGATGGAACTGATTTAGCGGAGCTCTTCTGTATCCGATCGTGCGGTTTGCTAATATCGATTGCTCGCTTTGTACCTCGGTGCTCGAGAATTACCGGCCGATTCAGAAATAATTGAATCCGGCGCTCGATGCTAGAGTTTGTTTTCTGAAAAATTTTAGAGGCTACTTGCATATTCCGTTTTTTAACACGAATTCGTACCCTGATCGAATTACTTCTTTCGAGCCTAGTAATAATCTTTTACACTGAATTTCGCTCTTGCACATGATTCGATTACCACACTGCGGATCTTATGCATTTATGACAAAAACGAACAAGTCGTATACAAAAATAAAATGACATTAGAAGAATGTAAAGTTGATTAAGATAATTTTTTTTTGCATAAAAATCCGCAGTCTATCAACCACTTTATGCTCTTTCATTTGCAATAATCATTCCCATGTGCAACGAAGCGATCCATAGTCTGCTTTTCGAAATATACCTGCAGTCTTAACACTTTACCTACCAGAAGCATTAGTAGGACTATCAATAATTGCGCTGTATCGAAAGGATGCTTAGAAATCTTTTACATTATAATGTCAAACGAAACTATTAGATGACATTACATCATTATTTGAAACAGTTTCTAAATTATTCAAGTCTTCCGTATTCTATAAAATAGAAAAATTCAAATGTTGTATAAGAAAACAGGTTCATAAAAATGATGAAACAATAATGTGTTAATAGCAGTTCACTCCACGGTTGCAAGTCTAAAGCACCGTGCGCGGTGGACAGCTATTTGGACTGGAGGATTCTCTCGTAAAGCAGATAATAGACGTATAGATAAACGAAAAAGAGGCAGAGCAATTTACGTACGCTATCCCTCCCTATAATCGCGCTTTGTCGTCCTCGTTGTAATCGCGTCGACATATTGTCTGTCCGGCGAACAATGGCCAGTCTTCGCGTTAGTTTTCCCGATAGCGATAAAAAATATTGATCCTCGTAGGAAATTCTGTCTTGAGAGGAGAAAAAGAGGGACGTTAGGTGCTGACAACTCTCTATAATTACGTTACCGGCCTCCCTGGACGCGTGTCTACAGAGAGGGAAACACGATGTACAGCGCGAGCGTGCACGGAAAAATTCAATTTTCCCCGAATTATTTCAAACTATAATTCAGTCGACGTTTCAAGACCACTTTTCAAGACGTTGAATCGTGTTGGACGTAGGATGCATGCTGAAGGTAGTTCCCTGGTGGCCTTGAACGATCGATTCATTTTGTTCGGACGGCTGAAACGAGCGAAAGTTTACCGAAATTCGCGGCAAACTGGGACGCTAAAAAAAAGCGGTATGCGTCGATCTCCAGTTTCTCAAAGAATAATCGCGGGACAATTGCAGTGGGAAGGACCACTGTTTTCGGTAATGAGGCGCGCGCGCCGATTCCTATTCTTTGCGTCTTGCCCGAAGCAATTTCGTTGAGAGCCGAATTAGAATTTCGCGGTCGCCGCGGTTGCAGCTTTTTCGTTGATAGGAACCAGGACGCGTTAACCGATCCAACGAACATACATTTTTAATCTCGATTATGCGCCGCGGAAGTTCTCCCGGCAAACGTTCGTTAAATATTTAACGCTGATCGTGGATTGTCCCCGGACGCGAACGGCTCGTTTAAATTCGCCCGAAAGTAGCGTATAATGCTGTTCGGTCGCGCAACGAAGTCTCCAAAACGGATTATTGTAATTCGCGCGGAGCAGGAGAACCTCGAACCGCCATTTTACACTACAAAGCAGAACGACTAATACGCTTGAGCTGATTTCCCCTCTAAAATTCGCTCTTTTTGCAATTTTACGGGATGAAAGAATTACGTACTGGACGTTGATAACTAATTTTACCTTTACTGAAAGTCGGTTGGGGGAGGAGTGTGCAGAATATTAACCTGTTAACTGATTTTTCGACCGTGAAAGCCACCGGAAAGAATAAAGAACACGACCGAACTGAAATAGACTGAAATAAATATTTAACTGCCATAAATAGACCGCGAATTTTTATGCAAAATCAGAATTTCACTGAATGAAAATGTATTCCATCGACAAATTGAATTATAATTGCATGAAATTCGCAGTCTAGTTACAAACATTACGCTACGTTAAGTGAGACTATCCTCGAAGCAAGTAAACAGAAGAACATAAAATTAGCGTCTTCCTCGGTTAACATGTTAATGGCAGAAACCGCATGTAAATCGCATCCGGCAAGAATCATTGCAGAATGGTGCGACTAGAGAACGAAATGTAGTATGATGCGAGGTGCACATGCATGATCGACTGTGAATACCATTCCCTAATCCAGTGATGAGTAACCTGTGACCTGATCGAAATTTAATAATCAAATTGCTTTATTCAGGGATGAAGAACTTTTTAATCAGACTGTTCAAGGTTTTCATCAAGCCTTACCCTAATTCGAATTCGTCGAAAGATTGCTCGTCACTGCTTTAATGGACGATCTGTATCTAATCGTATAGACGTCGATCTACGAACTGGATCGTTAGAATAATCGTCATAGCGTCCTCTCGGACGATGTCATACAAAACTAATCTCTACGTTGTCCAGTTGTGATACATACTTCCCTCGAAAGTTCGGGTTCGTTTCGAGCGGACGTTGGTGGAATGGAAGTGAGCGATACCACTAAATACCGTGATCGTGGGTGCGTTAGATCGAATGCAAACGAAGGTGGCGAAAATGGGCTGCAATGGTGACGATGACAGAAATGATTTATCTTTCGGAGTTCGCCGGTCGCTGTAGACTCGTCCTTAACGAACCTAATAATTACAACGTTGTTCCATCCAGTTAGAACATTAAGTCTGTGTCGCTGATATTGATCTTTCATGTTGCTCTTGAAACTCCAAGGTGTTTCGTGTTTGTGCGTTTGCATTTGGACAGTTGTAGACTCGAGGAGAGCGTAGAAAATTGGAGACATTAAAATATGTATTAAAAGTGCAATTAGCGATACGAATGAAGATTGCACCGACTGCTTAATTGATTGGAATTTTTCTTGCAATACGTATATTATTAAGCATCTTGTATAAACAGAATTAATGACAGGACTCGAACCAGTTTGTTGGAAAAGCTCTCAATGAAATAATTTCCAGAAGAGAGACTCGTCTTCAGCGACCTAGCACCAGCGATATTGTTCTTTTCAAGTTCCACTCTCCACTTTACCGTTCGATCGAAGTTTAATTCAAGCGTTCTTTTTAGCGAGATGTCTACTGAATTGACATCTACGAAGCATTTCTCCAGTAAGAGACGTTTTGAAGTGCATTCAAAGAGACAGGTAATCAAAGACGTATAACCATTCGCGCTTCTCTTAAATTTTTCTTCGAAATACTTCATTTAATGGTCTGCAGCATTAATCGAAGTATTCATTTTCACAGAATAAAATTTTATTTCATCATCTACTTGAATTATTTTCGCGTATAATATTATCCTGTGTCCTGCAATTCTGCACGACTGTTCTGTAACGATTACACGGCATTGTAATGTACAACAGTGGATCTGGAATAGAGAAACGGAAGGCATTTATCACTCTACCTAACGTTATTACCCTTGGACCGCAAGAGGGTCTAGTGTTTTAACCCTTCACCTGCGAAAAGCGTTTATAAATGTTGTAATTACGCTGATCCATTTATGCACGCCACTGGCGTGAACTGCATTTCATTCAATGCTAATTTTAGCATTTAGTAGATTTACTGCGGAATGATAAATTTTGCATAGTAAAATAGCTGAAACAATTGCATCGATTTTTGGTCCAATTCATGTGTTATATGTATACGTTCTTCGACTATCTGTGTCTTCTTATTTTAGAAAATAAAGCTTTGATTTAATTCGAAGTCGCTATAACTAATTTTTATTTTTCTTAACAACCTACAACAGATGCTAGCCAGAGGTATATGTCTTCGTAGACGTCTCTCTTAATAACTTCTCCCAATCCACGAATTATTTAAATACATTACAGAAAAAGTATAAACACTTCTAGACTGATTTTCACAACTTTATTCTTCACAATCAAAATGCAATAAATGTGTAGATTCATTCACCTTGCACGAAAGAATTCAATTCTAGACTTTACACTTGTTTTCGCATAAATGTTTGCATCCTGCACGAGTGCAACGAATTCCGTGGCAAGTAGAACTGAGAAGATCATTGCTAAAATACTGATTTATGATGTTTTTTTAGTCAATTGAACAATAGCGCTGGTGCACGCGTAAACTCGTGTAGAGAAGACACCGAGCAAAGCCTAAAGACGTCTTATGTACCTTGTGTCGTGGCGAGAAGAGTGTGTGGTGGCATTGAGGTCGGCGTCGCGGCTATGCAAGGTGGCCAGTGTACTTTGATGATGGAGTACGACGTGTCGTTGATCGGGCCTCCGTTGGGTCCCTGGGTCCGTTGCAACTGCAACTGTTGCATGCGTTGCTGCACCGGCCTCCGCGGTGCCCCGATCTCTGCACGCTGACACCTAATCCACACCACACACCCTCAGCCACACATCCTCTCGTAAGGCTCGTTGGTTTAGCCACGATTCGAAGGATCATCGTTCGCCAGCTCTTATGCACTTCGTTACTTCATTCGAACGTGTACTTCGCGGGTGCACTGGCTGGCACGATCGTTTCCCTCGTCTGCAGTGCCTCCATTTTCTGGGGGTGGGCGGTTTTGATGACTCGGATTGAGTCGCAATCCGAAAATCTATTACTAGACTGCGGATCTTTATGCATTAATATGAAAATTGAGTAGATGAAATTCAAAATTGTTGGAAGATTTTCAAAATTGAAGATATCAATGTATGTTCTCTCATCTATTAAAATCATTAAGGGAAGAAATAACACTCAGTTTGGTTTCTGTCTCTTGCAATCGATGCAGACAATTTTTATTTTGCATAAAGATCCGCAGTCTATCTACGATATTCGGGTCGACAAACAATATAAATTTTCGGGTTCCGACCCGAACCCGAATTTCCGTGTACTCGCCCACCCCTACCATTTTCTCTCCTTTACAAGACATGCTGTATGGTGCCGAGACAGTTCTTATCGATCTGGAGATCTTCTTTCATTTTTTAAAGAATTTATTCTTCACGTACTGTTCAACGCAAGAACCTTTCAGTTGTTTTTGAACTTTATGGAAAATGATCTTTCGCTAGGATCATCGCAATAGTTCATAGAAAATAGAGACGACCCTGACATTTTGAAAGATTCTCTGGGATAAAACGTATTTTTAAATTTTTGTATAATTCTTCCAGATCATTAAAAACAATGGAGACATTGCAGTCTGCGAAAGTTATCGAGCCAACCTGTACGCTATTAACCCTCCAACAGCAAACACCGGGTCATTCGACACTCAAGAATCAATTTGAATCTGTTTTATTCATTTATAAACACGTTTCCGGTGTTCTCTGAAATGATTACGTATTATTCCCATTTTCGGAAATAGGCAAGAAATAAATAGAACTAACATTCCCATGCAGTGTCGCAATTCATATTACAAGAGTAAAAAGTCCACTATGGGTCAGAACTGACCCGGCGTTCACTTTGCATGCAGCTGTTTCGCTGTCGCTGTTCTCTGTCTAACAGAGAGTTCGTTAACGACAAATTGGATTGCAACGTACGAAATAAGCGGGCCGAGATGATGGAATATGTCTCGTCACATTTTTATTCTCCCTCGTTAAAAACAAATGAGTTTTCCCTCGAATTGTATTTCCGGCACGTTCTACTTTGATACTTGCACAATTTCAGCCAGAGAGAAAATATGTGACCGTTGTTTCTAAAAAACTATTGTTTCTCAACACTAAACCACCATCGTCGGTCAAATTTCGTAGATCGCGATCCAATCTATTGATCTAAGCTACAAGATAGGCAAAAGAGGGTCAAATACAGCACTCAGACGGAGAATTGAAGTTTTGGACTCCTGTGGAGTTGAAGTGATCTATCGATGAATTTACCGAGTAGAATATACCAGAATATAATTATTCAACTGTTCCTTTCGGAGTCCGAGACTGTTCGAACAGCTTTCTATAGTTCCGCTAATTAGTTCCCTTGCGGGAGTGCATTCAGTCGTAACATTCCTACAGTCGAATTTTCCAGCTAGATGCCGGACTACCCTAATCGTAAAGGGTGCAAGAACTTCGATGTTTCACTCTCATGCAAAGCGGAAGCACACAAACAGCCATTTTCTCGGGATACACTCGGCGTCGACACACTAGCGTGATCTAAAAACAGCGAAATCAAGATAAAGATCGACGAAAAGCTGAAATTAATTAAAAGTATCGCTGAAATCATAATACAAATGTAAGCGGCAATATAATTCATTGTTGCATCTACCAACTACGGTGTTCCCTCTCTACAGACAACACTAAACAGATTCATGAGTGGACAGCGGATTTTATGCATTTATGACAAAAATCAGAACATGTAATTGAAAACAGCAACAACATTAGTAGAATTTTAAAATACTGTTGTATTATTCTCAACCTGTTAAATATATTGAAGAAGAAAATAAATTTGTATATCACTCCAGTTTGTTGCAATTTCGATGGAAAAATTTTTTTTTGCATGAAGATCCGCTGTCTGTTAATGATTATTTTTTATATTAATTCTAAGAAACAGAAATTACATGAGAAACGTATTTCTTCTATTCATTTTTGTAATGAATATATGTATCAATCCACAGTAGGGTGGACCTAAGCTATACTTGGCGAAAATTTTTTATCGAGATACAAAACACGACGCCCCCCAGAATGGTTCTCTATGGTGAAAAAAAAATTTGTGCAAAGTTTGAGATCGATCGGAAAAAAGTATCACGTGGCGCATTTCAATTGAAAATTTTGAAAATTTTGAAATTCATCGTAACTACGAAGTATGATATATCGTTGGATTTGTAATTTTTTTCTAAATAAGAATATGGAAAAATTATATGACCTTAATTTTTAAAAAATGACGATGACCTTGAAATTTCGAAAATTTGATTTTCAAAAAAAATCTTTTTTGTCATTATATTTACCATATTGAACAGTGCAACTTCCTCCTGTGACATTTTTTCGTATAACCACAAATAATAGTGATATTTAATTTTGTATTGGACTATATATGTGAACGAATATATTCTACAGAATAGTAATAAGGAACTATTTCTTATATTCTAATGTAAGACTATCCGCTTTTAGGATGGGAAAGACAGAGCGGGTCACCAAATCATATGCCGATCGACGGTGAAGCCGCCCGCCAAGAATGCGTTTTATTAAATTAACAGACAAACAATACAAAAGCTAGTCACTGGAAGAGCGATGTTGCACCATTCGCGATCATGGGAAGAGTGGGTCCTCAGGCCCGAAGTGGCTGTAAGGACCCGCGCTGCCAGCGTATTTTATGACGCTACCCCTCTGGGTTTTTCCTGAGAGGAAGGTAGCTGTGTGGTCCGACTGTGCTGCAGACCCTCGACGTACGATTTTTCTTACACCAAAGAACTCTATTTTATATTTAGACGTTTTTCGCTATTGTAGTTTTCGTTGCGTCAGGATATTGTTGGCGGTAATCTTTTACCATTTGCTGTACCATCTGCTTTTCTTCTTCATTGCGAGCTAAAATTTCATTGTAATCCTGCATTAGCTTAACGGCTCTTTCTGCCGAATCATTGACCACAGGTAAACCCTTAACTACATCTAAACCTAGTTTGTAAGAATCGTCATCTTGCCAAACTATTGGATCTTTTTTTAAAAATTCTGTCGGTATATTAAATCTACTAAAAAAATTCCACTCTTTCCATGATCGCGAATGGTGAAACATCGCTCTTTCAGTGACTGTTGTCAAGTTTGGATTCTCTCTCCAGCTTTTGTATTGTTTGTCTGTTAATTTAATAAAACGCATTCTTGGCGGGCGGCTTCACCGTCGATCGGCATATGATTTGATGACCTGCTCTGTCTTTCCCATCCTAAAAGCGGATAGTCTTACATTAGAATATAAGAAATAGTTCCTTATTACTATTCTGTAGAATATATTCATTCACATATATAGTCCAATACAAAATTAAATATCATTGTTATTTGTGGTTATACGAAAAAATGTCAGAGGAGAAAGTTGTACTGTTCAATATGGTAAACATAATGGCCAAAAAAAGATTTTGTTTGAAAATCAAATTTTCGGAATTTCAAGGTCATCGTCATTTTTTAAAAATTAAGGTCATATAATTTTTCCATATTCTTATTTAGAAAAAAATTACAAATCCAACGATATATAATACTTCATCGTTACGATGAATTTCAAAATTTTCAATTGAAATGCGCCACGTGATACTTTTTCCCGATCAATCTCAAACTTTGCACAAATTTTTTCTCACCATAGAGAACCATTCTGGGGGGGCGTCGTGAAAAAAATTCGTTGGTCAAAAAATAAGGTCCACCCTAATCCACAGTCTAGAGATCAGAATACAGATTAATTAGAAAAGTTTGTAGAGTTTGTGAAAAATGGTTTAAGAACGACTATAGAGAGGGAGTGTTTTATACAGGATGTTTTAAGCGTGTTCTATGAGTGATAAAAAACCACGAGCTACAGGGATGAAAAATACAAAGACGAGCATAATCAGAGGTTCTTTGAGGTTGTTTCATCCTTATTGGATAAAGTCTTTACAGCAATCTTCGCAGATACCCTCGCATTAAACGGAAGCCGGAAATGCGCGGACACTGGAGACAAAGCGAGATTTTATTACACTATTATTGTAGCTTCTGGCAGGTTCCAAATGGAACGAGAAAGTCATTAAACTTTATTAAACCGTTTATTATACCGTGTTCTCTGATAACTCAGCTCGTAAGTGTGTGAAGTTTACCGTTTCGTTATGGTGGAATTAAAGGCATTCCGAGTGTATTTTTCCTCCCGTGACTTTATTTAACAACACGTTTACGATTCCAAGTTCGTTGATACGTTCTTTTAAAATGTTTTCGCACATAGAACAATTGGACGGGGTAAACGTCGACGCTTGAACGTCCTGTATAGTGAAAATAAAATCATGAAAGCGACGAGTAACATCAATGGAACGTAAACCACGCCGTTTGTAGTTCGTCTACGAATACTTGTTCGTGAATGCTTTAAAAGCGTAGAGTTAGGAAGCGAAATCTTACGAAATAAATAACAACGTTCATCGTGGTACAAAGTATATTGATCAAAGTAGCGTACATCGCAAATTATACAGAATCGAGTAGTCACGGGTGCAATCAAAACGACCACTAGTTAGTTAACAAGATTCGAGACGTGCGTATATATATACGTGTATACAACTATATGTATATGTTACAATTCCTCGCAGGAGTTACAATTACAAGAGAATAAGAGAAGCCTGTTTATTGCTCGATTACACCCGGTAATTAAACAAATTCTCGGCTATTAATTAGCACACAGGTACAAGATTGTTTCAGTCGTTTTGGATGCAGTCAATTCGTGTGGAAATAAAAAAGAGAGATCTCTGAAGATAACATATAATAAACAAAAAAAAAACACAACAAAACGATCGAATATAAAAGAATACGTAGTATACCGATTACGTGAAAGAGCTACGTACACGATTAATTGTATCTGCGATAACGTTACGATAAAAATTCATGCAGTGTCGAGGAGCATGCGTGTCGATCGACCTAAATCTGAACAATAAATAATACATAATAGAAAACGATGCTCGGTAAACAAGATCGCCGTAGAAATATTATTGCGTTAATGGAGCGTTGCGTTTGCTAAGAGAAAATATAAGGAGCACTATCTACATATATCATTGATAATCCATACCGAACTAGAACTAAAATCAAATCGCTAACGACAATTAAGAATGTAAAACACTACGCTAGTCAACAGCTACGTCTACAACTATCTCGCACTACGGTTACAATTAATAATCTTGTACAAAATCTTAACGGAACATAATAGATAAAACGAAATATGCTAGGTCCTAACGCGTAAGACGTCGCGAAAGTTTCTCAAAAATAGTAGACTGCGGATGCGTATGTAAATCGACAGGTATTAGAAAATTCTTTAGCATAATTTGTTTCCGAAGACATAATCATATAGAATAGAGGCTATCTCACGGATTTCAATGACCTTGAAGTATGTTGTCAACGACCTGAAGCTTGTATATACATAGAGACTGAAAAATGTCTTGATTATGTCATATCGGTTTGTTTCAAGAGAGTTTTTACAAGACACAGTGTAGATTATTTTACATTACATTCTCCTCGAATACAGTACAAAAGTGGTTGTTAATAACAATATTAGAAATGTAGTCCAAAGAGAAGCTCGCTACAACACGATTTCGTTGAAAACATATATTTCCGTGTACCCTTTAAACTAAATCCAAGGCTAAATCAGAGTTGTTCAGTGTACTGACCTTTGCGATTAATTCCAAAGTCGCTAAAGTGAAGAATCGCGGCCTCTATTCGAATTCCTCGTTCCAATGAAGAGAAAGAGCACGCGCGATTGAAGCTCGTAGTTCATTGGCTCCGTTTGCCACTTTGTTCACGGCGAACGCATCAATATCCGCAGTCTACCGTTTGAAAAAAGACTGGTTCGAAAGGGTCTGCCGATCAACAATGAGCGAGGACGTCGCGTCAACGGGCTCCAGATTGCGTATCCTTTCGCTCGTGTACCTCGACGTCGACGACAATGGTCTCGCCGGTCGCTTCCGTGACATTGATCGTAGCGATTTGAACTTGCGTACTATCACGCTTGCGACCGTTCTCGCGTCCGTTAACCAGCACCCGGTTTCCGGGTAGCTTCTGAGCATCCCTCGGGACATCCCGGTAGTCGGTCGTCTCTTCCAACAGCTCGTAATTACCGGGCCTTACCGAGGACATCCGGCTAACCGGTGTCTGCGATCTCTTTATCTGTCCGAATATCGAGTCGGCCTGGCTTACCTTGTTCAATGCTTTCAGCATGTTGTCCGGCATGTGGTCCTGTATCATCACCGGGCTGATCAACACCTCGTCGAAGTCGCATGGTCCAGCCCACAAAGCCTGGTACACTGGTTCTCGTTTCTTCAACACCTGTCTGCAATCCAACGAGAGGATCAGATGGATCATCGAACAATAGACTCGCTTCGCAATTGTCTTCTTCATTGGATCGACACACTTAGCAGTATCTGGGAACCGACCTGTATAAATTACTGTTTCTTCATAGTTTTTAACCCTGTATTTAATTTTCACAATGTCAAGCTCAAGTTCCATTTTTATGTATTTCTGATCGGATAACCTGGAAATGTTGCTTCCGGTCTGTATCTAATTTCGTAGTCGTTACGTCTTTCCTTTGTGAAAATACTGCTACGTGCGACGGTTGCCGTCTTCTACGAGCAACTATACTATACGCTGGAAGCATGCAGTCGAAGGCATTCGCGGAACCAGAAGTTGGGAAACTCGATTTTCTATACTATGCACCCGGAAATTGCCGCGACTACTCAACCGCTCAAACATTCTTGACCGTTTGTCGCCAACGAAGCATGATTTCGGTTTTATTTAGTAACAAAATTACGAGTGGCTGCTCACGGACTTCTATGTATTCAACGTTGAAAGAAAGAATCGTATATTTACAATGGTCTCGCTGTTGTTCCAGCGATCAAATACTTTTGAGCGATCGTGAATTTGTATTCGACTAATGCAAAGCGGAAGGGTGTTGATATTTCAATATAGTTGATCTAGATTAATTCTCTACAAACTCTTTGTACGTGTCAGGGAATCTCTGTAAATAATGAAAAAAGGATGATCGTGCCGGTGAGAATCCTGCAAACTATACATCATCCCCTGTAAATTAAACACACTTCCGAATATTTCGAAATAATTCGATCGATCAATCTACGAAAATGATTCCGTGCAGAAAACACCAAATTCTACGTATCGTTATTGGACTAAATGTAATCGTCTCTAGACTCGTTCATGCACGTTCCGTTGATCGAGGAAGCAACAGATCGTCGAAAATTCTAAATAACGTTTCTCTGTTGTTGTGCATGTGCGCATCTTTAAGAATCATCTGCTCGAAGATTTTGATTATGGAATCCGAACGAGCGGTTGCTTCATCGACCAGCCGAAAGAAGAGAGACATCATTGCGGGAGCAACGTCGTCTGGGACGAGATAGACGGTGCGTCAGACTTGTCAGGGAAAATAAGTGAAGAAGTACAAGTCCAGGGTAGGCATGCGGGCTCAGATCCTCAAGATGCAATTACCCAGAGCAGCCCTGAAAACGCAAACTTTTCGAATAAACGTACCTCCAACGGCTTTCATACTTCTGCCTAGAAATGGAAAAGATTGCTCGATTAAAAAAGTCGATCCGATGAGAGATCGGTTCTTCGATCCTAGGGATAGACTAGATACAATAGGCCCGATTCACGAAATTTCTTCACGAACGATTGTATAGGAAGCAATCGAGGCTTGGACAGAAAATGTTTGAACTTACTCTCCCTTGTTCGGGTGATGTCGTACAACGTGTATGATTCGACCAGGTGGGTACAAAGGTCGGTGCAATGTCAACGCAATACTAGAGTCGCTCGGCACAACGGTCTGCGAACGGGCCAGGTCCTTGTCCCTCTGATACTCGCTGATGCATCCGCCAGCCTCTAAATTTGCGGCTGAGGTGGGGGTGGAACCGCAACCGCAACATATCACCGAGCACGCTATCGTTTTCCACTGTAACGAATGCCGCGATTGATACACCGGTTTATCATTGGACCCCAGTTTCTGGCGCATAGTCGCAATCTACGGTCGCATAGTTGCCTCGAAATTTTAATAGCTGACCATACTCCACTCATCCTATCAGGTTCAACGGTCTAGGGTAAAGGTACCAGTTACAACAAACTCTTTAGAAATCAATAGAAATAACATTATAACATGTTTTCGCAAATAGTTGACAATTTCTACGAACGATCTTACGCAACGAAGATATTAAGCTCGGCGTCTTTAACAAGGAAGCTGAAAGTATACTCATAAACGCAATCCATTTCAGAGGACTCGATACTTCTGAAAATGTTCGTTAAAAACGTTCCACGTTCGCGAAGTAATTAAACTTTCCATCTGTCGCGAGAGGTAATTTCAACTTCACATCTTTCAAGTGAAACTAATTACCATTGGTGGTAGTGGATCGGTTTTAGACTCGTGTATCAATTATTGAGAGTATAAAAGTGTTCTCGACCGGACTTATTAAAAGTAATTAATATATTTACGTGTCCTGCGATGAAAATAATTTTTTTACATTTTTTTTCTTAAAAAATAGCAGCAACTTGTCCCAGTTCCCAGAACCACCCTGTATATGCGCGGAGTCTGTGATAAAGAGCAATCGAAGCTCGCAACGAAGTAAATGCATTTTTGCGATTCGGATAATAATTTCGGGCAATAAACCGGGTTCTACGGCGTTCCAGTTTTTCGCATTCGAGAAACACGTACCTTGGGGTCGACGCTCCTCTTTATGGCATTGATAAGATCGGCCCTCAAGCTTTCCATTTGCCGGAGCCCTATCCTAGGCACGACGTCCTTTCCAACCACCACGGATGTAATAAATTCCTGCGTGTATTGCTGCGCGGGCATGCTCAACAGACCACCAGGCGGAGCAAACGAAAAGCACACCAGGTCTGGGTAGTTCTGTTTGAGTAGTATCGCAAGGATAGCCGCCGTGCCAGCTCCTAAGGAATGGCCAACTAATGCCAGACCGAATTGATCCGTACCCCTCGAGGGATCCTGAAACAGAAATTCGAACGATTCCACCAAGGACTTATGAGCGGGAGTGCACCTATTAATACATGCATGTACATTATTTTTCCAGATGCTTGAAAGTTATGAATAACAGATTGAGTTTTAAATAATAATCACCTCCGCTCGGGAGTCTATTTTCCAAGAGTGACTTTAAAATTAATAAATAGCTAAAAACTGTACACATTAATAATAATTGAAAGTACAGTGAATAAAGTGGATGGTTGAACTCTGGTGGAGTTTGCTTTAGTAATTATGCTCGAATTTGTATTACATTTCCCTCTATATGGAAATATTCTTTCTTTGAGCATTTTTCCACCGTAATTTTAAACTGCTTTACAATAAGATCGATTTTTAAATAACAAAGACGTTGTATGCACACTTTATCTCTTCAGCTTTATAAATATACCTTCGAGGAGTATGCAATTAAAAGGCTGTGCATATAAATAAGTATAAATACAGTGTTCTCTATTTGGAATCACACTTTGGCTATTCATAATCATGCTGGTAGTAAACTTGTTTTGGTCGCGTCAACAGCGCGGAATGGAGACAGTAATGAACAAGTTAGAGCGATCAAAGTGAGCAAACGTTTGCTCGCAAGTTGGTCCCGCTCATTTGTGGACTTTGACAAGAAAGAAGCTTCGTGGATTATGATAAATCATAATTTCCGTTCCCAAGCGATTTAGATGCCACAAAACTCTCGCAAGAGAAAATGAGTTTCTGTCAACCGGAACTCTAAAAAAAGTTTTATAAAAATATAAATTATGACAAATTACTTCTTCCCTTTCATCTTCGTCAAGCGAGACACAATTAACTCTACAGTTACTCAAAAAATGTTTGAACACTAAATTTCCAATTTTTTACGAATTGTCAATATTTTACAAGTTGAAACGTCTCTAGCAACATCGGGCGATTTTGTTCGATACTGAATCCACCATAGACTGGAAGATTGAACCCTTATACCGATCCCCTAAAACGTCGAATACCTTCGCAGCCATTCCGCGCAGAGGGAAATGCGTAAACCCCGGGTCAATTAACGGACAGCAGAGAATAAGAATTTAGGGGGCATTTAGTGTCAAGTTAACCGACCATTTCCGCAACCGTGAATAGTAGCGGCGGGTGTTTCGAAGGTCGATAAGCTTCTCGAGTCGATAAACATTTTCTCTAGTGTGTCCTGTATGTAGGGCATCTTACGTGAGCACGCTAACAGTCGTAAATATGAAACAGCTCGGGAATTCACACGATAAACTTAGCATCAACTTTATGAGATGATGTAGGGGAAGTTTTTCGAACGCAATCTCGCCCGGGGGAGAGGACACCGTTTTATTTTTCTGACCATATCTGTTTCTCAGACCGAACGGGTCACTGGTAATAGAGATAGCGTTATCAAAAAAATTGTCTGCATTAATTACAAGATATAGGAGCTACGTGCACAATCGGTCGCCAAAATATTCGAACGCAATATAATTTTGGATTCTGAGCTGTGTATTTTAAATGGATATATTATAACTGGAACCAATAAAGTGTCCCAATATTTTTGTGACATAAAATTTTCCATTTTTTAGATTTTTCTTTATACTAACGCAATTATATTAATAAGAAACGAGCCGTTTTTTAAAGAATGCATAATTTAACATAATTCAACACAGTTTTGTACATAATTGCATATCCATTCAAAATACCCAGAGAATCCAAAATTATATTGTGTCCCAATATTTTCGGAAGCAATGCAATACGTTTAAATTCTCTGAATGTTGATCTACTGATTATTATGATAAATGTATAGAATAGCACAGAGCAAATTTACCGGAAGATCCGACATTTCTTAAACGATATTTGGCAAGTGTCCCCTAAGCGTAATTATTCCGTTTAACGAGTCAACGGGCGCAGGTCGCGATTTGCATTTAAAGCGGCCGAGAAGAGGAACGATACCTTGGCCAAAGCACGGGATATAATTTCCTCCTCGAGCAGCTTTTTACGGATATATTCGGCGGCTTGGACCATCCCCTTGTGCCCGAGCCAGTCCTCCCTCGGCGGTGACAATGGTAACACTTCACCCTCGGCGTTCAAGTCCGTTAGCACGTCCTTCATGCTGAGTGTGCCCCGTATGCTCACGACAACCTGAAAAACAGGAAAAAGAGACCGGAGGGAACACGAGATTGGTAATTAAACATTCCGGCTCCGGGGACGAGATGAAGGCGATCGTTACGAGTGCGTTATTAGGCGGGCTGATTCTCGCGGGCGAGCGGCTTTAATGATCGCAAGAGAACCACGCTCGTTAAGATTTACTCTATGCGCGCAGCTGCACACGCGAAACTTTCATAATCTAACTCCGACAAAAAATTGCTCCGTCGAACGAATCCAACCGTCGCGGTTCGAAATATGTTACCACCTTTTTCTTTGGGAATTGCTTGTCATTCGGAAATCATTTTTAAACGAAAGTCGCGCGTCGGTCGATCGTATACTGCGGATCTTTATGCATTTACGAAGAAACTGGTTGGGCGAAATATAAAACAGTAAAAGGTTTTAAAAAATCAAGAATGTTGTAATGTTGCTTTTTCCTGTATCTCACAATCAATGCAAAACATTTTTAGTTTGCATAAAGATCCGCAGTCTACCAATCACTTTTCTTTCGATTCGAATTTTTACCGCGGTATTCATACTTGTATTATTAATGTAATATTTCAGTCGTTATGACACGAATTTCGGTCTTGTTCGGGAAAGATCGATTCACATAAAGAGCTACGTAATATGTACTTAGTTTCCAGCGCAATGTCCATTGTTCTGGTACACGCATTCAGCGTACCTCTGCCTCCAATGTGTCTCGAATAACATCATCATTTGCGATATCGATTTTCCCTCACGCGATCCATCGTTAAAGTTTCATCAGCTTTCGTTGCAGATTTCTCTATCCGACACTCAAACAAAATACACTGCCTCGATTTTCTCATGTAAATCGTTTTTCTATCAACATTGTTCCAGTGCAGAATTTCGCGACAGGTCATACTAAGGTTTCAGACAACGCAAGTGAAATTTTATTCCTGAGGTGACAGGTTTGGCAGATGGAACGTGTCGTAAAATCGTACTAAAGTTTTATTAAAATTTGCATTTCAGTGCTCTGCGAGAACTTTCATGAGCTATAAATCCACAAATATCTACGATCTAGCAATTACTCCAGGACGTGACGCTTCGTTTCACGGGCACAAAAATGGCGGCATTTAGATTCCAGATCTTAATAGATTAAGTAGAAATTCGTACGACCTACTTCTGTAGATTTGAAATTGTAATGAACAATTAAACTGCAATATTTGCAGCTCTATTCTGCAACATTTACGCACTTCGAAGCGTATTTCATCGTCTAATTTAATTCGTTAACAGTCCAGTTTTCAGCAATAATTAAGTTTCCCGGGAACATTAAACACTTTGATCGGGAATATTCTCTTAACTTCGTTAGTTACTTGATAGGTCGCAGCTATACTGCGTACTTTATGTTTTTGTAGTATCTACAGATGTTCGGAACATTATTTCGTTCGGTCGAACTCTTTGGAACTTCGGTAAAGTTTAATCTAACTCTTTAAGTTCCTTGCAGTCGAAGTAAATTTCTTTTTAAACTCGATAAATTAGTTCTCGTTCCACGAGAAAACAGAGTCAGTGTCACAAGGGACACACATAATCGGCGCTAATGAGCGCACATTCGGTACTTCTAATCATCTAGATTAAAAAATACCGCAATTATCGACAAAATTATTTAACATTTATTCTGTGTTTCAGTAACCAGCATTTTTCACTTTAAAAATTAATTTTGAAGCTTTCCTCTATGGAATATTAAAACAGAGGTTTGCATCGAATCATTAGCAGGCTGAATTTTCTAAACCGTAACATCTCATTTTATTTTTAGTGGCATCTATTAAAAACTGGGCGTGTTAAAATATTGAAAAGGCCGAACGAGAGCACCGCCTCTGGTATTTCATATTTGATACCGTGCTTGTATCTCCGAAAAGTTTCGCAGTTCAACTATGAACGGCAAAGCAACTTTAATGAGCAGCGTCCGAAATCGCAACGGAGTCGCGCACCACTGTGCCAATGACTAAACGAATCCCGGAAAACGTGAGCAAAGTTAGAAAAGCAGCGGTGCAGTTCTTGAAAAATGACGTAGTTGGATATCCAACGCGAGCTGGACAGCAATTAATTAACAGCGGTCCTCTCGCGCTTAATAATTGAGCAATCGCGGAGACCGGGGTGCACATGACGCGAGCTGATTCACGATAAGTATTCGGTTGTTGCATATGAAATGTCCGACTTCATTGTACAATTTTCAAATTCAATTTTAATTTACACATATTCCTTTAAATAGATTTGATTTGAACGTGAGTCAGTGCGATTGTCACGTGCTTTTTTTTGTATGTGTGGAAAAACAACATATTGACAATATCATTATGTGATATTTGGTGAAAATGTGGTGACTAATCAGTAGACTGCCGGTTTTATGCATTTATGACAAAAATGAGCGGATGCAATTTAAAACAGTAGAAAGGTTACAATGATTTAAGAGTGTTATTTTTGTCAGTTTGTTAAAATTATTAAAGTAAGATTAAACTGTTTATGTGGCTCCAGTCTACTAATCAACGCACTATTCGTTGATAGTAAAAAGAACTACAAAATAGAGATGACAATCTTGTAAATGAAGCCTGTGAGTGATCAAAAAATTCAATTTCTACCAGAATACAATCAAGGAACGTGTAATTCTTTGATCAATAAGAAATAGTTGCGATTAATTAACGTTACTGTTAAAAATCGGACATTTCATATGCATTTCGTATGTTAATATTAAATGAAAAATTCATGACAGAGCTTAACGAGATCGATTTAATTTCTAATTACACTGTTGAAACGGCCGACGACGATGAGCATAATCCGCTGTTTTCGATCGAGGCCGATCGAACGCGATTGCGGGGGAGGGTCGGAGGATGCGTTCCGGCTTGGATGCACTTCCGGTTTGCTGCTCAGGGATAGTGCATTCGAATCGATAGGGGACAAACCTTTTTCCTGGTGTAATCAAGCGCGACGAAGAACGGCGTCTCGCCGACGTCGACGTGAAAAGTCGCGTAAATGACCTCCACCTCGGCGACGTCGACCATCTTTCGTAGAGCGGCGTAATTGCACTGGCAACAATTGTCCTCCACCACGGTTGCATCATCCTGGTGGCCACCACAGGGGAAACAGCTGCATCGTATTCTACGGGACAAGATTCCGGCGCTGTTATCACGCGAACAATCCCTCGCCCCGGGAAATTCATCCGCTCGCACCAATCATTTCGAGTATTTCGAACATCCGCCTTCAAATCACGGATTCAACGCACTGTCCGTGGCTGTGAACAAGGCACAGAGGCAACGGAAGATACGATACTACCTGTTTAGAATTCATCTCGATCGATAGCGAAATTTTCTCAATCTAATTACTAGACTGCGGATGTTGATGCAAAATACAAATTTTCCACGCGAATTAGAACAAACTCGAGTGAAATAGAAATTGAATAGGCTGGAAATTATATAATTGTATTGTTTAATTCTTTTAATGTTCCCTCCGGTTGTCTTCTTTACAGCCGCGTACATTCATGTATAATTTCATGACGTTGTGAATTCAATCATTTAATTTTGTATATCAATGTCGAATCTATTAATTTTCCATGTCAAATTTCATGTACCAAATTTCACGTAGAACTGCATCTATTAATTTCATGTATGAATTTCATGTAGAATTTCAAGTATTCTATTGGACGCAGCACTTACATAATAAAACTGAGAAGAAGACAATGTTACGTGCAGAATCGCAACAATAATGTACAAAAAATGATATCACGCGGAGTTTCGTATCCGACAAAATCGAACACGAAAATTTATCGGGCACGCGTGCCGCGTGCATCTGAATTCGTCTGACTAATGTGTCTGGCCATGACTCACTGTTTCTACTTGCGATGAACTATAGCCGGTGCCGCAGAGTAATTTTTCATTGGCTTAACGATGCTCTACAGTTCTCATTTGCATAGAATTGTCGAGGGAAAGAATTGTGTCGGGATTAGCAATTTTTAACAGAAACGTGTATTAGAGAATAGAAAATAAATTAAATTTACTGTTCTTACTTTTCGGCCTGAAACTGGAACAATCAAAATATTTTACAGAATGTATATGCTATCTGGAAATTAATATTTCGCCACAAACCGTCACGTTAAACGATGAGAAACACATTGTTATTAAATCTAACCCAGAACCACTATTGTTAATTACAGACCGAATGCCGATATTTATGTGTATAACATACTGATCGACGTTTTCGCTCAATAAATATGCCAACAGTCCCGGGACGAAAAGAAAATAAATTCGTGATTGAAAGGGGCTAAATAATATTCCGCAATAATTACTTGATTCGGAAGAAGCGTAATAATTTTTTAAAATAATGATAGAATAATAAGCGACCGAGGAATAATTATGGAAGACAATGGAATAGTGCAAAATCGCGCTAATGCAGGGGCGTTCGAGTAGCAGAGCGATTAATCAAGCTTCTTTCAAAAACGAGGCCAGGATCTGCTGGTCGACATGCGCCGGCAGTAATAATGGTTGTAATTAAATTGCCGCGGGTCGATCGTTTTGGTGTTCGGAACCCTGTTGAAAATCAATGGGGACGCGTAACCGCGTTGACAACACACCTGTGTGCTTGTGTGGCGATTAAGTTACCTTGCGCACAGCTGACAGATGCCGGACGAGTGACTAACGAGGAACATGGGCCAGCCATAAGCAGCGAGTGCGAAGTGCATGTAGTGAATGGCAGACTGAAAGTGGCCCAGATCACCGTCCTCGGTTAAGGACAAGAATTTCGTGCGGGGCGTGACCGGCACGCCGGACAAAAACTCGTAGGTGTCGTTTTTCCGCTGCTTCACGATCAATTCGCGCTCGATCTTCTGGAACTTCCTCAGCAACACCAGCCCGGCAACAACGTCCGATGGAACCACGTCCAGGTCCCGGAAGAAATCGCTCAGCAACCTAGCGATGTCCGTGAACGAGTTCTGCGACACAGCAATTTTGTTTGAAAACTTTCTTCAATTTCGACTAAACTCACAATTCTGTGGTTGTAAGGAAGAACGCGAAAACTTGTGCAAGTAACAACACAATATAACACATTGGTTAAATTGCATTATTTTCTGAGCCTTTCGAATTTATTTTCATAACTCGTTTTCTGATAAATACGTAAATCCTATACTTTAAAGCTCAATTAATGAATAAACTAAAATTTTTTGAGATTGTGACATGCGGCGTTTTTCCTTACAACCACACAATTGACAAGTACAACGCAGTTTTACACATCTAGGTGCACACTTACTCGACTTCTGTCCGAATTACCCATGCAGCAGAACAGCATTCTGCACCTGTTGTCCCAACTGTCCTGGTATGCACGTATCACCTTTCTGCAATGAAACTTGCATTGTTTTCACTGGCGATGCAACTCACTGCAGGGATCCATGCGAATGTGTTTCAGCTTTGGGGAGGAAATTTGAGGGAATTGGGGTCGGATGGAATTTAGCTTTCTGTGCGCGTTGTTCTTATCAATTATAATCAAAGAAGAACGGTAATTAGAGGCACTATTGGAATAATGTAATAATGTTTAGAAATCTTTGCGGATGTGGATTAAATTAATAGAAAGTACAATTGGCCAGAATTTATAAAAGAGAAATTGCCGGAGATTTCCAAATTGTTATAACCAGACTGCGGATCTTTATGCGAAATAAAAATTGTCTGCATCGATTGCAAAAAATAGAAACTAAATGTTATTTCTTCCTGTTGTTACGAGCCAGGGTCGCGAGCAACGCGAGTGGCCGGCGAAGGGTTATTACCCTAGGAATAAGGAATCAATTTGTTAGTTGAAGGTGCGCGGACGAACCCAATGCGAAATTGGGGAGCCGCTAGGATTATAGATTGCGAGGACGAACCTGACGCGAAGTCAGGGAGCCTCTAGGAATGGAGTCAAACGCAGACGAACCTGATGCGAAATCAGGGAGCTGCTAGGAAGGTTGAAACTTCGCGGACGAACCCAATGCGAACTTGGGGAGCCGCTAGGCGGTTGGAAAAGAGCACAGACGAACCTGATGCGAAATCAGGGTGCTGTTAGGATGCGAACGAACCTGATGCGAAATCAGGGAGCCGCTAGGATTGTGTGGTATTCGTGGACGAACCCAATGCGAAATTGGGGAGCCACTAGGTAGAATAAATCTCTGTTTGGAAAATAGGAATGTCGCGAACGAACCTGATGCGAAATCAGGGAGTCGCTAGGAATGTTAGTAGGGCCTCGTAACTGATACAATCTAATTGATACAACCCGAGCGGGAAGGTTGTATCGTGTGGGAACGTTCAATTACTCTATTAGGATACAGGAACAATAATTGAGGGTTTAGCGAGTTTACACGAAATTATCAAGTAACACAAATATATTCAACCAACGAGTGTGTTACATGTGTAATTGTCGCGAACGAATAAGATGAGTTGTAAGAAAAGTGTTGTTACCTATATTCAGATGCTCGGTTTTGACGCACTGGCAATGCGGGGGTCTCTTAGCAACTTTAGAAATGCCTAATGGATTTTATACCGGACTCGCGGAATCTATACGGTTAACGTTGATACGAAGGGGAACTTTAGCCCGATCTCACTGGAAGTTGTCTCTACGAGATGCAGCACGACGCGACTCTATTCGTGTCTACCGAAGTACTAGCCCACGAGAGTAAAAATCAGAGGGTTTATATACCCCCACAACGAATGAACTGCTTTGTTCATAATCTAAGGGCACTTAGGACCAGACTAATAACTCTAGTTTTTTGTCACTTCCAATTAAATCAGAGCCAGAGCTCAGTCCTAATGAAAAGGGTTCAACCAAGATACGAAAGGTTATCTAGGACTTTCCTCCAGAGACGATCTGGAAGAAATTCCTGTGAGGAAACGAACGGAAGATTTTCTCTATCCGTAACACTGTAATGATTTTAATACAGAAAAAATTATATGTAGACATCTTCAATTTTAAAAATTTTTCATATACTCAATTTTGCTATAAATGCATAAAGATCCGCAGTCTAGTTACAACATAGGGAGCAGAAGGAACAGTCGTGGTTCCGATTCAAAGGGAGTATGGTAATGAATAAAGAGGGAAAGTATCAACCAGTAGAAGTGGAAGGCAATAAGTCAGACGGCGAGAGCAAAAGAAGGATTCCCGTGCCGTTACCTTTGCCGCCAGTTTCTCTTTCTGCTGCCGCTTCGGTTGTAATGCAATTTGCCGCTTCTTGATTCCGCCTCTCTCATGCTGCGCTGATATTTCTTCATTTTCACCCACGATCTACCCGCGGCGTCATACGTGCACCATACGGTCACCGACACGAACGCCAGCACGCACCAATTCGATACCACTAAACCTGTTGTGCGTAAAGTTTATACTGTAATCGAATCGTTCCGATTGGAGTAAAGCTATTTCTCGTTTCCCAGGATTTCCATCACATAAAATGCTTCATCGTCACAATCCGATTTTATATGCGACTTCTCGCGAATTTAACGCCGAACCGCGATCAGTGACCGGTTCCTTCGTTATTAATACAGATAACACTATCCAACACCAAATTTGTTTCGCTATAACTGTTGGGTGTACCTTATAGAGTTTTTTGCGCTGATTCCGAATCTGACCTTAATTTTTCTCCTACACGTACAGTTATTGAGAAACATGGCCTTGAAAAAAAACACATTTTTCAACTTTAAACAAATATTGTGATGTTATTGTAAAAGATATTGAATTGTTCTTTGCAGCAAAAGATTCTGTAGACTTTCCCGAGTAGAATGATATGCAATATTAATACGTTACATTCTACTCGGGAAAGTCTACAGAATCTTTTGCTGCAAAGAACAATTCAATATCTTTTACAATAACATCACAATATTTGTTTAAAGTTGAAAAATGTGGTTTTTTTCATGGCCATGTTTCTCAAAAACTGTACGTGTAGGAGAAAAATTAAGGTCAGATTCGGAATCAGCGCAAAAAACTCTATAAGGTACACCCAACAGTTATAGCGAAACATAAAAAAGTTGAAATTTGTTGGACAATGTAATCGTTATTTGTAAGTAGACAGCGGATTTTATGCATTTATGAAAAAAATGAGTAGGTGTAATAGACGAATTTAAAAATAAATTTCTATGTCACTCCGGTTTGTTGGAAATCAGATGAAAAATTTTAATTTTGCATAGAGATCCGCTGTCTATTTATAAGAATGAAGTTGTATATACATAGAAAGTAGAATTAAATAAAATCATATTTACAATGTGAACGGCCTTTGTACATCCGAAACAAATGAAAATTGTACAAAATTCTATCGAATTTTATATTCTAGCCTTTCTCCAACATTTTGAAGAACGCAGTCTATTTATAAGAAGCAAAGAAGAACGCACCGAATTATAGAATGTTTCTGTTAGCTTTTTCAAGCGATTTTCCAGAGATGGACGTAAGGGAAAAATTTTGTTCAGCAGCTTAAAGTCTGTGGGTCGATTAGCGAACATCCATTAGACGTCTCAGGACCGACATTGAGAAAGTACGATTTGCAGGTGCAGTTTCGCGTATCGAGAAAAGTTTCGCGGGGGCACGGTCGCATAATTAGAGTCGTAAAGAATTTCTTGCCCGTGAAAATCGTTTCCGTTTAATGCCGCCGTATTGCGAGAGGAAAAATGCTGCTCCGGTGAACGGGTTTCGAGTGTTTCGTGAAAAGTTCTCACTTACCTAACATTACTTCCCTGACTTGGTCGACCGGACAGCTCTGGTAGTAGTGTGATAGCCACGTCACACCTGCGCACAGCCATCCCGTTTCCACCAGCAGCAGAACTGAAATAAAGTTTCACAGAACTCGTACAGACCGACTCGCAATTTCGAGTTTCAAGACGCTTGTACCGGGGTGATTCGTAAAACCAACCCACATTTCACAGGAATAAATCAGTCCAAGTACAATTCGTTTTCTTTTTTCCATGAGAACAAAGTCTCGGCTTGGAAAAAATTTACTTTTGACTTTTAATTAATGTTTGAAGGATTATACTCGTTTATAAGTAGCCTCCCGATTTCGAAAGCATCCTGTAGAGAAGCTTATCGAGTATCGATATTCGCAACTTTCGAATTTAACGTTTAACCATTGTTTCAGGCACCATTTACTTCGCAACTTGTTGCATTATAAAAGTTTGCCGGAAGCTTTTGCGAACGGTTCTTGGTGGTCTGGTTTTGTAATGTAGACATTATCCTGTTGATAGGACAATGCGAACCACAAAAGGTTTGCTCGAAGAAATCAATTTCTGAACAGTTCCGCTTCTTATGAAATAGCGTATGATATTCTGTATTTTAACACAGCCTCTTTTATCTACGAGAATTGTAAATGTGCATTTAGTGGAATATGGAAATATATTTTCTTCTGAAATATATCTAAAAAATAAAATGCTGTGGTATTCTTGAAACTTGTTGATCAACCTGATGATACCTCCACGTTTTTCACGCCGAGGAATGCAATTAGAGAATTGCAGTTTCAGCTTTCTTCCACGGAATTATACAACCACCTAGAACACTTTACATCTTCCACTTTCCTGATTACTTGTGAGGGCAACAGACTTCAAAAGACTTTTGTCTAGGTCGTGAAAGCACAACTTTAAAAAAAGATGTCCTCGTAAAGCGATTTGAACATTTTATAACCCTTCGATCGTCGTTCTATATTTAAAGCAAGAGGAATCGCGCGAAAACACTCGGCTTCGATTCGTGTTTGGTAAAAGCAAATAAATACAAACTGAAGTGGCTCGCTGTAACTACATCGGAAGCTCAACAGTTCTCGTACGTTTTTCCTAGTACTCGAGGGCGTAAAAATAAAGAAAAAATCGTCAGCTATCTTCGCGTGACCGGATAAACATTATTACATTTTCAACCTGCTTTCATACTCCTCGCGAGAAAGGAAAAATCCTTGCCAAGACTAGACATTCCTAAATGGAATTGAAATCTTTCCAAGCCGCTTCCTTTTTGCTCCCAAGTGAAAATAGACTATTTCAATTTGAACATCCTTGTAGTTTGAATATCCTGCGCGTTAATAGAATTTCATGAAATCTTTATCGACTGACGAAAGGCTTGGAGAATATTTAGGTCGAACGCTTTGCAGGATCGACGACAAGCGTGGATGTTCCTTTTTTTTTGTCACGGATGGTTGGTATTTCTTCGCTGAAAGGAAAACGCGTCAACGCAAATACCGTTGCGTCGTCATGCCGGATAACGATTGAACGTATCGACAGTACTTTCTTCGTGGCTAGCGGTGCTGGAGATAGTTTCGTCAGAAAGCCGTCTGACACGCTCCGTGGTTGCTTTTGATGCTGACTGAGTCGCGGTAAATAGGTTTGACCTAATTACCTATCAACGCGGCTGCGAAACACGAAATCATTCCGAGAGTACTTAAATCGCTTACTTTAACGGGATAAACGGAGATCAATGATTACACGATCCTGTTCTGGCGAGGGTTCTACGTGTACTGGAAGGTGGAGCATTTGAGAAAAACGACGAGATTGTAGGCCTGACATTGTGTCAAGATGTACGAAGATCTTCCGTACTGACAAACATCTTTGCAATTCAAGTGAAGGTATAGGCAGAGTCTCTAGATTCACATTCGCCGAGGATTTCCCGGCTGTTTCGCAGGGCAAGAAATTCTCTCCCAGTTACCTATTACTTCGTGCGATGAAGAAAAGAATTGATCTACTTTTTTAATTTACAGTGCTGTCCAACTTCCAGACAGAGGAGCGTCCTCGGCTTTTTGCCTGTTCCCTTTCTGTGCGGGAAGACGGGCGTGAAATTTTCTGTCCTTCTGGCCATTAAGAAATGGAAAGTCGCGTCGTTCCACCTCCTTTCCCGCTTGTCTTAGTGTTCCGAGGTGACTCGTTAATTGTTCGTTACGCTAATGCGACCTGTTCGCGTGTCTAAACCAGCGAGAAGGTTTGCACTCTAAAATCGGACATGTCATATGGAACAAGCTAAGAGATGCAAAATGCAGGGATCTGGTCTCGTAGCTAAACTCGGATCATGCTAAAGATAAAAATTGAATTCTCCGTTGCACGAAGTCCGACCTCGGAAAATCGAACTTCCCGGACGTGAAAAATTCAAGCTCTCCGCTCTTCGAAACTAGTTGAACCCTTTAACTTAAAAGCCCGAGCCGGAACGTTTGAGCCAGGAGAGCTTAAAACAAACTTTCGAACGTCGCAGGAAAGCTCGCCGGGAACTTCTTTCAAACTGGCGATGGGCCTAATTAGGGAGATCAACTGAATGTCAAGAATGACGGTTTTTTCTGCAGATATTTTACCCTCTTCTTATTTATTCAAACGTTGTAGAACACGAGCAAAATTCTTGGAATTGATTTGCGAGGTCTTTCATCCTGAACCTCTCTCGAATCTGTCGGTTCTTGTTGTTCATTTGTTCAGGATACAATTTTATTTTGCATGGAACAGTAAAAAGTTCTGGCGCGTACGTTCCCGGCATTTCCGTTTGAACAGAAGCTCATAGTCGGCGTCTGTGGAAATCAGACGATCGGAGTCGTGGCGAACAAAAGATCCAAGCGTACGAGGTGCAACGTCGGTGGCCTGGCACTTCGTACGCATCCAACCAATCAGCTGTACGTGATCGGAATTTCCATGAAATTCTTCGTTGGCGTGCTACACAATTCCCCGGGTCTCGGTGGAACAGCGGACCGGTGTTGGATCGGTTCCAGAACCGTTAATACGGTACGATGTATGTGTCTTTCGAAGGAACAGACGGTTGGAAGCCATTCCTTCGACGAAATACCCGGTACATGATGCGCTGGCATATTGCGACCACTTTAATGTGTACGATGTCGTATAAAACGAAACAATTTATCAGCGGATTACGAACGCGTCTTGACAACGCTCATTTCTTTTTTCTTCGATGATCATAACCCTTTGCACTCGGATCTATTCTAACTTGAAAATTGTGTAAATGTATAAACTTGCAATTCTAGAAACGAGTCTATCGCCTTAATGACCAGAAGGACAGAAAATTTTACGCCCGTCTTCCCGCAGAGAAAGGGAACAGGCAAAAAGCTGAAGACGCTCCTCTGTCTGAATTGGACAGCACGGTAAATTAAGAAACTAGATCAATTCCTTTCTTCATCGCACGACGTAATAAGCAACTGGAAGAGAATTTCTTGCCCTGCGAAACAGCCGGGAAATCTTGACGCTATCGCTCACAGACTGATCCTCGGCGAATGTTAATTGTAGGTTTCTGGTTGCCTTCGAACCGTAAAAACAGAAAATAATTGCTCGACGCTATTGTGCCTTGAGTTTACGATGCGGGAGGCGTTTATTGCGTCAGCGGGAATATTTATTATCCTGTCGTGAAGGGAAAAATATCCCTTGTTCACGCAGGAAAGTTTCTGGAATATGTTGTTGCTCCACATTTTGTAATTTGATTATCGGCTGTTGGAAAGCTGACCGTATAAGTCTAATTATTTAGCGTTGAATAGCGTGGAATGGGAGGAAATTTAATCAGGATTGGGGATGTTGTTTCAACTATGAGAATTTACGCTGTATCATTGTTAAGGATGAACTTTGTTAATGTGGTAACTGGGGAGCAAATAATTAGTGCGGAAAATATGATATTTATGTTTCTCATGTACCATTTTAAATATCTGTAAGAAATCGACGGAATCGAGCGACTATATCGATTGAAAGGATAGTTGATCGACATATGTGCCTGCGGATCTATGTCTAATCTATGTTTACAGGTTCCACATTCTCCCAGTATTTTATTCCCATTGTTTTAGAACCCGAGGAACCAGTCGATGCCATTTACACAGACTTCGAAAAGGCTTTTACCGTCGGCAAATCACTCTATTCTGGTCAGTAAGCTTCAATCTATGGGCTTTCACGGCTACGCGGCTCCCTGGATTTCCAACAGTCTGTACGCTGGCTGGATTATTCGGAGTGAAATTCAACAATTCTTCCTCACAATCGATTTATGCATTGTTCGGAACGCCGCGTCGTGTGGTCCACGGCCAAGACGGCCACGACCTCCGGTATCTTTGACAATATCCGATTCCTATTCTACGAACAATTTTTAATCAGGGGGCGTGGCGAAAGCAACGAGGGAACTAATTCGGGGCTGGCTTAACGAGACTTATTGGACGGATCAGGACATGAAGCCTAATCCTAACCATCGGTTCCATTACGTAATCTAGTCGCCGACCAAAATTAATTCTCCTGGTCTCTTGATTATAGTGTACACAATAGTGCGACGATTAAATATAGTGCAGCACTGATCATTAGACTGCGGATCTTTATGCATTTACAGCAAAACTAAGTACATGAAATTCAAAATTGTTGTAAAATTTAAAAAATTGAAGATGCCAATATATGATTTCTCCTCTATTAAAATTATTAAGGGAGGAAATAACATTCAATTTAGCTTCTATTTCTTGCAATCGACGCAGACAATTTTTATTTTGCATAAAGATCCGCAGTCTACTGATAATGCAAAATTGGCAAATTTAAACTGAAAGATGGAAACGTGTAATATTTAGAAAAATTGTGGACCAAGTGCTTTTTTATTTTTGTTGGTTAGTATTACAGTCTTTATGCTTAGAACCATCCATTTCTTCAAAGATAGTTTTGAACGTACTTCTTGTAAAATAATTCGCCTACGCCATCGGAGAATTGAAACTTTGAAATTCTTTTTTTACACCCTCTCTAAGTTGGTAATTGAATTTATTATTTGTTTCAGAACTACCATTCAACGGTCTAGGGCTGTACATTTTTATCGAGCGAAATTGATTGCCTTCCATCACCGTACGCGAATTCATCGATTTTGCGTGGCGTAAAAGCCTTTCGCTTTTACACTGTAATACAATGACAAAATTATGCAATATGACTGTGTTAACACATTTTCTTTAACACGTTCTTAATCGTTTTCATTCTTCATTCACTCGTCGCTACGCCTATTTTAAGCGTAACTAGCTAGAAATTGAAACCTTCTCAGTCTCAAGTCTCAGAACAATTAAACGAAGAATACAGCGTCCTCTATAATCGAATTTGCCTGCAATAAATATTTTCGGCAGCGAATTTCCCGGTTTCCAGGAGCGAATGATCGCCAACCCTCGCGGTCCGAAATTTTTTACCCTCGGTTTATTATCAGCGAGGACTTACGACTAAAGGATCAGCCCTTATTAATATTCCCCCCATTGCCTTGCGAAGATTGGAAGGGTCGAAAGGGAAAGAAGTGGCCTCCCGCCGCCACCAACGAAGCTTTCGCTAACGAACCCCACACCGCACGCCTACGAATCAGTTTTGATTCTCCCCCGACGTGATTATTGACGTTCCCGAAAGTATCTCTGATGGCCGTCGTAATCTTTGATTACCCACGTAATCGTCAAAGAGAGTCGCATAATAAAATTCATTAGACTAGCGCGCAGTTGCTGCAATCACAGAACACGCAAAAATTTCCGCAGACCTGCTAAATCTCAAACGTGCGATCCTCGAACGATGCTGTCTCTGAGATTCTGCTGAATGTTAACCCTCGTGCATACGTATCTCCATTGAAAATTGAAGCCTAAGATTCTTATAATTTGATTGCTGTTTCATTTCAATTCATTTTAATTTTTTCGTTTTATGTTTTTGTGTGTATAAAATACACTGACAATCTCTTTCACCTTTCGTGTACGAAATTTCACACATTTGGCGACCGTCGATTAACTTATGCGTCTAAACGCGCGACAGAAAGAACCGTTTAGATTCTACCGGGTGGAACCTAATTTCAGAGCTTTTGTTCTAGAAAAATATCAATTGTTTGTACGCGACAATCGAGCCATGGCCATTGTGTTTTACTGTAGGCCACTTTGCATGCGTGTTCGTCGAATGTACAAAGATAGAGGGGTTTTAAAGGAATTTCGGATCAAAGAAAAATAGGCAGCTGCTGCAACGAGTGCAGCAAGACTGCAGTGCAGCGTATCTTGATTATGTAGCTGCGACGAATATAAAGCTCTACACTTTGAAACACTCCGTTTTCGTTATCCAGCAAAATTGTGTAAATTGTTCGAAATAGTAGATCCTCTGTAATTTGAACAATGAATTACCAGCCAATCAGGCAGTATTAAAAATATTAACTGGCGTGTTGAACAGCAGTCTCGAGTTTTTAATTTCAACAATGTTATAATCAAGATATGTTTTGCCGAACGTTATCGTGACAACGTGCAGTAATGCTCATACTACAGATCTGTGTTAAGTAACGAACTCTTCCAGCACTGGAACACGTCACGACACCTATTTCCAACGCCAACTTCCCTTTTGTGCCGACTCGCCCTCCGGTTTCGATATCATAAATATATCGGATAACCACGAAAGGACGGGCAAAGGTTCTGAGATTGACGACGCTCGATTTTCTGTCTATAGGGGGAACTGATAAAAATCTGATCGATCCTGGTGACCGAGGTAACACGCCCTCGTTTCTCGCTTCTGCTGTCCACGTAACCTCGAGCCCTCATTTTGCGGTTTATTTCATTGTTCTCATCAGCCATTTGCTCGATATTAGTTTTACTATTCCACCTCGGTGTCTAGACTGTCGTGCATGTATTAAATATTAATATACTTGGACTTGGAGCAATTTTAATTCGAAAATCAAGACATTTCTTAAACTTGGATCATTTTTATTTTAACAGGTTAGCATTTGAAAAAGAACATCGACGAAGGATAAGCAAACGTGGCAACACACGCGAACACGTAAAGTGTGATAATTATTAACGTTTACGTAGGCAATTGTCAGCGGAGTTACTCAACAGGTAAACTCACCTCGAACGAACATTAACGACCGAAAGTTTTGGTACCGATTCCCAACAAAATTCTGTCGCGTGACCAATCTCCTATTGATTCAACGCTAATTATTTTTAGAAACAACCACAGGGTCTCTTAGTTAGACTGTTCGCGGATGCCCAAGTTTGTTGACTTAACAAGCATAACTCTATTTCCATCAATTCACCGGACGATTCCAAACTTTCGGCTTGCGGTGTAAGCTTACAGCTGTTGAACACGAGAAATTGTTCGAACCGTGTTCAAAATGTTTTTTCTATGTGCGTTGAATGCTTTATATTTGCAAAATCGTGTTTATTCACAAGAAGATCACTAGACTGCGGATTTTATGAATTTATGACAAAAACGAGCAGATGTAATTTAAAACAGTAAAAACATTAGACGAATTTAAAGCTACTGTTATATTATTTTCAATCTGTCGAACATATTAAGAAAGAGATTAAATTATTATTTCACCCCAGTTTGTTGCAATTCGGATAGAAAGTTTTTATTTTGAAGAAGAAATTAGAAGTTAGGTTTTGAAGAAGAACTGTTCAGACACTGGCAATGACTGCGTTCAATAAATAAACAATTTGTATAAAAATCGGAAGGAACAGAATTTCGGGCAGAGATATGGAATTGTGAGACTTACAAAGTCGAATGTAAAGAATGTATTGCATCGGTGCCCTCGCCGCAGTGTCCAGGATGCTTCCCCTGGTGGAAAGGAAGCACATCGAGAATTCGACCAGCATCGAGAAGCCAAAAATCACCAAGTATCCCACAACGTACTCCCAGAGAAGGAGGATGCACGTGACGCTGCGATCCCACGTGAGGAACCCCAGCAGAACGCCCAGTACTGTCACCCTGTAACGAAACCAGAAAAAAAGCTCCATGAGAAAAATGCTTGACCCGAATCACCCGCTGTTCCCGTAAAAATATCACGACTATCGAATCAGTTATCGAACCGTGAACAGAATACATTCTAACATGAATCCCTCGCACCTCTCGTGTAACTACTTTCGTTCCTACGCAAGCATAATGCAAAGTACCCTAACCCTTCTCCCCTTTGTTTTCGAATAATTAAACGCCTGTAGTATTGCGGTTCAGCCGCCAATTAGGCGCACAATCGAGATAAGACAGCATTGTTTAATGCTGGATTTACTGGTCCAGCCAATTGGAAGAGTTTGGGATCCCGAATTTTTTAAATATCGACCTATGGCGCTTGCTAGCTGTCTAAATCGTTGTTCAGTGGTGATGATTATTTGTAATGTAATGGCTTTTCATTTTTGTTGTCGATCGAAGTTTATTCCACAGCGAAAAGAGTCGCGTATTTTATATATTCCACGATAGATCTGTGCGAAATTGTTGGAGAGACTCGAAGTCTTTGCCAAAGCTTAAAAAAGCTTCTAAAAATCGATTGCGCAGTGTACGGTACTTAACTCGTGACCTATAATACTGAACGTTTCTCTGTGCTCCTTTATAGAAAATGGCGGAAATCGTCGGACAACTGAAACGCGATTATACACACTTTAAATCTCCGCAAAAATAAATATTAATTGCTGGATTTAATAGTAATCTGTGATAGATAGAACAGTATAGCTGACTAATTGAAAGCGTAATATACCTGACTAATAATCCCCGTAGCCAGCGAACGCTTTCCGAACACCAATGAACCTCAAGTTCGCTAGACTTCGTGGAAATAAATTATAAGGGAAATTCTATCTGCGACAGTGAACGCTATAAAGAACAGATATATCGAGCAGTATAAGTCTATCCAGGGGTCTTTGAGGTTTCAAACAGTCCGGAATTCACATGACGTTTACCATCCCCCTTTTTACTCATTTCCACCGGGTCGTATTTCATCGCCGCCTTCAGCCGTAATATTTATAGCCCACTTGCTCGAACGGTGTGTCCCATTTTCGGGAAACCATTTATAAAATAGGGAATTCGTTAAACGCTCGATATATATATGTACATAACGCATTAACTGTTCGTCGCATTCCACGCATTATAGGTCGCTTCAAATATGACTATAACTGCTATCTGCAACAGTGAACACGAGGAATAATTTACGATTGGGAATACTACTTTCTTGTTACTTTCTGGAACTGTGTATAAACACAGAATATGTGTTCGCGAGTCCATAAAGCGATAATTTATTAGCTAAACTTTCGCGGTTTCCTTGAAACTGGTTTTCCACGAAAACGAGCCTCGCGGAGAATCGTTTTCGATTTTGTTCGAAGTCTACGGTGAAGGACGCTTTAAAAAGCTTAAAACAAGACGATATCGTACAAATTTCGTAGCTGGTGTCATCGAGAAAGGTAATATGAATTTATTAGTCGTTTGGAAGGGTAGAAAGAAGATTGCTGCTTTGTTGTATACTGCTTTCGAGAAATAGATTTCACGAGTGCCGCAATAATGCATCTTCCAAGCCGTTTAGCCCTCAAGTACTGTATGAAGTAATTGATTACAATCCGGGAAATTTAAATTACACGTTTCGTAATATCTTTTATAGTGCTTTAGTACTCGAAACTTCAAGTCGAAAGTGATTCGTTCTTACAAAATTACAAGTTTTGTGATATTTATGATTGCGGAATACAAAATGTCAAGTTGATCTTTCGGCTCAGTTCCCGTGTGAAAATGTAGCGTATCGCAGACGTCGATCTTTAATTCCTAATAAACCGGGAGCGATGATATGAACCAGCAGCTCGGTGAGTTCCGGCAGCTTCAATATCCTCCGAAAGACACTGATGCCCTCGGATAGCTGGAAGATCGAGGATCAAATCGATGTCGACTACAATCTTCTGAAGTGCCTTGCTGTGGTCCTCGGTCGAACTATACATTGGACATCATTTTAGGTAGAAATCGTTCGTTTGGAGCAATTTTCTAATGATTCTTTCTAGGTTAATCACGCAATCGTAATAGCATTAAACAAATGAGAATGTGGTCGATCTAAGAAAGGTTCAAAGAAAGTGGCAGGGGTAAAAAGGGAGAAGAAAAAGCTCTCTTGATCGAGGATCAATCGTTTCCTCGCACACGATGGAACTCGTTCGATCGCGCGAGGAATCAGCTTGGAAAGAGACATCTGTTCTCATGCAAATGCGAGCAGGTAACATCTGAATCGAGAAGTTCGAGACGATACTTTTAAATCAGTCGTACGTGAGGTACGTTGTTTTCGAGAAGCAATCGACGTAATTGCTCGGTCGTTTCTTACATCATCACACGTCCGGATAATTACGCGCTTGCTCTCCACTTGAGAATGAAACGCTGTCTCGATCGATTCACCGATACGTCTCGAACCGTTTAGTTGTTGACTACTTAAAGTCGATCGCTTCTTTTACTTCCTCTTCCACAAGAGCCATTTCAATTTCCGGATTTACCCAATTATTCCAATTTTAATTTATTAACCCGTTGCATTACGAATTCCTCCACGTCCACAGTCATAGAAACTTCTTTGCCGTAGATCAATTTTAAGAAAATCTAATCGAATCAGATCTTATTCTCTGTGGTACTAACCGTTTCACTTATCATGTTCTCACTTATCGGAATTAATGTCAGTGATAACGATGTAAATGAATATTTGATATCTATTTCAATTTTAGAAGTCAGAGGCTACTTCTAGGTCATGTTATTAATATGTATAAATGCGTTTTAATGTCAACTAGATTATGCAAAGAAAAAAAGACCTTGAGAAAAAAAATAACATTTGCAAAGCATTCACCATGCGACACCATTGTATGAAAAACACTTGTTATGTCATAAAAAATAAATTAGATATTTAGGCGACTACATTCAGGTGGACCACCCTGTATATTGAAAAGGCTACCAGAATTAAAAATTAGAGTGTCCTATATAAAAAAATAGATTGTTAATAGCAAATGCATGAAAGACAAATGGACAGTGGAAATAATCTTTTATTGCTGTGAGAGCCACGCATCAATTATTTCCAATTTGTAACTTTTTTCCAGTGCATCCGAATAGAAATACCGTTGATTAAGTTAAAATTTTTTGGTAACAGCTGTCGGTAAAATATCGTTCCCATTATAAAATTCTAATTGGTCCAACTTTGTAATTGAATTGAAAGTTCAATTAGACTGTAACGTTATGAAATAATTTCTCCATCGCAGTCCCGTAGGATCCCTCACAGTACGGTAATAAAGCGACGAGATTAAAAGGAAAAAAATGCTGGGGGGGGGGGGGGAGGCACACGTTCCTAATTTACTTCCTTTCGGACAGCCCGCCGGGGAATTAATTCATTGCGTACGGTATTACCATAAATTTGCAAAGCCTGTTAAGCATGCCTTTACCCAGTCACCCTAGTTTTTCCAATTGTATTATTTTCTGCATAGAATGAATTTCACTATGATTATAAAACATCAATTAACTTCTCATTTTTTAAGAGATACCAAGTGCATTTGTATGTGTCGTTTATGTAAAAAAAGTTTCCATTACAGTGAAACGAGTTTAGTTTGTTTATCGTCCAACCGGCGCGGCGTGTAACAGGTAATTTTTACTTGCCGCACGTGCTACGTAACTGTTCCACGAACTTTTTCTTAGAAATGGAACATTGTGCAAATATTATTCAGCTCCATGTTTGCATGGACAATGGTCCAAAGACAATTTATTATATCGGAACGTTGAACAACATATTTGTTAAACTCATACAATAAATAATGTTAAAGCTGTAGGTACGTATTTGTTAACTCGGTATGTAGTTGGTGTACAAATATCTAAAAATTCCAATTTTCCATTGTGGGTTTAAATTCGCAATAATTCAGGACTTCAATGTTAAGTAGTATAATCGAGAATTGAAATAAAGCATTCAGATAAAATAATTGTAGCAACTTTTTTATCAGAAATCTCTGTACAAAATCTGTACCAGGGTTAAAAGACCGCCATTAAAGAACAAAAGCGAAAACGAAAGGGTTTCGCAACCGTAGAATTTTAAAGACGAGCCATTAAAATGGTTCGTGCGTTTTACTGTTAACGATCAATCCGAAACTTTCCGGACAATGTTCGCGTCCCATTCTCTCTCATCCATGTGGCGACCATCGATTGTGCATCGTTAATAAGTCATCCCCATCTGTCTACAATCGACAATACAACGCTAACGACACTCGACGCCACGGTGGTGCTCTCGCGGGAATATTTATTGGAGTATCCTCGACCGATTGGTCGTTTCATTAGACATAAAATCGAGGGACAGAGGCTGTCATTTCGTGAGGGGAACACCAATCATTCGCGGAAATCAAAGAAACAAGGATTAAAGATGCAAAAAAACATCGGGAAGTTTAATTCCCGAACCTAATCTCGGTCATGATGGGAATAATGCTGATCCAGAGGTAAAACCGAATTCGCAAATGTTCTAGAAAGCCGTAGTGAAATAATAGCGAATTTTCTGTGACAATTTTGATCTGAAAGGTGATACATCCGTACTGTTTTCCAGGCCTGAGTTAAACCACTAAACACAGTTCAAATTATATCGTGTTTAGCAGAGCCGGATTAAGCCCGGTAGCAGAAGTAGGAAATGCTACGGGCCCTGCGCTCTTCTGGGGGCCCTGTGCTCTTCTAAGGGCCCCGCGCTTACAGCAGAAAAAGTCCTGGCTACTATTAACAGATATTTCTGCTAGAAAAAGGTCCTTCATTGTGTTTTGTTTTATTATCATGCAAAACCTAGGGCCCCCAGGTAAAATTTGCTACCTGCCAAGGTCCCGCGCTAGCTTAATCCGGCCCTGGTGTTTAGTGTCATTGGAATCAGAAAAATGCTACAAATAAGTTAGGGAAACTCCCATAAAAAAATAATGAAACATAAAGAAGTTTTGTAACTGGATTAGTAGTGGTTCAATGATCGTACATTAAAAACCTGAGAAGCCGTCGAAATGAAGGATTCCGTGAATCCAGTGTGAATTATAGAAATCAACTTGTGTGGTTACGAGCGTGTACGAAAGTTTAATGCCGTTAATGGCAAAATATTTCACGACAGACGGCGAGTGTTTACGCGAGCTCGCAGTTGCAGTTGACGAGTTTCAAAAATAAACTTCACAGAGTCGCCCGACATCTCTCCGCTGGAGAACGGCTCTGTGTTTACGAAACGAAATAACATAAATCACGTGTTTTCACTTTCGAGGTGTTCTGGAGAGTTTGAAATAGTTTTGACCACTGGCCTTCGTGAGCTATTGTATGTTTCTTTGAAGAATGGAACCGGATTCTTGAAAACACAACCCTTTTTCACCAACAATTCTATGCAGTTCCACGAATCAGCTTCCTCTCCAATTTGTCACGCATACTAATGTGACAATAAAAAATGTCGCTCTATGAATGAGTGAAGCCTAAATCAATAAATTAGTACCAAACAAGGAGAGCTGTCTTTAGAAGTACGTCTTAAAATAATAGGGAATCGTTGGGAACAAAATTGAGAAACAATTTCGTAATACAAAGGGTTGAAGTACCCTGTAATTTCAGGACCATTGTGTCCAGATCGATTAACCGTTTGCAGATTGGACACGACCCTCTAATTCCATTCGGCTTTTTCATTCGCCGAGTCGTCTGTCCCGCGGAGAGATCTCCTTTTCATCATTTTGCGGTTGATACGCTGCGAGTATATGAAAAAGAAAAGCCCGGACGATGCGTCCTATAGAAAGAGAACAAGTAAAGAATCTCGTGAAAGCGCGCTCGCGCGCGACTACATCACGAAATCTCTTCAAAGCAGCCGCAAGAAACGAGGTGAAACGTGCCAGGCAACTGTGAATGGAGATACACGGGGATGTGCTTTAATAATGCAACGTGTGCATCGTGTTCTATGGATAAAGGTCTCAAGGGATATGACCGATCGTTGTGCTTCAACGTTTGTTAGCCACTTCAGAACACGATCTCGACAGCCTTGTGCCGCGACGGTATTCGCAGTGCGCGCACCACGTTCAGACAGGCCCGAGCGGAAAATGAACGTGTCACAAGAAGTGGAATGCTACTCGAGACTCTGTTCTGCTATCAAGTCGGAATGAAATTTCACGAAACGCGGACACTTCCGTCCAATTAGTTGCACCGTGAACTGGCAATCGTAATAGTATTAGGTCGACCCAAAAGTTTCTTTCGCAATGCGTACATTTAACTTTGTTACATCGCACAAGTATACAATACAAACAACGTGATCATCTGTTTATTAACTTTTCATTACTCGGTAATAAAACGGACTGGGTTAGGTCTGGGTTAACCTAACCTGATACTTGTACGATGTAACAATATTAAATGTACGCACTGCGAAAGCAACTTTTCGGACAACCTAATATAATTCTTTTATTCGAACCGTCCGCCGACATACAATCGACAAAATCTCTTTGATATAATGTGTCGTTTTATGTGGGGTGAAAACTACCCTTAGAGAAGCCGAACAGAACACTTCTTCAATATTTATTTCCATCCAGTGCACTTCTCTTCCAAGCGCAATTCTCGATAAGGGAGAGGGTCGTTTATTTTTATGCACTGATCTATCCGAATGATTTCGAAGCCCACCAGCATGGGACACGGGTCTAATGAATCACTGTTAGTGTCAAAGATAAACGTTCCGCACCGCGGCTCGTGTTCCGGGGAGCTACGAAACTCTGTTTGACAAATGTTCTTCAAGTTAGCGAGTGCTCGAAAGCGCAGACTTAATTGATTCGTAACTCGCTGGTACAATTGGGAGGACTTGAAGCGTGCAGTGGGTCGCGTGCTTCTTCATTCGGTCTGATATATATATATATCTCTCTCTCTCTCTCTCTCTCTCTCTCTCTGTCAAGGAGAATTTTCGGAACGAGTGTTACACTTCCGTCCCGATGGGATTATTATCGCGCCTTAATTCTCCGATTTCTTAAACGTCTCCGCCCAGCCGAAGATCCTCTTGATACCTTAATTGGTCGAGTCCCGCCGCGTTAAGTTCCGCTGCTGGGCGGAAAGTTTGTGCAATAGCTCATTCATGAAGTTTCGGGAGCAACGATAAATTACCTAAACCCTTACGATCTTCGCGACAGACTGGCTCAAGGTCTCGTTCCTATCTTGTTCCCCCGAACACGATTTTCTTAGGGCTGACACACTTAATTTCCGAGGTTCTACTTAAAGTAAATAGACGAATATGTTCGTGAAAAATTCGCTAAAAACTCAATAGAAACAAAAGGGTTTTATTAAAATTTTATGAACATTGCCACTGTGATATTACTGTAAAGTTATGAAGTTCCACGTTTCCAGAAGGTTGTGCAAAAATTGTAAAGGTGCACTCTGCGCGTATTAAATCTTGAAGAGTTGAATGTACAACGCGAGGACCTTGGCAGGACTTTCGCAGGACCTTGGTAGCCTTGAATGGTCCAAAACGGTTTCGTTTTCGTTTTCGGGGATGGAGGATGTTTTCGGGCATAGCTGAAGGCCAGCCCGAGCATTCGAAAAGAGCAAGGGCTATTGTGAAGGAGATAAGGGATGGCAACATGCGGGGGACGAAGAAATACGCGAAGATGCGGGTTCTGAAACGGGGAAGGAGGAACGTTCGCGCGGTTAGGGGAGATTTAGAGGGGTTGCGTTTCTATCCTGGATAAGTAGCGTCGGGATCAAGAGGCTCGCGTTACGTTTATATCCATGCAACTTTTTCTATTGGTGTCAGTCCTACTGCGGTCGTATCACCCGAATGCATTACAGCGCATCCATTAAGATTGCGACGAATTTATACGGCAGTAAAGCCGCGATACCCTTAATACACTCTGCCAATGCTCATGGCTGTTCTTCGAGCACGTTGGTTTATCCGTTTGATATCCTCGTTGCGCTTTAATGCGCTTTTCGTGAAAGCATTTCGACTGTTTTCTAATTTAATGCTCCGCCGACCTAATTTCGTCAGTCCTAATTTCATTCCATTTGGAATATTGCGGAATCGTGTTTCGGAAGTTGTACACAAATATCGGGCTTGGCTAAATGTAAGTACACGAATTAAGACGAAATTTTGATATTTAATCTTGAATATTATTTAATTCATTCGTTGGAGGATTAATAAAAGTGCACATAACGTTTCTCAACGTTTCATAGCATACTGCAGGCTTTCCTATCAAAGTTTGGCTTTCGACAGTTTCCTCAGGTTTGAAAATGTTTCATTCATACTACTTCTTCGCTGAACCCCTTCGTTGCAGCTATACGCAGAAAGAAAATAAAAGGTATATTCGATACAATCAGGAAGCAGTAAAGTTTCGCACTGTCAAGTTCAATATTCGTTCCACGAAAAAGTGTCGATGAATGAAAAACAAAATCTTCCGATGCAGAACATTTTTATTTTGCACAAAGATTCGTATACTGGCAATAAGTTAAGAATCAACCGGTGAACTTTGACCGAAAGCTGCACGACATCTGCAGCGCCGGTCACAATGGAGACCGTCGGCCCTTTCAAACGGTTAGATCAACCGGAAGTACCACTTGCGCATCGGATTAACGATTTTCCACGTGCCTTCGCTAGGACCGGCGAGCATTACAGCCGATCGCGATGAAACGAGAATTCGTTTGTGGCTATAGTTATGAAACCGCGCGTGCCACGTTGAAATATGGTCCAGTCAAACCCGGACCGTAAATTGAATACCCGACGAAAATATTCCTCGCGAATTCCACGGTTCGACGATTCGCTATGGCTATGTTATCGCGCCATCATCACGAAAATTCGAATTTAATTTTTCCACGGAGACGAGGCATTCTGTAGAAATATTTCTGGAACACTGCTCGAACGCGGACGTGCTAATTTTGCATATTTTGTGTGCGATAGTGGAAAAAACAGCCCAGTATGACTGGCAACTTTTTAACGAATTTATGCACCGTTCTTTTATCTTGTTTTGAACGCTTTACCTACTTATCGTAGAAAAAAAATTAGTTTCTGAACCTAGTCAAACAAGAATGACGTTCTTCTGATTAAAACGAGACCGAACGGGCCATAACTTGGAGCACATCCGTTTCACTGGCAGTAGAGAATTTCTGCGAGATATTGCTTTCCATCCAGCAGAAATTGAGCATCGCTGTTTCTAAATAGGTAATCGGCTTCTTCTCGTTTCATTTACATTCTCCATTTTATATCTCCTGAGAGTAAAATCAGCTCGCTCCGAAATTCAATTCGAAGCTCATATATAATTTCGTCCGGTCAGATCAATTTTATAACACTTTGGTGATTTTTTTTCTCGATAGTGGGTGTGCTAAGCAAACTTTGCTGACGCTCTCAAATGTGTATACTCCCCGAGAAAGTGCGTGTAGAATTACAAGGCACACAGTGTCATTTTCCGTGGGTCCGAAGCTGATAAAAATACGGCTATCGCCGTACAACCGTTCCCAGGAAACTGATATCCCAAGAATTCTATCGCTATCTTACGAAGACAGGCTTGCGAGTTCGTCGTAAAAATGCATGCGCAACCTTGCATGCACAGTTCCTGTGGAGGACGCTAAATGAAGCTTATGATACGACCTGCAACTCCACTGCACAACTATGCTCGAAAAGGTCAAGCTTCCCATCCGATTTTATCGTGGTTTTTGATCCGGCTTGGTTTATAACTTTTTCAAATTTCTTGACACGGACATTTTTTGGCCAGCTGCAATCTTGACGTTGCGCATTTCGGCGTGATGCAGTTTGTAAAAAACGCAGATTGCAGAGCAATTTTTCTTCTTCGTTGTACGAGGTGAACAACGAAAATTCTTTCGATTTTTATGGATGCGCGAGAGTTGATTAAATTTTCGAAAAACATATTTGGCCAGTTTATTCTGTTCTATTTTATTCGAAAACATTCTGGTATCTTGCAGTCCGGTAACGATGAATACGGTAGGCTGTATCCTTTTTTTCAAGTGACTATGAATACTGTAGATAAAACAGGACCGATAACTTCTTGCATAAAAACAGTTACGAAGAGCTAGAAGTTACAGCTGGCACTGCTCAGAATTCTACAGATGTCCGAGTACGTGTTCAACAACTGTATTTTACAGAGCACTTGACATCTCGTAATAACAAGACAATCTAAGACCGGGGCGTTGTGAATCTCTTAATGTGTTGAACTGAAGAAACGAGGCGACTGTATGTATACACGGGTGTATGAACTCATTCATGTACTGTGCACCCGGAACGTGTAATGGAACAGCTTTTGACTCGAACGATCATTGTGTTTTCACTGCTGCAAGTGGAACTTTTAATTTATTATTTCACCAGTTTATCTAGTTTCATTTTACTGTGTTATTTGTCCAAAATATTGGAGAATTTTTAGAATTGTATAGCATTTTAGTTGCCACTATAATTAAAGGTAGTAGAGGTCTACATAGATTAAAACCCCCGAACATAATTATTCCTGAACCCAAACTCGGAAGACAATTTCTACACCTCGAGAAATTGGTCGGCGAACGAAGGAAGGAACGCGTACCAAAAATTCTCTTGACACTGCTTCGCCGCTAAAAAAAATCGTCGATTATCGTCACATCCAGAGGACATAATCCTCGTTATCACGTTATCAGTATTTGTCGAAAATGAACTGATGAGTATTCGCGAAAGTCGACGGAGCTACGTCAGACGTGGATTTCGTCAACGAATCGCGGAGACGACGATGATGGGCCGAAACCAAATAGCGGAACGCAAACAGAAAGAGAGGAAGAAAATCAGCAGTCGGCCTCTGGCTTTTAACTCGTCGAGAAGTATGGGAGGACAAATCTCGAGCACAGAGTGGGGGAGAGAGCGAGAGAGATAGGGTAACGTGGAAACGGCGGAGAACTCGACACAAGGTAAATCGATACGGACCTCGCAGCAGCCAAGGCTGACGGCCCTTCTCTACTTTCTCTCCTCCTCTTCGGGTTCTTCGCACCCCTATCCGTTCCCTCTTGCCACCGCTGCCATCCGCGACCCCCTTGCGCACAGATTATGGTGCTCGCTGCCAGCGATGGGAATGGAGTGCTACTCGTCCCACAAAGTTTACCATCGCGGGCGGCGAGAGCCGTGTGCCCCCTTATCCCCCAACGACTCTCGCGAAACCCCCTGCCTGTGCATCCCTAACCGAGGTTAGCCTGCTTGGTTCTGTTTTTAGCGTGACGTAGACCCCGACGTTCGTGAAAATTATCATTCTCGCAACCCGGACGACTCCTACGAAACGAGTCCTTCGTCTTCGAACGTTACCCCCACCTCTCTTTATACCGATTCCGACCGCTCCGAAATTTTATGCGAAGATTCGTCCGGAAAACTCGCGAACAGCCAAGGGAGAAACCTGGCGAAAAGCGGTTTGATCGAAAGGATCGGGAATTTCGTGCGAAAAGCTAGAACGTGCTGGAGGAGGATTGAACCCCGAGGCGAAAGAAGAGGACATTCACCTTTAAACATCGGGGATCCTGCAAGGATTTTTTGGGTGGATAGCGGAAATTGGAAGTTTCGTTGTTTATTTATTGGTCATGTACAAGCTGCCCCATCGCAGTGAAAACATTTATTTTCTGTTTTCAGATACTGTGAAATATTGTTCTCTCTTCGTGCTACAAACTTTCTGATTTTAAGATAGCGATCTCCTAGAGCACACTTCGGACTTCGGATGTTCAGAATTTTGATTATGGTTGCCGAAGTTTTTTTAAATTGCTGTGCGACTGCTTTTGAACGGACAAATTACTTAAGAATTGTTCCGTATATTGGCCCGTTCGTTTATTGCCCCTACTAATAATCTCGAAGCCCGATGCAATTTAATAAGATAAGAGTTGATAGAGGTTCCGGGGTCGGAACGGAGGTAACAAGATACTCGATCGCAGATTTAGCAATATTAGCTTCGTCGATTACACGTACAAAGTACACACCAATAATATCCGTTCTTTGAAATCATACTCCATTCGACGGCAAAGAACGAGAACCATTAAGACTCTGCCGAGTACATACAAAGTCCTACAAACGATTCTTGTTGAAGGGGCAATTTAAGGCTCCCCTACTTACAACGTAAACACTTAAACTGGACCCGTAGTAGTTATCTTCCGACTGAGAACAATTTCAGGTCCTTATTTGAATCCCTTCCATATTGGTCTAATTTAAATCTGCTAATACCGAGTTGTTTCTACGAAAACATTGTAATTTTCAGCTCTCTCGTGTCGAGTATACACAACGATAAAGAGTTTCGTTATTCTAACCTAGTTGTCTGGGTAAAATTGCCGCGATCGTCGATTCTGTAGCTTGTTTTTCCTAAGAAAAGACTCCAGGCGACCATAATAATTGTTCACCTCAAACTAAACACTCCAAGTTCGTAATATGTGGCTAACAGAGGAAAGATAGACGCCTATTGTGTTTGTCGGAACACTTGGGATCCTCTTAACTGTTATTCGGCTCATTCTCGCAGCGAGATTGTATCTCTTTTTATTTTCAAGTGGGGACGAACTGCACACGGAGATAAAAATCGAAAACTTTCAAAAACTGGAGTATGAAGCATCGCGAGTAAACGTAGAAATCTGCTTTATCGGGCCAAAGAAATGTTTTCTTTTATGTTTGCCATTTATGGAATTGTGATATTCAATGTTTATAAAAAATATACATAAAAACAATGCACACATCATTTGTTTCAAGGTCTTCGATTGTTCTTTCTGTTTCTGTTTTGAAGTTGCGGAGAGGCGAATAACGATTTCACGTTGAATCGAGAATGCACAATCGAGTTTCGTCGAAGAATACCAGTAATATTCACGGTTTCGCCGCGCCAGTCGACTCCGACGTATTCAAATTGTCGCGGTCTACCGATACTTGTTCGGACTTAATTTAAAGCATCGATAACAGTGAACCAGTCGTTCGCGTACGCCGTGCACGACGATTGGAAATAACCGAACAAGATAACGCGCGGACTGTTCTGCAGGTCGACTCACGAGAATGCTTTCCGAATATAAATTAGCGTATCGAACGACGACACTAATTTACCAACGATGGTACCCGTTCACGAAAACCCAGATCGACGAGCATTCAGCCGGAGACCCGTTGTTGCACGAAGTTGCACGAACTTTCCGTGTTATCCTTAACAATGACGGATACCGTAATCTACACAGAGATGCAAATAACGCATTCTGCCATTTGGGAAAGTATTCATTGAATAGATTTTCTCGATTTTTGTTAGTCATTCATAGAACGATCGTCACCAAAAAAAAATTCAATATATTTTTTGTAATTTTTCATGCATAACGTGGAAGACGGTAACCATTTTTTCTAATATTTTCTGCAGTGTGTTTTATTTATGAGGCCTTGCGCTCGATGTTTATTTCAAATTAGGTCACATGGTTAAGATAAAATGTACAGCAATTCAGATAAGCTCGTGAGTTCGAGTGTTTAAATCCATTTGCATAACATGTATAAGTGCATTTTGTGGTAAGAAAACGCCTTTTTCAACTGGTTTATCATGTGGTCTGGATTATCTAGTCTTATTACACAAGCCATGCTTGTTAATAGAGATCATTATAATCCTTGTATATTGATTATCTCGATAACCAGCTTCAAAGAAGAATGTATGGCTTGGAAATGGATAAAAAGAATTTGACAGATAAACATATAAAATATGTTTAGGACAATTGATAAACTGTTCGAATGGACCGAAACGTTGGCAGCAGCGCAACCACGAAAACCATTCGCGGTGGAATCAGCAGTTAGCTTGGAACGAAGTAGAACAAAGTGGGAGGGAGCAGTCTATCCAAAAAGCGTGCTAGAAAAATCAATTTTTTTCAATGACGCAGACTTGTCGCGATTCCTAGACGGCATACGCGAGTGCAGCCGGTTTATGCGAATTCCGGAGCAGAGTGTCATAACGAAGAAGTGCTGGAGAGAGAGCGGGTTGACCGCACTCGGTTACCAGGAAAACCAGATAACGAGAGTGAAAAGGGTCGACGCTTGCGCCGACCGACGTTTCTTGGCGTCTCTTCGAGGTTTTCCTTCCTCTTCATTGTCGGTTCCTTCTGATCATTTTTAACCCTTTGCACTCGGAACTTTTTTAACTCGAAAATGAAACATTTCTTCCGACCTAGAATATTTCCATTCCCTATGATTTTTTCAATTTCATGAATATGAAATTGGCATTAAATCTTATACAATACCTAAATGTTTGGTAACACTGTCCAACAAATTTCATCTTTTTTCGACGTTTCGATTTTCACTATGCGATTCTTGCATTAAATATTGCAAAAAAAGATGTGATGTTATTATAAAAGATTTTGAATTGTTCTTTACAGAAAAAGATTCTGTAGACTTTCCCGAATACAGTGATATCCAATATTAATTGTTTAAACATGTTCAGAATCATATTTCTCAAAAACTGTGCATCTAGAGGAAAATTAAGGGCAGATTTTAAATCGCCGCACAAACGCGTTTTGGCTGTTGGACAGTGCAATAGATTATATACCGAAGTATTTAATAATGTAAACAATATTTTAGATATTGGTACAGCAATTTTTAGTGGCGCCTCAGAGTGACCATTCGAGTGCTAAGGGTTGATATTCCCCGTGGAGCCGCGTTTTCCACCGTTCGTTACGTCCTATTCGCAGATAGAGCTCTAACGTGCCACGATAAAATTTCGTTCGGCCACCAAGCGAGCCGAACAAATGTGATACATTCAGGAATAATTGCTGAGAGACGCTTGCCCAGGTCCCAGCTCGTGGAACGAAGCCACGCTCGCAAAAGGTTACTGGTGCATCGTCTTCATGCAAAATTCACGACGACGGTACAGCACCGAGAGAAATAACGGAGGTCATGGCTCAACTGCGCTATTTTTCCGAGATACGCACACGTGTTTCTCGGGTTTAATCCATTCGCCGCTGACGATGCACAACGGGTGTCGTCAAAATGCCGGACAATCGTTAGCATTATTTTGTTGGTTTTTTCTTGTTTTAGTTTCAAACCGCTGCCGTAAAAGTTTTAATCAATTCGTGAAAGAAACACGGTAAGAGAGAAACTTCTGCCACCGAGTGCCGCCAGAATGCCGCAAAACCGTTCATATCATTTAGTTGGAAATTTTTGTCGTAGTTTCGGCAGGCTATCATAAAAATTTTAATCAGTTCAAAAAATGAACAGAGGAAGGAAGGAACTTCTCTCGCCGGGTGTTGCAAGAATGCAGGCCAATCGTTTGCGTTGTTTTGTTGGACATTTATGTCTTTCGTCAATGTTACATGCATTAATTTAACATTTATTTTCATACATTATAAATGTAAAGTATCCTAAAAGCGACTGACAAGGACTTTCAATGTTATCAGTGGCAAAAAACAAAAACAAGTTAAAATTCCTAGAAAAAAAACGTAACAGGAATGTTTAATTTTTATCTGCGTTGGAAGTGCATTTTTTCAGATTGGTCTGTACTTTTTGGTCACCTTGTATGCACGGTTCTAGTATTGCTAGAATCCTTCAAACGTCAATACTCTCCCTCGATTGCGAACACTTGTGTCCCATAATCGAAAAAAGACTTCAATACTTCCCCTTTTTATTCAGAGGCCGGCTAGGGACCCCTAAAATTCCCTACAACAAATTACGCCAATACAGATGTCAGGACCGAGAAACATACAAACTGCACCGCTTTTAATCGTCAGCGCGAATTAATCAAATATTTTGTTTTTATCATTGTTTATCCGTCTATCGCTTTTCATCATTGCTGTTCCACATCAAGGATCAGTGTGTTCACTGCATTATTTATTTATACTGTTCGCGAAACATTATGAAAGAGTGAAGTAAATAACAAACTGAAATTATATTGACCCACATTCGCGCTGATGAAATTTTGAAAATACGTTTAATTCGCCAAGACATTTATGTACCACCGAACAAAACGTAAATATCACTGCACGCATTATAAACGATATTCAAAAGTACAAATGTCTTTCTCTCCCTCCCTCCGCCAAATGGTTCAGAAAAACAGAAAACTGTCTCTGTGCTCTGTTTGCTGTTGGTGGACGTTTTTTATGAGCCAAGTCCGTGTTGTACTAGCTCGCATTTAGAGCAAACTCCCACACTCGAGCGAAGAATGTTTGAATGCGTGAAAAGAGTGAATGGTGAAAGGAAAATAGAAGCTGGCGTAGCGAAAATATTTTTTACGCGGCGATGTGTTTAATTACGCGGAAAGTTATCGCTCGCCGGAAAAGTACGCACGGGAAACTCGAAACACCGCTGTGCGTTCTGATACTCAATTATGCGACAGATATATACCGGACAAACGATCACGCCCGGTTCTAAACAAAGCTTGAAATATTTCTCTCGCACGAATTTCGCGAATTTAATCGAACTCGAACTAAAAAATCAATAGACGAAAATTAAACATATCTGTGGATTTTGTTCCAGTTATTGTAGTTATTCTTTCAACGTTTCTCTTTTCGTAAAACACTGTAGGTATTCCGATTGATCAATTATTTTCGAGCAACGGTGTGCAGACCGAAGCGAAAGCTACAACTGCAAAAGCAACCCTCTTGAGCCAGGTGTTTACTGCATATTTAACATCGAGGGTACTCCCCACGAGCACAAATATCAGCTTCTCCCTCATTAGTTCGTTTTATTGCCGGTGCAATTTTCATGCGGAACGCACACGGCTCATTTAAGTTCAAATAAACAGTGGGAATAAGAAATCCTGCAGAACTAAGCCATCAGGTCGTTGCTTGCGAAACAACAATGCTTGTTTCCCCATTTAACACGCGAAACGATTGTACCAGTATCACTTTCTATGCGCACAATACAGTTTCTAATAATTCTAAATTGAATTATACAGAGTGAACCACGAATCATGACCAGTAGAGATTACTCTGTTATTAGCAGTCCGATCGAACGTGTTTTTATCAGGTATAGCATAGTTTCACAAGAGAGCTTTCACGTGATTATAACAAATTTTTCGTCAACTCTTTTCTTCATGATTTTTCAAGGTCACCTTCAATTCTTTTCAAATACACCTATAACTTTTTTACCTGTTAGGGGATTTCAAGGCGAATTCAGTAAGTATCATAATATAACAAAATTCCAAAAAGTTGCTTTTCCAATTTTTCTTTACAAAAAGTTTGCTCTAATCGCATGAAAGCTCTTTCGAAACCATGCTATACCTGATAAAAGCATTTTCGATAGGACTGCTAATAACAGAGAAATCTCTATTGGTCGCGATTCGTGGTTCACCCTGTATACAATAAATCATATAATGTAGAAATAAAATTGAAAAGATCCGCACTCGATGGCCAACAGCCTAATTGAAAGGCGTTCAGAGTATACTTTCGAATGGCATTCACCGAGACGACAGAGGCGAAGTTGCGGAGGCGAGGTCCGCAGGCTTGTCGAACATGCAAAATACTTTGATTCTGATAAGTCGCCAGAAAAATCGGTTGCGGCCTGGTGCCGTGGCTTTTATGCCACGGGAAATGTTCCTTTGAAGAGCGTGCACGCCCATTTACGTGCACCAGGATGACAAACATAGTAGCACAAACGTTCCGCGTATTGTCGCGACTATCTCTTGGCTCGCGGAGCGATTTTAAAGCGCGGCGCGTTCCCCGCGTGTCGTTGAATTATCATCCTTTGTGCGTTTTATGGATACTGTTCTCTTCCTTATTTTTCTCGGTTCTGGTCTTCTTTTTTTTTATTTGTTGCAACGCGGTGCCAGGACACGCGCCCGGCTCAAGGAGCCAGGCAAAGTGCATCCGCGGCTCAGTCAGACGCTATTATTTCAAAGCGGGCCGAGCAATTAAACTGAAACGCGATGGAGTTTTTGAAACAAGTTCCTGGCAAGCCGAGGCGACACTGTCGCTAACTTTTTACGACTTTGGCGGAATAATGAGGATGAGGTTCCCCTCGAAACCGGGAACGAGTGGCACAGAACGCAGACACTGAATTGTTTGGTCGAACTTCAGCGAGAAGGAAACGGTCCAACATTGTCTAAGAGTTAAATCTTGACTTCTTGATGAACTGAACAGCCTCGGACCTTAACACATTACCTACCGGTGATTATTCCACGATTGTTGAAAGTTTATGGTCCATGGCTGAGAATTTTTTAAAAGAATCCTTAAATAGGAATAGCAACTTTAATCATAAACCAACAACTCACCCTCAATAACAAAATCCAATAATTTCCGTCGGGATTATTGTGTAAAAGAAGATTGTTAAGCTTCCATTTGGTACAGCACAATTATTATAAAGTCTATTGATAGGCTACTGGCAGATAAAATGTTAAGCAAACTTAAAATTAATTACTTGTAAGTACATATTATTACACATTCTAGAACTAGGGAAGCGGTGAGAAAATGCGTCGCATTAGACGACCTCGATTTCCACGAAGCTTTCCACTTTACAGAGTGGACAACAATAATGCCCCCGGAAGAACAACGTTAATCCTGAAGTTATTTCCCGTGAACCCGTTAGACAGCATCGGACGATTGCGTCAGGACCTGCGCAATCTTTGGAACGTCACCGGAAGATCTCTGGAAGCCTTAGTGTGTCTTCAAGATCATTTCAAAGCGTTGCCGGTGCTTCACAGGACTCGGTTGTCATTAAAGAGACACTATTAGAGTCTAGACCGCCTGGCTTGGACCTTAAAAACTACCGATAATCCTGGAATTCTCTACTTTCTGGTCAGAACACCACTCATAATGATGATTGAACAGGGAATTTCCACTTTATCCAGCATTAGAAGGTAAATGTATCATAGAAAATGAAAAGAATAAAAATCATCTAAAATTCATGAAGCACAGGTGATACCGAATAAGCTAACGTATCGAGTGTGTCTGTGTCTGAACGTGGCCTACACATAAGCTTAAAAATTCTTATGCATTCCTACCTAAAATATTCAAAGCCAATTTTCTCGAAAACAAATTTCATTCTACCCTTCAGACTTATTTTTGCATACGGTGTCACCCTTTCCCAGTTCTAGCATGAATACTGTATACTGTATATCCTGCATAGAAAACTTGTCGAGAACGAATCTTGAACATAAAATGAACTTAATGTCACTATTCACGTCCAGAGGAATCTTCTAGCTCGCAAAGAGTTAACAAAGGGTTGAGCTCCTCTAGTCACCATTTCGAGCGAACGCTTCCGGTGAAAAGGGACAGAGTAAACGTTGAAAAAGAACAAAGTAAGCGATAAAGATGACGTCCACGTCGACGAGGAGGTTACGGTGGCTGCAGAGATTATAGATTCAGTGCACATCGGGTCGACAGAGAGGCGAGGAAGATAGTTAAAGAGAATCTTCCCCAGAGATGGTGCCCGGAGAGCAAAAAGAAGAAACGTCCAATGGGTAATCACGCTTTTACTTTTGACTTCCGAGGGAATCGGAGACGTCTCAATCGCCTAACTACCCTCGCTCGTCTAACAGTGTTCAACGAATGTTGGAGTCGACGTATCGACCCTTAGAGTATCAAACTAAGATACGAAATTTCTACAATCATTTAAAATTTATAAAATAACCACTGGTAGATGATGTTTTAAAAAGAAAAGAAATTTCTATTTTGCACGAAGATCCACTGTCTACTAACGAGCAAGCTGTCGGACAAGCCGACGGTACGTTAACGAACCAAAGGAGAAGAAGAACGATGTATCATTGTTGGCTGCATTTGCGAAAAGTGCTGACAACGATATAACACGTTGGCACGAGATTGCGCGATTTGTACAAAATTTTAATGAGTTTTCTCACGAATCTCACCGATATGGTTCACACCGTTTTTCGTTGAATCGGCACCGAAACGGTTCAAGCAAAAACCTCCGAACTCTAATCCCTGATAAAAATAATAAATGTACCTACCCGTCGATAAAATCGTCCTGGCGTAGCGAAAAATCGAAGCAGAAAAAGGGTAACGCACGATATAAACTGAACAGAAGGAAGTATTGGAAACTGGTCTTCCGTGTGGATTACGTTTACTACCACCGACGGGATTATTGAGTCCACGGTGTATCGAGAAATGTCCAGACGAACGATGAGACTCGTATTTTATTGACTTCTGTGCTCGCAGGATGCCGATCCGCGCCGGAAGGAAACTCGCTTCGAGTTGTATCGGCGCTTTGAAAAATCGAAACTTTTTAATCAGGCACACAGGTACACATTCCGTGACACGACGACATCGAGTTTGCCCCGAAATACTTGTTCGATCGATTTGTTCGATTAACTGAACGTACGGAAGAAGCTACGGGAAATTATAATATGGAACGAGAATACATAGTCGTCATAAGAATGAATACTCTACGTTCGTTGTTGCAGTACGTATACATATATAGTACGCAGATATTTGCATATTTTCTGTAAATGTGTTTAATGTAGGTTAAGAGAGATTAATGTACTTAGCATTTTACTAGATCTCTTGTTATATTCTCTTGTAACTCCACCGTCGTAATGTAAATTGTATATTTAAATACGTTTAACACTTTACCTACCAAAAGCCTATTAATAGGATTTTCAATAATTGTGCTGTACCAAAAGAAAGCATAGAAATTTTCTGTTACATTACAATCTTAAATGAATCTATTAAATGACGTTATTGAGGGTGACTTGTTAGTTCGCAATGAAAATTGCTGTTGCTATTGAAGGTCCCATTAAAAAGTGTTTAGCTGTGTACCATAGATTTTTCAAAATTATGCAATAATCACCGGTCGATAATGTGTTAAGATACGGTATAATGCAACTAGAAGGATCGCGGAATCTATCTATCGATCAATCAAATTCGGTTATTCGCCGGGTCGGATAAACATTGTTTCGATGGTGGAACCTCTTCTGCAGTCTCGCGAATCACTTAGCATAACCGTTCAACCGATGCACATACGTTTCCAAATAACGTAATAGAATTTCCACGAAGTATGAACAAGTTTGCCGGAATTAATAGCCCTTCGGGTATTGCGTTTGCTCGGTGTTTCCGGGAGGACGCTGTAACGGCCGCGTCAGCGGGACAAATGACGCGGATTTATAATCGAGTTCTTCGGTAAATGGTTATCGATTGGGTAGTCGCGGAAGGCGTTAATTCCATCAACAGTGGCCGTGAAACGGCAAACGATTTAACAGTGTCAACGGCGAAGGCCGATTCTTGACGGAGAACATCCTTGGCCAAGGAAACTCAGCTTCTTCCAAAACTTGTTCAAACCATTCGATCCAGATCTTAAGGAAGTTTGAACAGGCACGATCAGATCAATCTTCTCCTTGTTTATCGTGATACTCTCGCATCAGTCGTGTTTTTCGCCTATGCTCGCATCTGCCTGATCAAATACTCTGATGTTTAATCACTTTATCATCCAGTCCTCCATCGCAACGCAATCAAACTGGAATAGCAAGCTGAAGCGAAGTGCTCGAGCCTAAAACGCTCAGAAACAATCTGCGAGACTGCGCGTAGAATGGAGGACGGAGATAAACGGATGCACACGTCTCGTATTCATCCGGATTTGACTACAGTGAATACAGTGAATACCCGCTTAGCGGTTACCGGTGCGGGATCATCGTCTACCCCAACCGCTGTACTTCCAGAAAGCCTGGAATTCCAGGAATTAAGCGGTTTTTCTTTCTCTGCCAGGCTGCGAGTGGTTTCGGCGATAGGGTGATGTACAGGGTGAGACACCTAAGACTTACACCGAAAATATCTTCGTTGTTTTTAGTAATACAAAAAAATGTTTCAGGCAGAAAATGTTTGGTTCAGTGGGGCAATTGTTATTTTTTATCTCTAGGTCATATTTTCCGATATAACAAGGTCATCGTTTTCTGCCTGAAACATTTTCTTGTACCACTAAAAACAACGGAGATATTCTCGGTGTAAGTCTTAGGTGCCTCACCCTGTATATGTATAGTGAGCTAATTTAGCAGGTACAGTCGAAGAGAGTCGACGGGAACAACATTGCGGACAGAACGTGTCCCCTGGTTGGGCAAGAAGAGCGACCACTAACGTGAACCTAGCGGTAACTTCGCTCAAAGAGACATCCGGGGCAATCCTGACGAAGTAGCCACTTCGCAACGCTGTCACCGAGCTTCGTCGAGAGAAATTCGAGGAGGAGCTCTGCAGGTCTCCATGCAGTCCTCCAGATGCCAGCCGCATCGAGGCATCGAACGGTAAAGAATCGGTCGACGTTAATTCGAGAGACAGAGGTTTATTACAGCGAGTCGTTGACCCTGTCTCTCCTAACTCCCGGCAGCCGTACAACGTGATCGTACTTCGCTTGGTTTCGAGACTCTATTAACATGATCCTTATTCGATTAACCCTGCCCCGTCATTCGAATACAAAGAGATGGATGGAATCGAGACGGTAACGTTAGAATCGTTGATCTTCGAATATCTATTCAGAAAAGTAATGGAACCGAGACGGTAACGTTGGAATCGTTGAGTTTCGAGGAAACCGAGCTTGCGAAATATTCGCGTTGAGATGCACGCCACGATTTTAACCACTTCCCCTACAATATCGTGTCTGACTCGTGACGAAGATTCTGAACAGAGTCTAATAAATTTGTATGCTACTAATTTCCTTTAATCCGAAATATAAAATTCTACTTTGGTTTTGTTAACGTACAGCTAAATTGCAGAATAAATAAACATACAGTAGATATAAATTTTCTCCTGTTTTAGGAAATAATACGAACTACAAAAAAGTTCTAATCACTGAAACCGTAAAATAAATCGTAGGGCAAGGGGTTAATACCAGCCATTGGACCGTAGGATTCGGTCCACCTGACGAATCCTGAGACTAGCTTATTAAATGTAAAACGTTTGATTCGATCCTGCGACTAAATGTTCTTATCCTTGTTAACAATACAGTTAATTTGTTCGGTCAGTTGTTACAGATATTAATAAGATTTTTGAATTAATGTGATTTGAATATAACTGGATCTACACGCGACATAAAATTCCTACTTCATCTAATAAAACGGTTGCGAGAGAGGGCAAATTCAGGAACACCGAGAGAAATTGGGAGAACAATCATTTTCTTCGTGGATCTAGCAGACTCCGTGCACCGGAGGGTTAGATCCTGTCTGGACAAATTTAGTGAATCACTAAAGGAGCATAAAAATCCTACGAACGAGGCCCTCGGTGCCATTTCCCTGCTAGAATTACTTCCGAGTGCTTCCCGCGATATTTAGTGCCGTTCAATTTGTGTAGTATCCGGAACTACAGTGTTTAATCAGTGTAACACAATCGTTGAACGATTGGAACCCCTCTTGTAATCGAAAAAGGCTCTCGAATCCGCAGATAAATAAAAAATCGACTATGCTGTACGTATTAAGGGGAGTGGATATTTTTTACGAACGCGAAGCTTATTCTCTATGTAGGTACCGACAAAATGGCTACTCCGCTTTGTCAGTATCGGGTAGCAAGTATCGGCTCATCCTTTAATTAATACCACAAATATTAATATTCCAGGTATATTTCTCTACATTTCACAAAAACAGACAATGACATTCGCGATACTGGTGGAACGAACATACTAGTATGACGTTATCTATGATACTGCAATAAAAGTGTGAAACCGAGGATATTTTCCAGAAAGTGGATCGTGTCTTATCGCACGAATCGTTGCGCGTCGGCTTCATCAAAATTTCATCGGACGACAACTCGATCGAGCATGATCGATTAGCTGTCGACAAGTAGACGAACAACGGATACCGAAGACCATTCGCAAAATTTTCGGTCTTTCCCAGCGACAGTATCAACGGACCACAGGGCGAATGAAATGAGAACGACGACGACAAACGTCCATCAATTTCCCTCGCATAAGAAACGATTGGAACGAAATACTATTTCCACGCAATCCGAGAAAATTGATCGATCATGTCCCCGCGATTATCACGCAATACGTCGAGCATGTCGCTGTAAAAAGATTTTATGCATGCCGTCAAGAGCTGCTAATTGATCTCGAAAAAAATTTGTTTACAGTCCACCCTTCTCATTGCTCTAGGAAATCTCTTAGTTATAATTAGTTATAAAAAATGCTAAAATTTAATAAGATTTTTATTTGTTCTGGATCTACAAAGGCTGTTTCCATTATAAATAGAATTTTGTTTCATGCCACTTTCTTCAAATTTGTCTACAAAAATTGAAAATTGCATAAACATCCGCAGTCTATTTATAATCGTGTATCAGGTTGGAGAGAAAGTTCTGTCGTATTTTAAAGAAAAATGATATAATTTCTATTATTTGTAACAACTTGTTGCCATCTTTCAGGTAATCGAAGTTTCGTAATTTGCCAAAAGAACCATCATATTTGCCAATGCCAGCTCAGCTCTAATTCGCCAATCGTGAATCATGATATCGGTTAGATACCAGGTAATCTGATCATGTGAGCATTGAATTATCGTGTATATCCTCCCCTGATAGCGTAGATCCTTGATTGGTCACGGAATGTTTGTTTCCTTCGATGAGGAATGTGTTTGCACTCGTCCGTTCCATTTGGACTTTAGAAAATTCGATCAACGGGAAGAACTTCGCTCAACGAGGACAGATTGAAATGATTTCATCTTCGGGATTTCCTCGGGATCTTGTTAAGACAGCAATCTGTCTTCTCCTCCTGAAATGGAATTCGTCTCGAAAGAAACGGACGCATTATCTAATGAACTAACAGGATATCAATTTTACCTGTCGTCATTTGCAACGTTCTTCTTTTTCGATTGAAAATTTTTGGTAGATCTCGATATTAGTGAAACTCTTGGGGAAATATCTCTGATCCGATCGAGAATCTCGATATTGAAAAATTTAGTGTAATATCGAATGCTAATCGAAGAAAAATGAATTTCGCGTTTCGGGCCTAGGGAATCTGAGAGGCGAATAATGTAATCTAATTCATTACTCGGAAATTGGCTCCGACGGAGACAATCCTGGATTCTTCTAGAGGGATGCACTTTAAGAGTAACGTTAAATCAAACTTATTGGACGTTCACGCTGTAATCGAATCGTTTTTCCACCCAGAAACCATAGTCTATCCTTGCCTTTTAAAAATATCTGGGACACTGAATTGCTAAACGCTCGGTTGATATTATCGACAGGCTGTGGATCTTCGTGTAAATTTTCATTTTTAGAATATTAACATATTCGTGTAGAATGTAATTTAATCAGAACACGTAAACTTTCACAGTATTCTCGAACTCGAATCAGTTAATCTACAACTCTCCCTAACTACACGAAATTGTTTCACTAGCCCCCTCCAATTTATCACACTTCTAATTTTACATACAATGGCTGCCGGTGTATCGTAAAATCGAACCAGCGTTTCTCATCCCGACGAGAATCGACGTCGTTTCCTTAAAATACATCGATCCACGTACACCGCGTTGTCTCGCATGCGGTATTAACCTTTATGCTCCATTACGAGCGCCGGTATTTAAATCTGAATTTGAATGTTACGCTCTAAGAATAGAAACTGTGAACCGGAGCTAAAGTTCACCGCAACCGAAGAAAACATATTCGATCGTTCACCTCTCGTTTACACAAACGTAGCCGTAGAACCACTTGTGTTAATTAAATGGAAATCTATTCTTCTTATCGATGCGTCGCTGCAGAAATGATGAATGACTCGTCCCAATGTCAACGTCGCTCGACTGAAATTCTTATAAAAATACTATACGTTTCAGACTGTAAAGCAATATGAAACAAAAATTTACAGTCAGCTGATCGGGCTTGAGGTAGTACATAATGGAACTTTCCGAAAACGTCACAGACACGAAACTTCGTGCCCTTTCGATCCGGAAATTGGTCGTCAGCAGTTTTCTTAAACAACCTCGGCAAAACGGCGGGATTCCGTTGAACACCTCGATCCGTACAAGTCGTTTTCCTGAGATAGAATCAAATCACTGCGAAACACGAGATTACGTTTCGTTGGCGCGGCGTAACCTCGTTTGCCTACTCGCGTGTACGGCAATAGTCAGAGCGCGTGTAATCGGCGTTTTCAACGAGTAGGCTCCACCGGGAATAAACAGCGGTGCCGTTTGACGAACTGGTACCGAGCCAGTGACCTAATTAACTAAGTCGATTTCCGAAAGAACGTGTCCCAACGCTACTGGTAAACCGCGCCGATAATTAGTCAACTCTGCTCCGCGGTTGCTGAATTTGCGATTCCGTCCTATACGTAGCACTTTCTGCGTGTTGCATCGATGCAGATGTTGCATCCCGGGTTCAAGAGTCGAGTGCAACGCTTTTACTAAAAATGTCAAAGAGGTCTAGTCGACTGCGAGTTGCAAAGTTGCGCTTCTTACATCGTGTTTAGTAGCATTTTAATAAGAAAAATTCCACCAATAACCTGACGATTCATCAGCGATCATCAGCGATGAATGTCACACAAAAGAATAAAGCAGTTTTGCAATTGGATTTGCAGTGGCTCGCACAAGACCTTACTGTTGCATTAGTTGTATCCGAGTAATGCACTGGAGTTTACCAAGATGCTTCAAGTCTGTCCGACACCTATCGGAAAGTTTCCTCGAACAGACTTTCAGGTCGCGATTTAGCGGGAGACGATTCTCCCGCCGGGATTCTGAACGGGAATTCTTTTCGCCGGCTATCTCCGGGAACGTCTTAGCATCTCAAAGATCTTCGAAGCTATTCTAAAAAAAGGAACTAATTTAGATTGAGGCTGGTTTGCATGGCACTCGGGCGATATCACTCGTTTTACCCGAAGTCTGTGCGCGGATCGTCGTGCGGAGCACCAATTACAGAGAGCAATTTTGTAGGGCAGAATATTGAATATGTTCCCTTTTTACGCACACCGCGAGCTTTATTAGAGGAAAGCACTTTAGAAGTGATTCTTTAAGTAATACACTGCGACGAATTTTCAGTGAAAAATAGTTGTTGTAACATAATAATGGAAACAATTCCGTTATTTCTGATAGATGTGACACTCAAGAGAGATTTAGATGAGTTGTTTTAGGTAGAACACCTTGTATACACCCTGGATGAACAAATTGTACTGTAGATACGATCGGTGAGCGTGTCGGTAGCATTTAATGGTGTTTCTGCGTCGATTGGATCAGCTAGTCAAGTTGCGTCGACGAATGATCCTGGTGAAGTTGGTTTTGCCAGTTATCAGCGAACCTACACCTCGGAACAGAAAATAACTCAGCTATCGATAACAAATCACGAGTAATAGTTGCAATTAGATGCAGCGCTATTATTAGCGGCCTCGCGAGTTTCCGTCAGCCCTCTTTCGTTCTCTTTCTCTCTCTCTCTCTCTCTCTCTCTCTGGGTGCTAAGGTATCGGCTTAATCTATGGACCGCTAGTTATGCGAATGACTGTTAGTTGCTGCTTTTAGGCACCGAGCGGAACGGAACTTTGAAAAGGTCGGGAACGTATAAATCAGCAAAGTCGAGTTTCTCTTAGGATATAATAGAGAAATTGAGAATCTAATTGCAATTTGAGAAAATTTTCTAGTGTAATGAAAAGTGAGTTTTCTTCGTTTTCTATTTCAATTAAGGTCACGGTAATGTTAATTTCCCAGCTGGCATTGAGAGGTAATAAGAGTGACGTCAGCGAGAGAGAATGATAATCATATGCTGCAGTTGATCGCATCGCCAGACTGCAAATGATCGAATTCACACTTCTTTAGTGACAAAGTGAAATTTTTTTGTTAAAGTGATTTTAAGAGAGTTTCCGTGTGATCTTTTTTAAAGATTTTTCTGAGCCGTAAGCGCACGAAGAACCGCAGTCTTCTTGAAATACGGTCATGGATTCCCGTGCAGCTCCATAATTCAGTATAAGGAAAACTAAATTGGTAATATCCAAAATTAATGGAGGAAGTTTGCGCTGTTCCGGGAGGTTAGAGGGGAAAAAGTAACTAACAGAGGGAATGTTAAGCGTGAAGCACTATGTCTTTTCGGATTGAAGAAAAAAGGCTAAATAATCCCATAAAAAAAGTTAGAGAATAATATTATCTTCGACAACCTTTTCAACCGTGTCCTTCGCAGCAGAAAAAATCCTGATTGATCAACTAATAATAAAAATAATAGGGGCGCACTGCGGTTCAGCCTGTATAAAAAATCTATACCATTATTATTTTCAGACTTCTCGCGCAGATAATTATATTTAGATCTAGAACATCTATCAAAAATTTCAAAAAACATTTGCATTTATTCGTTTTCATGTAGATGACTATTGGCATCTCGCGCCTCGCCAATTAGGCGATTCATGCCTCATCAGTCAAGTCACGTTGCCAATATCACCCTGTAACACTTACCCACCTCAAAATATCATGCCAAGTTTCTTCGAACTGTCACGCGAAGTAAATAACAGGTTTACATTGGCGAAGTAGTTTCCTGACTTCGCGTGGCCCCAAGATGCGAGAGTAAGTTAGAGCCCGATGTTAACTTGATTAATACCCGAATGAGACTTTACATTCATACCTGCTACGACCGCCGTACAACCCACTAATTCGGATTATTCATTAATTAGCGATACTCGACAAGTTTCCTTGAATCGCGTAGACATTGTTGTCGACGTCGACAGATTCTCGTGAATCTTCAATAACCCGAGATCGCTCTATACGCTCTTCTGCTTTATTCGAAGTTACTCTGTCAACCCTTAACCCTTCACAATGTCTTTCATGTCGATGGCAACTTGAGCACCGTTTTGTAGGGAATATTCTGAACATTGTCATTTATCCTTCTTATAACTTGTTACGCACATTATGAACATATACAGTGAATAAATTAAAACGTTTCTTCATTTATTAAATTACTACTGTCGGACTTATTTTTCAATAAAATACTCAATGTATTTAATTGCCAACGAAGGATCGCGCGTGAATATTTTTCCATGTATCAATGAACGATGAAAAGCGAGCCTCGAGCAACAAAATAGTCCAAGCTGGAAACCATACTCACTGTCGATTTTAATCAAAGTCGGCGTCCGTGGCGGAATGTTCAAAATGTTTTCCTCGTGCCCTATCGACAGTCACACCCCAATGGGAGGGTGAGATGGTTCCGGGAAGCATCCCACGCATCTGGAGGGATATTTCGACTGGTCGATTTTTTCGGCCGACCTTACGGATACGTCGTCGTCCCTCGCGTCAAACGCCGAATTGTTTTACGTATCTGCGAGACCGTGAGAGGGTGGTCCCCTTCTCGACATCAATGCAAATCCGCCCGCGCGACCCCTTCTCGGCCGGGCAACGCACTGTTGTCGATTCTTCTCGAAAATCGGACCGAAATCAATATTAAAATCTCCCGATTTCGGAGTAAAAATTCTGAAAAACAATGTAAAATCAACTTTCGCATAAAACAGCAATCAAACGATGTCGAGACTAGAGTTCCAGCGGGAACGAGGTAGCTGCGAAAAATTGCACGATTCGCAGACACTGTGTAAAAGAAAATCGAAGCATCCTATTTCTACAGCTTCGCAAAATGGCCAACGCGATTGCAGGGGGCCGCCGATCTCGGGGCTTCGCGTCGTCGAACAAATCGATTTGTACAATAACATATTTTCCATTCTCTTCTATTACTTTTTGTCATTTCTTTAGGCGACTTATCATGTTATTCGATAAACCTATGAATAAATATCTTAATTTTATCTGTGAATTTTGATTTAAAAACGCTACGAACTTTCGTTCCAACCTAATAGCATATCGGCGACGTTCCAGGAATTCTGCAACGGACTGGTTCTCGTTCCTCCGAACGTGGGAGCAGCGAAGGGGGTCGAGAGCCTCGTTTCGAGAGCATATCGGTTCGTGAAATTAGAGGCGGAAAAAGGAACGTTGCTGGTTCTCGGTCGCAGGGCAGCCTTGTGCCGCAAAAGGGAGCCACTTTTGTCGTTTGCCGGAGACAAAGGGGCATTTATCGCAACGGGGTGCCGGGAACAGACCCCGAAAAACCGTATCGACCCCATGCACTCGCAGAATCGAGGGGAACCTTGCACACTGGTCGATTTTTCGCGAGAATCGCGCAACAACAGGAGGAAGAACGTTTCGAAATGTTTTCTAACATTTTCGTCATCGGTTTCGTTGCTCACCTCCATTGTTAAAATATTTTGTTAAATGCTACGTATAACTCCTTTATGAAATATTCAAGCAATTTAGCAGAGGAAACCTGGTGGAACATACTGAATATTATGCTGTGTACTATGACTTTACGCAACAAGCTGCGTAAAATTAATTTGGCGCTCTCTGAGTGGGCTGCGAGATTGTGGGCGTCACTTATCTGTAACGACACTAGCGAACGTGTTGGTAACCTTTTGAATATCAAGCTATGTAAAAGATTTCTTATGGCAATTACTTTCGCAACTAGACTGCGGACTTTCTGCGTTTGTGGTCAAAATCAGTGGGTGTAATTTGAAACGGTAGAAAGATTCAAATAATTTGAGACCAACGATGTACTATTTTCAAAATCTTAAAATTATTAAAGAAAGAATGGTGCAAACCTAATAGACACAATGTGCAATCGTTTAAACAATGTACACACAGCGCGAACGCGAGCACTCCATTCTCATTTCAGTAACTCGAATACGTTTCCTGATGCATGTTCCCCGAGCTGAACGACTTAAATTTGAAGAAAGGAACAAACTGGTACGAGTTTCTTGCCATTGCGTTTAGACTTCTCTCGCGGCGAGAGTAGCACATTCTTCTGGGAATTTAACGCCAAACGAAACTTCAACAGCGAGTGGTAGAATATCGTAACGTTGTTTCATCGACGCTACGTGAATTGACAGCGACGTATTCCTAGACTATAGTCCAGGTTTCTTGGATTCTTTCGTGTCGCGTGCAGAGAACAGCCCAGCCACGGAAGTTTCGCGAGATCGATTTTCGCAGACGCTCGGTTTCAGGAGGAAGCCAGAAGGAAGAGCTTCACCCTTCCTCCACGAAATTTCTCGTGGCCCTTTTCCTTATCGTCATGCTTTGAGATTGAACGCAGGGTGTCACTGTCTAAGAGGAAACTTTCACAGAAGAAGCAACAAAGGGCGGCGACGGTTTATTCACGCAGAGCGCAGCGACGCTTTACCGGGGAACGTCTTTTTCTTTTCGAGACTCGGAGAATGTTTTTCTCGAATGATTTTGATAAATGGACCCTTAGGTATTTAAAACGAGAATTGTTTGTTAAATGTAGTTAAGCCCGGAAGATTAGCAGTTATGAGACCTGATTCCAACTACAATCTCGACGATTTTCATTGTGTCTGGACTGCCGATCTTTATGCATTTGTCGGTGCTCATTTAGAAATTATAAATTTTCGTTAACCCCTTGCCGTATTTTAACGAGTCACAGTCGTTTTAAAGATTTTAAACAAAGTCTAACCGTCGATCGACTGAACCATTTTCTGAAGCTGTTTGATCAGCAATGTGATCCGCAAAAGACGAGTAAATCCGCGGAATTCGCGTTGCAGCAAAAACTGCGACTGCAGGCGAGTCAAATCGTTAGTCACACGGGAAAGTGTTAATAGAATCTGTGCGAGACGGTTGCATCCGTGTCTCTCTGCTCGTCGGTGCACAAACGAAGCTATGCAACTCAGCGGCGACAATGGCGCGTGATATGCAGCCCCGCGGATCAATGAACGACCGCCGCGTGCTTTCATTTTAGACGTTCTTTCAAGGCTGATTCTATAATCAACGAAAACGAGCGCCGCCGTCGTCGCATATATAGTTGTATCTTCATTCCTCCCCTTCGTTCCTCTTTGCGACAGCTCCGCGCGTTGAATTACGCATCCGCTTGATTAAGGGGCCCGTACTCCCTCCAATTTGCTCAAGTCGATAATCACCGGTATCGATCTTTCGCGTGGGTTGCGCCTTTGTTCCCCGGCGACGGGTAAACCGTTCTTAAGACGATGGTAACTCGTTAAATTAAGATCACTCCGCTAATGACAGGATAAACGCCACTTTTAATTAACCGGCGCGACGACAAAATATTTGTGGTTGCACGGAAAAACGCCGCATGTCTCTCTCTCTCTCTCTCTCTCTCTCTCTCTCTCTCTCTCTCTCTCTCTCTCTCTCTCTCTCTCTCACACACACACACACACACACACACACACACACACACACAATTTCAAAAAATTCGAGTTTATACATTCATTAAGCTTGACTCCAGTATATATTATAGTAAAAATCGCAAAAAATATAAATAAATAGTAACAGTTTCAACAAGATGAAAATAATACATCAACGCTCGAGCCAAGATTTCTTACATTCAATACCAAAGAGCAATATTCGCTGGTAAATGGCGACAATTAATTACCAGAGTACTTGTACCTATGACTTTACGCGAGAACACCTGGAGGAAACTGTTTCCGCGCTGATATTTACCAGTCTTGTAATTTGTGAACACCGTGCAGCTTCGGAGCTTTCATGTACGCGAATCGAAACTTTTCATTTTGCTCGAACAGCGTCTACACAGCGGCTTCGCTTTTATCTGCTTAAATCGAGTATACCAAGCTGTTAGCGCGGATAATAACCTGAGATGAAAATAATAAGGAGATTGATTCCACTAGCTGACAATTTTTAGATCAAACAAACTCGATTCTTTTGCGGCTAGAGCGACCCGCGTTGGTTATTGGATTTCCAATTTTGGTCGCGGAGAGAAAGGTTGCACGTCACACAGCGTTAAACGGTTTCGCGGTCGGCGTTAAAAGTCACGGGAGATAAATCGGATTAACAGGACTTAAATATTGTCAGAAAGTTGCAATAAAATGGTCGATGATATCAGGGTTCGAAAGTTGACGGGGCGGTTGCGGTGTTTATCGGCGAACGAGAAAGTTAACATTGCTTAGAAACTGATTTGGACGTTTCGTCAGTATTGTGGAGAGTCTTATCAGGAACGTGCAGAAGCACTGATACTGAAGTTTGTCCTCGTCCATTGTCCTTATGTGTGCACTGTTCTCGTAATACATCTCGTCGACCGCCGACGAGCACAATTCCTTTTTTCCCCTCCTCTGAAACACATGGTCCCCCGACGTACCTTCTAAAGACTCGATCATTGGTTTTGATTTCGATTGTCGGCATCTAGGTCGCTAAGAAATCAATCGCGCTGGCTGGCGGACAAACAAAACTGTGAAATTTTGTAGCGTAATTTGTTCACAATACAGACCTATTTTTGTTCGAGCAATTTTCTAGATGAAAATTCGAGGGATGTATCCTCAGATTTTTATAACGTCGATTTAATACGTACAAGTAGTGTAATACAATCATAAGTTTGTTCGCGCACAAAACACCTTTCAATCATCGCGACCATTACTACAAACGCTCCAACATGTGTCTTGGCACGGAAGACTTGTAACTATTTGCCAAATAAAATGTTTTCCTCCATCCTTGCGTCCCGAAACGTTTTTCGTCGCTCGTCAAGAGAATACAATTGTCTAACACACGTCTAATGCACGATGCTTAATGCAATAATATAATACAATGTACATCAAGTAGAGGGCACATACAACCATTTTACAGTGCAGCGAATGCTCTAAAAAGTTTTGGTCGCCATCAGGGAAAGTTTGGCGCATGAATGTGGAACAATCGTGGCACGTTCGCACCGAAAAGAAAAATTTGAAAAGTTCCAGAGGCCCATCCGTCGTCTAAAAATGACAGTGAACGTTGCGAAACTTGCAGGTATTGTCACTCAAGCAAAACTACCCGAAACAAGGTGGTATGTATACCGGTTGGATTAAATGATGAATGTTTTATAGCGTATTATTTCTTGAGGCGTCTTGTCGGCACGGGACTTTGGGTGCCATAACTCATCCCTTTCGGAAGGCGATATTTATTATGCAACGCGGTCGGCGAAATGGGTTTTTCTTAAGCAGAAAAGAAGGAGAACGAGTAAAAAGAAATTGCGGGAAATTTGATCTGGAGAAGGTATCGTATAGAGAATAAATCATCGAACAATGGGATCCCGAAGCGAAAGAAAAAAAGGTCTCCACGCCAGAATACCTTCTATCGATTTATTGTACTATTCTTCGCGCACTCCAGGCGTGTTTAAACTTTTAATAAAGCACAATCGAAGGTTGAAAGCGAGAAATAACGATTTCCAAGCTTGTTCGTGGTTGTGCTTGACCGAGTGCTACATCACGAACAAGTTGAGTCGAGTTTGATGACCGAAACGAAACACGAAAACTTAGCATCGATAAGAAGAATTTGCAATCGAAGTTTCGAGCATCCTGATTACAGAAAGCAACAGACGTCAAACTGACGTCTCGCTGATAAGAATCTGTAAAACACATTTAATAGAGTAATTTTTATTTCTACCGAATTTAATTAAATTTGATTTTACACGAATTCTGAGTTTCTTGTAACGCGGTTTCCATATAACCCGGTACAAATTAATCGCGTTATATGAGAGTTCACTGTATAATACATTCTAAATGGAGACGGCTTATAGAACGAACTTATATTTAGCCGCCTGCATATCGGAGAAAAAATAGTATTCGATACACGTGCGCGAGTCTAACCCGTGGAAGATGTTTTACGGGATCACCGAGGCTGTCATGCCCCGGGACCTTGCCAGAGTAAATGAATCCGGCGTTTCGTTAAGGTTATATGTTAATCCGATTCCAACATGCAACGCAACAAAATCACATTTGACTTGATAAGCATGAACTCTACAACCTTGCACCCACGTTCTTCGTGTCAGTTGCATGTCGTCCGTTTTCAGTGTTTGCGGAAAACGCAAGTGGAAAGGATAATTCCACCCTCGAAAAGTCACGTACTGGGGTCGCTGACGAAACAAAAAGGTGAGGACAAATGTGGACCAGTTTTTTTTTTAGAAAAAAAAAACAATAACAATTTAGTGAAACTGCGACAATAAAACTCAGCGGAATTGGAACAGAAATGTACAAATGGTCGCGACACGGTTGGGAGGAAATAAAATACAAATTGCACGTGACAGGCGGTTTTAGAGTGAAGCTGGGAGATCTCCGTATCGAATTCTTCTATGTGGATCCTTTAACTTGGATCTGAATTGACCCTTGTAGATTGAGAGTCCTTTTAATTGAAAGATTTCATGCCTCTCTATGATCCCAAAGACATCACGGACCCGAGGGTTTATCTTAGGTATTAGATTAAGACTGTATAGTTATGAAAAATGTGTAAAAGGTCTAAATCACGTATTCTCCGTGCCTTGATCCAAAGTCGATCTTTTTGGAACTAGAATTGAAATTCTTGCATAGTGAGAAAGTGAAGATAATCACCAGAGAATCTTGTATAATTTTGTTTCTGCGTACACGAAATACCATTGGCTTGTACCAGGAGAAATGCCGAGAGATTTCCCAAGAAGCGAAAGTTTGCGTTCCGAAAGCCCGAAAGGATCGCCGCGTGCCACGGTGAAAACACGTCCGAAGAAACGCACAGAATGCGAGGTTCTCCGCAAATTTATCGAATATAATATATCGCGGTGTCGGTCGAGCGTGATATCGGCATAGAATGCGACTAGTGCAATACATGTGGCAATGGTTTCGGGCGGTGTAATAGTTGCGGTGCACGCGCGCGTTAACGGCGAACCCGCGGCAAGAATATTTCGCCGTTGGCGCATTCCATGATTTATGAAAACGTATGGCCTGGTTGTAACATAAATAGAACATTCCCGGCGTTAGGTGCTTCCTATGTATATCTTGGCCAAAAAAATCTGCGGCGACACGCTCGAGTTTCACGAAGGCGTTTGCCAGTAACGACACGCTCGTCAAAATTCGACCGACTCGGCTCTAGACGCGATGAAAAATTTGACTTTCGCGTACGTTCAACCCGACGCGGTGGAATCGTCAGAAACCTTCTTAAAATCTCCGACGTTAACCCAAAAGTACTCTTTTTCGGCCAGTAGTGCGAAAATCTGCGGTAATTGCGTTTGATATGTAATCAAACAGATTCCTTAATGGACCAACGCCCTTGCAACTTTTATATTTTTGCTTTTTGTAAATTTACTTTTAAGGAGGGTTTTGGTTTAACGCAGCTGCGACGACCACAGGTGCATAGTGCATAAGATACGCAGCTCGTTAATTATATTTCAGTACATATTTATTTTAGTAAATAGAACAGATAGAGAAATGAATAATTTTAGTAATACCCAGCTGCCCTCAGAGTATTTTAATCCTTACATTGTCTAAATTTCGTGAAACCATTCTTCCCATAAACGCATGAAATCCACAATCCAGCAATGGCGGGTTAATTGAACAACACCGCACACGGTACGTGCTACACATACAGAAAAATGTGTCATCAATAAATATCGATTCGTGCTAATTCCATTGAGCAACCGACCAATCGCAGCCTCATGAAGATAAAGACACGGTTTGTGTTCATAGGAAGGAGGAATCACACAGCTGTCTGAAACGCGGTCGACCGATACGAACGTAAAAAGCGCGTGTACAGCTCCGCGATGTAAATGAGTTAATAAACACAAAACCGCTGAATCAGTGAAACCTGTGAAACACAAAGCAATGTCGTGTGTACGAGCTCGACTCCGCGAAAATAATGCGCAAAAGCGTTCCGGTTTTTGGCGAAATCTTATCGGTTCAGTTTTAGCGATATAACTCGGCCGGAGTTTGTTCAGCTTTCTTTGAAAGCGACTCGTGGAATAAACGAGTTTCCCAGCGGACATTTTGCGAGGAAATCCGCGGAAAACAAAAGGAGCTACGCGAGACAATTTTCCGTGGATCTCGCAGCGGCGCGCACGGTCTCGCGAATTCCATTTGATCGTTAGTTTACGAGGTTGTTGTTTATTAAGTTTGTTAACTAATGTTCTACTATTTTCTACAGCACGCACTTGTCGAAAGCGAACTTAAATATCGTCTTTCAATGATCCAATTTCTGTCGAATTAATTAAACGAACAAAATGGAACGATTAACATGTCTACAAAAAGCACCGTCGGAAAGAAGTTGCGCATAATGGTATCTACGGCTTCAGTAATGGTTAGGCAGTGGACTTCTATGCAAAACAAAACTTTCGTACGTGAACTGCAACGAACGGGAGCAAAATAGAAATGTCTCTCTTCTTCCGAGCGCGTAACACGCGCGTAAACACAATAGCGCTGAATGAGAATGGATATATAGGGTGACCCTTAAATGATTCATAGCTGGCGAGAGAGGGTGTAACGGGCCATTCACGAGCGAAACCATTGCAAGCGTTGTGTCTGACGTATTGATCCTCGAAGAGTACTATCGCCGATGCCTTTTGCCGATTTCTGATAGCTATACTGATTCAACCTATTCCTGTCAGTGCGCTGCGGACACGCACGGACTGTACCACAGATCTTCAGAGTGAAGTTTCCACTCTATGCACAACGATGCCTCGCCAGCATGTTGTACAATTTAATGGGAGTGTTTTGTAGAACAAAGATGTTCTAAAAAAAGATTATCTAAAAGAAACATTGATCGAACACACTCGTCTCTCGATTCCCCTCACGGTATAAATGAAAAATACACAAAGCAGGTATCAGAGGCTCCGGAATTTCATTAATTCCGAAACGATTTTAATTTCAGAGGCAATCCGGGGTGATCAAAAATATTTCATTAATCCATAGAATAATATTCAGCGTACAAAGACGACCTCCCGGTGACGTTCGTGCTCAGCAGCACTCGTTTCCAGAGGATCGTGAGAATTTTATGTTCTCGCCCGGATTAACACGTTCGCAGAACTCGGAATAAACGAGTGTCGTAGCGAGGGAGTTTCTTTACGATCACTCCCGCCCCGCGTTTTCCAAAGGTCATCACTGACAGAAATATGCTCTACGTGATCACGCGCAAGTCTTCTGTTTTCTGTACGACCCAAAAGGACGATTCTGCGAATAGGCGAGACGGTAGAGAGCTCGGTTCGCTGTTAAAAAGGCCGCGCGCGCTTATGGGGGATGTATTTTCACGGGGGTGCGTGCTCCTTCTTGTCGACGGTGTTGCGAGGCTTAGAGGGGATCGTTTCAGAAATGAACGAACGAGTCGGGTCCAACTGGAAAAGCCGGTTTTAAAATCGCTTTTGAAATTATGGTAAAAGACCCGCGACTTTTTCTCAGCAAAAATGAAAAATCCAATTTATTCGTGTTTTGAAATACGATGGATACTTTTCAGGCACCAATGTATAGAAAAATAATTTGAATATTGTTAAAGGGAGAGGAACAGAATTATTAGAAATAATTTTAATAGTTTGGTGTACGTACAAACATCTATCTGTAAGCTAAGTTACCGGAAAATGTCGAGTGATGTCGATTTGCTCGGGGTCGTGCGACAACTACCCTGTGGTCCTCGAGACCCGCTTTTATAGCTGAAAAAAGGTGCCGTTCATCGCGACAATGTCGTTTTAGGACACCACGCCGCAAAGAACGCGGCGGCATCGGTAACGTCGAAAAGAGCGCAACGGCTCGAGCGGTCGTCGCGGCAATGCGCCTTGATCGGCAACACACATGCACACCGCCGGCGGCAACCTCTTACATATCCATTCATTTATTAGTTGACGTTGCTGTCCTTTCGAAAATATGGCGACCGCCTGTATATACACAACATTGGTTTACGAGAAAACAAAAATGAACAGAGACATATTCTTCGGACTTCATAAAAGAGCAAGTAGCAAGGATTGTTTATCTGTGCTGACTCGTCCCGCTGAATAAATTTCGAATACTATCCCGTAGTATGTGCTCCGAATATAGGGTACGTGTAATGCATTTCTCTATCTCACTGTCATCTAAATAAAACCAGCTAATATGGAATACTATCCTCTGTCCTCTTTCGTCATTGTTTATGTATGGGTAGAAAGTGACCCGATGTCGGGTCGGCAGGAGCAGTCGTGCAGTATACCCTGGAAGAATCCAGGCTTGCAATCTTCCGATGGAAACATGATTCGCTGGAGCTCCGGACTATAGTATACATATAATTCAATTTTCAATAGGACTAGAATAACTGGACACAAGCTGGCTAGCCGAAAATGATCCGAAACATGTAGGGCAAAAATGCTACGAAAAATATTTTTGCCTCGATGTCTATTCGGTGATCTAAAAAAAAAATGTATAATTCAAAAACAATTACACAAAGATGCTCGAAAATCATTAGACAATTCTTGGACTAGCACAGAATCGTAAAGAACATTTACAAACAGCGAAAAGTGATATAATATCATTGATATTATTATAGCTTTCATTTTGCAGATAACTATATTCTGCAGCTACGTATAATCTTGCCACACAAAGTCAACGATCCTGGCGCATTCTACGTGGACTTCAGAGGGAAACGAAAAATTCCGCATTCAAGCCGAGTCTAAATGCTTCCGCAGTTGCCCGACGCAGTTCCGTCAATAACCTTCGCACTTGCTCTGGCTTCAATGTTACGGCCGTTTCCCGCGGAATTTACATGCTCGGAGTTTCACACGTCGGAGTCGGCGCTTCACGGTCGTCGCGAAATTTGAAATTTAATAGACTTTGAAACGTGAGCGCCTTTGCGCTAGCCCGATAACTTCATGAATTTTTCATCGAAAGAGAGAAAAAGTATCTCTCCCTTCAGAGAGAGAATAGCGTCGCGTCGACGCCTCACGAGGAGGAAGCCCGACGAGTTTATACGACGACGGTGTGCGGTTGGATTCAGAGCTAAATCTATTTACCGTCGCGGACAAACCCCTCGGTAGAGCAGCTCTAAGATCCACGTCGGAAAAGTGAGAGACGTTGTAAACGGAAACAGAAGGTTTCCTCAGGCTGTTTGCGCGCAATAATCGTCCACTGTCTTCGAAAATTATGATGCGAACAGTGCGGCGAGAAGATCGCTGGTGAGGCTCCTTTGTTTTCGCGAGCATAATCTTCCTTTGCATAATGTTTGAGATATACGACCCTCCCAAATCCATTTTTACTGACTTCCATCCAGGTCACTTGGTTTTATGCAGAATTTTAGACCCTAGGACGACGGACGATTCTTACAAATATACGTTTGTTTAGAACCATTTCCAATACGGGAATAGCTAGTTTAAAGTTTTATCAATACTTCCATTGCTCTCGAATAACATTTTTCAATCCACTTTTCACCGAACACTGTACGTCCTTACAATCAATAACTTTGTTTCCTTAACATTCCGTATTCACCTATTTCCAACACAGAAAGTAAAGAACTATCTGTCACTATTTATGGGAAAATTCCATTTCCATCTATAAAATGATTCTAAAGCGACATCGTAAATTTACAGGCATTCAATGCGCCCTCCACTGGGAGTCATAAACGTGTTATCACTGATCGTTTCATATCTTTTTATACGTTTCGTTATTTTTTGCTAGAACCTTCATACATCATCATTTATCACGCGCCATCATCCCGTATCGTCTCCGAGATGACAAAATCCAAGAAACTAGGTTCCCACCTCCACCTGGTTATACCAATATCGAACACGAACGTACAGTTCAAGTCAAAATATAAAGCTTTTGCGTTATCACGATAGAAAAACTTTAAAACGAAATTACCGAGATGCTTTTCAAAGTTATTTTTCCCGGCGAATCGATTGAAATGTCACAGGTGGTGTAACGAGCATCCGGTTTGAAGCGTTAGTCAAAGGTCAGAGATAAATCCAGAAAACCTGCCGAATGTAGCGTTGTTTCACGGTCCGGACGTTTCGGATGTTACAGCGACGGTGTATGAAATAGATGTATGTACTTGTACGTGATCGAGCATCGCGGTGGAAAAGAACATCATCTATTCGGTTTGCCGACGCCGCGCGCTCGATGCTTGCACGTTTTCCAAACAAGCTCAAAGGAAGTTGCTATAAAGAGAACCGTTCGAAGCAAATGCGACCATTTTCCTGAAACGCTGCTGGACCATCTGCGGTCGCCACTCGCTTCTACACACGCTGCCCCATCGCTGCTCCGCGAATACACATGCATTTGATGCATTTGCGCCGTTCGAGAAGTTGCGAAATGTAAGAAGACGCTTGTAGTAACAAACACCACGACGATGGCATTTCCAATTTATTTTTATCTGAAAGGATGCTACGTTGCGAAACAAACGTATCCCTTGTGAAGTAACCTTATCTATGAAAATTCAAAGGAAAATACAATTTGTCCACGCCAAAATAGATGGAATATGCAAATTCTCCTCCCACGTGGATCACCGTGCCGGAGATAATTGGATTCGCGTCGGATACAAGCAGTTCATTTATTTTTTATTAAAGAATAAATCATTTGAAAGTTCTGAAACTATCTCGTCGATGATTGATTTTCTAGCGATATTTCCCATGGAGTAAAACGTTTTACAGCGTGTATCGTTTCTGCAGTACATTTTAAACAAAATCGCTTTTTATATGTAGACGTTCGTCGGTATATGTATAATAGCTTCTAACCCTTTTTCTATCCGACTAACGAAAAGCGTCCGCCGTCGTGGAAAAAGATACGAGACTACGCTACTTTGAAGGAAAATGCTCTGTTGTGTGCACATATCCGCGGTTATTACTCTTCAGAGAAGTTGCTCACCGTGCTCGATAAAACTTTTCCTCTGAACTCGGGGCTGTCACGTAACGCATACAGAAAATACATCATCTATATACTAAATGGATCATCGATATAGACTCTGTTATAGTAAACCGCTTTCACGTACTCACCGTGTCCGCCATTTTTTCGATATCAGTCACTTTTAATGAGATGAAGGGAAAGACTGATAAGACACACGCTGCGACGGTTGAGAATCCATCGAACCATCTCCGAGATATCAAACTATTAGGTCGTTCTTACTAGACCGCGGATGTTCATGCATTAATAACGGTCGCCGCACGTTAGAAAAACGGATGTATGTAGCGGGCCTAAGTCTCAACTAGAATCTACTCGGTTAAATTTACATCGGTCCCACTCTTCTCTCTCTTTCACCCGCAATTCACTTCGCAAAGGAACAGAACCTGAATATATAATCTGAAGGAAGGAGACTATAACTTAGCCAATGTAAATTTAATCGAGCACTACTGTATCTCGAACTGTCAGCCGCATTTTAGGGCGTTTTAAATGCTGCGTTCTAGTCGAAATCGACAGATAGATCGATCGCGCCGACGTCTCTGCTTCTGTCGTCGACTTTGATCGATGAACAAGTTCGATACGGACCATTCGAGCACGACGATCGACGTTGACATGTACGACGTTCGAGAGGTCGAGATTCGAGATGTTTCGCGGTCGAAACCGAGAGCGCAGTTTCCACGTTCCGATAACGACGGAACCCGCGAGTGCATAACGAAAGTTGTACCGTGCAACCAGCGAACCGTTCCGTTACATGTACATCATGCGATGTATGTATACATGCATGTATATGTATATGTATATGTATATGTATACACACAGTGCACATGGTCCGCGGGCCCGCAACAACCGGATGCTACGAAATGTACTAGCGCACGCGTTATCGACTCTCGCGATCGCTCAATTAAACGGCGAAAGCCAATTTCGGGGGTGACGTAACAGTGCAAATGTCAATGATAATTTTCTGTGAAAATGTGAAACGAGCGAAGGTTGCTGCGGGTGGACCGTTCGCGCCCCTGTTCGAAGTTCGTGTCGGAGGTGCGTATCAATAATTGTGCTGTACCAAAAGAAAGCATAGAAATTTTCTGTTACATTACAATTTTAAATGAAACTATTAAATGACGTTATTCAGGGTAACTTGTTAGTTTACAATAAAAATTGCTGTTGCTATTGAAGGTTCCATTAAAAAGTGTTTAGCCATGTACCATAGATGTATCAAAACTATGCAATAATCACCGATCGGTAACGTGTTGAGAGGGTAGACTCGTCAATTAATAAACAGGAAGCATACAACTGTGAATGTAGCTATTTTCATAAAGCTGCGACAGCTGCATGCTGCCGAGTAACGCAAATTACGCCTCGTAAACGTAAAAATAGGACTTTCGAGGGCGATTGCGGCCTAGATCGATCTTTTATCTAGCGCTATTCGCTACCGAAGAAGCCCATCTTTGCATTATCGAGAAATGAGAAGACGTCCCAAACCCTTGCAATTCTGGAAACGAGTCTACCAACCGGATGTATTTAGAGGCGCCGCGCGTGAAGAACGGTGCGTGAAGTATACTTGTTTCGGGTCACTTACTCGAACAGGTGAACGAGAGCCAAGATTGCGGACGGCAACAACAGGTCGTCGCTGCCGATTTTCCAACGCCTGCCGAACACCACCAGACACGGCATACTTCCGGCGGATGTTTCGTGGCTCGATACAGAAATCGCCCTTGTACGCGATGGCAAACGTCATTCCGCGCACGATGACATAACCTACAACGCGAGACGGGTGACGCGTCGCGTCGCCGGATCGCGCGCTCTCCGCACTACACAGACTCGAACAAGGCGAACGACCGGACCGCCACGCCGGACTTCGTGACCAGCCGGCTGTCACGGATGCACTGAATCACTGAAACGCGGAACGAAACTATGCTCGGACGCCTCGTTATGGAGCACACTAAAGGAATCCGGCCGTGCATCTCCGAAAGGTACGCACAGAAACGTTTTTCCCCCATTTGCGTAATTATTTTCACTTCCCGTTTTCACTCAAATTTTTCTATTAAATTGTACCTGATTTAACCCTTTTGTAGCGAACCGGGTACCCATTTACTGTATTTCTTTCAACAATTTGTTCCCCATCTATCTAATTATCTTTACTTCCCGTTTTCACCCAAATTTTTCTATAATTAGACTGTGGATGTTTCTGCAATTTTCAATATTTGTAGACGAATTTTAAGAAAGTGGGATAAAATAGAATCTTATTTTACGTGGTATAGTAGCCTTTTTAGATTTGAAATAAATTAACATCGTCCTAAATTCTGTCATATTTTATATCCTAGAATTTTCTGGCAATTTTCAGAAGCCATCATTTTATAAGGATCCGTAGTCTACTTATAATACAGAATTAATTTTGGAACCGCCAACGATGGGAACGTTGTTTTAACTAAAATTGTATCGATCGTATTGTTTTAGGGGGGGGGGGGGGAGGAAACACGGAGAAGCCAAGTCGCTGCATCGACATCTCGAAAGACGAAAGCACTGGGGGACAACGAAAATGAAATGGGCGATCGCCAATTCTTGTTACCCTTGCCTCTCTGTCCCAGGTCATTTGCCACGTCCGTTAACGATTTTCCGAAGCCAAGACGTGCTAACGCGGACCGTGACGCGAAAACTACCCTTTGATCAGCGCTAATAATAAGCCAATGATATCGCCGCCTAATAACTCTTTAACCATGTAATGAATACCTATAAAACGTTTCTGCTTTGATGAACTATCGATATTGGCGCGGTAATAATTATCTTGTACTCTAAAGCCAGGCTGAAATTTAGAAATTGTAGAATAGCTTCGATTGAAAGCGCTACTGTCAATATAGTAAATGTCTCGTGGCTGGTTACGGACGAAGTGATAAAAAGAGATAAGCAAATACTATCGGTGAAAGAGGAAAAAGTTCATTTTGGTGGAACCAATCTGTAGGAAAATTGGATGAAAAAGGAGACAGTAGAAGATTAGATTATGACGAATTATGAACGCGAGTACTATCGGTAAAAGGGGAAAACTTTCATTTTGGTGGAACTAGTCTGCGAAGATTGATTAGATGAAAAATGGTGCAAACGGTGTAAATTACAGAACAAACAGCTGCACGATATTATCAAAAAATTAAATATCTTCAAGCTACGAAAGCATGTTTGGAAGTATTAATTGAACATTCCACCGACTCGGCAAGAGCCCCAACATATTTATTTAATTCTAACCCGAACAGCTGAAGGAGCACAAGCAGAATGTGAATCTGCATAATATTTCTTCGCTCCATAATTCTAGGGTTTCTCGCAAGGGAACAAAGAAAAACGATTCAAGTTCTAGGAGTTTAGGGGTTGGCGAGAGAGAGAAGATGCTCGTGAGCATAATTGAAATTTCGCTCGACGCCTGCTCTCGCTTAATTACACATTAATATAATATTAAACGTCCGATTTCTACACGCATCCGTCAATGTCGACAGGGAGGCTCGTATGCACCTGCATTCACCCGACCCGATTACTCAATTACAGTCGTAATCAACAGGCGGAAATGACGGTCCGCTAATATCTCTATTAATTAGTTGTAATACAACACACAGAGTGGGTGCATCGACGCCGAAAATCTAGGTCACACAGGATTATCTACGAACACGTATCCTATTTTAAGGCGACGCTATAATTACAAGGATCGGTCCGCGAATATCCTGCTTGCGAAAACTTTTCACACCCACGCGCGACCGACGAGCGTTAGCAGGCTAACCAGTCGCCTGGTTGCGGTTGGGTCCGGTTGGACCCGACCAACCTATCTATTTCCTGTCTATTTCATCGATAGACTGGATTTGATGCGTTACTTATACAATCTGCTCCGAGAGAAAGAAAAATCGATTTTTTCAAAGCTCTAACCAGATAATCACCTTAACCCATTTGCATCGCATTCAAATACTCTCTCATTACCAAAATTTTTTTGGATCATACCTTGTTTTATCCAGAATGAAGAAAATCGGTTCGCGCCCAGCACTCGCTAATTGCTTATGTATGTACAATACGCTCTGGCGATAGTGGCCAGACAAATTGCGCGCATTTATGCGTTAGTGATAATGGGTTAACCCGTGTGTCAACACCGGGTACGTATCTACTTTCAATTTCTTTTTAAATCTCGTTTAACGCTTCTATTGACAAATAGAAATGTTGGTCGTTCGCAGGGGGTGTTAATGGGGAAAAAATAAATATAGGAACGAAAGAAATTGAAGAATGAAATTTCGCTCCGGTGGTAAACGACCCGAGTTGCAACGGAGGGTTAACCTAATTGAAAGTTTCGCTCACCATATCAGATGTACGATGAACAGGAAAGCACCGGGCACGACGAGGTCGTCGCTGCCGACGCTCCATCGGCGTCGGAATACCACGATACCAGGCATCTCTTCCCGCTGGTTTAGCTCCCATTCAATCGCCTATAGTGCTCGAGGTCGGCGAAAACCCGGGGATCGGCCTCGATATGATGATTTTTGTCCTCGAATCACCGGGCCACGCGGACCTGGACCTTGCACCGAGATCTCTTCGAAGCTCGACACTGGCGCCGGTTGCATCCTCCGGGTCGTCGTCGCGTCCCGAGACAAGCATTTCCGTAACTATCGTCCAACCAACCGCGAGTCCTCTCCATCCTCTTTCGGGAGCAAGCTTTATCGGCTGTTTTTCCGAACGAGTGCAACTGCAACGCAATGCACCGCCACCGTAAGCCGGTGACACCGCATCCCGGTCCGAAAACCGAGTCAAACAGTTAGGGACTTGTTGGTGATCCCTCCCTCTCTCTTTCTTTCTTTCGTTCTTTCTTTCTTGCTTCCTTTCTTTCTTTCTTTCCTTCCTTCTTTCTTTCCCACTTGTCACTGATCACTGACGCACAAATTATCTCGCACTGACGACGAGTTTTTCCAACGGAGGGCGCGCACCGCGAGGACACGCGTTATCTTACGGCCACGTGTTGGTCAGCGACGTTGCTGGCATCGCCATTGCGACTTCCTTTTTGCAATGTCTTTGGGTCCGATCGAATTTTTGAAGTTCCGCGGGCTTGTGTTACGCGCGATTTTTGTACGAGATGTTTGTACACTGTCGGGAAAAATAAAACGTCGCTGTAGTTGATGTTAGACTTTGTTCAAAATTAATTGAGATAAATCTAATATTTTACGCGAAATGTACAATACATACAATTTTCCAAATGAATGTAGTACGAATATGAAGAATGAAACAGGACTCAACACAATAATTTGTGAAGTTGAATTTTTCTCGGAATTTTCCGACAAGTGTGACAATTGTTATCGCATGTCCGCTTTAACCAAAGAAACTTTCACGCTACCCACGACTTCATGCGTGTCGACCCATCCTTTCGGTATCAAAACCTTTTTTCACAGAACAGTAGGATTTCCCGTAGGATTTCCAGAACCGTGCGACACCGGGTTCCTGGAATCCCAGGTCCTCCGCAGATTTCATGGAACCGTAGTCGCGCGTATCTCGGTCTTTTTACCGCGCTTTTTCACACGGAATCAATGGAACTCGTTAAAAGAGTCGCAAGACCTTAAAGAAAGACCGCCGTATTCGCCCGGTATGGTACTAAAGCAAGGATGACGTAACACTCTCCTTATTAGAAGCATAAAATTAATTTCTTTGAAAAAAAACAGGAAAAAGTAACCCTCGAAATCACCGTTAACGCATACAAAAAGAATCCCTCCACAATTAACGCCCAATAAAAAAGGAACGAACAAATCATTCTACCAATCAATTCCCCATTCCAGAGACACAATCAATACTAATCAACTTATCCCTGTCTCCAGAATTAAGCACCTTACTACTTCGTGCCAGAGACGTTCCGACACCTTGCATCTTTTCTAACAAACGAGCAGAGATTACGCTTTAATCCATGTCAAACGAAAATCATCTTCGAGAATTTACCTCGGTACAGTGGTCCGAACCAACAAGTAAACAATCGTCGTTCTGCCTAAGACCTCTTATCCCTGTTCTTCAGACAAGCATAGTCTCCGGGTGCATAGTCCACGATATCCTCTAAGAGCAGTGTCTCTTCTCGAATCACGACACTGTTCGACGAAGGCTATGCGGTTCAATGTTCACTCGGTGAAATCGCACCGCTGCTTCCGCTTACGTGATTCGTTAGATTCGGAAACCCCATAGCGGCCGCGTACCCTCCGGCAAAGCCAATCGGTCGGCGTTACCGTGCACGATGGCAGAACGTGTGCGAACCCATCCCTCTCATTCTATGGTAGGAATTATAAGAAATTCGCGAACCCCGTTGAAACATCTCACCCACGAACCCGGGACCGACGCCGCACCACGTGCAGAAGGAACATCACTTCGGCGATGCGCCTCCCACAATATCAACGCGGGAAACGCTTATCACTCGTGACCGTCGAGGTGAGCCACCTCGAGCGCGACTGAGCACCGAATTTCACCCACCGTGCACCACCGACAGCCACGGGGGCGCTCAATTTACCTACAACGACGCGCAGGCGTCCCGACGACTGCCTGCCGCAGACGCTGCGTCGCGGCGACGCTCCGCAATGATAGTACAATCGAGCATTGCCGGTCAGATGGTCGTCGTCGCTGCAGGCGGTAGACTCGTTTCCAGAATTGCATGTAGTTGTCGCAGCTTTATGAAAATAGTTACATGCGCAGCTTTATGCTTCCGAATAATGCAAATTACACCTCGTAAACGTAAAAATAGGACTTTTCAGAGCGATCGCGGTCTAGATCGATCTTTTATCTAGCGTTTTTGACTACTGAAAAATCCCATCTTTACAATATCGAGAAATGAGAAAGCGCATCCAGCACCCTTGCAATTCTGGAAAAACTAGTCTACCCCGAGCAGTGCAACTGCACCGATGCTCACAATCGCTGTCCATGACCATCGCTAACGCCACAGGATTACTAAAAAATTGCCTAAGTCGGAAAAAGTAAATTTTACAGGAGCCGATAAAAACGATTAAAGCGAAGCTATTTTGCTTTACACAGAGATTGTTTGAAACTATATTATCGCTTAACTATTACTCTCAAACCGTAGAAATTGAAATACCTAACAAGACGAAGCTAAAAACCTAATTATTATAAAAAATGGACTTAGGCAATGTTCATATGAGGCCGACGATATGCGAGCGGTGAGAGTAGGGTGAACGACTATTGTAACCGCCAATGTGTAATAATTTGTAATGGTCCTTAGGAACAGAGCCGCCGCGTGCGGTTGTGCAGGTTGTGCGCCGCACACGGGCGCTTCATCGAAGGGGCGCCGAAACATGAACGGGCAAGGGCGCCCATCGCTACCAGTGGGCACAAAGCCTAATAGCAGAAGTAACAAATGTTACAGTGCAACAGCCCTGGCTACCGCAAACAGATATTTTTGCTAAAAAGTCATTCAAATCATTTTTATGTTTGAAGAGGGCGCACTAAATTTCTTTTGAACATGGGCGTTTCGTACCCGCGCGGCGGCCCTGCTTAGGAGAATTATATTAGTGTTTACTATAGGAATTATAGTAGTGTTTCTTTGAAGTTGTATTGCTCTTTCCGAATTTACCAATGCATTTTTTCATAATAATGAAGTGAACAATATCCTATTTGAATTGGTCGCCGACAGACAATTATAATTTTAACAGTACACTTCGATGATTTATTTGAAAATAATTGATCTTTATTTTACAAGAAAGTACATAATATTTACAGAATATTTCTTCAAAAAATATACAATATTCATAACGATACTGTTTAGCTTACGAGTTTATTCTTGAGCATAATTACATCGAACTCATTCCCGTCCTCCCAACAGATAATCAGACGTGCAATTCTAAATGCAACTTTTTAAATTAATATTATTTGAATAATTATAAGATGCGAATATGCTAAAAATGGAATATTTAAATACTGTTTATTAATTCCTTGCTTGATCGTAGTTCGCTGTATACCAGTCAACACTTTCTTTAATGGCTTCGTTGAACGGTGTAAATTGGAAATCTGATAAATGTTTTCGCAGTTTCGCGTTGCTCGCTGTTTTCTTGTATTGTCCATCGGCTGCTGATAAATCATATACTATTTTCCCTTTGAAATCGAATGCCTTCGCGATTGCTTCAGCTACTTGTGCTATTGTAACTTCTTGAGATTCATCCACTAAATAAGACAGGAGTAAGTAATTAATTGAAGAACTGTATATAGTAATATTATGTTTAATTTATACTTTTTGTGTACCTGATAATATTATTGGCTCCGCAGAATCATAATCTCTCAATACCCATATTATTAATTTGGCTAAATCTAAACTATAAATAAACTGTCTCAAGGGTTTTCCAGAACCCAATACAGTAAACGTTTTATCTTCAGTATTTCCTGAAAAATATATGTCTCTTCCGATTAGATTCTGCACAATATACGAATATTAAAAATGAATTGAAAATGTTCTATACCATCTTTTATCAGATCATAAAGTCTTCTCATTAATCCTGGTATAACATGACTAGCACTGGGATGATAATTATCATATGGTCCAAATACATTGCAAGGAATAACACTGGTGTAAACTCTACCATGCTGTTCATAATAGCCTTTATTTGCTATATCTATAAGCCGCTTAGCATGACTATAACCATAATTCGATGGATGCGGAGGGCCATTGTGAACCTAGAGAAATTACAGAAAAAGAATATAGATTTATTGCATAGAATAGTTCGAATTTTATGTAATAATAAAAAACAGAATATTACCATAGTTTCGTCAATGGGATATGAAGTTTTGTCAGGAAATATGCAAGTTGATAAACAGGAGACAACTTTAACAACTCCATTTTCATGAGCAGTTTGTAATACATTATCATTCATGTGAACGTTATTTCTCTAAAAATTCAATAGATTAATGTAATGCTAATCAAAAGATCCGCAATCTCTATGCAAAATGAAAATTGTCTGCATCGATTGCAAGAGACAGAAACTGAATCGAATGTTATTTCTTCTCTTAATGATTTCAATAGAGAAGAAATCATATATTGACATATTATTCTCTTCGATCTCATTTAAATTACCAAAAAGTCTAGATTGTGGGCCATATTGTGAAACAGGCCACCGACCATAGCAGCCAAGTGAATAACATGAGTTGGTTTGTGTTTTTCAAATAATTTTTCTGTACTTTGTTTATTACTGAAAACGACGAATTTTACTTCTGTTAATCTGCTAGTAATACTTGATTTATAATAATGAGAAAATAGGATACCATAAGTCTGCATCTTTGGAACCTACAAATATCCATTTTTCATTTTTATCTTTATTGCTTTCGACAATACTTTCAATGGCTTTGCCCACTAATCCTGTTCCACCAGTTACGAGTACAATCTTCCCTTTTTCAGTCATCTTTCATCAAATCTATGTGAACAAAAATGTCAATATTAAAAATCTGACCATTAAGTATCTTAATTATAAATATCAATGTTTAAACATATGTTTCATAATACTTTGAAAGACAATATGCGAAGGTGCAACTTGATATCACTTTGATAACGTGGGCATTTTTAGAAATGTCAACACAAGTATCTTGTAAAAATGATTTAACAGTATTATTTGTAAAATGATTTTACAATATTATTCGTATAATAATATGACTCACTTATAATAATTTCATAACTTACACGTAAAAAATCAAACAGAAATTTGTAATTCGTTAACTAAAAATATCATTTGCCACTAGCAGAGAATATTTAATCCACAACTGACAAATGTTACGATTCGAATGTCAATTACGTTCTTATAGAAGCCTTTGTTGCCATCTGCCAGTCTGAATTTGAAGTGTAAAGAGATGGACCATAGATTATATTGGATTATATATACTTATAGATCCGACATCGTTATAAGAAATGCAATGAACACAGTGTTCCAAGATAACGGAGCATCTGGTACCCACAACGACGTCACAAGATAATTTAAAATAGTAGATAGCGACCAGCATAAGCCGCTTGGTGCAGCACTATACCAGAAACACCAAAATCTTATATAGACGCGAACTTTTCTTATTTCTTCTCTAGTTCGTGACTTTACGCATTGTCTGAAAATGTATCGTGAATATCGTGATGCATCTTTCATTTGCGTATGACAATTTGACAGCGTTCGTGTGACGTCGATACTTTTTATAGTATTGTACAATGTATTTTTAACGGTTAGGAGAATAAAAAATGGTAACATTTAATTTCTCGATGGTAAAAAGTATGTTAACATGTAAATCTAGCAGGATAAATTGATGGAAGTAGACACGCGATATACATACGATTCCACTACTATTTATTATTTGCATCTGTTACATTCTTGTAGTTACTCTGTAATTGCTAGATATCATTTGCCACGAAATACGAAAACGTGACAAGCTTGGAAAACGATGAAAGTCTACGGTTAAAACAATTTGAATAAGTAGAATCTAAATATCAAGCTATGTATATCATCGAATATTAGGTTGTCCCAAAAGTTTCTTTC